>OZ022494.1:12303477-13013477 GCA_963989405.1 Trypoxylon attenuatum
AATGGAGAAGCGTTGCTCAGCGGTGGAAAGCTGGCTCTTGACAAATTATCATGAAAGGCGATTAAGGAAAAAAATTCAGCGGCACTCGGCACTCGGCGGTTTGCTTCACAGCAGCCGTTGCCAGTGGCCCTGTTAAGTTGGCGTATGAGCCGTGCAAAAGAGTGTACCCAAAGTCAGCAACGCGGGTCGGCCTGTTTTTTAAAACGATTTCAATTTGCCCAGCGGCGCGAGTAAACACACAGAGCAACAAAAACCGAGCGCGCTTAATTTCACTTTTCACTTGGCTATCCTGCTTTGCGCTTTGTCCTCGGTCGAGCCGTGTGTGTGCGTGTGTACTTGTATGCGCGAATGGTGCATTGCCATAGTGTATCCAGTGCCAGTAATGCACACTCCATCAGGGCTGTTGCGGCTAAGTCAAGGCAACGCCTCTGCCCCGAGCAAAAAGACACGAACTCGACGAGAGGAACCCGGTGATTATCGTTTCGTCGCCAACCTGCCGCTCGCTCACTTATTCCTCTGGCGAACAATTCGCCGAGGGACCACTCTCACGGTTCTTTAAAGGCGACAGCTGAGAAATCGGCGAGCATAAGAAGCACTTCGACGTTGGTTTTCGGCTTCCACAGCTCACGACAGGAACAAACGGTCTGACGACGCTCCAAGGGTGCTTCGTCGAAAACCTTTGGCTGGTAAACCGAGCGCGCTGAGTACGTACGTAACGTAATCAGCAAAAGTACAGGGAGGAGACAGAATTAATTCAATTGTCGGAGAAATGGAACTGATGGGCATCAACGGCGATGGTGATACTGCTAAGGTAAGGGTCGGAATGAAGACGATAGCCGGCAGGAACGGAAACTGGACTAAAACTCGATCCAAGGGAATAGGAATACGTTGGATGGGCCACGAAAAAGGATCGCAATGGAGAGGAGAAATGGAGGGGCGGCAGAAAGGGTTTTCTTTAACCCAATAAAGTGTGATCCTCACTCTATCAAGTTAGCGTAATCCACTTATTTTGAAGCGGCAATGAGGTTTGGGGATCCGGGGGGTTTGGGTAGAGTCTCGAGCAAGACTCCAGAGTGGCGAATACGGGACGTGATTATGCAGGTGCAAAGCCCACGGTAGGAAATACTGGCTTTTAAATTAATTTCAGGGAATGCTGGTCGTCGTCGGTAATGGTAGTGGTGGTTGTGCACAGAAGCGGCGCGAGCTGTTTGTCCTTTCAGCGTATAATGCTTTCCCGCCACCACCCCCGTTTCACCCAGTTTCGCTTGGTTTCGCCCCTCTTTTCTCCGTGAGCCCTGTTGCCAGGCCCCCGTCTATATCACATCCTGCCGTTGGACCGTTTCCAATTGCGAATTGAACCGTTCGTAACTGTTGAACGTGAATTATGGCGTTTATTTATTCTGCCCCCCAGCAAGCTACCCCTCGCGGCCATCCGCGTTTGCTCACCCGAGGTTCCACAGCTCTGATGCCGGAGTGGACTACCGGGGTGGACTACCGGCCCACCATCGGACCACCATCGAGCCATCTATCGCGCATTGCTTCCCTCTCCTCCGAATCAGTGGCGCAAGCTCGCGAACCTGATGCGATGGGATGTCCCGATTGTGTAACGACGCCGATTTCCCTTGATTATAATCGAATCGGTCATTGGAGAATCGCGTGTTGTTGCGTCGACTCTCGAACGCAAGAGACCACTCTCCACTCCACCCCTTTGGTTCCGCTCGTGTCCCTGGTCTCGCCATGGGTGCAATGCACCGGAGATTGAATGTGATAGAAATATAGGATCATCTTTCGTCGCTGCTGCTTTCGTCCGTGGTATTAAGAGCTTTTCCATCCCAGCCACCCCATTATTATCGGTCATCGTTGAGTGTTATTCCAAGAGGCGTTGGCCTCTCTTTCAAAAGTTTTTAATAATGCGATAGCCGCGCCCGAGCAAAACCAAAGTGCACTCTCGCAACGGGGATATTCCCGGCGAATTCTTCGGCTAATTAATCGGTGGTGAAGCCAAAGCGAGTGGTGCTCGCCAAGTTGGAACTGGAGGCCGAGTCTGCGGCGCGGCACGGCGCGGCACAACGCGGCGCCGCGGCGGCGTGATATATAGGCGACGCATTAGCGGCAGCATCTGCGGGAGATCCGGGCACGTGTGTCACCTGACAGCCGTAGCGGGATATAAATACTTAGGCGCAGTTGGTCTCTCGTTGGCGGTGGATGCTGGTGGATGCTGGCGGGTTTGCTCACTGGTTCGGGCTGGTTGGGTGACTGCCTGTCTCCCGGTTGTACATCCGCGAACATTCGCGCGACCTTCATTACTATTCTGCGCCGCTATTATTCCGTATCAGAGCATCGCCGTGGACGGCGCAAACTTTCCAACGCTGTCTGAGTAGTTTGTGAATACCGCGACGCCGGATGATTGCGGCCGCGGAGCCACGAAGCGAGAGAGCCCGGATCCGGAGGGAACGAGGGGTGAGGGGTGAGGGGTGAGGGGTGACGGGAGAGGATGGCGCGACACGGTGGTACGGAGGGCTGACGGCGAACCGGGAGGCGTTTATCAAGGCTCTGTCCGTGACAAGCGCGTACACAGGGAATATAGAGACGGCGCGGTGCAGCGGCGGTAACGGTACTCTCGGGCCAGCTCGGCCCACCCCATGCTAGCGCTCTACCCTCTGCCTCTGTAGTCGCCGCCACCGCCACCGTCGAGTCTGCTTATAACTCAAACGGTCGCTGTGCCCCTTTGACTAGTCCTGGGATACCAGATACATATTACTTTTATACACGTGATATCACATCAGTTCCTCGAGACAAAGCAGCTGGATGTACGTGTATTGTACAATATGACAGTGCTGCGCGAAGTACGACGCGTTCAGGATCGACGGACGGTCTGCTTCAATTTCGCCGGAATCGCGAAGAAATGTTCTACCGCTGCTCCGCCTTTTCCGCTTCTGTCTCATTTTTTTTATTAATCACCCGGATCACTAGCTTCCCAGCCGCTTAGGCTGGTGAATAGGGTTAAACGATGAACCCCGAGTGTGATGAAGTTTCAACTATCTGGAGATTCTCCCTTATATTGGAAAATCCACTCCCATTCTTTTTCTCGACTTTTTCAAATTTATCGTATGATTACTGAGGAACCTACAGAAGTCGATGGAGAAACCGATCGTCCTGAGGAGTATGCTTGCATCGAGAGTCGAAACACGCGCGGCTATTTATTTCCTATACTGCTCTCGACCCCGAACGAGTATTTAATCAAAATTTTCCGGAGGAGTTTGACTGTTCATGGCCCGTATACACAATAAGGCAACGTGATCGATCGCGACGTTGGGTGTTTTTCCATATCTATCGGTCGTATACCCCTGGCGAAAGACTTTGACTAATGATATTGATGCATCAGCTTATTTGTTATCGAAATTGGCCATTACCTCTTCTATTGGGCAATATGTCTGGCATCCGGTCGTTATCTACGATACCTGCGAAACGTCGAACTTGAACCGTGGTGTCAGCTATAATATTCCACTACGAGCCGAAATGTCATATGGACAATTAAAGAGAGCACGCTTTTCCCTTCTGCGACAGTAACCTCCTTACCGCATCATATTCATATTCGTATTCGTATTCGTAGTTGTATTCGTTCGTACAATCATTTCCAGTCGCAGTGGAAGAATCGGGAATGCATCAGAACACAGAGGCACTTTCTAACCCAGGATCTCGATGGCGCTCCGCCGCGCAAAGAGACTTCCGATAAAAGAGTGTGCGTTCACTTGCCAGGAATGCAAATTTTCGAGAACGAGCAAGTTACGCTCTCCGACAAGATCATCGAAACGTCGCGTCGGGACATCGTTATCCACGGAATTCCGGACTTTCTTGACTTCCAGAGAGTCCGTAAGTCGCGCAGTAAGGAGCCTCGTGACACGTCAGAAAGGAACATCGCATAATTTTCTACGCCAGTGTAAGGAGTAAGACTGTAGAGGCAGAGGGTGGGTCGGTTCGAATGAAGTCAAACGTGGGTGGAGAAGGGGAGAAGTCGCGCAGGTTGGGGCTACGTGGCACGTAACAGGCGAAAGAAGGACGACGTCGACAGCGAGGGAGAGAGAGAGATTGGGGGAGGAGTAGAGATGTGAGTGGATGAGATATAACTCAGGGTAGAGAGAACTAGTACTACTCTAATGCAATTTCTGCTCGTTCCGACCCCCTCGAACCGCGCGCTATAATCCTCTAAAATGGAATATCGCGAAAAGTCTGTTTCGTTTCACGTGCCGAAGCGTTTGTTCTTACTCGCCCGTTCGCTGGGGAGTATAACTTTGCGATTCTTCGCCACTCCGGCCGCGTTTTATGCCGGAGACCGGATCTCTCCTGTTAGTGGCTCGCGCTCCTACGGCTTTACTGCCAACTTAAATTGGCGTTTTATTTCGCCTGACGACCGTATGCTCTCTTCACTCGATGATGTTTATAGACCTTATGGGACTCCCAGTCGCCGTACCAACAGACTGGCAAATTTCGCCGAATTTAAGATTCTTCCTGTCATTTTCGTATCAGCTTCTTTCGAACTTCTTCTGGACTGATATCGATATTATCCAGCAGTTATCCGCCATCTAATCGATCCGATTTTTAATTAGTCTCGAATTTAAAGAACCACGCGAAATTCGCGATAAGATCGGTAGCTCAGGTCGGCGACCGATAAGGCTGCTCCTATAAAACTCGCTACTCTTCTTGGATGATTCCACGTGCCACACGGAAAGAACTGAATCATCAAAGATAACCCGATAAGACGGAAGACGTGAAAATTCCCACGCGAGGTCGAGATAAGGGAACAGTGGTGCTTTCAGCGAGAAAGGGGTGAAAATAGAAAGGGATGTGAGAGTATGTGGCAGAACGCGTGGCAAAGCACAGGTCCATGGCCGATTCCAGTATCGCAGATCGCAGTCGTGGTGATTAATTTGATCGTTTGTTTCGTGTCACGTGCACGCGCGCACGCACCGGTGCGCTCGCACACATACGCACGCCGGACACCCTCATCCTGTTGGTGGCGGATCGGTTCGCATAAATATGCGCGAACGCGAACGGATGCGCGTCCTCTTTAATTGAAAGCCGAAATGCATGTCCCGAGCGTCGGGAGATATTAATTAGCTTTCAGAGTTAATCGTGCCGGCAGCGACGTGTATTGTACATGTATTGTATGTACTGGAGTACGTGGACTCTCTTCTCGTCCTGTCTATGGAGCCACCTGGTACAGAGTGGAAGCCACCTCTGGGACAGTTCATTCTAATTTGACAGCATGCCATCCCCATTCATTGGATGACGACGACGTTCACTTGTCCGGTTCGACTGATCTCACGAGATCGTACGCGAGAATTCGTTGCGCTTATTACTGCGTCAGTGATATAACGCGACAGTCGCGGCGCACGGTAATTCTCGAGGAGATACATACAAGGAGGAAGTAGAGCGCGAGCTATTGCATACCGCGGTGGCCATTTTAAATAACGAATGAACGCTCGTTAAGCGCAGTAATTTGCGCTGCTAGATCAGGAAATATCCTAGTAATTAAATAATAATGAGGCGTCCAGATATTTTTCCAAATATCACGGAGAGAGATGCACCAGGAGGATTCTCGCGTCATCGTTTCCAGTGACGGAAGGCGAGTCGAGTACTCGCGCACATACAGCTGGGCTCGCAGCAGTAAAAGCAAAGAACCGCACCGCGCGTTTAGTCGTTTACACTCAACGAGTCGTTTTAAATCGCATTTTGCATTGGACTCGTTCCGTTACAGTCTACCAAACAGTGCACGCATCACGCTGTCCACTTGGAATCAATATGCGAAGCTCATTGGCGCGCGCAGCAAATAGCTACGCGGATAAGCGTATCACTCGTTGCGTTTCGCGAAGGTTAATTGCCCGTTAATGCTGGAGTGCTTTGACCAATCAGTCGCTGTTTCAAAGTACACAGAGAACTTTTTCGACGATATCACAGAGATTGTCACGATGCGCACCGAGCGTGTAATCCCCGCGCGAGTCCTAGATTGCTGATCTTGCTCGGGGAACAGAACTCGTATGCCGAGTGTACGGTTAATGGCAGTAAATAATTTTGACTCGATGAGCCGCGCGGATAAGGGGCTCTGGAATCGAAGAAACTCGTATCGGTAAAGTCATCGTAATTAAGCCCGCGGCAACGAACTCGTTCAAGGACCAAACTACGACCATTATCGTCGAACTGGACAATTTGAGCCAAGTATGACCAAGCGCCAAAGTGAGCACGAGCGTAGCGACGGTCACGCTGTTCTCCTTGATTTCTATCCGCCTCGCGAGTCCCATCGGCGGGCCGCAGCGTGGATTTTCGATGGAGAGAGTAACCAGAGATTTGTCGATTGCCCGCCATCGCAAAGGCACCAGGGTTTGCGTTCTCTCTATTTTTTTTTTTTATCGCTATTCTTTCTCTTTCTCTCGCCCTTTTCGCTCGCACTCTCCTCGCCGGGCGTGCAATTAATTCACAAAATAGGTATCCGTCTGACAGGAATTTTGTCCTGCATCCGGTTGCTTTGTTTTCGGAAAACGATCTCGCGCGAATCCAGCTAGATTCTGCCGGCACGCTTTGTGCTCGTTTCGCAGAATCGAAATCACGTTCCATGGTAAAATTGACAGGTTCTCTAGCACTTGAAACTCTCGCGACTCGCCTAGTGAAATCGGCATTCGTTTAAAACGAGCCGCAACTCTCGCGCTCGACGAACTTATTTAAACTTAACTGATTGCAGTGCATCGAAATAGAAATTTGTGTTTGGATGGATATATGTATGTATGTAGTGGAATTCTCCATGGTGGGTATATCAATTAATGAGAAGCTCGCTAAATTGGGTAGATGCGTTTATTCACATATGTACAATTGGGTTTTCTCCTTGGTGGTGCAGTACTAACGAGTGTTTGAAGGTACATTGGGATGGGTGGGCTCTATTACTCTCGGTGTCGTTGTGCTTTTCGGAGCGAGCTCGTTATCTAAATCCACTTTCGCAGATATTTCACGCCGGCCGGGGCCGCGAGTGTACGCGAGTAATTGTACGCGCCTCTGCTCCGCATTAAAACTCGAATTCATTATCCGATAATTGCTTTCCAGGGATTAGATGGTACAGTTTAACCAGGAGTTTTATAATAAACTTATAGCATTACTATCAGACCTGAGAAGATCGGGATGCTTTGATAATTCACTAAAGTTCATCGTACACGATGCCATTACATTTGGCAAGTTCGGTAACTTATTGTTAGCGACTCTCGTCTTTTAACACACTCTACGTTCAGCTCCTGGACAACCATCAAAGGCTTTATCTCCATATTAATACTTGAACGATCAATACGTATACAACTTTTGTGCTTAGCAAAAATGTCAATATCACTGGACGTTAATTCGACGAGTTTGTGCTTATTGCCTTAATCTATGAGAACTATCTATTGCCGAGTTTAATTGCGGCTTGCCACTAGGTTCTCTAAAGTCCCGCCGACCTCGCGACAAGACCAAACCAGATATTCCCGACAATTAAAGCAATCGATACTATACACCCCTGTATGGACAGTGGTACCCGTCTCGGAAAGGCTATAGAGCCTCCGCCGATCATCGTCCAAAGATGTCTTTTTTTTTTCTTTTAATCGAATCGAATTCCATGCTGCTTACACATCAAACAGTCCCAATTTTTCATATTCTGGTATTCTCTTACACATAATCTTTCGGTACGTCGTGCCCTTGTATCCAGGGTTTTCGTATTCCTTATCTGGACTGAAAATCTCGTTGATACTCTGAACTTCGCTCTTGTCGATTAACACAATCGGCAGGACCGTGAACGACGCCAACATACTGTACTGAAGTCGTTCGTGAAGACTCTTCTTCAATTCTGCGAGTGTCGGCGGTTGCGTCTTGCAACCGATTTGTTTCATGGTCTTGCACAGGGTTTGATGGTATTCTTGAAGTAGATACTCTCTTTCCTCGTCGGTTATCGCGGCCGAGGGGCTGGTGTTGAGGAAATAGTGTATGTCGATCGCTGGCGAGGTGTAGATGCACAGTTGGAAGTCCACCTGAAACGTCCCGTCTAGTTAAGCCCGATCGATCAGGTAGTGGAGAATTGAATTGGAAATGAAATTCGCACAAGCGAGAGGAAAGGAACGGAATTCGTGTTTAGGAAGTCCTGAGGACTCTAGTCTGTGAGATTTTTACTAGTGGCGGTCGGTGCTGGTGAGAGGTTCGTGACACAAGCTAGACAGGTGGCGAGTGTACCTGAACGCGATCGAATTGGATTTATTGCATTATTCATAACGCACGGCATTCCGAGAGCTCGGTAGCTCGTCGGCTCTCTTTGTCTCTCGCGAAAAGAGAGGCCCAGTATGAGACTGGCACGAGCGTGGCAGTTGGGGATTTCGTGACGAATGCTCCGTAAATCTCGAGGATTGTTTTCGGAAGAGGAGCCCCGCGAGCGCTCTCCAAAAACCGGTGTCTTTGGGTCAGAGTCGCGTTGGGACACAGATTAAACACTGATCCCCCCACTCTACAGAGTAGGGGAATGAAATTCCTATTTACCGGAGACCAGAAAGCTGTACTTACGAATATGTGGTCGATCACTTCTCCTGCGTCGTTGTATCGGAACATCATGTTATTCACCCAGGAATCGCCGTGATTAATCACGCAGAACTCGCCTTCGTTACGCTGTATCGCGGCTCTGCTTCTTTCGTATATGTGAGGTGCAACGCGGTTGATCTTCTCGGCATATCTGCACACGTTAACACATGACACATTATGGAATCCCAAATATCTGTATGGAGTTGGTTGTTGTATTCACGCGACTTACTTTTCGCCCAATTCTGGCCACGTTTTCACTGCTCGCGCCAACGCGTGTGCGCCCTGGACGAAGAACTTGATCATTTCTTCCGAAGTGTCGAAGTTGAACATTCCGTTCTTGTACATCTCCTTCTGCTCGGGTTCCTGAGACACGCGGAAAACGAGAGTGCATAAGCTTTGGATGAACGAAAGGGTATTGAACTTTGATGTAACAGTATTATTACGTTGTATACGCATCTGCTGTGTAAGTCAATGAAGCAAAGATTTCCAATAAACTTTGAATATACTTTTTGGTTTTGATTTGCGGCGTTTTTCCGAACAACTCTGCCAATTGTCAATTCGGTACATTACCTTTTCGCAGACTAGGACCGAACTCGCGTGCAACCGGGCAATATTTTGAATAGCCAGGGTACAATGTTTCAAATCGAGGCCAGCCTCGCGATCTGCCATACGGAATCCTTTGGTTGCCAAGTCCTCGAAGAGCAGGCACTTGGGATATTCGGAATGAATGTAAAGGGCCTTTGCGTTGAAGCGGCGGTTGTTTCCCATAGCCTCGTTCATTTTCTCCAGGGTTTTAGTCATCATGTCTATTTCAACCGCAAAAATGTCCACCTTCATCATCTGGAAAGAAATTTGACCGTCTTCATTTGAATGCCCAGTAAATTAGCGATAAAACATACCGATCTTATTCCCATAAGCAGAACGTACCAATTCCTTTCTCGGTCCTTCCTCGGTGGGTGCTACCTTAAGGACAGCGGACCTCTTCTCGGTGACCTTCTTCCCGGCACAGTTGCGCCTGATTTCGAAGAAAATCCTGTACATATCGCTGGTATAGTTGTCACCCTTGCTGGTGGCTGGCTTGGTAAACATATCGATCACCTCGATCGAGTTGTCGGCCTCCTGGTGGCGCAGGATCTCCTGCGCGAAATCCTGGTTCAACCATGACGGGATCCCTTGGGCCATTTCTGAAATTGGAATTGGAATTGGAATTGGAGAATTTCCCCGACAAATCATTGTTCTTCCCGGTGTGTCAGGAAACGCGGAAACGATTCTTTACGGTAACTTATTGTTCGCCAAGAGGATTTATCACGCTTCCTTTCTTTTCGCGCTCCTCCATGGCGGCGGCATCGTGTGTCACCCATCTACCCTACCCTTCTCTCTCTACGTCCCTTTAACCGATTCTCTTCGTCTTTAAGGCCCTCTTTTCTCCTCCCGCTCTCGATATTCATGGCGCGGCGAGCGCGCAGCGTTCCTCGCGCTCTCGGGATCGCTGTTTCAATTAGGAACGTAATGGAACGCGGCCCGTTTCTCTTTCATTGCCCTCTTGTTCCCGTCCCACGCGCTCTATCATTCTTTCTCTCCCCCCTCTGGAGCGGCTCGGAGTACATAGAGCGGAGTACATATGTACATACAGCGTGGGCTCCTACGGCGCGGCGCGGCGCAGCGCAGCGCGGAGGCTTGTACGCGCTGGGCATGCCTCACGCTTTACGTCGAGATTCTGTCGGACGTGATCGAGCTGCGGTATTTTAAGGAAATTTACGATGCACTTCCGCCGCTGCTAGCAGTGATCCTGGTGGCCCTAACCGAGCAACGGACATATTTCACTCGGCTGGTAGGGGGACCCTAGCCTCTCTGCTCTCTGCCACGACAATTTTTTATGCTAGCCGCGGACGATTAGTCCGCGAGAGTTCATTACTTGTCTCTCGTACATACGTGCGTGATGTGACCAACATCGCGAGTAATATCTACCTCGACACGTATTCGCATGCAGATGCCTCTGTAGCTTCACTATGCGAATGGGGTCACGTTGCAAGGCGGGGGACCGGCTACTCAAATACGGGATTAGTTAACGAAACAGCTTCAGCTTGCCCCGATATTAAGCAGTACGTGTATTAAGTAGTACAAGCTTCGTATAGTCTCGGATTCAGCCACGCTTCTTACAGTTCGCTGCGATCTATTGACAGACTGCGAAAAAGATAAATGCTACCGTAGACAGAGCATGTTATATGAATACAACCCATCCAGCTCTACGTAATCATTATGTAGATTGCGCGTAGCGCATGATTAGCCAGCTGAGAAGCGTAAAAAGAGGTCGCAAAAGTCGATTCGCTGTTTAAGATGCACATCATCTGCGACCCGAGCAAAATGTGGGATCGTACAGTGTTTAACGTTAAATAGTATTTGACAAGTCGCCGCGACATTAATGATCGTCTAACGCTTCTAACGCACGCCTCTTCACGGAGATGCACAATTATCGTCAATGACGTCAGAATGGAACTGACTGGCTTTATTAAGCGACAGTGTCGCAACGGATAAAGAGACTCGTGTAATTTTCGCTGACCGCTGATTTGTGACATGCTAATAGTGTATGTGTGTGTGTGTTTTTTCCCGATTCTCTTGGAGAAATTCTCACGGAAGCAGACAATTCGAAAGCGCACGAGATTCCGCTAAATTAGATTTTGACGAGATTAACGATCACACGCGTTTCAGTTAGATTCCCGAATGAGCGTAATGTGTATGGTCGTTTTGCAAACGGGCACGGAATGAGCAATATTACACGTTGCAATTAAAACGACGAAACAAATTATTCCAGTGCCAAAGGTGCACCAATCGTTAAAGCGCACGGTGCCGGAATATCATTGACACGCGGAATGGGCATTTTTCACGATAGCGTGCGTAGAATTACACATTGCGCGTGAGTTTGAGCTATTTCATTGAGTATCTTTGGGATCTTTAGACCGATACCATATCGATTAGCTTGCTATTCTACTACAATTCTAGTTAGTTTCTGATATTTCTTTAGACCGAAAACTTTTTACGAATTTACTACTTACACAAGCCGCATGTCACAATCGCGGGAACGCGTGGCACGTGAGCGATACGTGGACCAGCCGTTCATAATATTTCGTGTGGTCACGACGTGAGTCAATTCCATGTGTTGGATTGGTGGATATATTCGATCGGACCAAGGTACCCGAAGGCTTCTCACCGTGTTAATTATAGATTCACTTTCGAACTGTGAGAGATGAGCGTGTTTCGACGAACGCTTCTCGACGTGGTCTTGTCGGCTGCACGATAAGAGACTCGTTCGTTCGTTCGTTCGCTCGCTCCGAGTCACTGAGGCTCGCTTTCGCTTCTAGTACTACGAAAACTCGTGTATTCCCGCCGCAGGCACTTGCGTCCCGTTAGGTCCGAATTCCGAAACGAACTACACCGAGGCCGATATATGTATGTACTCACTTCACACTGGTGCTCGGTTTCGTGTTCTAACACGAAATGTTGAATGCGCAATAGAAGTGTCAGGTTTTATACCGGCGTGTATAGATCATTTATATCGCGGGAGGCAAGGGCGCGAGGTGTCCCCCGGATTGGACTGATTCTCCAACCGCACTATTGTCGGCGCGGATAGATAACAACTGAGAACACTGTGATTTAATGATACGTCGCGTCGGGGGGAGTGTGCGTGTTGTTACATCGGGACTTCCTGATTCACGTGCGGTTTCAGCTCAATCCCCACCAGAGCACCGTGTGCTTCGAGTTCCCAGCAGTGAGCTACCGATGGGACAGAGACAGACAGTCAACTTGTACTCGCTCGCGACTGACGAGTGGAATCCTGATAACGATATTTTAAGTGGTTCTGCGGAAAATCTGTGATTAGATAACCGCTAACACCATGACAATACTATATTTCGCATTACGCCACAGGAAGAAAAAAAGGGAAAGAATGTTACATGTACGTATGTATGTATGTATGTGTCTTCTTCCTGATTAGAAACAGAAAATCCTTATTATCTGGCAGACGCACGCGCTAATACGGTTACTACTGTTGCTAGTGTACCAATGGCATGTCGGAGGGCATATGTATTTTGTTGGCCGCCAAATAGACCGGTATTCATAGATTGGGTTATCGTGCATTATCTCCGCGGGCACCGAGCATTCAGAGAGCTGTTCTCGATTGGTGAAATCAATAGCGCGGGCTGTTCGCCGAACAAGCCGCCGATTATCGTCTGATATCTGCGAACGACGTTTATTGCCGCAGCTTCGGATTCTTTCCTCATGGAGAACCCCTCTAATTGCGACCGAGCGTTACCGTGGAATGGTAAATCACTCGGTGAATGTAAGTCATCGGCACGCTAATAATTAGCCGTAATTGTGGGAACAAAGCTAATGATGGGCGAGTGGTGCATCGAAATTTCACGGGGCACGCAAAGTCCTCGAGGTCATTTATGTAACTGACTGACGATCAATGTCAATGCCAAAGAGGTTAGTCCGGTTCCTCTCGGCTGAAAATTTCAACTCGGAGGCAGTTTGTCCGAGAAGTGTTCGCGTTATGACATTCCGCGGTTTGATGCTGTCAGACGCGGCGCAAGTTAAGTACCTTGCGCAAGTCATTGTTGACTATCGCCATAAGTGGCAGGGTCGGAGGGGAACTTTTGCGTAACGTTGTTCGACTTGGTTGGTAAGAGTCAGCTACGATGAGAGAATCTCTCCTTCAGCAGGATAAAGACCTTGATTCGTTATCAGCCCGAAGCGCAACGAGTCTCGTAGTATCGCGTCGGCTATAAGTCTTTCGGTCTTCTCGAACTAACATAAATACATAGGTCTTGCGACTCTCCGTATTAGGCAATGCCTCTCGTACATTGACTTTCAGCGCAATAGGTGGCTTTTTTCACGAAACACCAGCCACTCGAAATACATACTCCAATGTTATCGATGGTTTGCGTTTGTTGGCGTTTGTTCGTGTGTGACATTCTAACACTCTTCCTGGCGGGCAATGTTGCACTCGTTAATGATACACGATTACATAATCGGTGCTTGGCGCGGCGGCTCAACCCCAATTTAGTTTGGAGCGCGTGCCGTTAAAACTTATCAAGGTGTTTGCGTAACAGGGCAGTTGCGAGGGCTGCTGATGCCTGGATAAACTGAAACGCTGATCTTTCCGCGAGTTCGAAATGCAAGCACCCGCCCGATCGAGGCAGAACGCGTTTACAGGTTTATTACAATATGACTCGCGCGATATTCCCGGGATGAATCGATAATTGAGAAAGGTTTCGTGACCTTCGAAAGGTGGCAATCAAATTGGGGCGAGTCCCAATACACGATAGGCAAAGGGGAATCGAGAAAAGAATTCTCTATCAATTGAATAACGAGAAATATGTGGCACGCGTTAGGATCGAGAGCCACGAACCAAATTCTATTTTTGCATGTTTTAATCGGTTTTAAGGGAATGCCGATAAGAGCGATGCCGAATGTATCCGATTGACCCGAATCGTTAACAGGCGCGTGACCAAAATTATACACCCGCGTGTAATTCTCGAGTCCTCCCACGTGCCATTCACAATCGGGCCGATTTATTTACATGAGCCGATTAAACAGAACCGTTCGTTCACTGGCAGTTTTCAATTACATTATTCACCGATCACCGTGTCGCTGGGCGCGAGCCCGCGGCCCATCTCGCCTCTCGCGTCCCGCAGACTCCCCCGTCGAAAACTCCAATTGTCCACGATATTGCCGGGGAATCCGTGCGCGGTGCGCCGTTGCATTTCTAAAATTGTATCAATTCGCAACGCGGACCAATGCGCGCGTTTAAAGTGCAAATTTCCGACTGGTACTCTAATCGGGAGCTGTCAGGCGCGATTTCCAATGCCTGCGAAAAGCCTCACCCGGAACTGTTTTCTCACGAAACACAAGCGGCTGCTGATCGCGGCCCGCTCGAGCCCAGGTTGAACCAACCAGCCCGGAATAATCCTTCGAGAATTTCTTATTGGAATCTACCAGTTAAGTGGTAGATATATTCGATACTGCCAATTACGTGCATAATGACGGCGGGATAATGCTGGACTCGAATGGTCTTAGATCCTCACGGTGTATTAACTTCCATGAGTAAGCAATTGATTGTTGCCATCGAGATAATCGGTGGGAAACAGAGGTGGATACGCGCAGAAGGCATGAGAGTTCTCCTTGCAGCGTGCGCAAGGTCGGGTGCCAAGTGCATGGGCGTTACATAATACGGCATAAGTATAAGCGAGGAGCATGAGATCCAATGCACACGGTGTCACGGCTGTCGGTCAGAACGACACTGGTTAGAACGATTCCGCACTCACCGCTCACCTTGAGCTTGTGCTAGTTTCATCCAGCCACATCTCTCTAGTGCAATCGCTAGCCCATTGGCAATCGGGGGCAGTTGAACGTCTATTGAGTCGATCTTCGCGGAGCTCAATCTACCCAAGGTTGAATGCGGGTATCTAGGAATATCGGCAACACGCGTACACCTAACAACGAGTAGTGGGAAACCTGGCTTTTCTTACTAATGAACCTAGAGTCGACAATATTGAAACTACGCCACGGACTAATCGAGTCTCTCGATGAATAAGGAATTGTGTATTGCCAATCGAGCATACGCGCTGTGCATAATGCCGATGGAATGTGGCTTGGTAGCGAGAAATAATTAAACCCGTATGGTTATGATACATATTTGGAACGTCCAAATTCTTCAACCACTAAACCTATATGTATATGTAATATGTACGCTCGATAAGGCTTACGCGAAAACTCGCAATGCTCTCGTCGCACAGATTATTATCGTCCTGTCCATATCGCAATTCGCCAATCCCAAAGCACTCCAAGTTCTTGCAATATATGGTGCAATTTTTCTCTTGGCTCCGCTTATCGCCGAATTCACCGATAAGTCCGGTGACTGTGCGAGAAAGCGTACCCAGCATACACAGCTGATTATTGGGCGAGTTACTCAGTATTGATCTTAGGATTGTCTCATCAATCGACGATGTCACTTCCGAAGAAAACAAGACGAAAGACGTTCGCGATAAGCGGTTGGGCCGATTCGCAGCCGAATCCGGCCGTTAATCTTGTTACGGAAAGAAGAAGTCAGCCGATTTCGAGTCTCGCTTTATTGTTGCGCGAACTGCCGCAATTTCCGCGGGTCTTGTCCTTGATACGGTTCGCTCGGCATTCGGAGTACGAAGCTACGAGGGCAGAACTGCGTGCAAATAAACTTTTACTGTTATCGCGATCATCCTACGGGACGGTATTCCCTTGGGGTAGTGGCCGCAATCGGCCGCGCAGCTCAAGTTCAATTCGCGAAACGCGTCGCGCCGCACCGTCCGGCACGTTTCGGCATTCAAATATCAATGGAAGTTTCGCCAAGTTCTCGGGGGAAAATGCAGGTGTAGTATGGAGCATTCAACCAGAATGCAAGTCGTTACGTTTCTATGCTTCGGCGTGCTGGGCTTTGCTTCCTTCCTCCCTCCGGCAAGGACCTCGTCTCCCTTGTTCGAGACAATTGTACGGCCTCGGCCGGTCCTGAAAGATAGGCCAGAACCGCCACCGAAGCCGGAACACTTTGCCGAATAAAGTGACCATTTCCCATTGTAGCTTGATATCCTCCATTCTCTTCGGTCGAATCGTAGGCCTTTAATCCTGAACGATGTGTCCTGCGTATCGGTTTTTCCAGCCAGCCAATGCCACTCTTTTTAATGGCAAGAGAGGGCCAGGTCTCGCGTGCGCGGATGTGCCCGATGAAAGTGGCCCCGATTCCTGACCCGCTTTTCCCGATTGGAAAGGAGCTTACTGCTCGGTTTATGGACCTTGTCTTAAGACAATAGGGATTTATCGGTGTACGGCGGGTGTACTAGCGAAAGGAACTCGGCAAAAATGCCTGTAATTTCCCATGTACGGGTATATTCTACCCCCGATGCGTGATCTGGAAATAGTAGAACTGCTTGCTGTACAGTACTCTTGGGGATTCCGCAAACAAGAGCGCTTTTAGTTTAATAAAGATGCTCTGGAAGTCGTAGGTTTATGAGCGGTGCTAAGATGCCTTGAAAATTTTCCAAATGGTCGCTACCATGTGCACGTACATTCTCCGGTTTTCTCTCCCTCTCTTTCGCTTCTTCGTTTCGACGGTGCCGGTGCTTTATTTAAAGAACTCGCCTGGCGTCGTTATCGTTGGTGCACCCCCTTTCAGGAAGTTAATCCAATCAGCCTTGCCATCCCTGCGAAATTTCTAGTCAGTGCCAGTAAAAGAATAGAGGGAGACTGGCTCGTTTTCGGAGGTAGTCAATTTCGCGTGGAAGCTCGCAATTTCCTTTATCCTCCTTATCGGGAAATATATCTCTCACGCGGATAGTCGCAGTCCGGTTATATCTTTATCGCGAGTCCTGCACCTACTTTGAAAAATGCACGTTACTAAACCTACCCATCTAAGGCATACCCTTTTCCCCCCGTCAACGATAAGACAATAGTTGAACAATATGTATTTAGCTTTATCGTACTTTCTTGGGCTGCCGTGAATAAACCGCTCCTCTCGTTGCTTCATTGACAAGGTCGCTTGAACTTGAGCCTTTGTGGCCGACTTTCATACAGTTGCATCAATCTTGGAACATTAAATCGGAGGAGGCGTTGACCGATTTATTATGATTGACGTACATCGCAATTTAGCATCATTCGGCGATGGGATCTAGCATACGTTTGATGGCATACCTTGAGACGCTGATAGGCGAGGAGGAGTTGGCTCGACGAGAAGTTGATCCGAGTGGAGCGCCTTTAACAGGCTGTCTTGAAATTGTGCTCGTAATGACTCTTCTCGCGAGAAGTGGCGAAGGAGTGAGCACGTGGTTGGTGCCACGGCCCATTCTGCTTATTGGAACGCGATACGGCAGCGGTGCTCATCCAATTATTATCAATGAACGTCGCCAGTTAGGTATCCTAGACCAGCCGGTATCGGTCGACCAATTGAGTCGCTTTTTTCTGTGGGCTTTTAAAAACGATCGTTAACTGCGAGATAATCACTCGACCAATGCCTACGATTTCGCCGGAAAGACGATATTACCACGAAAAAGTTCGCCTAATGACCAAGCCAGAATTTCTCTGGAAATCGATGGATTTCTGTCGTGGGTATTCTGCCCGGCGAGGCCGTGATTGCACGCGGACGATAACGTGCGACGAAGGAGCGAACTGGAACCGTGTCGGGATTAAAAAATGTGCGTGTCGTATCTTATCGCGATAGAGTGGGTATACCCGTCGTGGCAAAGAGCAAGTGAAGCTCTGCTCGAGTGAGCAGGACTCGGCTATATGTGGGCACATCGGTAATAACGGACGAGCTGTAAACTGAATGGTCCATTATGGGATTTCCACGCTTAATTGCGCATTCATGAGTCTGCATTCACGTTCGCCACTCTTTCTCCCGGGGTCCTAATGTTTCGCTTGGACCCCCCCCCCCCCCCTGGCCGCCTTTTTCCCCCGCGATTCAAAGACGTAAAATGAAATTTAACGAGGCCATTATGGCAAAGTAGCGTTCGTTTTTCCGTCAGGCTGCCTCCCGAGTTCGGCGCTCAAATACGTGGTAGCGAGCGAGAATTTCAGGCCGCCGCTCCCGATGCGTTGCCACTCGGTGAATCGTCTAGTTTTTACCTTGCCACTTAGTTTGATCGATCGTAGGTGCAGGCAATCTCTCCTTCTCGCTTTTCTCTTGTCGTTAACGATTGAGGTCATCCGCTGATATCCTCCGAGAATCATAATACCAAGGACGAACAACGGGATTTACGTGTCCCAGGAATCCAGAGGTCGTTTTGTGTAGGACCAAATTTATTAGAGGAGAGCCAAGAAAACGCGCGATTGCTATCAGTTTTCCTCTTCGAAGTCGAATCACGCTTCGAGGATGCCGAATCTCGATGCCCGATCCACGAAAGAGCATTATACGGGATTGAGACCGTTCGAGGATCAAGGAGGTTTTTTACCTGTCGCCTCAGCAACCAGCTATAATTCCCCTGGACGATGCAGCTAACAATATTAATAGAACCTGGTCGTAGCAAATACACGCGGCACATAAATAATCGCAGGCGGTGCCGCTTCCAATGTAGCGCGATTTCCTCGAGTGCACATAACCATTAACGCCTAAATTCCGAACAAATCGCGATTTTCGCACAATTCGAGTGGATTGCGCTATAAAATTCGATGCTAGTAACTTGTGATGCACTCGCGCGACTCGCTAGTGTCTGCCGATTAATAGTAATTGGCAGTGGCGGACTTCCATCGGGAAATGGGCAATTCCGAATCCAATTATCGAACTGCGCGAAGCATAAAAAAAAGAGCTAGCAATAGTTCGCCGTGGCGTTGGCGGAGCTTGGCGGGAGCTTGGCGTCCCAGTTTGGCAGAGTTTCGTCGTTTGGACCACCTGGAGCGATAGCCCATCGCGATTTCGTCTCGATAAGTCACCACACGGAAATCCTGGTGTCGAGCCCGAAAGCCCAGAAGGTAGAATGGTTAAAAAGGTCTCAGGTTGAAGCAAAGTCTCAAAGTTTCGTTCGCCCGCTATAAACTTCCTAGCATGGTACGGTAACAATGAAATGCAGGGTAACTTCTATAAATGGTGGACCAGGAGCCGGTCGAGCACCCTTCGCCAAGTAATAGTTGCCAACGGTGCTTCGGGTTCGGGCCACTCGTAGCAAACCGGGTGCACGCCCTGGTCCCCCAGCTTCCGGAGCTTTCACTCGGTGAAACAATTGTGAAAGCAGCGACCGTCCCGAAAAGAGCAGGGCACCCCCGACAAGCCGAGCAAACACGTTGGAGAGGGTACCGCACGTGGTAAATGCTCGCTTGATATTGTATAAGCTCTCGCTTCAAGAACCGGTGCATTGTGTAAGGTGTCGTGCATTCATCTTTTCACTCAGACACCACGGCCTCTCTAGCCTCGCTGTGTTGCCAGTCTGACCACGTTACGGCACCGTGCGTACATTTCAATTGGCCTTGTACGGCAAATGGGATAAAGAACCTAATAATTCGCCTCGACTCGGCCAATCAAGTTTCTTCTATGAATTGAACGCGTTCATTCTTACTTGAAGGCTACGACTATGCTTGTATCGTCGAGCATGCAACTAAAAACGTTCCTGGAATAGGCATTCATATTTTCTTTGATACGGTTGTCCTATTGTGTGTGGTAATTTAATTTTTTATTTCGATTATACTACGCTGGAAATGCTTCTAATTAACGGCTCTACAGTATGTGATTATTTAAGGTGTTACGCCTACACCACTCGTTCTCTCCACTCGAAAACAACGCTCGCTGTATAAACCCGTACCCATACCCATTATTTTCCCAGAATCGTGGGACGCTCGTGCATTTCGATTAGGATAGCATTTGAATAATGCGTAATTTCCATTAACTATGATCGCGTAAACAGTTGGGATTTACAAAAAACAGGTTTATTATGCAAGAGAGCATCGTTATTCAAATGGTTTGATTCATGTGTTATCATCGAGGGTGTTCCATTAGGGTGGAATTTACATTTCGGAGCTGAGGGCGATAGTCACATCATCGTAAAAGAGGTGACGAAGGATTCTCCAGCTTAGACGCGTTCTGTCGTCCCGATATTAATCGAGAGCCGCAAGTCTATGGTAAGAATGAGAAATATTGTTGATGTTGCACGTTGGCTACGCCCTTCTGAAAGCAGCTTAAACGCTTACGTCACGATTCTCCAAATCCTATCACCCCGAGCCCCTGCTGTGAGATGACACGTCTTCCGTGTTTAGTCCCCTTTAGGAGATGCGATATCCCTTCGGTTGGCATATCGGGTCAGGCGCTCCCGCTCAAAGCCAGCAGCTGGAGATTAAGCCCAACCATCCGAAAGATTTATTTTCGCAAAATCATTTAATTAAATTCTCATTAGAGAGACGATGCGCGGCGGTGGCTATTTTGAAAAATTAAGATGGTTGGTTAAATTTCTTCGAAGCAACCGATTACAATTACGGTGGTCGTCGCTTTCGGTGCAGAGTCGTTAGCGCGCAAGAAAAGTTCCCGGGCGAGACGGTGTTTGGTTTTGCGCATCAGCATGGACCAAGGAGGAGCCTCTGGCTTAAATGAGTTCTGCAGTTAACAGGGAATATCATAAATTCAGCGCGCCAGCGGCGCGGGTCATTGACTAACATTTCGGTAAGTGGGCTACTGGTGCCGTGCCCATAATCACGGCGTGTAGAGCTGAGGATGACGCTGGAATATCCGAGAGGGTTGCTCTGCCGGCTATTTCCCGAAATTCGTGAGATTATCCAAGATACCAATGATTAATACTCGGCCCGCGGCTGGCATCCGGTTTCGTTTGGCCTTGTTATCGATTCCGGTAGCGGGCAAAACCCTCGACCGAGTCGGGGCCGTCCTCCCCTCGTCTGGCTTGATCGCCGACAATAATTTCGGCTGGGCTTACCATTAGCCTTTGCGTTTAATCCGTTACGCCGCGAGAGCGAAACGAAACAATGCAGCCAGTCTCCAAAGAAACGTTCGTCCGAAATAATTAACCGTCAGCAACCCTGTTTCCCATAAATCATTAAAGGTTTTGACGAGCGCACCTGGGATACTCGCTCGTTACGCTGTACTAATTATTCGTTCGAGTCCAGGTGCTCATTTGCGTCTCTCCAACTTGCTCAATAATTTCGCGAGGCAGATGTTCCGTAGCGGAGTGGTAAACGTATCTGTTGTAACGAGTCGACGGCCATTCGAATTGATTGTCGGTATGTTTCGTCGCCGACGGACCCAGGCCATTGTTCATTCGTTATTTCAAAACCCGAGATAAGATTGTACCGGGTTGCTGGTAGTGCTCCTAGCACGGTCGCTCTGGATCGTTTGCATATTTCAATTATGGCGCTGGACTTGATTCCACGCGAGAACTCGCTAGCGAAGAGATAATGCGGTCTGCAGTTTGGTTGCATCCTGGACGGTTGGTGCAGATATCGATATCATAACGGTAAAATTGCCTGGTAAATGCATCCCCATGATCGGGGTTACTTATTGCGTTCCGGAAGATAACTGCTGTAACTATACCATATTCTATTCGCTTCCTTGTTCTCTTCGTTTGTCGCTTAGCCTTTTGGCATCCACGGCATATTAGTTCACCGTCAGGATTAGGGACTCGATCGCTCCTTGCGAACCTTCTCTCAGATTTTGTCACGTAATTAAGCAGCCTGACGCGCGATGGGATTAGAGTTTGGAGCTGCTGTTATTTCGCGGTGCGGTGCGAGGTCGCGTGGACGGATATCCGGGCTCATATCCGACCGCGGCTTAGCGTTCTCGCCCTGGTTCACCATAGTGCAACTTCCCTCAGCGGATTTTCGCGACGCGCACGATTATGGAAGACTCGCGAGCAATATGCGCTCAGAATAATAATTGTCCCCGGGCGAAGGAGCGTCCCCATACGTGACGAGCATCACCGAGACCTCTCTGAACTGCGGCGCGTGCAGTCTGAGAAAAAACACCATTCTCAGAATCTCCCAGAAGTCTGTCTCTCTCGTCCACAATTTCGATCTCCTCTTCTATTTCCTACCACGCGACAAGAGGTTCCAATTTTTCCCCTGTTTTTTTGGTGATCCACATCCCTTGAGTAAAAACTGTGGCTGGTACATATATCGCATTTAGTAGCAGTATTTAATGGAATCTCGAGTTTTTATTGATACATCGCGCTATTGAAGGGCGGTTGCGCGAATACCCAACTGTATCCAGTTTAATTTGGCTCGACTTCTAATAAGCTACATAGTTGCTAACGACGTCTACTATGCGAACGCTGAAAGTGAGATGCACCGAAGCTTGAGAAAGACCGAGAGATCCGAAATAGTTTGGTAGGAACCGTTGATGTCGAGTTGCCCTCGAGCGACGGCAAGCCGCTCGAATACCGCAATGGCACGCACCTCCTCCTGCGAAAACCTGTCAAGGCTGGACTACCATTTAGAGGTCTTCGTGGCGAGGATCCTCGACTCTGTATTAGAGTATTCGCTCAAACCCTTCGCGAGATATTCTGAATAGTTACTCTCCGCAATCGCGTTACCCTTTTTACGAGTTTTCTTGGTGCACGATTTAATCGCGAGCACCGTTGCGTGTAGGTGTCGGATCGTAAACGAGTTTAATGCTCGGAATTGATAATTTTTTTTACCCTCGACGCCATGCGCATAAATCTCGAGAGTAATTGTGGAAACCCGGTTGATTCTTGATCGCATTTCCACGAGTCCCCTTTGACGCGCTTAGTGCACCTTTTCACTCTTACTATCCTTCCACTTTTTTTTCCTTTCCGGCCGTTAAGCGAATTCGCGATGCTCTCGTCGGCTCCCGCTTGCCTCTGCCTCTTTTATGTAGCGGCAAGTTTAGAAATAGTTGTTTTGGGAGATTCTACGGACTTGCAGTGCGCGGAACTCGGTTGAATGGGTGCTCGTCTGGTTGCGAGTGATTTAAAGCCCGACTGCAGGGTGAATTCTTTCTCCCTCAAAGGAACCGCGAGTCTGCTTCTGGTACAATTCGGGATCGGATTCCGGTACGAGTTGCCGGTCGTATAATTAGGACGATTAATTGAAATCCGAAGAGGGCGCCGAAGAGACGCGAAAACCCTTTCAGTCACGGGCCGTCTTGGTTCCGATAGGCTGAGGTTTTATGTAAATTGACGTATGTAAGGGGTAATGGCTGTGCCGAGTGTTCCATTTCCCATCCTCCAATTCACTGTCTTAGGTAAACTTAATCTCTAAACAATTACCAGCGTTAATATTCATGGCGAATAAGTAGAGTTATATTATCACGGCGTTAGTAGCAGCTCTTAAGTATTCTTTCGCTGATCGATAATCCGAGCGAGAGTTTTACGAGTGGATTATCATATTAACGCCGGTACCGGTGCGAGCAGTGGCCGATAAGTACTTTTCGATACCTGATTCGCGAGACTAAAAGGCCCAACTGAAGATTTTCAGAACTGCAAGAAAACTTGGCAGAGCCAAGATCAGCGCGACAAGTCTCTGACTTCCTCGTACAAGTCGAAACGAATGGTTTTGGTGCACGCTCACATGCACGCAACTCGACTTTTCAGCTCAATAAACCAACCCTCTTTCCGCACTTTATGAAGGGTTATGGCCGGCAGAAGTGAAACAATTTCGCGTAATGTTAGTCCCGATAAACACGGCGGCATTATCGTCCAAAGACACGAGCGCATGCCGGTGGAATCGTACGGTCTGTACTCCCTTTTCGCCTTGGCCGCCCATATAGAATGACTCGTACTACTGGCGACCTGCACTACTGCCAGCACCGTCGACCATTTCCGCCAAAGATATCGTGCCGCGACTGCTTTTTATCTCATCGAGGAACGTGCAATTTGAGAAAAAGTGCACAGCAGTGCCTAGCCAGTACACCCACTATTGCATTCGGATGGGGGAAAAAAAGGACATCGAATCGAACACTTTCGACTGGTCAATAGGTAAAAGATTCGCATTGAGTGCATTAAAACGTAACAGTGATTTCCGATCTCTTCACGGTAGAGTTCCTAGAGGGAAAAGACTCTTGGTTCGCGCAAAACCATTGCTCTTGTTTCACCAACAACTCGTGGAACCCCTTGCATTTCACCGGTACGACGCCAGCGTGGACGATTTATGACCATCTGATTCCCGCTCACTCGAGTACTACAGTTTTCTCTTTCTCGCCAACAGCCCTCTGGGCATCTTATTTACGATCTGAAAAAATTGTTAGAGTTCCCTGCAGCTTAGATAATTCGGCACATATATCCAGTGGCCAGTCGGGCGCGTATCTCCTGGGATCCACGGTAGAAGATCGGAGATTGGAACCGGTTGGAGTCGCCGGTTCCTTTCCCTTTTTATTCAGACCCGGGCGATCCGGTCGCGTACCAACTTCCGGTTTTTAAAAGAGGGCTATTTATCTGCGGCCTCGAACTACGTCGACACTCCAGTTGATGCCAGAAAAGCACGCGAGGCAAAGAAGCGAGGGGGCACTGGAGAGGAGGAGCGGAGGAGGGTTTCCAGTGGTTGAGGGTAAGGACGAGAGTCGGTCGGAAGGATGAAAAGGACGAAGGCCGCGAGGCGGGTGGCATTTTCTAAAGATGCTCATGCTCCAGCCAGTCGCGGAGTCGCGCCGAGGAAGCCAGGCTGGCGCCTATATTTACTCATTTTCTTTTGGACGACCCTCAAAGGGAGCGTCGCCTTGGTCGCCTTGGTCGCCGCCCGGCGTAAAAATGCGCAGCTATTTCGTCTTGCCTAAAGGCTTAACGCCGCATGCGATAATCCACGCCTCCCCCTTCGCTTCTCTCTCTCTCTCTCTCTCTCTCCCTCTTTTGCTCAGTCTCTGCCTCAACTCCTTTTCTTTCGTCCCTTTATGTCGAGTATCTCGTTTGGCAGCCAGCCTCCCTCGAGGGTGAAAGAGCCAGAAAATTTTCGTTGGAATGCCGGGGATCGACCGGTGCTTTACAGTCTTTACACCACGCGCCTTTTGCCATTCTCCTTCTCCCTTTCTCTGAGAGGCTTTCGCTAAGCGTTTCACGCGATTTTCTTGCCCGTGGGAATGACGAGAGCACCGATCACTATTGCGATGCCACTCGATTTACCTAATTTTTACGATTCCACCTTTTTGTATGGGTCTCTTCTTCGACGAGAGAGCTTCGATTTCGGGCCACTCCTGCCGAGTTGGAGTCTGTCGAGCCGTGATAAAAACGGGAGGGATAAAGTTATTCGGTTCTCCGTTGTCATGGGAATAAAGAGGTTTTTACCGTGGCGGTGGCGGCGAAGCTACCGACGAAACATTAAGCTCGTACATTCGTTATAAAACGGGGAAAGGCCTGCAAAAACGCGAGATAACGAATTCCCGTATAAAGTTGCCAAGCAGCGATTCATCATCGCTAGAAGGCCGAGATGAATACAATATATACGGTGAATACCTAATGCGACAAATGAACAGAGCGATGAGAAAGGATTGATTCGTATTTCCCGCGAGCGAGAGCCCCTCGAGATGAGTTTTGAAGGATGGGAGCATTCGCGAGGGCGACGGTAATCAAAACTAAAGAGGACGAGTCAGATCAACGGCAGTCGTCGTCGTCGTGGTGTCGCTTCGAGACACCGAACAACCAGTAAAAAGGCAAAAAACTCGCTGTTACTCCGTATTCTGGTCGGTGCAGCCAAAGCTATGGCTTCGCTCCATGGTCTGCTGCCTCTTTTGGCACATTCGAACCCTCGCTGTGTTTCGCACTCTCCCTCTTTAGAAAGGATATCCTGCGTATCGATCACCCGGCTCTCGTAAAACTGACGTTCGTTACGTAAGACCAAACGGCGACTAGTGCTGTGTGCCTAATAGTTTTTTCCGACTCTTCTGAACGTCGCGTCGAGGGGGCCGAGATCGATTAATCTCCAGTTACCGTGGCGAACCTTGGGAACAGTAGCAGCCGCGGATGAGTTGGTTTATCAGGGGAGCGAAGCTCATCGCGTCGCGGGAAGCGAAGATTTTCATTTCGCGGAAGGGTCACGGGGGGCCATCCTGGCCATCGGAGAGCTGCTGTTTACGCGAGCCCCAGCCGATAAAGAAAATATTTTGCGCTCACTTTGTTAAATATTTTCTGCTCTACCTGCCCCGTGCGATTCCCCGTGGAGATTATCGTGCTCTCCACAGTCCTGTCGCGATTCGAGTGGATGCTATCCGAGACTCACCCTCAAACTTGAAATTGCTCTCTTTTCGAGTCTTTCCTCTTTCTTTATCTTTTTCTTTCTCCCTCTTTTTCTTCTCCCTCCGAAGGATGGCGGTACGAATTTGCTAAGGAACTCTGGCGAGTAGCGAGACGAAGTATATTTCCAGGAGAGCAAGCGATTTTTCGCCGCGCCTGAAGAATCGCGCGCTGCTGAGTTACGAGCACCCTTCAAGCAGGCCGCGGCAAAGGGGAAAGAATTAATGATCGCGGCCGTCGGTTATTCGCGCTTAGCGGCTGGATCGCTCGCGATAAGGGCGAAGAGGGAAATATGATAATTGGATGGTGATCGTATTCAGCCAAACGACAACCATCGCTCTCGGGGGCTGCCGTTTCATTCGCACGTAATAAAGAAACGTCGGCGATAAGCCCCGGGCATATGGGATGAATTCATGAGAGATTCAAACTCACGACCAGCGGTACTCGCCGAAAAAATATCCAGGGTAGAGAAGGAGCCTCATTTCCACGGAATCGCTTGGTAACGCGGTCAGAGATCGTTTCTCATAGCCCGACTGAGTGGTCAGTCAAGCATCCGTAGCACCGGGTCGAGAGGAAAAAATTATGCGGCTAATCAAGAATCGCGCCAGTCGTCGTTTCACGCTCGATGTATCCGAGGCCGAATTCACCCTCGAAGCGAGAAATGGACCGTTATAGAGCTCTTGAATTTCGGTGGTGGCCTCATCGAGGGAGAAACCCGCGCCCAGTTGTAAGAGCCCACCTACTACTACTACTGCTACTAGCAGCCCTCTTCGGGAGCGCACCGCGGCACATCCGGTTTTATGAGCCACCATCAGTCATAGAATCTTCGCCGCAATCTTTCGCGAAAGCCCCTCCGCGAGGCCTGGACGCGGGAGAAAAATGTTGGGGGTTTGCTGAATCGATGAGTTTGCATTAAACATCCAAGGCTCGGTAGCAGCCTTCCTGGCCAGAGAGAGGAGGATACACGTATACTCTTGCTACCCTTGAGAGGAATCTCAAATCCGGCCGGGGAATCTCCGAGGTAGTACATGGCCTGTACGGAGCTCCTGGGCTCCGGCAGCTCCGTACGGGCCATGAATTGGAAAAAGCACGGTAGTGGACTCGGGAAAGGGTTCGACTTTTGGCTGGGTAGGCTGCGCACGTACGGCTCGCATTGTTAGGAAAATGTGTTTCGCCCCCGCTGAAAAGCTTGTCCTCCCCTCGTTGCGCCCAGAAAGGAAACCTGTTCGAATCGTTTCGTGCAGCTACATCATAAACAGCTTACAGTCGCGGGGTGGGGTTGGGGGACCTTTGTCGTATGTGGATCAGGTCGCGTCGTTCGACAATGAGAAGTAATGCTTTTTTTGTCCCGTTTGAAGGAGTGACTCACTGTCCCTTATATCTTCCCCCTTCTTACAATATCCTTGTGCGGGAGATAATTTCCATATTACATTGCAATATCGCGTGATATTCCGAAATTCGGATGGCTTATTTACAAAGTAGAGGGTAAAATCGAGGCACCGATATCCCCGTTCCAATAGAGAGAAAGAGAGAGAAAAATAAGGAAAAATTGTTATCGAGATTTACGCACACGTGACGTGACGCGGCTTATATTTAATCTATGGTCCTATAAATGCTGCTGTCGATCGTATCGTTCAACCGAGCGGTCGTAGTTTAGTCACGTAGAACCGTAATGTGTATCGTTTACGTGTCCTACGATATTTGTTCTTCCGTTTCTCAAATTGGTCGTGGCGTGTACCTCGAGGCTATTTTATTCGGAGCACCAATACATAAATGGACATTCGACAGGATGACCGATAAGCTGCAGTGATTACGGCATCTTCGTCTGGGTCGTCACCTAAAAGATGTTGTTGACTCTTGTAGTTTTCGTGCCGTCGATCAAAGTTGGCCGAAATCGATGGACATCGCGTGAGACGGGAAAGCGCGTTGGCGGCGGATTAATTCGAGAACCGTCTCACAGTTCCGTGGTATTTCCCGAAGAGAATAAACCGTCGTCGCTTTTTTGTTCGGGCCCACTTTTTTCGACGATACGTGCCTTGCGGGTAGAAGGCAAGTGAAAAGTAAAACGAAAAAGGCAGAAGAAGAAGAAAAACGAGGACACCGAAGGTACAAGGCTCGCCCTGGGCAATAATAATATCGGAAAGGTCGAGCTTATACTGCGGTAGGGGTTTTCCCGATAGTTCGAAACGCGAACTTTCTGCCGAAGTTGCAAAGCTTTAAAGCGAAGGCTTTAACGGAGCTTCGCACCTAGACCGAACTCTCACGCTTCGTCGAATCAAGTCGTGTGAGAAGAGAGAAAAAATGATAGCTATGGGAAGAATGGCCTGCCAGGAAGTTCGCTGCGAGTTGTGCTGACCCTCCCAGCATTCTTGCATTGAGCTTTCATTTTCTGCGGTTCGTGGCATTCACGCTTCTCAACAACTTTTCGCTGTTTCCGCGCAATGGTCACCGACTCCGGAGATTCGCGTCGACTCCCTGATATATACGTGGTTCAACGAACCAGGCTGACTGGCAAATTAGTCGACTCTGGACTTCTCTCCAACTAATCACCGATTCCAAACTGGTAGTGCTTGAAATCGCCCCCTGTCCATGAACGCTTTCAATAATTCACTTGGATTAGCGCGTAGTTGCAGTACACTGCGAAAAGATTGAGCCACCCTTACGCTGAGGTTCATATTTAATGTTGGTCTAATGGAGATTAATCTTAGTTTCCACTAGACTTGGTGTTCCGCTACATTTAGAGTGGCAAATAATCGATGACGCTTCTTATGCTCGTTGCTTGTATTATGATAAATTCTCCGCGCTTGTTTTTTTTACGCTTCAACGTACCATATGTATTCTCACGTGCGAAACCGGATCAATCCCGATAACTCAACCCCTAAACGATTGTACGTTGAATCCATTGGTAGTAAGCCGAAACATTTGCCGATGATGGGGGTAGAAAAAGGATCGGCCCATGAAATCGGACAGTAGGCGATTTCGGCACGCAGAAAAATCAGGCCGACTGTGTTACGAAACATCGCCGTCGCCGCCGCCGCCACCATCGGGCGATGCCTCTCCCAGAACTTGCTGAGGATTTCGGTCACGTCGAAACGTAATGGTCAGTAAATAACAAATGAGCCTGTCTGGTCGGCAACGGCCCTCCTCATCCTTCATCGAAATAATAGCCTAAGCTGTTGGAACTTTTGCAAACAGTCCAGTGGACTGTGCTCCTCCTCACAGCTTCCTCATTCTTCCCCAAGTACGTACACATGATCGAACAAAAGTTCCAAGGAGCTCTCCGCTCTAATTTCTTCGACGCGAAATCCCCGTGAAACTGTGGCATCCGGTGGTTCCAACTCGAATTGCGTGAACCCGCTGGTAATCAACAGCCCGCATGTACGTGACTCTCGGAACCGCCAATTCCTCGATTGTCCTTCTTTCTTAGGTTTTAGTGGCAAGTACTAGATTCCGGTTGTTCGATCTCCTTTCGAGTGTATCTCTCGTTGCAATCCTGGTTGAGTACGTCCGTCGTGACGTAAGACTCGATGGTTGAGTAAATGTAATAATGGTGCAGCGTTCTAACGGATACGCCATACAGGAGGAAGATTTCGAACGGTTAGGAATATAGACGCGCGGCGCTGCTCGATGACTCGTTTTCCCTCCATACAATAAGTTTTGTAATCCCGTCAGTTACGTAAGTTTCTGAGTGGCAATTTCCTTGAGCCAGGGCTCGCTGGAGGGCGCCTCTCCAGTTTCTCCTTCAATCCGGGCTTCGCCCTCCTGGCCTGACCTCCTCTGCCACTGCGAGCTGGCCCGCGTTAACCGAACAACGTAGTTTTGGCACATTCTCGTCGGAGCGCATCGTCAGCCCTGGATCGCCGGCACCCGTCGCTAATGGTCCAGCCTTCTACCTCGTCTATCCCTTTAAGCTTTTTACGCTCCTTTCTTCTTGGCGCTCGGTGCGCGAGCTTATTCCGCTCCGGGTTAGCCGCGAAACTGCGAATAACCTTGGCAGATTGGCAAGCTCGACTCCGAATATTGTTTCGCCAAAGATGAAGAGTAAAGCGGACTCCTTTCCGGACAAGGAAAATCTTACGGTAGCGCGCCGGGCAGGGCATCTTGTACAATAGATCCTCCTCATATTCCGGAGGAATCTTAAAACAGGGAACTCAATACAGGTGGTGTGGATCCTCTTTATTGTCGAGCGATTACATTCGGCTTACTCGAGAGTGGTTGTGGGATTTTGAGAGACTTTATCGCGGAGCTTAATCACGAGTGAATAATTCCGAGGATATTAAAATGAGTAGAGGTCTTGGGCATATTTTGTCGGTTCCCATGTCCTGGGTAATGGCTAGCAGCACCAGTATAGCGGGGGTATCAAGCTGGGCTTGCTGGTTCAGAGCCCTTCACTCGTTCACGTCGGGCCCTCCGTATCCCGCAATCACTTAGCCCGACCCTCCGGGATCCCGTAGCGCGGCACGCGTACCCTGTTTCCTCTTGCTTCCTCTTGCCTCTACGGCGACCTAGAGTCCTCGAGGACGTACTTATACCGAAGGATTGAACATTCTCGCGGGACCCGGACGTCCGTGAATTTAACCGCTGACTTGGCTCGAGATAGCACGCGCTCTCTCGTTGCAGGTTAATGGGCTTCGAAAAGTTTAATCTGTGCGGGCAGAAAGCGCTCGTCGCGCGCTCCGAGAGGATACCGTACATGCATTAACGGGCCCACTTGTATCGTAAACTTCGTCACTCTTAGACCTTATCTTCGATTACCGCGGCCCTGGGTTGGTACGTACCCACACGCGATATCGAATCCAGTTCCCCTCGCTTTAATGAGGAGGCTAATGACTGCAAACTATTACGCCTATTACGCCTGCCGGAGCAGAAAGTATATGGCTGGCGTAGTGCGGCACGGTATGCCGTTCGCGGTATTGCCATTACCCTCGCTGAATGACTGGCACTTAAGTGGTAAATAATGTCCTGAAGGAGCTGCCAAAGTTCCTGGGTAATAGAGTGCTTACACTCGAATACGACTGGCGCAATTGCAATAGCTCGGGGTAGCATTACGCATCGCAAAACTTGCTCGGTGCTCGGAGACAATGACACTGCTTTACGTTTACATTCAATTTGTAGCAGAGAGGGAGCACTTTGAACCGCAAACTTTTTCTACAATGGGACGGGAAAGGGCGGGACGCAGGGGTGGAAAAAGCTGTGATGATTGTGTGGCTCGGCACGTAGACTCGTACTATTATGCGGTTGTTTGGGCTTGTAACACTAACACAACATCGAGTGGGATGCACCACTAGCTCGGCAAGTTCTCGGCTCATCCGGGCTCTCGAGTTCTTCTGAGCAAAAGAGCGAACGAGCAGTCGGCGAACTTTCGAGTAGTCCAGATTCCTGTATTCACCGGCACTTCGCATTGTACGTACTTCGGTTTTTGTTCGACCGCACAGGTGCCTGGCTAACATCTGCAATTGTACTCTCGGTTACCATGCGGCTCTTACGACCCTCTGTCTACTCTCATTGCTAGCTTTTTCCCTTTTTTCCTTTTTTCTTTTCCTTCTAAACTCTTCTGATCCTTAGAATTCTTCGCTCAATTATATCGCGTGGTCTTTTTTCCCAGATTTTTTATATCAAGCTTGTGGAAAATTGGTTGAGCGTAAACCAGCTTGGCGTAACTGTTCTCTCGCCCATGGTAGAACCTTGGCTCACAATCAGATTCGTTGGGGTTGTTTTAATTTTTCCAAGCTCTCGATGGCCGAGGCGTTGATGAGATTCTTGAACGAGCTGTGGAGCACTCCCAAGATCCAAGACCTCTGTTGCATCGTCACTGGCCGAAATCTGTTTATCGCGTCTATTTACTAGCATATCCATGTGAAACACGTGAGCTCTAATGTTAATGAAATATACATACACTGATATTTCTGTTGCGCACGGAAACATAGGGGCGCGGACCTTTACCGAGCAAGCCCGACCCAACCGCTATAACGCGCTAGTCCGATTTCACCCCTTTGCCAAGCGAAACACAAGTTCTCGCACAAAGCCGAAACTTGTCGCCAGTAGTTCTGACCCATGCATTATATGTTTCGAATTACAGGTACACTTGATAATTCGCGGTGTGCATACTCGAAGTAACAGTGTCTCCGTACCTCGAGTTTCGGGAATACCCACGGATTTGAAAGCTGTTAAAGGGCGGCGTACAAGTATCCGACCTCTCTCAAATAAATAGCTAGATTCTCGTGATACTTGGGTGAGAGTAATTTTAATTAAAGCAGCATTGGACCCGAGAATTCTGGTTCAGCGTTGAGCATTTTCGATCTAGACCCGCCTTTCTAAAGGTCTAAACTTTTATTCGTATGGCGTACGAGAATGGCAGAGACCAGTAGTGATTAGGAGGCATAAAATCATCCATGTTTCGATTATTCTTGCCCCATTTCCCTTTTCACTGCAATGAATTACCAGTAATGAAAATGTGCGTCACAACGACAGTTGAGTAGACTTTTAATTAAGATTATTTCGAAAGAGCCGCGCAACGAATCTGATGGCCTTCGAAATCGCAAGCGGATCGAAAGAAATGAAATTCGAATGTATTGCATACGTCTAAAATTAATTTCTAAGATTGGTACATGCCGGTGGTTCTATCACTCGGCGCTTTTTGTGGGTCGTATGGGCGCTTCCCTGAGTCGTATAAATAGTGGGATAGTTCGTAGTAGATGGTGTAGCGCCAGCGCGCAGCTGTGAGTGAAACAGTTGAAAGGAAGAGACCCTTCGGCTATGCTCGAATCGAGTCCGCCACCGAAATCGACGATACGATCCACTTGGAAAGAATCGTTCCCGCAGTTTCGTGAGCCAAGTACGACTACGAATGGAAACTGCAGGAACTCCCGGGGAAACTGTGCCCCAATGGGGGACGATAACGGCCAGACACTTTGTACGGATATTTGCTCGATCACTCCTGCCGCTCGCGCCAATATGCCAGTATAAATATTTCTCGTAAAACTCACCCTGACGACCAATACACCCTTGAAATTGAAGGCAAGACCAAGTTTCTTGGTTCGATTCTCAGAGTCGATTTTACTGAAATCCAGTCATCGAAGGTACAGAGAAAGCGGATTAACAAATTTATTTTACGAATGGAAATACGAAAGGCGCAGTGTTGCCTTTTATGTGTTTGGGTGTCAGGGAATTTTGATGTCAACAGTCTCTTTTGTCGCGATTGGAAGTGACGTGACCCCTAGGTACCGTTTTTCGCTTTACAGTCCCGCTTTGTCCTGATTGTCCGATCGTACGCCGCCTCCTTCGTGGGGTTGGGGTCGATTTTCAAACGGTGCAGAGAGCGAGCGCGCGCTTTGCAATGGATAGCTGCAGCTACTCGGAAGGGTATCGCTGGCCGTGCTTTCGGCCAAGTTCCGATGTAAGGGGCAGATCAAATAACTGAACGTACGTGCCGTGACTAGAAGGTACGAAATTTGGAAAATCACCAAGTAAAAGGAATTGCGGTGGGTCGGCTGTGCGACGACGTTTGTTTAGAGCGGGACCTGTTCCGACCTGGAAGTATATGGTATATACTCTGTGGCCTGAAACTTATTGAATCCGTGGTACAAATTTTAACAACTGATTTTCACTGTCACTCAAGCAGATTGTAGAAAGAATGTACAGTAAATCGTCGATATCGCGAAGCCCTTGACACCGGCGCGGCGATGTAAGCCGAGTTGCTCGTTCTTCGTGAGAATATTCGATATTTCCTGAGATTTTCATTTCTGGTAATGCTGCATTTAACGGACCGTGTTATTTACCAGCTACTCGGGGACTAAATCTACCGTTCCCGTAGATATCTTTCTACGGTTGTGCGCATAAAAGTTCCTACCGCGGAAAGAGCTGTCGATAAAGATATCTTGTATCGCGCGCGGTACACTTGCATTCGGCAAAAGTCTGAAGCACAAGGTGCTCCAGGGAATTACATTGCGCGAATTTTCCGCCTCGACACCAATTCATTCGCAAACATTTTCGTGTGGGGTACTGCAGTGCAGCATTCACCGGCGCAAACTTCGTTGTAAGCAGTTCGCCAAAGCTCGTCGGCACAAAGAAAACGCCTCTTGTAAATTGTTCGAGCGAACGGCCGATTAATCGCGACCAAGCTAGAAGGAGTAAATTAAATCAATGGGATTCCGTTAGTCGGCTGATCACTCTGCGAATACCGAACCTCTTTGATCGTTTCTTTACAATACGACGCGACAGCCCTATATCGTTGGGATATTGCCCAGCGATTTCCACTATTTCGCATGTACGTCGTAGCAATTTCAATTTTTCCCTTCCCGAAATCCCATTTTCCCTGGGAATACAATGGAAAATTTTATCGAACCCGGCCGCGCCGACTCTTCTCGGGTGGCCACCGCAGCGAGGCAGAAATCGACAGTTACGGAACCACTCTCCTCCACTCTGCACCCTCCCGCATCCAGCCCTCACCACTCACTTCCAGCCACCCTCGTGGGATTATGTTAATGGTGACTCCCCCTCATCTGCACGATCGACGAAATCCTGTTTAATGGCAAATCGAGTGATTCATATAAATCCGCGAGCAATCGAACCGATATTTGAACGCACGACCATTCCCACGAGAGAGCGAGAGCGGGAGCGAGAGCGGGAGCGAGAAAGAGAGAAAGAGAAAGAGGCTGAGCGAGCTAGAGAAAGAGATAAAAATAGTACTTATTGGTAGTGGCGCCACAGAAAATAGCCGACGCGCTCCTTTGGCCGCCAGTTTTTCTTCGGTTATAGCAGTCCTAATTGCGCTGCTAATTCGCATTTACTGCGGTCTGATGCTCCTCATCGAAGATTTCAACCGAGGCAAATGGGAATCATTGGAAGCTGGCAGCCACTTTGAATCGATTCGACCTTCCCGATCGTAAGAATTCGAAATGCTCTTTATTCGAGCATGCTAGACGGTAATTCTTTATCCAAGTTTTCCTGCGACGCGATGTGTGTGCCCTTTGAATGCCAAATCTCGCCGAGGGGAAAAAAAGTATCGGACCAAGTAACTGGAACTGATGTCTGCATTGTGTCGCTCGACAGACATGACTGAACGATTATTGATATACATATATTATACATTATGTCAGAGGAATAACATATAGAATTTTTTTCCATCCTAAACTTTATTCGCTCGCGGGAATACCGAAACCGAGGATAAGGGAAGAGGCTGGGAAGAGACCGGAATGAGGGGAAATCTGTTGGGTCGTGGGATGAAACGATGATAATGGAAGAAACAAGTTTTCGGGGATACGTGTAGCGAAAACCCGACAGGTGATGCGAGTAAATTGTGGGGATCGAAGTCTTCGAACGAACACGAGCCGAGGTAGGGCTAACATTCTTGGAATTATTAGTTTGCAAACTATTTGCATTAACCATGGATCAAAGAAGGCGTGCAGCAGCGGCGTGCAGCGGCGGCGTGCAGGGGCGGCGGCACTGGTTCCGCTGCCACAGGAAACGAGATATTTCGCGAACATTGCCCGTGATTGTATACGACGACCGTGTATAATAGCGTGACGCATTACTATTGCCGGAAGTTCTCCCTTAATCAAGTACTTATTTGAATTACCTGTGTCTACGGTGTGGCGCGGCGCTCGTAAGCGGTAACTTCCAGTCCACTCAGAAGGGAAGTTCTGATGTTGCAAACCAAGCGCACCGCCTAACCCGGTTTGAGCGTCGAGCTCGAAGAGTTCCTATATTCATCCAACTTTAACTCCGAATTTGAGGAGAGAACCACCGCCAGCGAGCCGCGCACCTGAAACGCCTCGTTAAATAAGAATGGCTCTTGGCTTCGCAAAATCTTTGTATCATAATTGAGTCCAGTCCGCTTCACCACATGAATGTCCGCTCGCAAACCGTGCTCATTCTAGCAAAGTTGCTAGTTGCAGCGAGCTGCAGCTCCCTAAAGATTGGGCTCTTTCCAATCCCGACTTCCCACGAGTACTGTCGACCAAGTTTTCTCGAATCAAATTTTTTTTCTCTCCTTGCCCTTAGGTGGCTCCGGCTTGGCCAGCGTGGTTCTGGGGAGTAAGCCGACGAGATCTTGGGATAAACCGCACTTCGACGATATTGCTCCACGAAACATCACTGCCATTGTCGGCCAAACAGCCGAGCTGAACTGCTACGTAAAACATCCCGGAGACCGAGTGGTGAGTAACATTCTGGATCCTGATTTTATTTCTACCCACAGGATTAAAGAACACATCCTCGAGCGCGCGAGTGCTTCTTTCTGTTTCTTTAGTAAGCTGAAGGACGTTTGATAAGATTACACTGTGGTGCCTGTTATCCACACAGCCTCCTCGTCGGTCGTATCTTAGCCCGAAGGAGCTTCGGAAGAAACTTTGGAATATTTCAGGTTTAGGCCAAGCTTATTATCGCACGCGGCTAAGCTTAAGCCGACACGATTACTGTCGGCTAATGCCACGCAATTGGCAATTAGAAAAAGTCGTGGTGTGACGCTCAGCCGACTGGAATTAGACAAACAGATTTCATAGAGGGTATACATTTTTATCCGAAATCCTACGAAATGAATTTTACTAATTTATATGGATTTATTTATCCAATTCAATTATCCTCATTCTTCCCCGCGATGTTTTTCGTGCAATCATTTAATTAAGACCGAAATATTCGGTTGCTCGCTAATTGGATAGCGGCGTTAAAGGACGGTGTCAGTAGTTGCCGCACGCTAGTGGGTTGATAATGGCGAGTGCTGGCGAGATTTGCATTTAATCAGACTCGGAACTCCGGTCCATTTCTTGCGGAGCATTGTAAACGTGGCAGAACAAAAACTCGGTTCGCATTTTTCGCGTGTACCCTCTATCTTCAATTCTACCGCGAAGTCGTACACCCGACTATCTTCCCAACCGCTAACTGTCTACTTTCAATTCCAGTGTTCTCTCATTTTCCCTCTTCTGTACTTTAGCGAGACGCTTCTTTCCGTTGAAACACTTTCCGCTGCCGCACTCTTACCCCGCGTTGCGTAAGTTTCCTTCTATGTAATTGTCCGGGATTACAGGAATACCCATGGGAGTTCTTATTACACAGGATATTCTTCCCGTTTCGAGTTTCCGATGCTCTCCTTAAGAACCTCCCAATTCCGGAGAGGCGAAAAAAGGGAAATATTTTTTCGGCATGCGGCTTGGGTGTATTAAAGGAGAATTTGAAATATCGCGACTGGCGCACCTTTTTTTCCTGGCTCCGCGTTTACTGCAACACAGAGCGTGCGAACTTTTTATTACGGTAGCTCAATAAGTCATGACAAATGACTTTTGGCGGTGTTCCACGCGTTAAATGGCGGCGATGTACATTAAGGGCGACGCCAACAGTGTGCGCCGGAAATATTCGCATAATTATGTGCATTCGGGGATTAGCATACGTATAAACCGTATCAATATGCATAATGGGTATTGAAGTTTGCCTTCGTATTCGTGTATGCTGAACGTGTAATATTTACTTATTGCTCGCCATCTGCATATTGTTGCGGCATTTTCAACTCGTAGTTTCACGGCGCGCTCTCTGACTACCCTCGCTCGTAAAACAACCCTTAAAAATGAAACAAAGATCCAAAAGTGCCGTGAGCGCTGCCGTGCACCATCCATTGTGGTTACGCGTAATTCGCATTAGCGCAGATCGTTTAGCCAACCACGGAGCGCTGTCGAGGACCCATGGAAAAGAGGGCTGGTAGCCCACAAATCCCCGTGACACTAGCCGCAGTACTCTTTCTTGTGCTTGATTCTTGTGCTTGAAATTGCGGTCGTCGATCGCCAGCGGAATGGAAAATCTATCGGGGAAATCTACAATACTTTGAAGCGAGATTTCTCTCATACATTTCTCGTCGATTCTCACAGTTGACGGCATTGGTGACTGGCTCGCGATTGCCTTTAATTATCAGAGTGGAGGATCCCAAGCAGCTGGCAAGAAGGGGCGAGGTTCCCAGTTGGCAAGGCGGCTACCAAGGGTGGCAGCCACTGGCAAATGAACCGATCAAGCATGTACTCGGCCAAGTGGTTACAGAGGGTATCGGGTCAGACGCGTCCCTCTACACCTGCACGTCGCCCCAAGACCTCGACCAGCTCGAATGCCCGAGCCGGCGCGACCCGACGCGACGCGACGCGATGCCAGGTCGGCAAACCGGACAGCTGGCAAAGATCAAAGGATAAACGTTGCATGTTGGACAGTAAATTGAATAAGTCGACAGGTCGCTTGGCAAAGCTTTACGTTCTCTCCTTCCTTTCGTGCTTTTTGACCCACTAATAATTTACGAATCGAAATGTACAAACTATTATTTACTTAACACAGAGTATGTACAAGTGCACTCGACGAAAACGTATGCCTTCAACGGTAAGTTATTCGGCGGGTTTAAACTTATTCCGAAGGGAATCTGTTGCTTCGCAGTAAATCAGCGATTCCTTTTAGAAAAGTGGCGAGCGATGTAGGTTTCTCGGTCGGCCGAGAGAAACGCTAGGTTCGAATTGTACTATCCGGTTGCGAAGTGATCCGTTTAACCGAGCCCTTCCCATCGCATGTACCACCTGAAATAGTTCGAATGGCTTAGGCTTAATCGTGTACCTGTACAAGCCTGATCCTGACTGCTAAAGGAATTCGAAATGTGGGTGGCGAGCTTTGGTCCGCTATCGTTCCGCTCAGATCTGCTCTGGCCCTTGTTTACGAAGGTAATTGTTCGATTCCTCCCCAAGTCTGTATTCGGATCAGGTATTCAGATTTTATTGTAGAGGTTGCAATATCACAATCGAAATCGCGTTGCGGTCGCTGTTCGAATACATTTCCTAGGCCCTTCTACGATGAGAAAAAAGAGCATCGGCAAATCAGTCCGACAGAGTGAATCTACTCGTGCGTCAATTATTCCGGTGGGTGTATCGGCTCGCGCTGTAAATAAAAGCGGAGTGTGGCGCACCCGGTGCATCGGGGATCAGGTGTGAAAAGGGGTAGGACAGCGATCAAGGGGGAGCGACGTCGGTGGTGCGGGGTAAAGAGTGAGTGGAACAAAAGGTGAGATAGGGCAGGAAGAGAGATAGGTCGTAACACCCTTTCTCGTCGACCACGTAGCTCCGATAATTGATTTAGCGCCGGATCAGGAGCGTAATACGTATAACTGCTTTGTACGGGAGGGTTCCGTTTAAACTTAGTTTAATTAAACCCTGGATTTATTGGGCACCGCTTGATACGCACACACGAAGAGAGCGTGAACATAGTAACGCGCGCGACAAGAGCTTGCCTGTATCTCCACTCCCTCCATCTATCTCGCGCACTAAATGTGAAGGGAGTAGTTACGACCCGGGGCCGAATACTACACGTGTGTCTACGGGTACATACGTGATGCAGGTGGGACTACTACCGTGGAGCTACTACCAGTATGTATACTGGTGCGACGTGGATGGGATAGAATCTTCGAAATGATCCCTAGGGAGATATTGCTCTCGGCATCAATTGAGATAACAGTAGTGGTGACCTAAGAAACCACTCTCGTCGGAGAATGACCGACGAGAACGAAAAGTGACTCATCTGCCGTAGAAAAGCGTCAAATTAGTCGCGACGCAGAGTCAGCTGAATTGGCTGCAGCTTTCGAGAGATAAAACGAAAAAGAGGAACGAGAGAAAAGAGAGAGTAAGCACGCAGCAGACGAATCGGGATTGATTGTTTTACGGTGATTGCTTTCTTAGCGAGGTTCTTATCGATTGTTTAATGTTGAACTGGTCCAGTTGATTTACTCCGTGCAAATAGTACCGAGGCCCCGGTCGTGATGGAATGCTCGCCGACACTTAAAGGGAACCTTGCACGGTTGCAATACATTATCCTGCGAGGTTGTTTATGCGTTTGTGGACAAGCGGCGCTAGTGTGTTCTGTCAGAATGTCAGTTTCCAGGGGCATAAATCACAAGGGTGCTACCAATGGGATGTTGGAAGATTCGAGCAATTAAGTTGTGCTTTAAGAAAACATACGTAATCACCGACAACTAATTACGCGGGGCAACAAATATTGGGCGGGGTAATTGTAAGGCTTCCAATTACCCGAGGAGTGCACTCTATTTCGGTGACAAAGTGCTCGCCAGGAATGTCTTATTACTCCTTTGCTGCAATCATTAGACCGCTGCTATTAGGTGCGCACTACTAGCTACACCAATTAGATTCCATAGTTGCACTGTTCTGCTTGAAAATCCGCCTAGCTTTCGAATCTTAACCGAACTGCTTAACGATACAGCCCCGAGTTCCTTAGCCACATAAATATTTTGCCAATTATCCTTCCTCTTCCTTGGGTTTCTTTGACCAACTCTGGCGGACATGAAATTTCTTATCGGGGATTCTACGGTTATATTTTCGCTTTGTCCGAGTCTCGTTGAATATTCGTAATTAAAAGCACGCGGCACAAAGGAAGACGCGGTCCGCTCGAATCTACTTGGGGAAGGGAAGAAACTCGCGCCAGTGGAAAAGACCGCGAATATGCACGACGGGTATGCACCACGCAATCCGGAGAGGAAAACTTTTTCGAGTTTCACCGGGCCACCTGCAACCTCTATAACCAGAGTTAACGTTAATGAACAAGAAACTGCAAGTCAGCGTCCTCAAACGTGAGCGAAGGAGAGGGAAGAAGCACACAAAGCTCAAAGGGGGTGAGATGCCGCATGGCCCGCTTTCATCCGAACAGATGTTATCGTCCGACAGGCCGCTTTGTCGCAATCACGTCACGGCTTTCGCGCGATAAAAAAGGCATCGTCACACTTTGCTTTCTTAATCTTCGTGGCCGTAGCCATGGCTCAGTCATCTATCAGGAATTATTCTTCGAGAGTTCGACCTCCGTTCCGCTCGGTCGGTTCGACTTGTGGACCGGAATGGGTTCGCTTCGGTAGTCCCACGAACGCAAGGACGGACGGACGGAAGTATTTTCCTTAAGGCCAGCATAATGACGCGAAGTAAGGCAAAGGCAGAAAAACACCGGGATAAATCCGCGTCCGGTTTAATCTCGTAATCGACACGGCGCGGAAAGAGAAGCAGAAAGAAGGTCGCAGACAAGGATGGAATCGGGCGGGAGGGGGAAAGCCGAATTGAAACAATTTCTGAAAGAAAAACGGAGAACTGCAATCGTCAGCTTGCGCGAGGTGCCGGAGAGACACCGGGGGTCTCTTCTGGTGGACCTAATCCCCAGCACGGAAGGAGTGTTTGTGAACGAGAGGATCCTCCAGGATTTCTAGCCGGAACCGGGGCGTCTTTCGATTACGAACCTCTGTCCCGGAGTTTGCACAGTGGACGAAGGGTCCTGTCCATTACCCGGCGGAGCCACACCCACTTGCAGCGTGCTGATTTCCAATACCTTATATTTGCGGATTCCAGTCGGATAAATCGCGCCTCTTCAGCCGGAATCAGACCTGATACTCGACACTGCGGATATCCTTAGCGTCTATATCTCTGTCTACCGTGTACGGTATAATATGGTGCGGGAATTCGCGGAGCAAACACTTATAGCGAAAAGGCAACGGATGACGAGTCAGCTGGCACTCCTTTACCTTTCTCAGGAGGATTTAAGGAATCGTAGCTGGCAACTCTCGGCGAAATGATCTCGGCGATAAGCTCACAATTAGCTTTATCTGTTTTCATCTCCATAAGAGGCAACTCGAGCATAGTGCCCATTCAGTGATCTCTCAGCCGCGTGGTCGCGCGGATCAACGGGCGGAACTGTTTTTGTTGCCGTGACTTTTAATCTTCCTCTCGCACCCGCGCATTTGCGCGTCCGCCGTACCGCCGCACAATGGGGTCCCTGTTTCCGTGGTTCTAGTCGTAATTATGTTGAATCATCGCGGGAGCGCGACCGCGAATTACAAAGCTTGCGAGCACGGGCTCGGCATGCTTTAGTTTCAGAGTTACTAAACGAGAAGAATGACTTGTCTACGAACTCGGCAAATGAGTTTCTTTGGGCCGCGTCACGCTCTTCTCCTCGTTAAGTCGAACTTATTCCGCTCGGGATATCGAATCTCGGTACTCGCCGGGGCTTTACAGAGAAACAACTACCACCAAGAAAAGTGGTGTTTGTTGCGTTAAATGAAATCAGAGCGGCAACAAAGTGCCCTCTTTAATGGGTTTCGGTCTGAAAAGCCGATCCCAATCAGCCGTTGTAACTTCTACTGGTTGGAGCAATCTGCACCGAGTCCGATGTCCCCGGTTACTCTTATCGGCTCTGGTAACGTCAGGATCATAAGGAGCAATAATTTCAGAAGCCCATTCACTGCAATAGCATCAACCGGGGCTATCGTTGCCCACGCTGTCCTGGAAGATTCAGTTCAGCGTCAAGTCCTGACTGTGAGGGTGGAAGAAGCCACGGGTCGTACTTCTGAGAAACGAAGGGATCGAACAGCGCCGATAAGCTGGCCAGTTACTTCATTGAAATCTGACGCGTAACAAATTGCGGCAGCGATAGGTACGTCTCTCGAAAGCGGTGCAACATCGTCCCGCTTCGAGAAGAGAAGTGGTCAAAGAGAAGAGAAAGACTGTCGGAGACAATGCATCCGACAATGCAAGGGAAGTAGTTAAAGGAGTTCCTCTTCGGCAGTGCATTCGCAGAAAAATGGCCATATGATTTTTCCTATGGTTCGTGCGCTGCATTCAGCTATCGCGATATTGACTATTGCCCACGAGAACCCGACTAGTTCCTGTAGGAAAACCAAAGCCATGCTTTACACCTGTATGCCAGTTGGAATCTTTTTGGAACGTGAATTTTTTATCTAGGCGGATCGTGACCCAAAATCGCACGACTGCTGCTTATTATATTAGTATATGGGATAGAATAATGGAAGAGCGACGCTTCGAAAATGTATATTAAGAAAGTTTTTTTCTCCGCTGGTATTTATTGAAATCCAATGGTAGTATCAGCTAGCACAGCTCAGCTAGAGTTCCTGGGAGCATTGGCCAACTAACTGAAGGAAGAGCTGCCTTTAGACACAGCAAGAACGAAAGGACGCGACGCGACGCTTCATTAACTTAAGTAATATCCGACTCACACAGAGCAACTGGACCTTTTTGAGGTTCGTCTGTAAAACGAAAGGGCTCGTTCTAGGTCGCCGGTGAGTCCATGAGCTCGCAACACTGTGCCTCGAATTATTTCCTTTCAGGAATTCAGTACTCGCGAGACCCAGTAAGATTTGCCATGGCAATAGCAGTCGCGTGCATTATACCGAACCAGTCATTTGGTCCGCTGCCACTATTAGCAACTCTCTTGCATTAGCCCTCCGTTTCCATTAATTATTTCTCTGGAAGCTGCTGTTGTCCGAGCGCAAATGCTCGATCCGTAATCCATTTAATCGAGTCCAACGCGAGAACCACTCTCTCCCTTGGTCGTTAATAGGGTTTATGGGGCAGTCGAAAGAGACAAGAGCATCGATGTGAGGGAAAAAGAGAAAGAAATTGGTGAATAATCGATTCTAATAATGCTCGTATCCGGGTCACGCAACCACGCAGCTATAATCACAAAGAGTCAAATTAGGAAAATCCGGAGTGGCTGCTATCCTCGATATTGCGTTCCACATAGATTTTCAATCAGTTGATCTGTAAAAAGTGTTTCAGTTTCCCTATAACGACTCACTAATGTTATTTCGCGTTTGCACGCTTGCTTTTAAATGGCATCGCTGGGTTCGGTTGTTTACCCGCAACGATATCGGCGCCCAGCGCGTTGTTTCTCGCGGATAATCCTTTGCCAGTGCTGCAATTTTGTCGCCAGCAAAACAAAATTTCAGCCTGCCCGACCGACACCATACAACGCGACGCGACGCGATGCGACGCGATGCGACGCGACGCGACGTAGCGTCGGGTCCTTTAATTCACGGCCCAATTTCGGACTTTAATTAAAACATTTTTCTATTCGCCGAATCACCGCGGCCCAGTATTAACCTACGCAAAAAGAGAACGACCTCCAGCCGTGTCTACGGGATAAAAACGAATGTTAATTATTTCCTCCGGTAGAAGGTAATGCCATGCGGAATTAATTAATCTCGAAAAATGGAGACTTTTTCTTGGTGAATACGCGGGCAAATTCACTTCGCTCGCTTAACAGATAATTAAGTCCCAGGGTCGGTATTACCTCGCTGTAAACAGAAATAGAAACTCCTTTCCGCCAATGTGACCTTTACGCAGCCACAATCGTAATGCACATAACAACTCGAGTATCAAGGCACTGGCTGAAAGCACCCATCCCGTACGATGCAAAACAGTATTGTACCGTTCAAGTGTTTTCAGGTCTGCTGCACCTTACTGCGTTAACTACCCCGACCAATAGTTCTCGTGGCAATTCGACGATGAACCAAACCACATCTTCGTGCCCGTAAAGCCAACGAAGATCTTATTGGCAAAAATAGCCCAAGCAACGGGAATGGCAGCATTGACGACGTGCCAGAAACTCGATGGTCGGAGTAAACTCTGGATATATCCTAAAATATCGGAGACTCGCTTCTTTATTGCGATGGCAATGGCCCCAATTGACACTACATAGTGCGAAGGCAGAGAAGTCGGGGACAAGGCCGAAATTCACCCTCGATCTCTGGCCCAGTTTTTTTATTAAACCGTTCACGAAGGAGAAGATACACAGAGGGTAGTTGTCCAATGTCTATTCCTCCATTCCTTCGTGAACGAGGAATCAGGTACTAATGCGCTTCCGTGTAGGGTATAAGTATAAAGAGGATGCAGCGAATCGTCCCGACTGACAGGAAGCAGAAAATACCCGGCATTGTTGTCAAGCAGGACCGTGCAATACGATGCACGATACCAGCTGACGACATAAGAAAAGCCGGTATCAACGCCGCTAGAGTCCGGACTAATAGTATCCGCTGCTCGTGGCCCTTTGTTGTGCCTGCTAGTCTAATGACGTGGCATTGTATGGAATTTGCCGGGAGAGATAACGGAGTCTTTTCTTAATGGAAACTCGATGTGCGCTCGCGAAACAGCGCGGCGCAACGCGGTGCACCGTATTCTATCTGACGTTGCCCGACAATACCCGCACTTCTTTAGAGTTAATAGGCTGTGATCTCACCGATCTCGCCAATCTCACCGATCTCGCTGAATGACTTTCACGATCGCGTTCCTAATGCCTCTCTTCTCAACTTTGAGTCTGCCACCACTGACACACTGTGGCAAATAAATCTCGCTTTACGCGGTGGGGAGATTGCTTGAACCAACCGATGGAAGGTTATTGTGCAGGTAGGAGAAGTAAGTGAGTCGCGAGAAAAATCGTGACGCCCGGTGGTAAAGGCGATCCTCTCTTTTTCTCTCTTCTACCCTGCTTGCTCTCTGTCTCGAAGAGGGAGGTGGTCGGTCCCCTGGCGGCAGTTTAAAGAAGGACTATGGCCCTGGCCGTGTAGCTTACTCCGGGATTAGTCGATTCGTTTATTTCACGACACAAAGGCACGGTATTAATTTCTTGTCTTCAGTTTGTTTCACATAGAGAAGTAATGCCTCGGCTCCTCGGTTATTTACGAGGAACACGGGCACTCTACAGATTTGCCAGATTAAGGGCGGGTCTTCCGGCTATAAATTAAAAGAGCTCGAGCTCAGGTTTTCCGCCTTTGCTTCTCTTTCGGAAGACTACCTCGAGGATTGCTGTAAGTGTCTAATACGAATGTTTCTCCTTTGGCCAAAGGAGAACCTTGAGGAACGGAGATGCTCATTTTCCTTCTCGAAATTTCCTGCTCCATTCCCCGAGCCGAGCCGTTCCGTCGGCAAAACAATTCTTCTCGCTGGTTTCGTAACTCCCAAATTAAGACCCGCGAAAGATTGTTTGATCTCGCGTCTCATTTTACGTGGTTGATTAGCGCCCACCGAGGAAAATTCATATCTATTTGCACCGTACCAAGAGAACAGTGTTAAGCCATGGTAAGGAAGCGCGATGGAAGGAGCAAGTCATCGGAAAGCCACGTAATTGTGGATCCGTAATCACGCGTCCCATGTATACCGCGCGTATACAAAGCGAATCAAGGGGAAACGAGTGAGACAAACAAGCCGAGGCAAGACTTAACGAGTGACATTAAAATCCAATTTGGCTGAAAGTGCCGTCGTCGCTACCGACGTCAACCGACCCTGTATATTAAGATCGGGAATTTACTGGTACCCAAGTCCCACGCAACAAAACCCTCGAAATGAGGGGAAGTAGACGTATATACACGTACATACATGTGTATGTAACCACGGCCTGGGACAATTCACTCTCGGATCGGATTCGAGCCCAGCTCGTTTCGACTGCTCGCTCAGAAATGCGTGTGCGCCTGACTCACGATGTAGGACAAGCCGCTCGGCTCATTAGCTCCTGCTAAATTAATAAGTAGTTAGTTTGTTCCGTGGCTTCATTTAACTTTGAGACCCCGGTGCCTGCCTGGTGTGTTCCCTCTCGCGGATGGCGCACTGGAAAAGCCCGGAAAGGGGCAGGATGCACGTGGGAAATCCACTCAGCGGGGGTGTGTGTATGGAAACGGTGAAGGGTTGATGCCTTGGTGGAAGCTCCATGTCGGTGAAGAACCCGAGAGAACGGGGGAAGAAGGAGACAGATGCAAAAAGAGAAAGAGGGATAGAGATGGCACGAGCCTCTGGAGCCAATCAAGGTTCAAAAGCCACGAGGCAGCACGTTCTATTCGTTAATTGGGCCAATCTGAGGGCTTACTCGTTCGGATGGTTTCGACGAAAACGGGGAAACGGGGTTTGTATAGGGGTGCACCAGTAAGAACCGGGGAAATCGTTGGAAAGTTGAAGCACGTTAGGGTAGATTTGGAAATTACTCGAGCTAGACCTCGGGAGCTTCACTATTCTGAATGGAGAGGTCTTCAAAGAATTTGGTGGCCATCGAAGCCCCTGTTCGACCTGTTCTCCCTTTAATAACTTGGAATTTAACTTCCAGTCTCTCTGGCTCGCGTGGCACGTCTATGGATCTGGGATAACAGTCATGTTACGCTCGCCTCTGAGTCTGCAGCTCCAACGGCAACACACTCGCTAGTCGACGAGGGGCCTTTTCTTCGCTTTATTACATTGCGGTGTATTATTCATCAGTGTTGGCACTGGGCACACTCAATAATGCGGACGACTCTCCGGAACTAGTCTGGCACGGGCAACTTTTGCAGATGGGTGTCCTCTACCCGGCGTGGACTATAAGTAATAACAGCTACGTAAAAGAGATTTATTGGCCAGACGGTTTTTTCGAGCAACATCGCATAGCTGCATTTTTCATAGCACAATTTCAGATTTAATATCAATTTTCTACCGTCAATCGCAAGAAATCGAATATGGAATATGTGCGAATATGTTCACTTGGGGTTTCTCATACTGATATCGAATATTTGAAGAGAAGTAAATGTTGTTATTATTAAACGCGTCGCACCGTTCGCACTTCAAGAGACGCGTCATTAAAAGGCACTCAGGAGGAAAAGGTGATACGACGGCTACGAAGTGCCAGATGAATGGTTGAAATCGTTAGTATGGCGCAAAATGAGGCGCGAGATATACAATGAGCACGGAATCTAATGACGTACTCTATTGTTAGGAGCCCCGGCAAAATTCGCAGCGACTCGTTCTCTAGGTTTTTGTCTTCCATCGGAAGAAAATGACCCATCGGAGCCGTAGGAACGACTTCCGTCCTCCTTTGTTTCACTATCAAGAAAACCTCGAGAAAGTAGGGTAGAAACTCGAATATCGTGGATTAGAGTTTCGATTGCCTATTGAACCAGCGGAAACGAGGGACGCGACCGGGGGTAAACACGTATAAGCAATCGAAAGAAAACGCGAAGAGTATGGGTGTATACTGCCATACACGAGTGCTGCTGAGACACCGGGGATGGTCGAACTCTCATTGTCAGAAACAACGTAGTCCTTGCCCCGCTCTTAGCTTCTTCCGTTTCAGTTTCTTCCCTGCCACGGTTTGTCGCTTGACCTAACATTCTTCCCCGAGACGCTCCGCCGCGCTATTGAGTCCGGCACTCTCTTCGTCCGACGGTTTCCCTCGGTGACAAACTAACCGAATCCCACTAACGCACTTCGGACCCACGTAGACCGTATCGTGACGGTTGCATCGAGATGAAGTCGCAGCGAGTCTCGAAAAGAAAACGTCGACAGCGCGGTGGCAGGTTCAGGAGAATGTATTGGCCGAGGGGCGTGGGCAGGAAAGAGGGACGCAATCTCACGGAGCGTGGAAACGATATTCCCGTCAGCCTTGTGGAAATCCCTTTCGGGAATCTCCGCCGCGGGACACCTGCGCACCAAGATCTCACCCGGAGAATTCTGGAAAACTGCGGATCTGGTCTTGTACTGCGGAGGTAGATACATACCCATATACGTACTTAGATTCATACATACATGGGATACATACCAGAGGGAAAAAGGGAGTGTAAAGAGGTCGTGAGGTGGTGGCAGTGTTCGTCGGAGGGTATTCGCACGATTCGCGGGAGCCGGTCGTGCATGATCGATCTCCTGGGCTATCTGTCTGTCGTTTGAAATGTATCTCGGGTGATGGGCGTGTGTGTTTCTCGAAATGGAATGCAGACGTCCCACTCGATCTTGGGCAGGATGTCTTTATCGGGGCCGGGCACGAACACCGTTATTCAGCGGGTCTATACATTTGTTAGGGGAATCGACGGAATTCGCTGTAGATGGATGGTTGCCGTCTCAATAGCGGGTCGTCCGGAGAACCAAAGGAAAAAGGATGCGAGGAGTGCGGAGGTCTGGCGCTCTCCACACACCGGGAGTGAATGTTCCTCGTGTCGCTGAAATATTCACGCATCACGGTGCGGCACACTTGCCCGCGCAACTGACACCATTTTCTTCAAAATTTCCGAAAGGATTTATCGTGGGACGGAGTCCATCCGTGGAGCCTGGAGCCAGCTGGCAAATTTAGAGTAGCACTGAACTAAAAGGTACTCGACTGAAAAACGGTTTATGTTTACGTGGGACCACCCCAGGGGCAGGCAGTACGAAGGACTTTGCTCCTTACGGTCAATATGATTTTAATAACGGGTAATCCCAAAGTTTAATAAGGGATAGGTGGGCGCCTGTTGAAACTTGGGGTATTTCAGGGATAATGGTTTCGTTGAAACGCACCATACCGGCGCGGCTCGGCGCGGCGAGCTGGAGTTAAGGGTTAAAGAGGCGTGAACTTACGACAATTGGATGCCAAGATCAAACCTATGGGGCCGTTGAGAAACTTCCGGATATCCGATATTCTTTCTACCCGGGAAAAAACGACGATTTATAGGGGATACGTACGAGAGTGTGAAAGATGGGACTAAGAACCTATTTCCGATCCTCCCTTCTTGCTAGTCTATAAATTTTCTAGTATCGCCAAATTTGTAACCCATAGTCCCATAATTGACGGACTAACAGATACTTCACCCTGCGACTCGTGGAAACCAGCTGTTTCGTTTTTTCCACTGCGGCAATATATCCTGCGCGCATCCACCTCTGGATTATTCTGTCACTTGCAACGTTCGATTTACATCGGACTCGTTGCAATCGGGGCCGGTCAGCTCGTATCCGAAATCCACGTCCTGTCCGGACTGATTTTGCAATTATTGAAGGTGAGAGATGTCAAGTCGCGCCCGAAAGATCACTTACGAAAAATATTCTCGATATTTATGAGAACCTCGAACACAGCACATTGTTATATTGCGACCTTTCATTCGAACACAACCTTTGCAACATTACTCTGGCACGCCGCTGTGCACTTATTGTGCGGCACAAAGAAACAGGAATTCTGGTCGAAAACTGGCCGAAAAATAGAAACTGGACTGTATTCCGGTATTCGAGTCACGAACCACGACTTCGATAAGGAAGTTCTTTGGTAGGGACCAGGCGGAAAGAGGCGGAAGTTTCGAAAAAAGAGTCTAAAGTAAGTGGAGAAGGAGGCACTCGGGATTCCGGATACTTCGCCGGTACATGCATCAAAGTTCCGGGCGCCGTGAAATCTGATTTGAACCATTTGAATATCGGCCACGAGCAAAGGAGCCCGAGCTTAGCGGTGCAACCACGTACTCGGAATCGGATATAGCGTTGCATCGACATTAAACACCCAGCTCGGCTGCCTCGTTGAGGACGTTTTGGCTCTTACGAGAATCTTGACCATCGTAGAGGAGTGTACAGGTACAAACATAAATACGCGCGTAGAGATAGAAATGAGAGTGGTAGGGAAGGGTTCGGAGAGCCAGATCGACCAAGAAGGATAAATTCGTTGAAGTGGATAACTGCATTGTGCCAGGAACACTGCAGGAACACATCCGATTATTGGGAAGACGGGATTTCGGCATTTCTTTACCGGTTGGCCAAATGCCAAGGGATGTTGTTTCCTGTCGTCGGTGTTCAGTGGCGCGGAAGAATCGGCTCGGTTATTGAAATAATGCACTTTTATTGCTCCCCCGGGTGTCGTCTCCTTAAGATCCTGCGCGTTGCTCCAACACTGCCTACCAGAAACCACTGGAGAAAGCCTATGGAAAGTCGCCTCGAGGAAGATACGACCCTCGGATAGGGGAAAGATTTCGGGCGAATCGCATACGGTGCTTGCACACAGATATTCTTGGTCGCTGAGCCGAGGCCCAGGATACCGAGGAATCCTGTTTCCAGGGCACCGCCAGCGATTACGAATCAACGTTCTCAGTTGTTTCCAGTTCCGGAAGAGCTCAGGGCTTCGGAGAAGGATGAAAGGCAGCGAGCAAAAAAGAAGGCAATTGCGTGGGATTATCGGGTGGATCGAGGGCTGAAGGGCGGGAGCAAAATGAAAACCCCGAGGACCAGATGGAAAAAGACGAAGATTCTGTGATTTCTCTTATCGACGTCGATGATTCGAAGATGCTCGACTTTTTATCAAATTCTATTACAGCTATCGCTTTTCTATCTTCCGGCTTCTGCTTTCTCATCTGCTTGAGAAGTAGCTACGTGATGGAACGAACAAGTGTCCTGGAATATTGCACGGACGTCTCTCATTCTTATGGCTCAAGTTTTCTCTGAGCCGTACAATAAAATTGTCGAAGAATTTTCAGTAGAAATTTGGGTAGAAAGTAGGTAGAGGCACATACACGTATACATATATGTATACCGTTATCCTGCTTCATGCGCTGGCGTAATGTCTAGCGTGGGGTAGATTACACGAACAATGTGGCTTTGCGTTTGGTAAGGCCGCTGGATTAAAGAGAAATTAATGAGAGGCTAGTCTGCAAAAACGAGCAATAACAGGTAAATGAATTATGATGCAGTCGAGGCGAATGAGCTGGTGATGTGCTTTTATAGGTGATACACTCCCACTAGAGTCCCAGCTTTTGTATGCATCGGTATTTCGCGGTGGATGTTACCCACTCTTCGAGCTGCAGACATCCATCCTCGCGAATGATAAATATTATCTATAATTTTCTTGAAGCATCCGGGGACTTTCCGGTGCATCCGTTTTATGCAAATACCCCCGTAAAGTACTCTGCGGTGACTGCGCTATCTTAACTGTAATTTAAAATTCGCTGAAAATCCTCAGGAGTCCGCGGCCCCTCGGTTTCGCCGAATACCGCATTGTTCGCTTTACCTCGAATGAAGCAGGTCTACTAAAACGGTTACAAGTAATGCCGGCAGTATTTTACTCTGAGTACTGCAATGACTTTTCCCCCGCGATGACAAGTATCCTACGTTCATCTTTAATTCGGGAAAACAAACATTGAGGGGCGCGACACGGAGAATCGAGAAGAGCTTCACCACTCTTTCGCTTACACCGTTCACGCGAAGAGTATCCTCGCAACAATCGGGCTGCACTTCGCGCCGCGGTTCTGAATCTATCGGAAAACACGTTGCCGAGCTCCGCCGTGAATCGCTGGGCTCGAGCGCATCGCGTACCTTCATTCCGTCGTCTTTTGAAAGGGCTCGCGTGTGTGTTGCGCCACGACACGGCCTCGAGTGGAAGAGCTGCGCACGAGATTTCTACCTTCGTATCATGGAAAATTGCGAAGCTTTTCTCGCCTGGGAGAGATAGTCAGCGAAGAAAGTGAGTAAAAGGAGGAGGGAGGAGATCGACGAAAGAAAGATCCACTGGCAGGCATGAATCTTCCATAGTAGTGCAATTTTTCCAAAGAACCATCACGAGCTTTCCGCCTTTTTCGGAGACGTCACGAGCGAATTCTTCGCATCCGTCGATGTCGAATTGCATTCGTCAGATGATTTGAACTACAACAGCAGCAGCAACGCCACTAACGATGGTGAGTGCGTGCCACGCAAGCGAGAGGATAAAACGGAGAGATAGAGAGGAGACGAGGAAAAGGGAGATAGCGGTCCGAAGGTTGGATCGTGCCGGCAATAAATAATAACGGATCTCCGGGCTCACAGGGTTCCAGGTCGCCGCTCGATGTAGCTCGGGAACGATATTACTCTTTTTCGCGCCTCATCCTGGACCACTCTTCCGCACTCACCACCATCGTCACCCTCTGACTGACCGCCATCGTCACCGGAACACGATAATAGTTCGCGAACCTCGCAACTAGGTAAACGAATATCTCAAATCGATCCTCGCGGTCTGTCACGGAAAATCGCATTTCGCTCGGTGACTCCGTCACTGTTGCATCCTATCCTGTTGCTTCTCGTTGTTGGATACGGGGCGTATTCGCCAGGATTCCTAGCGAATTTGTGCCGAGCAGAGGCAGTTCGTAGCTGAGCCTGGCAGCCCGAACGCCTGCCAGATTGAAGGGCTACGCAGAAATATAAATTTCGGCTGGGCGCAGTATTGAATCAGGAAAAATTTAGTGATCCTCAAAATTTGAACGGAACACGGATTTTCTATCAGAACCAGGCCAATGGATCTTCCCCTGGCTGACTCTTGTTCTCACTCTTTCGTTCCCCCCTCGATTTTCCTTTATTCCCTTCGCAAATATAACTTCCGTTTTGCTTTTTTTTCGAAGACCGCCAATTGCGAAGAATCCCAAGCGGATGCACTCCATTCACGGCATGCAGCGGCATGTAACGCCGAAAGAGGAACATCGATTCGCGTTAGCAATAAATAGTAACAATTCTAACGAAGCCCGACGTACCTCGAAAACGAATCATCTCTTTTTCGTCTGCTTTTTTTTCCAAGTTCCCTCGTACTAGGGTGCCAAATGGCTACCTACCGACAGTCGAACGTAATAATGGGCCCGAAACTTTACACTCTCATATCTCAGTGTCAGAATCCCCGTGTTCCAAGCGTTGCGGTATTCGCGTTACCGTTCTCCACACTCTACGAATTCTCTTCCAAGGAGTCCTGCACCCCCGTTCACCCGATCTGGTTCTATCAGCGTGCTCGTCTTCCTCGAGTGCAGTGGTGCACTCCACTGTAACGGATAACTCTTTATTACCTCCGGGAGTTTCAAGTTTCACGCGGTTACCCCCGTCGGGGCCACTGGCTGCCGATATTACGTATGCTAATGTCACTAGTAGGAAATCCACGCCACTTTCTCAAGAGTTCCGGGCTCCGCTCTTGCCCGGCGCATCGTCTTCCCATTCCTGGGTATGCTTTATGTAACTACGTACGCAGCTAAGTGTGTTGGTATCTACACATATGCGTATATACTCTGCGATCCCTTGCGTAAGGGGATTCGGATTAACGTCGTCGAAGCACGCCACTCACCGTTGATCGTCACGGGAATCGGGCATTTTTCAATCTTCCAATTACACTCGGTTCGACACGTCGCTTTCCTCTCTTTCTGCTCCTGTTTCCGTGTTCCGGTGGTCTCGGTGCTCTCGGTCAGCCACGTTTGGCCACGTTCGGTCACGGTCAGCCACGGGTGATTGGAGGGTGAAATTAAAAAAGAATGGGTGAGCGCTCGGCCGCGCGGCTTGAGCTTCGCTCGAGAAATTCGAGACGCATCGGTTTGACCCAGCACGCCACGCTGCACCGTGTGGATTAAATTCGACGGGGAGCAAGGGAAAGGCGCAGAGAGAGGAAGAGAGAGAGAGGGAGAGCCGACTGGCAGGTGACCCCTCTTTTGGAACGATTCCGCAAGCCTCTCGGGTTTCGAAACGGCACGCTCGTGCTCACACCCGGCAGATTTAAATCCGCATCGATTATGCAGCTAACGGGCTTGGAAATGCACTCGGCGATAGCGTGCACGCGTGCAGCTCGATTATATCCCGATATACCGTAACCCCCGAAATTTGGCGCACAGTTGCGCATCTTGATTTTTATTCACCAGCCACGATGATGTCGCGCGTGATAATTATTTTCAACGAGCAGTCGCGAATGCACACCCCCTCTGAATTCAAAATGTGTTTGAGAAAAAAAATTGAACGTCGTTCGCAAAACGTGCATTGGATAAGTAGTATCCGTAGTTCTTCGTTAATTCCAGCTGTACGCATGAAACAGATTACAGGAAATTATAATGATGATCCGTCGCGGTATAATCTGTTTAACGAGGTTGAGGCGTCAAATATGTTCCGACGTCGGAGTTAATATTGTTAATTTCCTGACACTCGCAGAGTTCCACTGGCTCAACTGCGCCGGTGCTTTTGCATTTCGCGACAGTGATTAAGCCGCACGTGAAATTCGAGTTTCTATCTTTCGCAAGAGAGGCCCCACTGTTGAAAACTGTTGCGACACAGGGTTTCGCCGCGAGAAACTGCGCGATCAGCTGTAATCCAGCTCACCAGAAACAAGTGGAGCCCCCGGATGGTTCCGTGCAATTGCCCAACGAACGGATTAAACGCATCCAATTGCTCCCGGATATCGTTGCGGTTCGTTCGACGTTTGTTTCTTTCTTTTTTTTGTTCGTTCCCAAGGGATATACAGCTGCAAGGGTTGGATTCTCGAATACCAGTGTATTAGGCTTCACGTAGCACGCTTGGCCCTCTGATTGAGAGTACTTTTCTTTCGTTATGCCTTCTATTATCGGTTCAAGAATCTTTGGGTTTTCCGATACACGCGGTGGGAATCTAATTACCGTAACGAAGGACGGACTCCTTTAACAAGACACGAAACTAAATCAAATTGTGTGCTAAGATTAATTTTCGGCCTGACTTATGACATTTTTACCAAACAACTTTTGTCATACTTATTTGGTATTTTAATCATTTCACGGATAGAAGTAGAACGAATTGCGGGAGTGTTTCAGTGAGGTATTCATTTTTTGCGACAAGATTCTGCTGCTTAATTAATAGTCGATCTTTTAGTGCTTCGTATTCATTCGCTCTATCTGTCTTCTTTCGCCATTTTCATCTTTTCCATTACATTCCATTTTGCACAGTCGCAGATTTCGAACACATGTACATTAACAATTTTTTACCATGTCCTCGTGTTAATTATTGGATGGGAATTTAGTCGGGAGACTAATTGGCATTAATCGAATCTCGGGCGATGTATTTCCATTCGTTAGTTCGTCAATCAAGATTACTTGACTAATGTAAGGCACCAGATTCGAGTCGGCCACTCTAACGAGACGATGGTTTTATTAAATACCTTGGCAAAGCTTTAATTCGCCCTCGATAACTTTTGCTGCTCGGCATGCAAAAGTCTTGGCGAATTAAAAAGTATCCGGAATCAATTATAAATTTTTGCAGGAAAAAGGATAGAGTTCTCGTTACTCGAGACTTATACGCGTTTTAAGAGTTATTCCCAGGCAATTTGACAGTAGGGTATCTTTTATTAACCAGGGTACCGCGCGTCAGTGGTGCCTACCCTCGTGTACGCCAAAGGTATCCGCTGTATCAGGGCTGACTGTTGGCCGACTTTGAGAAAAGCATGAATGCTGGGGGCCGAACTTATCCGAGGCTGTTTCCTCGGTTAAAGGCCCGCAATATTAGAGGGAAAACTTGGTGAAACTTGGAGATTATTTAATTAAGTATTCGCAGTGGAGGTGCAGTCGGTTCTGAAGCTCACGGGAACATTTGTGGCCCTATCATTGTGTGCAAGTTATTAGGGGCATACGAGGATTCATCGATTGTGAGAATTCTTTTTAAAAACCGTAGCTAGCACTTTTCGTGATTTATTCCCATGACAGTTACCGTTCTATACACCCTACGAATTAACTACTCTATTACTTGGGGGTTATAAATTTCTTCGAGAAAAAAATCGAGTTGTTCTGGCCTGTATTGTGGCCAGTGCTACGGAAGAATCTCTATTCGCAATAATTCTGGTTGCGCCCCACGCGGATTGTCACGCTCGCTGTCGCATAAATTGCAGCAGCCTTATCGTTGCGCTGAATCCGGAGAGGAATAAATCCGCAAAGAGTCAGAAATTGCAAGAAGAGGCTATATCCAGTGCTATATGTATGCTTGTTGTGAACCGAAAACGAGCCACGTATGCGAAGTGGCGGCACGAGAAGGAGAGATGGAGGACTCTCGCAAACGAGGATGACGACAGAGCTTGCAAAACGCTGAGGGGTGGCCAGAGTGGGCGCGAACGTCACATATAAAATCGCATTATCCCGAAGGTGCTGTTCCAGTTCCCTGGGGGTTATTCCTCGTTTCACGAATTTTTCCGGGTCCACAACTCTCCTGCGTTTGCCGAACCGTTCTCGAGATCGCAAAATATTCCAGAAGTTATGTGTGCCTTTCGCTTCGGTAGCCAGACTGCCCATGAAATCCCACCAGGCAGGAATTCCCTTTACGCGCGTCTAGAAGAAGAGAAGGCGTAAGTGAAGCAATAAAAGATGACGAAAAGAGAGAATAAAGGAAAATAAACACCACCGAAAAGCAGCCCGATTTTCGCGATGGCACGGTGCTCGCCAGCGAGAGTGCGTAAATGGAGAATCGCAATAAACGCTAAGACGGCCTCTGACCCACTCGTGTCCTGGAGGATCTCATAAATAATATTCCCATATCGCTGTATCGAGGATCAAGCCAGAATAAAAGAACCAGCGCAATCGCGCGAGCCTCGAGAAATGGAACAGGTTTTCGCGGTGTTTTTTCTTAATTGTTGCTATCGTTTGCGGGTGAGGGTACCTCTCCTGGAACTTGAGAGCGATCTAAAACTTCCGAGAACACGTTCCATACGTTTCGGGGGGCTTAAGGGAGATCGACGGAGATCCCTCGTAGCGTGTTCGCCCAAGGCACACACGTTCGCGGACGTGTCTCCGCGTAATACCGCTGCTCGAACAAGTATGGTGCACGGTGCCGGGGGTGTATCTCGATAAAGGGTCGCGTATCGATGCACTTGGCGGATCCGAAATCTACCCGGTGAATTTTTGCGCATATGTGTCAGAAGTGTCAAAACTTTGTCGCATCCCCCCTGGTCGCTACCCTTGCCGAAATCATCGGCGTTCCAGTGCTTTCGCGGTTTTTGGCCCTTACAGCCGTTCCTACAAGATTATCGTCACATTTAACAGTGTTGGCGTTTCACGGTTTCTGCGAATACGCGAGCAAACGAGTAGAGCCTTCCGTCGAGTGAAAAGCCAGATCTGAAAGGAGTTTTGCTGGGGATTCATAGCGAGCGTTCCTTGAGCATCGGCCGTGATAGGAATTTCTGGACAAGCTGGAATTGCTCCGATTTCTTTCAGGCGAGTAGCATTCGTTACTTGGTCTCATTTAAGCTCGGCTAGCCAGCCGTTCGGTTGCACGCCAGTGCAGCCGGAAAAAAAGGGAAACTCACCGAACAAACTGTGGAAGAGACAGCGAGTAAGAGAGAGAGAATGTGTCGCGGGCCACTCACTAAACGCCGTCTAAAGCTCTGTCCGCAAGCTAAGTAACGAGCTTTCGGGCAAACTTTTTTCCTGTACGGCTGCCAAGTGGCCGAGGGACTCCCAAGAGTGGAGGTAGGCGCGACAGAAGGGCGGGAGCGGACGGGCTTGGCAATAAGGGAGGAAGCGAAAAAAGAAGAATTTACCTCCCTTTCGCGAACATTTTCGCCCTTCTTCCCATCCCCTTCTCCATTCCCTGGCAGCTTCTACTTCTTCGTTCGCAAGTTCTTGCTCGCGACAAGCTCTCATTAAGCTCATTTTCCGCTTAATATTGAGTGTCCTTTCCGAAGGGAGAAGAAGCGAGGGTGCCTTTACTGGCGCAACCCTATCGAGGGGCAGTTTCACTCGTTGAAATTCTCACGCTGATGGTGCTTAGTCGCGGGCGAGCAATTCCTTTCGTAATTTTCCTAATCGGTAATTACGAGTCTGTTGCCTGCCGCTGAAGCACTCGAAGGTGAACTCATCGCCACCGTAGTCTCGCGCGCACGCGTTCTCAAAGCCATGAAAAGTCAGCATCCTCGAAAAAAAGGAGACCGCAGCGAGGCAACATTCATATTTAAAGCCTGGCCCGTGAAAACGCGGGAAAAAGAAAGAGAGAGAGAGGAGCGCGCGTAAATAATCACGATTCAGGCCGTGTCGGTGGTGGAAAAAATGAGAAGGTGAAATTCAGCGCGGTGCACGCGAAATTCAGCGCATTCAGCGTGTTATATTGTTAATTCATTTGCAGTTTATTCTTGCATTCGGTCGCACTCTCGACGGGTTGGGGCGAGCTTCTCCTCCTCCTCTCTCACCTCTCCCCGTTTGGTACACTTTGATATTTGCGCTCAGGCGGATTTCTAGGCTGGCAGGGTCGCGCTTTCGGTCTTTCGTCAGTGTGACGTTCGCATTGAAAGGCAGTGCCGTTGACGCACCTAGGCCGCATATCCCCCTAACTCCACCACTGCGTACGTACTACATATCGTCAACTACATATCTGCATCAGACCTCTCCTTCTCTCCCTCTTTCCCACTCCCTCTCGATTTCTCTATAGATTCGAAAGCGAACCAATCATGCGTACGGAGCGTACCAGACCATCATCGGGCAGCAGTGCAGTTGAGTGCAGCGCTCCAGCCGGAATCGCTGCGGGCGTAGCGTCGCGTCGTTTGTTTAGCGGCCCAATATGCGAGGGCTATCCACGAGCTGCGCCGGGTACAGCGCCGTGCCGCGCCGTGCCGCGTTCCCCACCCCCTCGCATATTACCGCGCCACTTGCGACACATTACCCCGCAGACCGGTAAAAAAAAAGTGCTCGCGCGCATTCGCGCGTCGAGGAGAGCTTTCAACGTCCGCATCGCGTTTGCGCTCCCACTGGCAGTGCCGCTGCTACCACAGCTGCCACCACAGCTGCCACCACGACCGCTGCTGTTTTCTCTGGTTCCATTCCTCTACTTCTACCTTTCGCATCTCGGTCTTTACCGCACCCTGTCAACTCGGAGCGCCCACTTTCTCCGAGGCCTCCTACCTGGCCTCTGGGGTAGAGAAAGTTCATTTACATGCAGCAGCGGAGACAAAAGAGCGGCACAATTACCGCGAGCTTTGCAGGTAACGAGGTACGAATCGCTCGAGCAACCGTGGGAGAGCAGCAGAAAGGAATTTAAAATGCCGGATGTCTAAGAGCTGGAGAGAGAAATGTACTGCGCTTCCCGAGAAAGGAACGGGAGGAATGGTCGGACGCGACCAGACGCAACGAGGTAATAGCCGAATTTCGGTGATATTACGAAGCCAAGTGACGGCTAACGAGACGCATTCATCAGTCGTGAAGATACAAGGAACGAGTCTCGTCCCCCATGAAGCTACTCCAATTCACCGGCGAATAACGCACTTGACAGTCGGAACGGTGAATGCGATCGCGGCCCTATCCCTCCACGACCCTCCTCATCCTCCACTTTGCCAAGTGCCGTAGAGCCCGTGGAGCTCGTGTTCTCCATCCCTAGCCATCGTAGCTCTACAATTTAAACGATATGCACAAGTGCGCGCAGCTGCGCGCCCATCCACCCACCCCATTCGACCGTTCACCTACCGATGGCACACACAGTTTCGCAAATTGTGTCTGCGCCTGCATTTTCCCCTTATTGTTGCCAGTCAATCCTCGCGTTCCGATTTCCCGGCTACTTTTTTCCCGGCGGAGCGCCGAGCCCCGAATGGCCGGATAATAAATTTCTATTACCTCGATTGCGGGGAATTCGCGGTGCTCGAGGAGTCGAATCACGGAGCGCTACTCGTCCCGGAATTACCCTCGGGCTGTTTCCCCGACCGCCAAACTTTTTTCCACTAGCCACCGTCGAATACGCCACAGCCCAGCCGCTAGTCGAGCTGTCGATCCAGCGTGGAAACCGTGCAAAATAAGAAGAGCCAACTCGAGGCCCATGGTCAATCGAGCGAGCAATTTCCAGCACCACTGTCCGTACTGCTTGGAAATTTATCATCAGCAATAATTCATGGTACTGGCGGAAGATGCTCCGAGTATCCATCTACTCTCCGATCAGCCCATCCCCGTCCGAGGGTGAAAGTCGCGGGTCCACTAGCTCGCGAAATTGCATTATGCAAGCTCATAAAAAACGAATTGCCCAACCACCTGCTACGCGAAGGGGGAGAAGGAAGGAAGGGAGGGTTGTAGCCTGGAAATCCTACCAGTTTCGCGATCATGGAGGCTAGAGTTACACCAGCCCCTTCGTGGCAGACACTACCGGCAGACCAGCATTGATTTCGCAAAGTGCGAGCGCCGGCCGCCTCTTACGCGGTACGCAGCTGTGTTCCGCAATCGCGAATTGCACAGCTACACATCCGTCGAGCAGTGTCTGACAATTTCGAGTCGACGAGAACGAAGCGCAGAAACTGCCCGAGTTTCTGCAAACGAAGAAAAAGGCAGAAAGCTGAAAAGTGAGAGAGAGAGAGAGAGAGAGAGAGAGAGAGAGAGAGAGAATGCGAGGGTGGCTCGCGAGAGGCTGACTTGAAAATCAATGCAACCAGTTACGCTTGCACGCTCCACTGCGGACCTTATCCGCAAGTTTTACACTAGGAAATTAGGTATGCCGAACCAGGAGAAGGAAGAGGAGGAACCGGAGAAATAGGAAGGTGAGAGATCACCCTCCGATGGCAGGAAGTTCGAGCTTCAAACCACAAATTGGCTTTGCGACTTAATTGTATCGATGAATTAGAAATTCCATTTAAGGCTGCTCCGATAAGACTCCCAGGGAGCACTCGATTATTCAGAAAGTTTTCCGGAGCCGCGCAGAGATATGTGGGATAAGACGCCGTGCCACGGCGGCGTGGTCCCTATCTAGTTCCCTATTCGTCTTCTCCCAAGGTAGCGACCCTTCCTCCCGTTACTTCGCTCCATAATTGTGTCGCTCGTTCCGGAGCTCGCGATTCCAGTGCGCCGAGGCTGAATTAATTCTCTGGGAAAAACAGGATGTTCGAAGCGAACGCGGAGCTTTTGACCACTTCTTGCGGAGGATGCAGCCTGCATCAGCGGCATAACTCACGGGACACATTTCCTCGAGTCCCAACACTACTCTTGACGAACAGTATTATACATACCGGTGGGCCCTGTACCCCGCACCCCACTATCCGTCGAGTGGACGAAAATAGGGAACACGCGGCTTTTTCTGGGGAAGTAATTCGATTCCAGAGACAGCGCTCTTTAAATTTGAGCCAGGAACGCGGTTCACTTCCATTTACCGTATTTGTGCTCGCCGCGGCTTTAATGCCCGGCCCGCAAGCTGCTCTCGGAGGATTTTTCTGCACATCCCGCGGAATAATGAGAGCACCGCGTTCGCATTTCGTGCTCCGCTTTCCTGTCTCGGGTAATTTCCAAAAGAGAGGCAAAGAGAAGAAAAGAGAAAAAAATGGAGAGAAAAATAGAGAGAAGGAGAATTAATTCGTAGGACGTAAACGCACGCTGTTTATTTCTCTGGATGCGAAGGCGGTCCCTGAGAACCTAAACCCAAAGCGTCCTCGTTAGAATGCGGTCGTCCCACGATCCAAGGAGATCCAAGAAAATGGATATTGGTACGTAAAACGTGTGTAACTTTATGCTCAGTTCGCGTAAGCTTGCTATCTTGACTGCGAAGCTGGATTTCAAGTTAAATCCACGGCTAATGCCCGCCAAGAGTTATAAACCATCCTTTTAATAAAACCGCCGAAGAATGGAGTGCCGGCCTCCGGAATTCATGTAATTGGCTGACTCGACGCAATTCCAGCTAATTAGTGTACTTACTTAAATCCTACGATTCTGCTAAGCGTCATTCCGCATTTAAGCTACGGGCAGCGCCACGGCAGCAGCCGCGCGCGTTAGGGCGAGCGACCACAAACGCCAGTAGCAATTCTACTCTCGGCTGGAACTTTCGTCGGAAAATAACTCGACGGAAATCCGAAATAAACTCTCAACGAGCCCAATCGATTTTCCGAGATTCTACCTCGGCTGGCAAGGCCTTCGCGAGGCACTCGGAATCAAATTAAATCCAAGACGCGAAATAGAAGGAGATCTCCTCGAGAGATCCATTCGATGTCAATTACACGTTATATCGAGGTGCCGCCCGCGACAATTCTCTGTCAGACTCTAGCGGCGGTAGTCCTTGTGCGTTTTCGATAATCCGCTTAATGCCATTGCGGCCCGTCATCGGGAGCCGTTAAAACGCTCGCAATCGAGTTATTCCATTTTCCGGGCGTTTCACGAGACCGCTGCGACGAGCAGTTTCGCGCTACGAACCACCTGGCAGCGATCGTTCGAATGAATTGCAAGCGCGCTTCGGCTCATCTCCCAATGCCAGCCCCCAGCCCCAAACCCATTCCGATACCCACCCCCTCCCCCATTCGCGCGCATTACAATTTCAAAGCAGTAGGCCGTGATAGGCGTGCCTGCCTCTGTGAGAGCAGTCCCTTACCCTGTCGAAACAAGCTTTTTTTTTATTCACCGCAATCGTTGAGGATGACAAGCCGCCGACGCCACGCGTCCCATTCGCGACATCCTTTCCTCCCGATGAGGCACTCCTGATTTCTCGTCTTCCGCGAAAGTGGGCCTCGCCGAGGTAATCCTTCGCGGAAGTACACGGAGGGTTTTTAGGCAGACACTCCTCGAGGGATGTGCGGCACGGCGAGGGGCTGGATGGAGGAGTTTCATTAAGGGAGCCGTCACTTTCATTCCGCGTGTTCGCCTTGCCGTTATTTTATACCGGGTTTCACGTTCGCCCGTCTTTCGCGAGGATTTCCTCGGATATGAGGTGTTCCGAGGGACAGAGGTATAGTCCGCAAAAAAAAACAGCCCTCGCCTTTTTGCTTTTTCCTTTTTCCTTCTCCCCTCTCCTGTCCTTGCCAGTCAACCCGATTCCCCATGTCGAAGACGCGTCGCGAACAGGTTCTATCCTCTCCGTTAGAAAAGCGAGACACACTCTCCCAAGCGATTTAATACCTCGACGTCTCCGCACCGGTGGCAGTAATCGAGCGTGATCCAGCATCGGCTCGTATCAGAAGTGTGCGCGTCAAACTGGAGCGTCTGCTGGCGTGAGAAGAGTGCACGCTCCTTTCCCTAGTGCAGGACGACCAGCAGCCCATTATACCTGCAATCTGCTTAGCATCACGGGGCTTAGTCGCATCTGCTTTAATGGCAACTTGACTCCACTCGAATTACCTAACTCTTCTTTATACCCCTTCATCGGTACCCGACGGCACGGCCTCGTGGCAACATCACCAACGTCGGCAGGATCATTAATTTACTTCCTAATGAGAAGCACCGCTGCACAACTACAACATAATTAGCACGGTTGTGTAGCATAACCGAGCAGAATGTCCGCATATTTGAGGCTTATAGAACTGAGCGAGCGCATTGAACGTAGCTCTCGGGTCAACAATTTCATCCGCGATGACAATAGTTACTCCTCCGATGAACCTCGGGCGACGCGATTGACAGTGGATACCTCGTCGTGGAAGTTGAGTATTAAAAGCTAAAGAAATATACGTATACGTATACGGAACATAGAGAATAAGAGAACGCAATCTATAATACGGTGGCGATCGCCGTGTCGCGAAGCAAATCCAATATGATCAGTGCTGGTCTGAACGAGCCAGCCACATAAATCAGAAATGTTCAATAAAAGTCTTAGTCGTAAAGATGCGATCCGTTGGCAATGCGGAAGCTGCACGGCGCGCACGAAATGAAACTCGCGATACTCGAGACGGTAGTCGTGGAAAAGGAGGGCAGCAGGGAGGAAGACAGCGTGCACGGGGGACGAGAGAAAAGGGTGAGGCAGGAGTCGGGTACTAACTAGAATTGTGTCTCTAGTGCCCCGGCGCGGCGTGTCTTGGCCCAGCTATGTACGCGCAGCTATGTACGCGTCGCGATGCAGCTTGGTGTTGGCTTTGCCTAAGACAACTTGACACGTTTGCCCGCGCCACGAGGGATCGTGCCATCGTACCTTGAAGGTTCTGCCAGCCGTTTCCTTCTCTGACGCGAGCCCTCGACACTCTGCTTGTGCCGCCAGCCATTCTCCTTCCCCTTCTCGCATTACTTCCATCGCCTTCCTCCCGCTTTCCTCCCTCTTTCCTTCGCGTCCTCTCAAGCCTGACATCACCTCGCTATACGTGCACCCTGGTGATGCATTGTCGCTTACCTTATGAAGGACGGGCCAACATTAGTGGCGCTCGTATCCGCGTAATTCAAGTTGCTCCATTCGCTCCCAATGTGCTGGCCTTTTCTCGCTCTCTCTTCGGGTACCCCATCTATAGCTAGCCTGCTTTACCCATCGGTATAGGTACTCGTATACCCTTCACGCGCTAAACCACCGCACCGGCACGGCGCGGCGCGATTACGATGCGCTCTTATTTGCCCTTGTTTCCCGTAAGTGGCGAATCGAGCCGCGTCTCTCTTGCACCACCGATCCCCGATTAATTGAGACAATCCTCGCGAACGATGGCTGGATTCCGAGTGCCGATAGGAGGCCACTCGCTATCCCTTTAGTCCGGAATCAAGTGGCTAAGGGATGAGAAAATAGGAAATCCTGTTTTTCATCGTGAGTCCGTCCTCGGGAGGGAAATTTATGCGCGCCTTGAGTTATCTTTAACTACGGCCCGATAATAGTTCGCGTTGCCCTGGGCTTCGTAATTTAACCAGTTCGGAGTGTTCTCTTAAAACGCTTATCGTGTAACTTGGAGGAACGCTTCGTGATATATTTGTCCCTTCGCAAGGATCCACGGGTTTAGTAGACGCGTCAGTAGTGACGTTATTCAAGTTGCGATGCGTGTAGGTACAGAGACAGAGCGTCGACACGGGAGCACCACGCGTCGTCGCGTCGTCGCGCACCACTACTCTTACTAACCCTCTAACGTAAGTTCTGCTCCCCGGTTACACCTCTTGTTCTTGGAATTGAGTCTCGGCGCTCGAGCGAACGCCATCTCCCCATGGCAATTCACCAAGAGCTACTGAATTTTCTTCGCGTGCACGTGTGAAAAAAATTGAAAGCTATAATGGTGTAGCGGTGAAAAATTGATTTGCCCTGACTGAGCTGACAACATTTTCTTCCCTTAGAACGGACTTGCCTCGAACCCGGCAAAGAGAAAAAGGGGCTGTCTTAGCGCAGCGTGTTAAACCGACCAACCACCATTTTATTTTGCAGCTTTCCAACTGTTTTATCGATACCGCTATTGATTGAGCCGGAAAACTACGCGAGCCGCATGGGAACAGAGAGAGATGCTCTTGAAAACCACTCGAAAAAATCCCGTTTCATTTTGCGCGGTTTTGTAATTGGAACGATCCTCGAGCGCTCTTGTCGAATCGGTCTCCGCGGCAATCAGCCGGGACTTTTACGCTCCCCCACCAAAATGTGCAGGTCCAGTAGAGGATCAAAGAATGCTCAGCGCGTCGATACTTTCGCAATTGAGCTTTTATGGAGTGCGCGATGCGCATGCATCACCGTGAATCTAGGAGGCGAGGCGCAGCGCAGTTAAATTTCGAGGTTCGATTACGCGAATGCGTCTCGAGATTACCGAATGTAATCTCGGATTGCACCGAAGGAGCTCCATTAGGATTTGCGCAGGCTCTTTTCCCGATGAAAATGCTGTTAATCATTCGCGGCTGGGCGAAATTCCTCTCGTCTCCATATTGCGCTTGTCGCAGTTATACCGTATTTATACCGAGTATCGGCTGCGATTTACCTAAATCCGAAGAAAATTGCGCATATCGTATCGCACAGCATTCCTTTTGCTTCCGTTACCTTCGCGTCTTCGCAATCTGTAGTAATCGCGGCGGAAATGAAATCGCTTGGATAAAGATGTACAAGACTGCTAAGAACCCTTGAGAATCTATTTACAGGTACGAACAATTATTTACGCGGTTGAAGGGAACAAATGGACTCGGTAGAAGAGATTGGCAGCAGATAGGGTAGTGGTAGGTGGAGAGTCCGGTAAATCGCGAGCCACTGATCGAATCTGTCAAGTGGTAAAAAAATATTGGTATCCCGACGGCGAGAGACGAATGCAGAGGAACAATGAGTAGCGCAAGTTGTTTTTCTCTCTCTTGAGCCTCTGACACCTAATTTTCCGCGCTTCCACCCTAATATGACTGATTCTTCCAGTGTCCGTTCTCTAATGCACGGAAATTCCAAGTTCCGTCTTGGAGCGGATGCATGCTGTAAAATAGAACGAACTCTGGAGCGCACCCGATTTGGCGAGAATCTCGTTGGCAAACGCGGGTGTGCGCGGGGGTGCGCGGGTGTGCGCGCGCGCGCGCGCATTATTTATGAAATCCAATGAATCCCCGAGCGCCAGACGGACGAGCGACGCATATAAATAACTCGATTAGAGGAGGGACAGAAGAGTGACAAGTGGCAAACAAATAAATCTCGGAAATGGTTCACGCAAGCGGGTCAGAGTGCGAACACACACTCTCGAAAGAAAGGCGGAAGTGCCGCGAGGTGGTAGGCGATTTAAATTATTCAATAAACCAAGCAACGATGCGCATTTTTCTTCGGAGGCAACGAAAGCCCCGGAGAGCCTCGGACTCATGCCGGGACTCGATTCCCCGGGGTTCCAGCGTTACGTGGCGCGGCCAAAGCATTCCAAGTAGGCGAAGCCACGCGCGGACTTGAAATTTCCAGGAACCAATTTGTCAGAGTTCAAGGTGGGCGTTGCCGTTTTTTATTTACGACTCGCATAAATCGACGAGGATCGTCGGTGATTCGCGAAAGTTTCGCGCTGCTTGGAAGCGTAGCCACCCGTTTGCACATCTTCTTCATACCCGGGAGAGGGAGAGAAAGAGAGACCGTCGGGACCGAGACACTCTGGGTATAAATCGTTATGGGGCTCTAATTCTCGCCACAGTTTATATGTTATTGCATTTATCACTGGTACGTGACTCGGGTCGAAAGTCAGGCGCCGCGTCTGCCGAATGCCGCCGCGATGGCACATACGTCGGACATTATGTACTATGTACGTGATAACCTATATGATCTTCTTCGGTGTATATGAGGAACGAGTCACGACCCTGAAAAGCCATATTGAAATACGGACGCAGTCAGACCGATTCCGCGGTCGCGACCATTCGCCAATTGGCTGAATTACCCCTCGACATGTTTCCGGCATATGTCTCGACGAGTCCTTTCACTGCTATTTGATTAGCGAATAGTAACGCGTGATACGGGTGCAAAGAGGTGACTCCGTTCAGGCTTAAATTCCTCTGTTTCGTATCGATTCTTTCTACCACTCTCCCGGCAGGTCGCGAACCTCGCTCGAGTTTCGCGAGGGTTCCGTCGCTTGATCTCGGTAAACTTTCTCAGGGGAATGATAAATAATTTATGTTTGGTTGACCACGGTGAATCGCATGGAAGAGAAATAAAGAGCGGAAACTTATTCGGTCGCTTATTATACGCGATAACGCGCCGTAATCGCCTCGAGCATCGCATCTCAGGATGAAACGAAGGGAAGGGCTGCGAAGAATTCTGCAGAATACCTCCTTAATTTGGCCCTGTTCAGCACCTTTTCAATAGAAGAAGCTTTTCGCCTTGCCTCGCCTCGCGTCACCTCACCTTGCTTAGTCTCGCGACTCGAGATCTTCCTTCGGCTTCGGCGCTTTCCTTCTCCAGCAGTCGACGACCACGGGCCTGGATCAATGCGTAATTACAACGAACCGGCGAGCCGGATGAAAATTAAGATCCTAAATGAATGCAAGAAATAAATTGCGTCCCTTGCGAGCCCGCCGAGAGGAAGATATTACTCTAAAACGTTAGAGGAGACATTATTTCAATTAGTGGATGGGATTGGCATTAGTCCACTCCGTTGCTCGACTCCTTCCACGGCTGAAGTAACTTCCACGAAGTTATTCTCGTTACTTATTCCTTTGCTTAGTCCCGAATGTAGTCCGCGAAGCGACCCTAACCCCCGGCCATTTGAAAAGGGAGTGAGGGAGACGGAATTGAAATCGTAATAAATTATTGAAATCCGATAGCATTCACGAGTCCCCTGGTGACCGAATGAATATGTAACAGTCGATACTAACCAATCCCCAGCATTTATGTTTGATATCAATTTCACTCGGCCAATATTTTCAATGCAACGACGGGTTATTTTAATCCTCCGGACCACGGCCACTTTTATCTGCTGCTATCCCGTTGTGCACCCCGACGAACCTGGAGCCCACGATCACTCCGTACACCCTGCGCTCACCCTCGCCGTCGCTACCTCGATCTTGTCCTATCCGCGCTATTTACCTCTCTTTTTTAATCGCCTCGCAAATTCGTTTGCAAATCGTAACGTCATGCCAATACAATAATAATATTCTCCTTGCAAAATTCCTTTCTAGCTTCGCCAATTCGCGCTGATTTCTGCTAATTTGTGACCCTCGGTTTTGGACGATTTTTCCCAATGAAATCCAGTTTCGAGTTGTGCGCGAGTCCAGTCGCCCACGGCAGCCAACCACGTTGAACCCACGTGAACGTGGCGAACTTACGAGAGCCCTTATTATGGAAATATAGTTGGAGGGTCACGGTTATAGACGTGTTAATAATTTCCATAATTCCGAGCGCTCGAGGGGTAGATAAAGGAGAGATTTATATTCCTCCTGTATAGTATACGTATATCCCTTTACGTGTTATATTAAAGTAGTCTTTTACTCGTCTCTCTTCCATCCCCTCTCCCTCTCTCTCTGTGCTCCGCTGTCTGGCATGGTATACCCAACGATTGGAATTTTGCCACGGTTTCATCTAACCCGGAAGGAGGGTCCCCAATATTAAATTTCTTTTGTCCGCTTTATTTCGCGTAAATAAAATAATGCGGACTCGGAGGAATCGAGAGTTTTCATAATGCATCCCTAGTAAGAGGAGCAGAAATAATTCCTGCCCGATATAGCCACATCTGAAATTGAATCTTCCGCATTTACTCCCTTGGTTTGTCTGAGTGCCAGACTCGATATCCCCCAAGGCTGTGCCCTTATCGCGCAAAGGCGAGTTAGCTGCATAGACTAATTACTCAATGCTCCATTTATCAATTGACTCTACCCATTTCCGCTAACTTCGTTCCTTTAAATCTACTACAAAGCCAGGGCGTGCGATTGTCATTACTCATTTCCATTACCACCACCACACCACCAACACCGGCTGACTATACTCGCTCAGCTGGAATTATTCTCCTTCTCGAAAGAAAATCCTCAAATAGAAAGAAGACTTTGAGAGGTAGCTCTCCATGAATCGTTTAACCCTTTATCCGTGATTTTCTAAGCGGTCCGCAGTAATATTCCGCATTTGGCATTCGCGCGGTAGGGGTCGGTGCGCTATCTCGGGCAGCTTATGTTAATACTACTCGTGCAGGGAGTGCGTGTTGTGCGGATTAGAATAGACATACATACGTATAGGCGGGTGGCACGTATACCCGCAGCAAGTATGCATCGCGGCGGCGACCGCTGCTTAACACGCGGAGAAACGTGCACGAATACGGCTTGTACCGAGAGACCCCGGAACAAGGGTGGAAGGGAAAGAGTGAGAGAGAGGGAATCAGAAGCAGCAGAGGTTGCGGCTGGTTCCATACCGCGTGTCCACAACGCTTCGGGAGTGGGCACATATGAATACGCTGTTTACTGACGCAATATGCCAAATCCCGGCGTGTTTACGGCGGTAGCGTATATATTGCTGCTAGGCGATCGCAATCACAGAGGCCGGCTCGTATTTTGGACCTAGGAGCCGCGTTTATGCACACCCCGCCACGCATAAGCCAAACGCGCTCTGGGCTATGACACCGCCCCTCGCCTACGTTATACGTTATACATGCGTTGTACATGCTTGCCTTGTACTCCCTTCTCTTACTCCTTTTTCTCCTTCCCAATCTTCTAATCCTGCCAACTGTATTTTTCATATTTATTGCCCCCACGCGATAATATTTTGCCAAGTGTATTTCATTCCTTGCCGTAATTCACGAGACTGGGTCGCGTAAGTCAGGATGTGCAAGTGGAGCACTGCGGATGATAATTACGAATTGAATGGCTAAAGTGTTACGCGTGGAAGGCATGCCATAGTACGGTTGTGTCAGAATGAAAAATCCGACAATGAGCTCTACTGTTCACGGTAGCCGATGCAGCTATAGTTAATGCCCATTGGTGGAAACGCTAACGGTCGCATTTTCGTAAGCGTTTTCGCCACGTCGTCCGGATTTTCTGGACGCATTTCTCGGGACTTGGAGGTAAAAGCCACCAATTCCTTGGGTACTTGGCGGAGTACCGTTTCCGCGAGTCACTCCTTCCAAGACCCCTTTGGAACTTGATGGAGTGACTATAACTCAAGGTGTCGAAACGCCACGCCAGCTGGGGCTGAAGAAAACTTCGAGTCCAGTTACAATGGGATCGCGCGGTGTATGGTGGATGCTAGTGGATGGGCGGAAAATGGGAAAATGGACCAAGGCAGTGACTGTGTTTTCCACTCCATTTGATATTTCCTTCATAATGCGTGCACCAGCGTCTCTTTCGAGAGTTCCTCGCTTGTACTTGCCTTCGAAAGCAATACTCAAGCCCTGCCTTCAGTCGTCCACACCCTCTGCGACTGCGACCTTCCTTCCATCCACCGAACTCTCTCGGGCGTAAACGCCTACGTTAGCGTTATCCTCTCGGTGGAAAGTTCCGCCGTGTAAGGCCGTATTCAATTTAGATCGCGAATCCATGGGTACTGCAACCACTACCGCCAGCGTTACTACTCTACACTCATCGGTATCGCTTGAATTTTTGCCAGATCCGGGAGAACGTCGCCATGCCGATAACAAGCACAACAAGACGGCCGAGTTTTGGTTACGCCGGCACGGTTCACCGTGTGTCCTCAAAATTCAATTCCCACGGCTATCAAGGCCGGAAGTAAGCGCAATCTTTTACCTACGTGGCGACGTTCCAGAGAACAGGGAGACACGTACGGTGGAGTGTTTGCAAGGTTAGTGGTGGTGGTGGTGGTGGTGGTGGTGGTTTCGGTGGCGATGAGTTTTTCGCGGCCGATATCGCGGTGACTCGGCGTTTCGGCGATGCGGTTAAACAAACAGAAGAGGATCCGTGGTAGAATATTTGTGGGCAGCACGTAATACCGAGAGAAAGCTGCGGGAAACCTCGCCGAGCCTCGAACTGGGGCTGGGGCAAGATATATACACTTCGCGCGCGACGCTTGCAATTCCGGGGCTTACAAATTCTGCGTAAAACTCGCGCGGAAGTCTATATTTCTCCGGGAGAGACCTTGTCCCGGGGCGAATGTATCGCCGGTAATCGCGCTGTTCCCGAATGGGTGCACAGTGATCCATGGAATGCCCGAGCTGAATTTGCAGCCTAATTTCCAACTGAGCTTCCGCTCTCTTTCTCTCTCTCTCTCTCTCTCTCTCTCTCTCTCTCTCGTCAGTGGCCGACCCACCGGAGAAGTTGTCAGGGCGAGAACTTCTCGGCAGCGCGTCGCTCCACTGCAAACCGTGCAGGGCCAGGTGAGAGAGATCGAGGACGGAAGATGGGACTGTGTGCCCAAGGGAGAGAGAGGGAACAGTGTAACTATCGACTAGAATTATGGACACAATTATACCCGGTCACGACAAAGTCGACGATCCGTGTCTAAGCGAATGGCAAAGTCGCAGTCCGGACAGCAGAGTTTTAATTAAACCAAACCAAATTTCGTTTCGCATAGTCGAGGGTCGCAGCCATGCTAATGAGCGAACTTCAAAGCGGCCGCGGATAATATTATATTTACTGACACGACGATCAAAGTGTGCCGCGTCCACTGACAACACACTGAGCGTAGTTAGTCAGCCGAACATGTTCCGTTACTGACGGTGGTTCGGTCACGTCGAAATTAGTTAGAGTGTTAGAGGGTCTCATTGTCAGTCAAACTTCTTCTGCCCTATTGTGCGCGGCGATGCTTCTGAATTCCTGTTTCTTTTCCTTACTCTGCGTTTTGCGAATAGTACGAATAGCCAGACTACGGATAACGAACGACTTTGAGCCGAGAGAGACATGAATTTTAATCAAAGTTTCGGTGCAGTTGGCTGGGAAGGTTTGTTCGGTTAGGATGCCAGCAGTGGGTTTGTGCCCGTATCGCTATGTATCTTCGGTTACTTTCGAGAAATTATGCGACTAAGACTTATCTGGCACGGTAAACGGAGGGTGTTATGCATTGTTTGCGGTAGAAATATCGTGCTAATGAATTCTATTCCGCGATATATCTTCGTGTCGGGAACACGCCGCGGCGCGGCACGGCGCGGCACGGCGCGCCAGCCCCAAGAGATACGTGCCTACCGTAAGGTGCCACGCGGCCTATGTTTTTTTCTCCCTCCAACTAATCATACGCTCACACACCGTTGAAACGTATCTATGTACGCGATATTGTACGTACAATACTGGGCTGCGAAACACTGTGTAATAACTCGCTCTATCTTCGCAATCCTGTCGTCTAGCAGCCTGAACCAACGGATCAACGATCAATCTGCCCGAAAGAATACGCCGCGACGTCCATAATGTCTATACCCTACACTGGCTTTGCTTTCCACATTTGTTGGCACCAATCGAGCTAAAAGTGTTCATTTATCGTGGGAATGGCAAACGGCATCTTTTAACGACGTTTATCTCGTAACCGATATTCCAAAGCTGCTCGATGTAATCCCTGTAACGATGGACAGCGGCCCATTCGGCCTCGAAATCGAATATTATTTTGAATCAGCTTGCGTTTCAGCGGTAAAGCGTAAAGCACTCTAGCGCAGTTGCGATCGCTACCAGTTTCCTCTGTCTCTGTCTCTCTCTCTCTCTCTGTTTCTCTTTGACTCTTGATCGTCCGTGGCAGTCGAACCACTTTGACTGTTCACCGTCGGTGTGCTTACAAACGGTGTTTCGCATTTACGTATCTCTCGAATGCAATCTCGAATAATTCTCCGGAGAATTATTCCCGATGGAATTGATCTGTAATTATTGATACAATCGATAGGATGACTTTAGGCCTTTTAGGCCTCAAATACATTCTCTGTAACGAGCGGGCTTTTATTTAGAGAAATTTCACTATTGGCGGAAGCGAGAAGGAACTGGAAAGAGAGGTTGCAATCGTAGTTTCATAATATCCTGTTTGGAGTAGTTCCATTAATTAGCAATGTACCGAGTGATTCGAAATCGACAGCGAAAATATTCGATGCGTGGCACCCCCCTTCCGGAAACTGTAACCTGTATGTATAGACAAACTTTCATTTAGCATCTGCTAGTAAGCCATTACGCAAATGATTCCCCCGTAACGTGGCGATAATTTAATATCCAGGGCAATTAATTGGCGTTAGCGCCGACAAACTCTGCGGTGGGATGGTCTCGTTGGTTTCACCGCGCTCGACGCTGCAAGGGGATTGATAGCAGAAATTGAACGCTGGAGTAGGAGTCAGTTTTGGAAAAAAAAGTTCGAGTTTTCGTGGCGAGAAAGGACCAATACCAACTTTACCGTAAAAGAAGGCTAGATTCCGTCACTGTATACATTAGACTGTGCAAACACATTTAACATTAAAACCAAGTTCTCTGCGATCTTTTTCTTCCGAGAATTTGTAAAGTTGACCTACGATCCAAGTTTTCCCTCATTCCTCTATTTTACATCCCGCTCGTTTTTTCCAGAGGCACCTGCAGCCCTGGAATTTTGTAAAATGGTTTCCTCCCGGGCCCGCTCGATCGTGAAAAATTCCGTTCTAGGGATAAATTTACCGCTTAGGTTCGCGGAGCGTTGAGCGAGGGCTTGGTGTGATTACAGCATTTTTTTTTTTTTTATGAGGTATTTTCTGAGTTTTTTCGGCCGTGAATTCGCGGCACCGTTCTCAAAAGCGCGTCCTCCATGATAAGCTTTATGTTTTTTCATGACACGTTCAGATGGTGTTTCGAGCACGGAAGCGAGGCGAAAAATCGGCTGAACTGCCAATCGCGTTGATCGCGCATCAGTATGTGCAATAACAAGATTAACGCTGATGGAACGTCATCGGATAAACCATTAATCACTGCGCTGCCATGGCAATGGACCGCTGCATGATTTCCGTGCAAGGGGAAGCTTTTATCGCCAGCAATGTCAAAAATCACTGGATGATTTTAAATCTATCATTTTAATGTATTCGCATTGGAAATCTACTCTGGCGGGAAACTGGATTCACCGGTTGTTCAATCTGCATGCGTCGAGAGCAAATTATATTGCCGGTTATTCTAACATGAAACAGATATGCCGCACAGACCATCCTTTCCACGATGTGCACATACACGATATGTACATACTTAGGTCGGCCTTCGCGTCATCGTAACCTGCTCCGAATTATCGCATCATTTAATCCAAGTATTCGTCATTCGACGGCACATCTGATTCGATTATTGAATTATACAAGGGAGCGCGATTTCCGTCTGTCTTAAATCAGAACCATTTGAAAAGATTAATGATTTTGGAATTTGGTAAATAATCCATTGTTCTCGTTCGCATTCAATATCCACGGAATCCCTCCAATATTTGCTTTCCAGCAGTCCTTGAATCACGCGAACCGGATATCAACAGGGATGTCGGGTACACCGGCAGCATTTGCCGGGTTTCCTCGCAAAGACTGACGTTGAATCACGCGAGAGTGTCTTTCGTTGGTGAGGCCAAGTCCGCGCCCAATCGTACCAATCATCCAATTTTTCCTGGATCGTCCTCCGATGCACGTCAACTCCAGTTTTTAATTTAGCTTTTCCGCTGGCAATGTCAGGAGCAAGAGGCTTGAAGGGAGGGGAACAGTGGCGGTAGTAGTCTCGTGGCCATGTGGTCGTTATAGTAAATCGTCGTAAATTTATAGACACCCGCTTGGTGGGCCGCTCTCGGCCAGCCCCGAACGGCCATACACCGGCTTTCATTATTAGTTGTCCGGATTTGCTTTGGTAACGCGATCTGGCGCGCGGCCAGTTTTTTTTAGTCTTAATTTCCGGACGACCAAAGCTGCGCTCTCTGCTCTTCCTGCAGGCTTCGTGCAACCGCTTCTCCTGGTGGTCTTTCCGCCGTTCTTCTTCTTCTTCCTCCCCTGGCTTCCCTGGTGGCGTTTTTTATCCCTTTGCCCGCTTAAAAAACGGCTGTGCTTTCATTCTCCACGAACGCGCCTCCATGCCACTTATGCCTCTGCTCTCCCCCCCCCCCCCCTCTCTTTTTCTCTACTCCCCCGATCCACCTTTTCCTCTCGAAGCATAGGAGCGTGGACTGGGGTATTGGATGCTAGTCAAAAGACACAGAAGAGTTACGACAATATTGGAAATATCTCTCCCTCTGCACCGAGATTCCATGAAGAATAACGGTGGACTTCATAGTCCTTTTGTGCATGGCTTTCCTGGTATGCACCGTTTAGGTACTGCTATGCATGAAGTCTGTACTACGTACAGCTCGTCCGTTGCCTAGCCGCCTATTGGAGCAGTTTCCAAGAGACCCACCGCCAGACCGGGTGTCTCTCCGAAGCTCGGGTCTGTTTTACTTTGAGGTCATGGATCTCGACGGCTGCGGCGGATCCTAGCCGGGATCCTAGGTAAATTCGATACCATGCTCTCGCCGTGATTATGCCAGAATTGTTTGGAGATATCTATGCAATATTTTCCGCTCGACTCGTGAGCAAATAAATCTGCACGTGGCCGGTGTCACTCTGGGGCATTGTGCTCGCTCGTAAAATACTGTACATTATATTATATTTCTGTCCGGGCGAACCGGATCCGCCCGATCGCAAATCCATCACGGCCATTAATTACGAAAAGTAATCAATAACTCCGACGAGCTTGGGAATAAAATTATAAATGTTATTATATCCCCTTGACGCCGCGTCGGGTATCATTAGCAATGTAATTCGACATGACGGAAGCGTGTATTAATTAATACAGGATTAAAGAGATATTTCATTGTGTGTTCCGTATGTTGCTCGCGTTGTTTTATCCACCGATTCGTCGAACGCGTTACCCGTCAATACATGGTGTCGTGTTCGAGTACATGCACATTCTCGGTCGTTCGAAACATACCCACTGACGGACGGCATTGCCATCACATTGCCATCAGGATAAGAGGTTCGTGTCTCTCGTTTCGACGACAGAGTATTCGTGTTGTTACTCGCGTCTATTCAGCCCTTCATGGTGGAGGCGGAAGAGGCAGGTAGTACGTACCGGCTACGGACCGGCGAATCGAAGGACTCGGAAAAGAGCAAGACAATCCCATTCTTAAGCCGGAGAGAGCCAGACCGTCCCGGAGAACAAATGGCTGCTGAGTGCGGGAACACGTTGGAACAAAGCGTCGAAACAAAGGACAATCGGTTATGATTTGCACCAGTAGTGCGCACTGGCTCGAGCCACCTCCCCATTTACCGCACGACCCCTTCAACCTTTCTTATTCCTTCGTGCTTCGCTGGCAACCCCCTACGGAGCTAGGGAGCCCCGTTTCGAGCCCCCCAGAGACAGCGAACATTTCTCTCGCTTTTGTCTGTTTGTCTCTCGCTGCCTATCCACAATCCCCCAGTGACGTCCGCGACACTGTCTTATCTGGCTTGGAGCGCCACAGTTCTAACCGTGGCGAGGTCGACGCTGATTTACGAGACTTGTCTCGCGCGGGGCTTCGGAATTCTTGTCTTTCGGAAGTTCAATTAGAAGTAGTTGGACGGCTCGAGAAAAGAGTTACATCCATTATGTGACGAGGGCCAGCTTGGAAATCTACTGTTGACCGTGCCGAGAATGGAATTGTCCATGGAGACACTCGAAAAGAATGACTCGTGGGTGAAACGAATGTAAATGGATGTACGGGATCTTGGAAATTCGCATGGTTATACGTTTGCGAACGCGACAGAAGGTGTAATGGAACGATTCGGCGTCGCGATAACGGGAAAAGTAATTTCCAGTAACATCCAAGCTTTTGTGCCAGAAAAACGGACGTTTGACTTTGTGAGAAGGTAGGTGGATAGGATAAGGGGGTGGTGCACGGATAATACTGTGCAATGTGCAACACTCAACTGCAACGCTTTATTTGCACATAACTATAACGGCGCGAGGCACTCCGAAACAGACCGCGTTACGGCTTGGCAGACTTTCCTTTATGCCACCAACTCCGTACGATCCCGTAACGAATATTAGCAACACTCTTACGAGGCGAAATTGCAATATTTCCACGTAAAGTCTTCAAATGTCTAGGAGAGAACCAAAAAGTTTCCGATCTTTAATATCGAACCTACGGGAAATTGGACAATACATTCCGCTGAGGAGCATTAAAAATTTGATACGACAGTCGAGTCGTCGTGATCCATCACGGGGAACAATCGCAAGTCCGGTGAATTTTCTACCCGGCGCGGCGCGAGAAGCGAGGGATCCTCCAAGTCAATAGCGATCGGTCAAGACGTTCATCGGCGCACAGGAAGGAGAAAACGAAAGCCCTTCGCCAATGGCACGGCGACGGCGGTACGAGAACGGAAGAGAACTCGAGAATCGCTCAAGAGGAACTTGGGGTGGCACGGTACAGCGGTGAGGTGCGCGCGCGGTTGCTTCACCTCGACCTCGTTTATCCGTCGCCGTCGACGAGAGAAGTCCACCGTCGAACCACGAGAATTTAATAGAAGGACTTTCCGGAAAAGACAATTTTCTTGGTATCTCGTGGAGCCGCAGCCGGGTGAGGTGAGTGCTGTTCTCAAGCCCAGAGGAGAGGCGAACATGCCAAGCTACACAAGGAACGCAGGATCAACCACCGAGGCAGCCACGGTGTTGGCGGAAACCAGAGACCGAAGAGAGAGAGAGAGAGAGAGAGAGAGGAAGAGTAGCTGGCAGAGCTAGGATACAGACAGTGAAAGGTCAAATCCGTGGATCTTGGATCGTAAATAGCGGTGGCGAGAGAGGGCATTAAGTACGAGAACTATGCACTCACAATAATTCCTGAGATATGAAGCTTACCGGGAGCTTTCCAGCATGGTTTATGGCGTTTCAATTACACATGCACTTATGCCGATATTACTGGGATTACTGCGGCTAGGTCGTCCTCTAACGGGAGCCAAACATAAACTCTTGAAGAGCTCGCGGCTAGTGGTGGGTTGGCGGCACGGCGGGGTAGATCAAGCCTTGGTAAATGGTGATGCCGGCTCATGGGAAGATTACCTGCATCAGAGAAGGAGGATCAAAGTTGGCGAGGAGCGTGGAGCAAACGAGAGAACGCCAGTCTGGGGAGGAGAGTGAGTCAGAGAGCTGTCGCAAACCGCACACCTCTACCACTATTGGTACCAATTCGACCACTGTTCCCGAGCGTAGTTCCGCCAGTGGATTCGACGCTATTGCCGGTGGCATTGTAATTGGCTGCCAAATGAGAGTTCGACCTCCCCTAAATCTTGCCAAGTTACGCCACCGTCGAATCAGAATCGCTGTAGTTTCTTCGGATGCGGAGAAAACGGAGCGCTAGCCGGCTGCTTAGGCACCCCACTGCAATCCGGAAATGGGATCCGAATACTCGCGAACGATCGGAACCCAAGAGAAGCCTCGAGATCCTGGAAATACGGGATCTGGTGCTAACTACAATTTTCCACCCTATCGACGATTTCTCCGCCTTAAACCACCCCCTACATTATCCTAGCAGCACCTTGAGCTATGTGTCCCTGGAATTAGTAATTACTGCCTGACCGCGAATCATTCTTACCCGGCGAATACCGGAGCGCCGACCCTTTCTTTGCCTTTCAATGCGAAGTATACGCTGAGGAATGAGAGAGAATTCCTCACACAGTCGGTCTCCATGAAATTTCTCCGCGGAACGATTCCCTGAATCTTAAATATGTGAACCCAGCACCGGTGATCCGAAAATATTTGGGGAGACCGGCGTGCCGGGTTATCCAAGCAGTCATTCCGCGAAGCGCTCTCATACTTGAGATATCAAAAAGCTCCGTGAAACGTCTCGCTGTGTTTTTTCAAGGACGTTCCAATCGAAAACGTCAAGCATGGCGTTAGAGAATAGTGGTAGCAGTCTGACAATGAGAACGCGAATGTGGAGTGCAGCAAGTGCAGCACCCGTGAATACAGAATTCGATGATAACCGAAAGAAGAGTGCCAACAAAACCGACTACCAGATTTATCTTTATCGTAACGTCAATTTTTTTTTACAATCTGAATTTCCATCGAAGTGTATGCTCCTCATCGAGAAAGAAAAGCTCCGGGCAGAATAAATTCTAACGACGGGCTTTTTGCGAAGTGCTTGGCCGAATCCCCATAAAGCATTTGATTCTGATTCGGCTCTGCGCCCTTTCGTTTAATCCGAGACAATGGATGCGGCGCCAAAAAAGGCATCGGTTCGCCGCACCAGTTGGAAAAGAAGGCAGCTCTCGGCCAGCAGCCACCCCTGTGTCCTGACGGTGTCTATGGAGGCATGTGCGCACACGAAAGGATCGCGCGCGGCAAGGACCACGATTGAGGGTCGTTTTTCCCCTTCTCGCAGCTACTACCGTAGAGTATTCGTCAGCATGTCGACTGCGCCGAGCATCCAACCCCGGTCTGCAGTCAGCCTCCTGTCTCTGTGTGGCAGTCATTAAGGGAGATGATGGTTAGACTGCGCAGTCTGTGGCTCGAAAATCATTTCCACCGTGGATACGCCCGGTCGTAATAACGATCGCGGCCGCCACGCCGCGTCGCACCACTATGTATTGCGAACCACGTCCTTTCATCCTTTTTCTCTCGAACGACCTCACTGTCTCGACCCACACTCGCCTCGCACGCTGCGACAGTCTGTCTACCTGATATCCAGTGAAAGCGTGCCCGCCAATCGATCTAGTCTTCCCACGACGAGTCAATGACATCGTCGTGCGCTCCGTTGCCCGTTGGAATCGCGGAAAATCGTCGAATATCACGCGTTCGTCCAGTGTCGAAGTCGATTGACGCGTTGGCTCGTGGCTCACTTTACGTCCTTTGCTTTTTCCACTGCGACTCGTCGAAATGATCCTTCGGTTCTTTGAGCAGAAATACTATTTGTAAGTGTCGCTTAAGTCAGGGGAGATCGCGCCTGATCCAATGCGGAAAAAAGGAACGATTGCAATTGCACGCGGTGATCTGGAGCAATGCGTTAACGGCTGTCAAAACTATCCACAGCACTGAGGGGGAAACTCATCCGACGAGATCCTTCTTCGCTTTGATCTTGGTCCGCAGTGACGTAATCGAACACGTCGCGCTGCAATGGTCCGCGAGGGAAATATCCCCGACAGTCTCGCGACATCGTAAAATCGCACCGAAGAGTTTTCCAATCGAGGCATGTAGGATTTTAGTGCAGGAATAGTGCACCCTCTTACACTGCTCTATCACGAATTATCAGTGTGATAAAGGGCTATCCAATGCGAGCACGAGATATAAAATCGCTCGATTGCTCGTATCAGGTATCACTGCAGGCCCGTTTTGAGTTACCGAAGTTTTTCCCTAGCGGTGAGAGCGAGCCATTGTCTCCGACGTCCCTGCGCCGAGTAGTCCCCTACTCACCAGCCGGAAGAATCGAGTATCGGGGGTCAATCGTAATGATCGCTTCGAAATGGTAATAATAAAAATCTTTTAATTTCTTCCGGAGTAAGCGGACCTTCCGAAAGACGCTGGGTCCTGCTAATGTCGTCAAGGTAAGAGCCACGAGCCAATACTCCACGGGGAGGGGGCAAACAGCCCGGCGTAATTGCCTAATGAAAAAAGTATTTAATAATCCGTGGCTTTGCGGCCACTTCCATCGCGGCAAAAGGGTTGAATCGGGGGAGTGGTGGGGTTTTGCACGGAGGCGAAGTAATAAATCGAAAGAATAAAACTTTAAAATTTTTAATTAAGGCAGACTTAAAAGCAGCGCTTATCGTAGTAGCACGTTCGCGATACAAACTTTCAACGTTGCCCCATTCAGCGTGCTCTTAAAATTTCAATTTTTACTGCTGCAATCTGTGTGCGCGCCCCGTCCCCGAAGTTCTTACAGATTCTTACGAGACAACGACACGTAGATGTACCCGACAAAATTCTGAGAAAAACATCTCTCGGACCGATGGCAAAAGTTCGGAGTGAGGCGTGAGGATAACGAACGAAATTAAGCAGTGGCAAGCAGCAGCGAGCAGCGGGAATTCTGCGGGCAGAAGTGAATTCGGCGTGGCGAACGTTTCAACACGAGAAATCGTCGTGCACCACAGAATCGCGAGGGGAGCTGCTTGTTTTGAATGGGAGCGTCGTAATTGCCGAGAGACAAAAGAAAGCACCTTCGTCGAGGCGGAGCTTCCTCCGGTCCTCCGGTCCTCCTTCTCCCTCATGATCTCGAGTCCGCTGTTAGCACAGCATCGCGAAATGCGAGATACTGCGCTGGTTGCGACTGTACACCGCCGACGTCGGGCTAGCGGGCAAAATGAAAGGGTTGAAAGCCACGCGACTAGGGGTAGGGCAGCTTGTTAGATAATGAGTTACATAATGAGGCACGTTCACGTAATAATGCCCATTGTAGCGAACGCTGGACGTGGGTGTCGGGCGTCTACGAGCTCTTCGCCGTGCCGCGCCGCGCCGTTGGGAAATGTCAAGATCGGTGCGGCAGCAGGTGTGGACCCGATCGGAGAGAATGATCGATCGCATTAATTACTCTCCGCTGGCAGGAACTTATCATGGGCACGGACTTGTTCTATGAATTACAGCGCGAATTTCGTCCGGTGCAATTGATGATACTTTAAATTCGGCTATTCATCTTCGCGAGCGTATTCGCAAAACGATAATGACATTAAATGACTGGCTGCACTTGTCATAATGAGGCACCTTCGACGAGCCAACGGATTTGCATAGTTCGGTTTTAAGGCGGATGCTGGAAAAAAATCGTCCGGAGAACTAATCGATGAGAAAGTGGGTCTCTAAAGGGACTAATTGGCTCTCGACGGTATTCGCATTGACCTGAGATAATAATTACAAACGCCAGAGATTCTTAATGATTCTCATTGCAGCCGCGCTCTCCCCGGAGATCGAGGAGGAGAAGAAGAAGAAGAAGAAGAACCTAATAAACGATCGAACGAACAAAGAATTAATTTGATCCACTCGACGTTGCAATCCCGGACGACAGCAACCTGGGAAATTTGTATTAATTCCACGACGGCTGTCCGTGAAATATGAAATTACTCTTCCGCGGCAATAGCGCGGTGCCTGATGGCATCCTTCAAAGGCAACCGTGCGATAACCGTGTCAATGAGGAAATGCTCGAATGTTGTTTCTCCTAATGAAAGTGCAGCTACGTTTAGTCCCGATCGCTTCACCATCGAGATGTACAGAGAGATCAGACGCCAGGCGGGCAGAGATTTGACGGGCGAGTATTGCGTCAGTGGCAAAATCCTCATTTTCCCGATTGATCGTCTCCACGGCTTACCGAGACATATTTGGGGATCCCAGGAATCCAGGATAAAGAGGGCCGCAACCAGCGCATCACACAGAGGGCAGATGGCCGAGGACGGATCGTCCACAGAGCTTGTCGGGTTCTCTGAATCCTGGCTCTAGGAGGCCTATTAGCGAATCCCTGTCATCTGACCGTCTACGGACAAGGGCACAAAGCTTTTCCGCGGGGCCTCAAGTCAATGTACTTGAGACCACTGGCCCGTGTAATTGCACATGCTCCGTTATTAGTTCCATGACTCTGTCTGTTAACCTCGAGTGCCTTTGTACCGTCCGCACTCCCGTGGCCACCGTCACTGCCTCGTGAGTGAGACCAACCCACCGTTCGAGCGTTTACCCGGAAAATAAAAGAAGCAAGCATCATCGTTGCAAGCATCCACGTTGCAAGCGTGCTGCCCTAGAACTAGAGGGAAGGTAACATCTTAAGTCACTAAAAGAGTCACGTGCACCCTCTTCAGCTTTTATCGGGATAAAGCCTACCGGCGTGTCCGCTAGCCAGGCTACTATTTTCTCAACCCCGTTGCCCGGTTCTCGAGGAGGCAGATAGCTGGCCACGAAAGAAATACCGTCACGGTGGTGGATTCGCAGTTACTAAACTTCTCCGGCGATGTTCTGTAAAACGTCAAATTGCATTAAAGGATAAGCCTGGCTGACGACAGATCCTACAGAACAATGTAATCGAAATTGGCAGGGGCGAGAGTTGAGACCGCTGCCGCCGCCGCCGCCGCGCCGGCAGCATGAAATCAGCGATCCTCCTTACGATTCTCATTGGCGGATATTGTGTCGGTAACATAATGGGCTTGAGTGGAAAGCTGAAGGAAGTAATAAAAAAATTCCACACAGGAGAAACGAATGAACGAACGACGGTAATGACGAACCGAATACACAGACCCCGTAGAACCCGGAAGGCTTCCCTCATTATATTCCCGGGCACCCTTCCCGCATTCTGCGCTACGAGGCTCTTGCTGCCGGCTCAATTTCTCCCCACCTTTTCGCCCGCCCTGCCGCGGTGCGGCATCAGAAAGAGAACGAAATCGGCGAAGAACTAGAAAGAAAGCCACCGGAGAAGGGTAAGGCATATCGACGACAGCCGCCGCGCACTTGGGGAATGCTTGGGGGATGCTCTTGGAACAGACGATTTCTTTGAATGCGGGCCAAAGATTGCCCACGGTAATAATTATTGCGGAGGGCTTTCTTTTAAAAATCACCAACCTATGAATAACAAATGAAAGGGCCCGGGACTGGGTTCGTGTCTACAAAAACCGGGTCAACGGAGGGAAGACTCCGCGTCGGGATGAGATCGATTTGCACGAGACGAGAGCAACGCGAAATCTCGGCGGTTCGGTTGCCTTTGAGCTTTGCCTCCCGCTTCCAATCGGTCCCCACCAACCCCACTAGTCCATCAGGTTCTGTTCGCGTCACAAGCTGTTTTATATGCGCGCCACTCGCTTCCGAGCCCGTTGCCATTTCGCGAGCATTTACTGGCGACTTGGTCACCCTGTTACGCCTAACTCGGAACGGCCAACCTTAAACTGGCGCATTCGCGAGACTCGGATTCATCCATTCGGTCCACGCGCGAGGCTTTAGGTGTCAGTTTCGACGAGGAAAAATTTATTGTCAGGCAAGTCGGAATTTTCGATCGACAGTTGCGGTGAATCTATTGGGGGCGCCGCATAATGGCGGGCCTTATATTCGAACATTGGTACAATCAATACCCGGATATTTCGCTCGGTAGGATGATATAACCACTAGGAGATATAACCACTAGCGATTTTCCAGGTTCACGGTGGTGTACGCGGTCGCATCAGAGCCCGCTACGCTGCGAGTCCGTGCAGAAACGTATTTACCAGCAAAATTCGCAGAAACTGCTTCACGGAAATAATTTGCGCGAAATTGCAGGTACGAAAAGAGTGAGCGCCGCTGCCATTTCGTGCAGAAAAATATAACCAGAAGTATGGCTAGAGCGGCCGCGAACGAAAACAGCGAGGGCTTTTTCGCCGATTGATTTATATGACAAGCCAAACGATTACCCAGCTACCGTTTACAGTTCTGAATTGTTCGGCGTCGTTACGATACTTTTAGTAATCGCTCGAGCAAGCATTATTTCGAAGAGGACGCCAAGTTTCGTCTTTCTCTACATTTCACTAGGCAAACGAACTGGGAACAGAACCACCGAGATATTCGGCAGAGCAAAACTAAAGGGAATGTAAGATTCGTCCGATTCCCAAAATAGAACTATAAAGGTTCCTTCCACTCTTATCGGACGGCAGACTTTTGGGTCCATCCTAGACCACGAGACAAACTTCAACTTCGATCGTTATTCTCTTGGTTTCTCGAGGACATTCTGCGAGGGCGAGAGACCACTCCGAACGTTGATTCTCGTTAACTCATTACTCGTCCCAAGTGAACGTCGAGCAAGGTTTGCCAGGCTGGTCCTAACCTCACGTTGGACCGACGGCCATTCAAGGTTTTGGGAATTTCATTGGTCCAAAAAGAGAGGAGACGCAGAGATTGGTAGGAGCCACCGTACGGTCAGCAAGTTTGCCAAGGGATGTTTATTTTTAGGGGATGCCAGTAGCAGCGTACCGACTCGTACTTTCACCAGGCTACTACTGGCTTGGTCGTGGAAGCCGTTTGTCGAGTATCATATCATACAACACTCGACCCCGCTCGCTCGCCCGACCTACACTAACCTAACTCAACCTAACTCAACATCGCCAAACCTCCCAACGCGATCCTCGCTACCACCCCCGCAGCCACCCTCGCAGCCACCCTCGCAGCCACCCCCACAGACAAGGGGACAACACGTACCTTGTTTGCCGAGTGCTCGACTATTACTGACCTCGCCGCGCGCTGTTACACCCTTGGAATACCTCTCTATCTAACCTACTATGTCCTCGATGAGTTACATGCTTGCCTTTGCAGTCTTCAAGCCACTGTCCATATCTACTATCGTTCTTCAGCTGCTCTATTTATTTATCACGCGACCGAATTCTTCTCGCAGACCCAGTTTCCGAAGAGCCGAAATCAGGCCAGCGCGCACGTTTCTCCTGCTGGGAGTTCTTGCACAGGGTTAGTCTACAGTCTTGAATCTTCCCATTATTGTTTTACTGCTAATGAAACTAGTCTTGCTCTATTTGGTAAATGCCACTGGCATCGGCACTGCCAAGAGGGATCCGAATTTGTCTTCGACCCCTATCTTCAATAGCTGTCGTTTTTTTGGTTGGGTTGCGAAACTTTTCACGGTTTCGTCGAGCCTCGTATATTTTTCCCCGTGTAAATGACGGAAAATATTGTATGTTCCATACCGCGTATGCACAATTTGCATGCACGTATAGGTTTCAATAAACCGGCCTGCATTCACAGTTTTTACCGGATCTCCCACGGCGTGTTTTTTTATCAATTCACGGGGTACAGGACGGATCTGGCCCCATCTCGTTTATATAGCGAACGAGCAAGGTGGCCAGTCGTTTAAAGATTCAGAGCACATTACGCATCTCATATGAATATTTTCCCATCTTCAAAAACCCCCGTATACGTGACTGGAATTTCTACGCTTTTACGATGACTATGCTGATAACAACCGGCTGGCCAGTATCCATTGAGCAAGCATTCTCTACGCTCGCTTGTCTTTTATTCCGTCAGAATTTGTGTACTTGCAATTCAGTAGAATTCTCCCCGGAAACGGGGCAAACTTCGAGGAACTGGAGGCTCTTCTCAGTCGGGTTGACACGAGCGGGAGTACTACTCGCCACGGAATTGTTCCTGTTTAGATCCCGACGTGTTTTCGAGGCTGGCTGATTCTACTGTGAAGGTAATGCGAGGAGTTGACATCCGAAATTTACAGTCTTTCGCATCACAAGGGACTAATATCTCCATAGAGAGGGAGCGGCCAAGAGTGGGTGTAGGTTAAGAAACTCGGAGAAGGTGGAAGGAGTTGGTGTATTCGAGGTAACATTTTCTCGTCCCGTGTTTGAGATCCCCTTTATTTGCCCTGTCTTCCTCCGTCTCGGCCTCCTCGACTTCTTCCTTCCTCCTGCCTTCCTGCCCGAGGGTTCGGCCTTCCCTCTTGACTTTACGACCTGCGCTAGATTAGGATTTATTTTAATCCTAAAGGATCGTCGCACGAGCGACGTTCGTGATTTTGCTTTTTTCCGTTTTATTTCCCTGCGTAGCGTTCAGTTTCCTTTTCCTTATTGTTTATCTTCCCGGGTTACGGCCACCCGTTGATCCACCGCGACCCACCTCTCACCAGTCGGTTGCTGAATCGCGAGACCGATCATGAACCCCGAAGCCAGTCAAACGCAGTTGGCGCTCGTAAATCAATTGCTTGCCACACCCCACTCGCTTTCCGAGCACCACAGACATAATTAAAGGAACTCCTTCCGTAAGATTGCCTCTTTGTGCCTAATTTTCCTCGTGGGATCCAACCCCTCGAGGGGGGGAAATGTTTCGCGTTCGAGTCTTGATACCTCGGTTTTCAGGTGTGCTGACCGTCTCTGAGAGCAATTTGGGAAATTAACGCGATGCAATTTCGGGATCGTAGCGAATATTCCATGATGCGTTTGTTTAATTAGTCTGCTGCCGTTATCGAACGTGTGCTCTCGCACGCCCAAGCGAACGTGGTCTCATATTTGCAGGCAACGAAACATCTGCTGTTTTCGCTGGTTTCGATTTTTTTCCCGGGGCGAGGGGAAAAATATCGCTTGGCTAAGCGTGTTAAAGGATTGGTGCATTAATCAAAAGAATGACAGCCGTGGCTTTTCTGATGGCATTAAAAAAGGACATTCCCGGGGGGAAAAAAGAGGAACGCAATCAATCACGTAGCACCGTGTTCACGTAACCTTCGTTAGGATAAGTGAATCCGGTCACGTATGCAGATTTCTGTGGCACGACCGCAAACGAGATGCACCGAAAAAAAGGCGCGTCACGTTATTAGAGCCGAACGTCGAACTCAATTGGATTTACCGAATGGGTCCATATACATGCAAGCAGATAAAGAGAGCACCAGGTAAAAAGTGTGGTCGAGTCGAAGAGAGTAAAAGAGCTGCCCGCCCTCGCTATTGTTCCACGGTGTGCTAAATTCACGATTAATGAAATAATCCGATCTCTTTGAATTCAACCTGGCGCTCGTGTTTTCTGCGTCCTTTTGGCTGATTCTACCCCAACAATACGGCCATTAATTACGTTAAACCAACGCGTGCCAGCGCCCCCTTCACCTATGCGAATAGATTCATATTGCGAGAGCCACCAGTGGCAGAGCGTTTCGCATTAGCTATTCATCGAGTGATCTATTCGATTTCTCTCGCCACACACTGGGAGAATATCTTCACCGAAGAGATAAATAATTATCGTTCAGAGTCAACGATTCTCGGGAAGATTAGATCCCGAAACGAGAACAAAGGGAAAGCCGAAACCAATAGGAATATCTTTCTCGCTCAACGCTTATACGCATACATACAAGAAAGTATACGAAAGAAAGAAGTCGGGAATGTATATTACTCTGATGTATCGAACGTCAGCCGATAGAGCTATCTGTTTGAGGAGCATCACTTACGAGCTCAACGGAACACGAGCCTATAACTTTTCCACCTCTGCTCGCGTTTTCGCTTTCTCGCCGAAGGGGCGAGCTCCCCGATGGTGATTGATCGATCACCGCGCTGGTGAAAACTGAACACGCGAATAACAGAAAAAAGTTGCGTGATCGAAGCCCTCCATCGAAAGATTTGCGCAAGAAGGGCGCGAAGGGTGAGCAGCAGAACGAGAGAGAGCCGAGCAGTCAGCAGCAACAGGCTCGGTAGCGCTACCCTTTCTTTACCCCGCGCATACACCTGACTCTCGTATTTTTTCCCCCTGTTCTATATTCAAAACAACGCAACCACGAGAGCAGGAGTTCCTGCTAGCCGCCGGCAACGAGTCAATTTTTCCCACCCCCTTCCCCCCTTCAATATTCATGTGCCTGGGATACGCGAAATCGGTGCGAATTGGATGACTGTTCCACCTGCACTTATCTAGAATTTTTTTCGCTCTGACCGTCGAATTTCGTTGGTCGAGGCGCCAGCACTTTCTGCAAAATTGCACGCGAGCACAAAAATGTGTATACGACAAATAGAACTTGGTACTCCATTAAATTGTCCGTCCCCAATGAGTGGGTCGTGAGAGACTCGCAGTTCCGAGGGCATATTAGATAAACCGGAGGTTCGATATATTCTATACATACGTATATGGAAGGAGGTTCCCCGAGGAAAAGGATGGTCACCAGGAGGCAAACCAGGTGGAAAAACCTACTCGGCCGAGGGTGAATTTTTATTCCGGGTGGCGGGTGGTGCGCCCGTTATAAATTTATATCGCGCGTGCATCACCGAGAGATCTGGATTGAAGGACGACACGAGGAAAAGCGGATGGTGGCAAGAAAGGCTCGGCCAGCCAGAGAATTCTCGAAACCGGGGCAAAAAGCGACAGGAAACTGGGCTGGAAAACGCCCTGCTGAAAAGGAGCTGTGATCGCGAAGAAAAAACCTCGAGGAAGCCTTCCGGCCGTTGCTGTGAATGCAGATTTAACTTTTCCGTTTGGAGAAAGGAGCTGCTCTGGGCCGAATTGAGAGAAAATATAAGAAGGGAAGGAAGAAAAACTGGAAAGGTACTAGGCGAGGGGACACCCCTTCGATCTTGACGATCGAAGCTTACATAAGTGTCAACCTTTCTGTCTTCGAAATCACTCCGGTATCCCATAACCGGAAAGAGTTCTAGTTCTCGCGACTTTTTGCTCGGGTGGAATTTCCCGAATTTTTCCAAGGTCTTTCTTGCGTCGGACCACACATTTCAGTTTACCCGGTGAATTTGTGCTGCTTGGAGGAAAACCGGTGAAGCAGGAAACTCAACTCTCGGCTGCAGGCTAGAGGGCCACCGGCAAAGCCTTTCTCGTGTCTTCCAACGCCCTACTTCTCCTAAAACACTGACCACTTGTGAGAGTAATTGTTCGTGGAGGATTTTCTTGCTTTAATCCTCCGACGAACGGGAGATCCGCGCGTAAAGCAAATTCCCGTACGCCAATCGATCCAACTTTGGTTGGGATTGTCTATTGGGAGTAGTCCTACTGGAAGCACTATTTTTCTCGAGGACCTTCGAGTATCTCCTCGGGTGGAAGCGGATTCTCCAGAGGGGATGGAACATTTTCGAACCAGCTCAGCCGGCGAACCACTTTGGGACAGGTGGTATTCCTTCCTCACAATTAAAATAAGTTACGATCTTGCGGGTGCATGCACCTTTCATGACCGAGATAGCATCGCGGTTACCGGTGGTCTTACGTGAATTGCGGCTACTCTCTCTCTCTCTCTCTCTCTCTCTTGCATTCTGCATTGCTCGACGAAACGGGACGATTTCTCATTCCGAATGAAGAGTAACGTTCTCTTCCTCCCTCTCTTACTTTCTTTCTTTCTTTCGGTAAACACCGACCACTTCCTTCAACGATTCTCCTCCTCCTCCGCCGAGTTTTCCAACGTTTTCTCGACTCTACCTACAGGAGAATACGCGGAAGAATATTGTGTTGGTACGCTAGGACGCGCCTCGTCGAACAAACTGACTGATAATTGTCCGATGAACGAGATCATTGTAGTCAAAACTCCTCTTTGGTCGAGGCAAGAGAGTCAAATGGCTAATTAGAAGTTTATTGATATAGCAGAGTTTGCTTCGATCAAACTGTTCAGCTACCTATTTGATGGTGATGTCGTGTTTTGTGTCTAAAGCAACCATTAATTTCACGGTGCACCGTGACATGAATAACGGAGCCGATGTCAATACCGTTGATAAAGGTACATCGATAAAAGTGAACCTCACGCTCTAATAATAGTGTCACCGTCATATTTATGATTCTGAGTATTGACTACTATCGTCGGTACTATCGTGCTGTATTTTCCAACCTGCAGACAGAAGACTCTGTTCACAGACATACGTTCGGAAAAATGTACAAATTGACTCTATCCTACGAGGATTGTCGAGTTCCAATATTTTTCTTCGATATTTAATGGTGTTGAAAGAGTAGAGGGATGTGCCCAGAGACGAACGTAGGGGGGGGATGCAAGCCGAACAATTTGGAGCGTCGAAAACCGTTTGGTAATTTACCACTGTAAATCGAATTAAGTGTCCCGAATCTAATGAACCCTCGTCACTAGCCGGGCTAACCGAATTTTTTAGCCGGATGTGCCGGATGTATGCTGGGAGAAGGGCTCTTGGATGGATTTCAGCAAAGTGCTGCCTCCGATCCGTGCATGTGTATTCCCTCGAATTTTTTGGATAGCACTGTACCACTACAAATTCATAGTCGCTAGAGCTGACTAGGAACTGGACGACTGCCGCTTGGTGTCCTCTGAATATACAATATTATATATTGCGCCGCAGTGACATAGTCATGGCGCTCGTCGAGAGACGACAAAGTAAACACGTGATCGATATTGTTTGATATATGCTCCGTGAGACTGCCACTCGGATCGCGAACTGTTTTCGGAGCCAGCATTCACGAGCAATCGCGGAGCAACGTCCCGAACGCTACCCCCGGGGTAGAAACACCAACACAGGCCAGTAAGCCTGGAAATCTGTCGAGAGCGCACCTACGGATTGCCTGCTCCGAATTTCTAATTTTCCATATTGACAACCGAACGATCTCACCATCCACTACCTTCATCCTATTCCTCTCCCTTTTCTCTCTGGCCCAGAGGGGGTGGCGCATCGTCCTGCTCCGTGCCACTTCTTTCGACCATCCTCCGACGAACCCCTCTCGCTGCGATTCCCTCCACGGCTTCGTCACCGATTCAGTTCACCTTGCACGTACCGCTTATTGGCCACATGCCGGCTGCACGCAACCATTTCGCAGATTTATGAATCCCACTGGCAGCGGTGGCAGCAGTGGCGCGGTGGGCGCCGACCGAGCACCCGCGAATAAGCATGATTTCGCGGTTCCTCGCTCCACGAATTTCAAGGAGCGACTTAAACCGAGCTATACGGAGAGCTGACGAGTGAGCCTCGGTAAATTTGATGGCAGTAGCGTTGCCTGGTGCGCTTGACACCTTTCTCCCTTGCTCTCTCACACTCTCGGTTCTCGTTCGCGATGGGAACCGTGGAGATCCGATAGCAGCTGAGGGAACCGCGTAAAAAGAAGAAGAGACGTACCATCCGCCGTAATTTTCCAACGTTTTATTTGCTTGTCAAGAGAGAGAGAGAGAGAGGAAGAGTGAGCGCGTGTAGCGCCTCCGAGGGGTTGACATTTGAAATATAAAATTGACGGTGCTCGCCACGACGAAATTGGGTCGCGTTAATGCGATATAATTCACGGAAGGAAATATGTATAGGAGAGAATGGTAAGGCGTCGAATGCAGAGGAACAGGTACATCAAGGGCAGTCCTCGGTAGCAAGGGATGGGAGGATGAGAGTGCCGAAATGTAGAGGGTGAGAGAATGCGCTCGGTACGAGGCCGTGCCTTCTCACCGGCTGATATATATGAGCATGGAGGAAAAAGGCGTCGTTACCGGAGACTCATTAAGGGGAACTACTCCCAAGACAGCCCCGGAAACACCTTCTGCCCAAGAGCATGCTCCAAGGGTAGAATTCTGTACGCCGGGGTGCGAGAAATCCGCAGTGGTCCAATACTAATTAGGCTCCGCTACCATTGGCTCGATCATCCGGCTGCAGTGGCTCGTCCTTTCCCGCCCTATTTTACCAACTTGCTCCGTCTTTGCCTCAAGGCCCTTAGTTTTTTCTCACGGCTCCTACTTAGTCACCAGGGTGCTGTCAGCTCGCTGAGATGAACGCGAACTCGTGCCTTAAACGACGGTAAACTTGGTTGAAAAGAGAACGATCCTTCCCCCCTGTTCGTGTTTTTCTGGCTTGGCCATTTTTCGGCGGACTCCATAAAATTTGGAACTCTGCCATGCCCGATTGCCCACTGCTTTCTAAACATACGCCCCTCAAGGTATTCAAGTCGAAACCTAAGAATTTTACAAAAAAGTGCTGCAGCTCCGCTACTCTATCGTGGCTTTAATATATATCAGTGATCCGATTTGGAACTCTTAGAGAGGAAAGGCTGTGAACATTCTCCAATTCATGAACATTAATCGGCTGGACCATTCCACAGAAAATCCTAATCTTTCTTTAATTCGGTCACGTGACTTGTGTTGAGCGGGACAGCAGAACAGTGAGATTTATCGGGGTGTAAGTCGAGAGTAGTGGGAACGTATAGCGTCCATTTCGGCAATTTGCAAACTACAGTGGCCGGATGAGCGGAGACTGCGTGATCGAGCGAGAAGACACATACAATATGAGAGATAGGCTGCCGGTACGCAGCCGAGTGAGGTCCGGCACCGATGGGATATTGAAGTAATGACAACGATAACGACGAGGATAATCAACGGGCAACGCGTCCGCGGACGTAGCCCGTAGCAGTAACGACGGTGACGAGCGGCGGCAAGCGGCCATTAAATTGATACCACCTGCTAATTGGTACTCCCAATTTCTAGCAGGCCGCGTACGAATTGAACCGCGATAAAATAATCATCGCATTATCTTGATCAATGCTATCAATGTTCCGAATATTATGCCAGCTGCTTAACTGTATCATTGTCCTATTGAGCTTCGAAGCTACTCGATTTTATCTATCGGACAGATTTTGACGAATGTCGATCCTGGCAACAGTACCTGAAACTGAAGTTTCTTCTCTCTCATTCAGTCGATTTCCATTAGACGTAAACGTAGAGACGTACCCTTCTTTTAACGCTATTCGAAATCGTTCGGCATTTCGCGAGCGCAGGATCTTAAAGATGCATTTACTTGTCTCACGAGCTTCGGGTGCACTTGTCGTTCAATGTTTATTTCGCGTCCGACTGCGAAATAAAATCGAAGCAAACCGATCTGTTCCGGCGTAAATTGATTGACACAACCGGCTCCTCCGGTGGGAAGCTTCTCTTGCTGGTACGGAAGCTGGAATAAGGGAAGCCCAGTCACCGTACTACTCGTACTGTAACGGGCTGGCAAGGACGAGGACGTGGATAACTGGGAGCGAGCAGTCGTACGCGAAGTCTCCAGCAAATCGAGTTTAGCCCGCCAGCCGAAGCGGCTGTCTGCCATCATTTCCCTGGCGTAGCTGCGCGGAAAACCTTTTATCCCGAGAAATTACCGTGAATGCCCAGGAAAATCGTCGCGCTCGCCAAGTTTCCATCTTCTTGCATCTTCGCGCGACACCCTGATGCGTTCAGGAGAAAACGCAGCTACCACCATCCACGGTTGTGCCCGCACATACCAGGTACCGTGACATGCCTCCCAGATGCATCTCGCAGCTCCTTCCACTAGTCTCTTTCTCTCCCTTGCTCTCTGTCTTGTGTTTTTGCTCTCGTCTCTGGCTTAATAGCATTCGAGTATTTTTGGTAACGCGATAGCCGCTCGAAATATTCGTTTCGCTCGTCCTCCTCTTCCGAGGAAAGTACTCCACCTTCATTTAAATTACGAAATACTCCTTGAGCGATTACATCGGTACACTCAGTTCGGCATTGGCAGAAGCGCGAGGACAGCTATCCCCTGGGTTCGGATTAATAGGAAATTGAGATCTTGCGAGCCAGGTAGTATACATACCCGAGTGCAGCCACAAAGCGGGTCGTCTCTCCAGAGCGCTTTCGGGTTGACCTAAGCAGAAAATGGCAAATCTTCATGGTTCCGGCGTGAGGCCAAAGGCACTGAAAGCTCCCTTACCCTGGTTACCGCCTGGCAAATTGCGCTAGGAGAGATGTTTTATGTACCAGTCGCTCTATCGTGGTTTGCTCTGCTTCTTCCCATGTCTCACTTTTCCTCCTCCTTTCGTCACGCCTTTACTCTTCCAGTGCGCACTGGAAGACGGCGCCCATGGAGAAAGCAACGGCGTGCAACCCTCTTTTTCTCTCTCTCTCTCTCTCTCTTATGCACTCTGCTTTGGAATCGTCGCTTCAAACGTTTCCAGCGCAAAACGCTGATTTCCACAAGGCAGACCGCGTCACGAGCGATGTCCTTTGTTCTTGCATAATTTCTCGCAGCCCCCGAAGAAGACGGTCTGCGCCGCATGCTAAACTCTCGACTGCGCCGGTGATGTTCTATGAATTTACAAGACGAGAAAAGGCACAGAAACACACTCCGAGTGAATTTCTAACTCATACATGATTCGTTTTAAGGATCTCTCAAAATACAAGCGGCACTGGAGCCGGCTGGCAACAAGTTTACGGGAATCAGGACGCAAAACTTGCTTTCGCAAGAACGCTACTCGGTGATGAAACGACAAGCCCTCGTAAAGACGAGTGCAACGAGAAGGTGCATCATCCCTGGGTCTCTTCGCATTAACGTGTCATTTAAAAAAAATATGCCAGCAATTAGAATTCTCACAGGGGCGGCGGAATCTTTAGCCGAGCTACCAGAAAATTCTTTTGTGTGGAGAGTTCACGTTCGGGCGTTCCATAATGCAGTGGGAATTTCGTGATAGTACGTCGAGCACGTAACATTCCTGGTCGCGGCAATCTCGTCAAGGAAAATTTGAAGCAGTAAGATTGCCGGAGCAGCACAAAGCAGGGATTCGTAGTGGAAGCAAACCGCAAATCCCACAGAATATTTAATTCCTCCCGCAGAGCTTGGCTCTCACTAGGTACAAAAGGTGCGAAATGATAAGCGAATCCTGCTCGAAAGAAGAAAGAGTTTTCGCGATAAAAAAAAGGACGCCAAAGGGTTCGCTGACGTATTTCAAATTTATTCTTTAACGGCCTCCCATTTTCTCCCTTATTAGCCTCGGCTTCCTTTGAGCTGTATTTAAAGCGAGCCTTCGAGGTGAGAGGGAGAAGTGGATAAAGTAAGAGATAAAGTAAGAGAACCGGCAAAAGAAAACGATAATTTTAATTGCGCTCCTAGACAATTATGCTCTCATTGCCAGAGTCAAGCTCGAAACGTCGCCCGGAGGTCAAGGGTGCGTGAGAGAGAAAGAGAGAAAAACTTTTCTGTTTATCGATCAGCCCGAACCACCTGTACACTTTATCGCGAAGGTAGCCCTGTATCCATCCTAGACATCGAATAACGCAGGACAGAGTGGAGTCGCGTTGAATAGTTGACAGTGTGTATCAGAGCCAAAGAAATGAAGTGAGAGAAAGACTAAATGGCAGACCTTCGTCAAACGGCATCCACCGCCGAAAAGTTCGCCGCTAGAAGACTCGTCATTTGGCCGTCTACCTCCCATGGCGATCGCTTACGTCTCCCTCGTGGAAGGATGCAGACGGGAATAATTAACGAGGGAGAGAAGACCTCCTTCCCGAGAAAGGGGTCCCATAGACGAGCTAGGGTTGAGAAAGGGATTCATAGGGGATTGCGCAAGGTAGCTGTCGGGTTCCAAGAATCGTCGATGACGTTGTCACGTACTTCTATAATTGTTGCGGTCGCTCCTTTCGGTCTCGCACGAAGCCTTTAATGGGTCTCATAATTGCCGATAACTCGATGCAACGAGGAAGGCGAGCCGAGGGTATTCTTTGGGAAGAGGGATGGTCATCAGTGGGGTTATTCCATTGAGCTGCTGGATGCAATACCAAATGAGGGTACTTCTGGAGAATTGAATGTTTAGCGGTCGCACAATATTTCTCCCTGTATTCGCTTTATGCTACTCGATTATATTTTCCTCTCTATCTGGTTTCCATTCTCCCGCGAAATTGCGTTACGCGGGTATCAAGCGAATCCGCGGTTACCGAAGTTTAATGTTTTGCCCTGCGATTTGATGATATATAATGATAGATGTGTACCGCTGAGCGCTAATTTCAGGATATACTGAAAATTTGATGTGCCGTGTGCGTGGCAATGAGATTATTAGGGGATCATTACGATCGCAGACGTAGATCAATGGAAATGCTATTACCCTCAACTGAAAACAGATTCGGCAATGCGAATACGGGCGGGCAATTCTGACCGCGAATAGTCTCGTAACATCGACCGTGCCCGATGTAATGTCAATCTTGGAATTATGCTCAATATATGAGAAAGTGATCGAAGGATCGCCCTCGCGATTTCCCCGCGTATCCTCGCATCTTAAAAATAATGCATTCACGTTTAGCGCATTAAACTCGAATATACCGCCTAATGATTAACGACATAATTACTCGGATAAACGAATACAGTTAGGTAACCGATTAACTGGGAGTCGATTAATCCCGCTAGCGACAAATTACCGTCATTTGATGAATTGAGGTCGGCCTCGGCCGATCAACCGTTCGTCCATTCTGCTCGCGTTTCCAATCTCTCCAGTGCATTATGGCGCTTGGTACAGAATACTTTTTAGCCTGGCGTTTGCGATCGTTTACGTCGAAACCAACGATGCTGATTAATACCCGGCCGCACAGGCCAATCGTACCAGTTCGTGCCAGCTCAACTAATATTCGGCCACGGCCATTTTGGTTTCAGGTTTCCTGGATGCGAAAGAGGGATTTGCATATACTAACATCCTCAATTCACACGTACACCGGCGACGCAAGATTCTCGGTGAAGCATCCGGAGTCCTCGGACGAGTGGACGCTCAAGATCGATTACGTCCAACAGCGGGACGCCGGGGTCTACGAATGCCAGGTTAACACCGAGCCCAAAATGAATTTAGCCTTCATGTTGGGAGTCGAAGGTAACCGAGAAACACTTTCGAATATTATTATTCCTCACTGATATCGAGCCTCTCGCAATTTCATCCTTCGAAATCGAATACCCGCATCACCGGGTCGCAATCAATTTTTTCGACGACTCTTATCATCATTCGAATAACGATTTGGGAGAGGCTCGATCCTATAGAGTTTCGCAAGAGTAATGTACCGCTGTAAATATTCTGCGTAATGAGACTAGCTGAGAAAGTACGTAACGCTTTCGTGTCTACCACCTGATCGATCAGGAAAGACACCTATCTCTACTACGGTACCCTGACTCTGCACCAGCATGAGAAAAGAACTGTCGCTTTCAGCTTGCATGCCTGTCGTCCTGAGAGAGGAACGTCCCAAGAGATCGGTCACCCGGCTCGATTGCATTTTACATACGAAAGGCTCGTATGGCGAATCCATGCTTGTCGATTTCTTCTCACTCTTTCTATACTTTGCGTTGATCCAGTTGATCATATTAATTGCGACCATGTGTTGCAAATTATGTCTCTTTCTTCATCTTTGGGCAGAAATTTAATTTTCCATCCACCATTCGCTTCACTCTTTTACATCCGGATAATCGTATAAATACGGCTATTGTAAATAATAATATTATTGTTGGCATTGCGAGAACGGCGGTGTATGGCGAAGCGTGGGAACGAAGTGAAATTGATATTGTCCGACGAGGCTAAACCAATCGCGTATACGATTCACTAAATAACCGTTGGGCCGCATTACTGCATTCTGATATTACTAATTCAGCGTTTCGTAAATACACGTAAACACACAATAAAGTACACAGTAAATTACTGTTCTTTGATGGATGCGCTAGTGCCGTTGAATCGCTGCAATCAAAATCCACTCGGGTATAGTTGTAGCTGTTCCTCTCTTGTATCTCTTTCTCGTCGCTTGGCTCCCCGCAATTATGGAGGGCATAATTTAGCTGAATATCACTCAATAGAGTGTAATGCGTGAACAACTGCCTAAGCGACCTTCTGGCCGAAAGGTTTCTCCCTAGGAATCGTACCGTTACTGGTGAAGTGGAGGATCCTTGAATTATTATTAGCTACCGTGCTGGCGTACGTATCCTGCGTTTGGTCAAATACTGATCCGATTGCAGGCGGACGCAGCTCTTCATTAATTACGATCGTAGCCCGTAGCTGTCCTTTTCACGAGTCCGCCCTGTCCGCCACCGTATCGCAATAATTACCCGTCAGTCTCAACAGGGATCGATACTTTCGAAGCGCGAAATTCTCGCAACGAAAAGCCGCCGGAACAACCACTACACACCCTTATTACCTTGTTCGCATAAAGCCGCTAATCTCGAAGCCCCTTCGGCGGGCAAAACTCCATTTCGGGCTACTATCTCCACTCGGCGCCACCGCACCGTCACCTTCTCTCTTCGCCACGACGTATTTTCCCGCTCGAGAGGAATTTGCATTCATGTCTCTATTCGATAAAGTGGACCATTTTAAAAAATCGGCTCGCTTCGCCCATTGTAAGTCGCACGTAATCGATATCTCGAGGAGCGCTGGAGCGATTATTGCGATAGGGGGTGAGCCTCGAACGGGGATGTAGGGCAATGCTTCGAAAAAGAAGCAGGAACATCACCGATGAACAGTGGTATACAGGCGTTTATATAGAGATATGTATATATCGGGGGAAGAGACAGACGTAGCCCGCATAAGGGTGGCCATCCCCTACTACGAACAGTGGATATCTGTCGCTCGCTCACCCGCTCGCTTGCTCGCGCTCTCTTTTTCTTCTTTCCTTTCTTTCTTTCTTTCTCTCTTTTTTTCCCCTCTGTCTCTATCTTTCTCTCTCTCTCTCTCACTCTCTCACTCTCTCTCTTTTTCGCTCGCATCGAAATCGATTAACTCGATATCTTTTCTGTCCTCCCGTTCCAGAAAGTGCCCCTGTCCCTGCCACCACCACACCGAACGCCATTCACCGGACGTTCAACTCAGGTTAGAATCACGCAAGAACAGACTCCTTTTCCAAGCTGTTGAACTTGCAACTAGACGTTTTATTGCCATGTGTGTAGATCTGCTCTCTCATTCTTTCTCTGTCCATCTGTCTTTCTCTTTCTCTCCTTCGACCACCGCCTCTTCACTGACTGCTTCTTTCACTTGCTTTCTCCTTCTCGCTCTCAGCTCATTTATCTCTGTCTCTCTGACTTTCCGAGCTTCGCCAGCCAGCACTCTATCCGGTCCCTTTTCGCTCTCGCTTCATCTAGTCGCTTCACTCGCTTCACTCGCTTCACTCGCTTCACTCGCTTCTCTCGCTTCACTCGCTTCATCTTGCTTCCCTGTGCCGCTCCGCGTCCGGCTGGCTGTCTCTGCTCGACGTTCTGTGTCCGCACGATTCCGTGCTTTATCAGTACTCGCCGTTTAGCGCTAATTAATGCGAGCGCCGCAGGTTTTGTCTCCGGATCGGTGGGGAAAGCCGGGTCAAGCCAGGTTTCGGGGCTAAGAGGGTTGTTTTGCTGATCGGCTCCTTGTGCCAGACTGTATACATAAGCCCGGTAACGTGGAGTGCGCATACTACGATAATTGGCAGGGCGCCATTAGCTTTCAAGGCTTGCGAATGTCACAAGAAATTCTTTCACACAGGCTTCATTCATTGAACATGCATATTTAAAGAACGCATTTCTATTGCATTTGTCACCAGTGTTCGTCCAATGCACAAGTGTTTCTGATTCCCTGTTTTGGTGTGTCTTTCTTTTTCGTTCACACTTGCACGAAGATTTTCCACATTTCTTAATGTTGTATGTGTCATGTGAATTAAAGGTTCCCATCGGAATGTGGAACTCGTTTTGTAATATTTCTTCCAAGCGAAAGATAGGATAAGAGACAATCGAAATCCACGGTCAGGTATTTATACTGTCACTTTCTTACCGATTGAATATGTATGTTCCTTGTAGCATATGGAAATTTTCTTTGGATGACAATGAATTGCTTTGGCATGAATGAACAGACGAAACACCACTACTCGCAGAAAGCTTTTTCGCGTTAACTTTGAATGTCGGGGAGAGACATTTTAGACACCTCTCTGATATTCTGATTTCCATGTTCCAATTTTGTTTTCCATTTACGAAGCCGATTACAGCCCTCGATGTAATCGTCGAAGTACAAGTAATTAGTCTCGATATAAATTTTTTTTTTAATGCCGAAATTGCTCGGTGAAAAAACGCAGCTAAACTCCCCGGCGAATATTAGTTTTCCCGCAATTAAAATACCCGAGAAACAATATAAGTTCAAGAGGAAGCTTTTTTCAGCGTTAACTTCAAACTTCCATTAAAACTTTCGCGAAATTCATTTCAAATGTTAGTCACAAACACAAACAGGAACTTGACGAATACTCGTGAGAAGCATTTGCATAGAACATTGCATACACCGTATTGAAGTTCACTCAGGCGAATTTGGCGTATGTCGGTCGTAATCGAGAATTTTGGACATTAATAAAAGCAGCGATTTGCGAGGGTTTAATCCAAATTTGCTTCTACACGCGTATCCCAACGCAATTAGCATTCGTTGCTTGCACTAGCGTTTAAGATGCATTTCTTGTTTCACGAAATTGGCACGATCCTAATCGGCAATTTCTCTGGCAACGAGTTGAGATCGTTCCAATTCTGAATAGACGTTTGTCGAGCTAAGTGATACTTGACCGTACGAATGCCTGACGTATGTTGCAGCCGCTCAGGCGAAGATCCTTGGTCCGGAGGACGTCTACGTGAAGAAGGGCAGCACGATAAGCCTGACGTGTACCGTTAACGTGCAAAGTACGCCGCCGAGCAGCGTTTCGTGGCACCACGGCGGTGCCGTGGTCGATTTCGACAGTCCCAGGTACAACCCACGAGAATCAAGTTCTCGTCTGACCTCGTAGAAACACTTTTCCCCGGATTCCGTGCATACCCGCTTCCATTCGATTGGCGATCTCACGGTTACGGGCGCGCACGCCCCATAGAAGATGCACCGAAACTGCCTTACTCCACTACTTCCGCCATCCGCTTGGTACAGATTTTATTTTTATCGCCGGCAAGCTATTTCGATCTATTCGAGCGAAGCTCCGCTAAGCAAGCTTCTCCGATGGCCTCGGCCGCGCGGTTCCCCGGGGAACGCTGTAATCGAACGCAAATGATCCCGGGTTTTTTTGCGGCAAAAAGTCCAATTTTGCAACTCAATGTGCAGGGATGCACCTTTGTCGGGTGATGCCGGGACGGATAGTTCGGCCGTAATAATAATGAAGCAATAATATGTCTGGTGATTAGTATCAAAGTATCTTTGATAATTCAGCGTTCACCGCAGGGGTGGAGTTTCCTTGGAGACCGAGAAGACGGAGAGCGGTACGACGAGCAGGCTGTTGGTGACACAAGCCAGATTGACCGACAGCGGAAATTACACCTGCATTCCTAGCAACGCGAACCCAGCGAGCGTAATGGTCCACGTACTGAACGGTGAGTTTCCTACCCCATTCCCCAAACCCCGAACCCAGCGAAAAAGTGCCCCTCGCACTTTTCCAGCTTCTCCTCCAGTTTGCTTTTTTATTCGAGCCACATCGCAGCGCCTATCAATCTCTGCCGGCGCGGTGGTGGCTTAATTTCGTCGCTCCTCTCGAGCAGCGATCGGTCTTGCGTTCGAAGCCGGCTCGGCCTCCTTAATATTGATCCGTGAGCGCTCTTCTTCCGGTCAACCCGGATGTTCCGATCCCCGAACCAGTCGCCTTCTGACTCTGTGAGAAGAAAAACAGCGGGATATCCTCTTTCTCGAGAAGAGCGTCTCCGCTCGACCGGGCCACAATTGCCCATTGATTCGCGCTCGAAGAGCTTTCTCGACTCGAATGGCCTGACTCTTGACCGCTAGCCCGCGGAATTCTGTTTATTGCCAGGCCGCTCGGGGGGATGAATGGCGAGCGGTTGACGCTGCCGTTCTATTCGACGAGCGGATCGAGCGATAATGTCACCAGGCGACACGGCTGCGAGGAGTGCGGTGTGTCTACACGCTGGACACTGATATATTATTATCGTAACTTTGGAGCAGCACTCCCGCACCCGCAACCCCTGCCTCCGCTTGGCTATATCATTCGAGGGACTTTAATAGCCGAGTAAACATAAACTTCTTCCTATTTATCGCCCCCGTTTTATCGCGGACACCACCGCGTTGCCGCCAGCCACTACCACCGTCGGGGTGGTAGTTTTATCCTCGCCGATTTATTTTTACACCACGCCAATGCCATCCATTTTAAATCTATATGCCGCGCTTCTCAATGTGCCGTCGTTGTGTGTCGGGCTTTTTCAGACGCATTTCTCTTTTTTTAGCTTCCGCGGGCGAATCGTTCAAGCGCTACCACCGCCGCGTCATGCACACAGCCTTCGATAAATGTTCTACGCAAATGCACTTGAAAAAAATTCCATCCGAGCGTCGCATACTTTTTCGTGCCGGACAACATTAGAAGGTTGTCCGCTCGTCGCGTCATTCTTGTTGCTCCGATTGAGCAGCACCCAACCATCGGTGATACGATTCTAATTTTCTACCATCCAGCCCCGACGCAAGTTGTAATCGAAGGCGAAGGGGGCAACTGACTTCTAGTTGAGTTTTAATTAGACTGGCACGTGAGTTCCATCTGTACGGCTATTAGAATATTTTCGATTGGAAAGCGGAGAGAAGTTAGACTGCGGCTAAGTACACTGACTCTATAACTCAATGTCGAAGTTCGCCGGGAAAATTTAAATTGTATAACTCTGCATTTTCGTATGTGAGCTTTTGTATGTAGGGAGCAGTGTAACGTTGGTGCTGGCCATAATTCACCGTCAACGTCGAAGTTCCAGCGGCATGAATCCTATTTATACTGCAATTATTCGACAAATTCCATGACAATAGGCGGTCGGGTCGCGACGAGTAACTTCGCCTCCAGGAAGCTATGCTCCCAAAGGGACTGCTTGTCCATTCATCATCCATCGAAATTCTCGGCCACAAAGTTTGACAGTGCTTCGAGGAGCAGTGACCCCGGCAGATAAACCAACGCTGATTACTCGGGAAAAATCACTCGAGCATAGGAGGTCTCCCGCATTTAATTACTTGGGTGATTTTAATCCGGGGCATCTATCGTTCGTTCGCAAGTAAATGCGAGGATCAAACTTCTCGGAGTTTCCACTCGAAAAATTATGATCACGTTCGCCGAGGCCGTGACAATGGCTCGTCGAAGTCGAGTGCATGGGGTGTCTGGCCATGAGGAGCTGGAGGAGGGGAGCCCATTTACCGGCGAATTGTTTGACAAATACCGAGACAATAGCCGCTCGTGCCGTGAGATGCAACTTCGACGACACGAAGCAGGCTTTCTGAAGTGTGACATCCAAAAGGGTGGGCATTCATTCAGGTGGGCGTTCATTCATCAAGTATCGAAATCCCTCGTCATAAAGTTTGACAGGCTCGTATATTGGGGCCGCGGCAAGTACTCTACCCCGACGCGACGGTAGCGTGGCGCGCACGCATACACCCCGTTTTGATCTATTGTCAGCCACGGCAACAGCAGCGATAACACGTGCAATATCTTGCTCCGGCAAGTTCACCAATCAAGCCTGTCAATCATTACCCCGGGGCCTGGATTCTCGAGCTCACGCATCCGTAGAAAGTCCGGGGCGAGCTGCCACCAATCTGCCAAGTCCCGACAGGCCCCGACAGCCTTCCCGCCTTAAAACATCATAATCCCAGTCCCACCGATATGGAAACTTGGATGGGCTCGCTAATCGAGTACCTTCGACTACACACGTACAATATTGATTGACAACCGCAGTGGTACCGTTGGTCGTACGGCTGCTTCGCAAATTGCATGCGAAATCCTGAAGGAAGGTACACGAACAATTTGGCATTTGGGCCAGTGAGTTAGGCGAGTTCGTTAAGCCTTTTTCCAGGCGCAGAGGGGAACCACACTGGGGTTGGTGGTTGGTCGGAAGCCAGGTCACCTTCGTTAAACGCGACAATGATCGACTGATTATCGCCAGCCATAAACCTGGGGTGTTCAAAGATTAGTAGATGCAATACCATTAACGCGAGCGAGCGCGTCCGTTCGGCCGCTTCAATCGGCCTCATACTTTCGCGCGGTGGCCGCAGCGATATGATCGCGCAATGTGCGCGATGTGATCCACCGAGCGACCCAGTGAGCGAACAGCAGCTTCCTGATAGAAGCATTATGCTTGCCGCGCGCGGACCAGAACAATCGTTGCCGCGATTCCCTCTCGGTCGCAGACTGCCTAGGCACGCATGCACGCGAGCTGGATGAAAATTAATGCCGCACAGTTCGTCTGCATAATTAATTTAGAGGGAAGGGTGCAGCGGGCCGCGGCGCTGATCGGCGCATTGGCCATCGACGTTATTTCAAACACAGCTGATTACTCGGCAAAATTGACCGCAAATTTCAATTATTTCGCGATAAAGCCATACGGTCGCGCGACCACTACCTGGATTATCCGCGGGCGCGCACTCGCCATCCGCCCATTAACGCAATTACAGGAGTGCGCGCCACCCCACACGCCGCACTCCGCCTCTCCCCGTTTCTAGTTCCTGCTTCCTCGAATGCACAAGAAGGGTAAGCCGTGATTTTTCGAGTAGCCAGTCGCGACACCTGCGTAATATGACGGTCTAAATTCTGCTGTAAATTGCGAGCTGACGGCAACTGGGACGCAGGAAAAAAGGAACGACGGCAATATACGTATGGAAATCAATGAAGATTACAGAATTTCAAGAGGGCTCGTTGACGTCATTGGCATCGCGTCAGTCACACGGTTCTTTCATCTGCTTACTAGATGCGCCAGTGGAATAGTCCGTTATTAGCCAGACCGCTGCGGGTGTCTGCACCGGTAGAGAGAGAGAGAGAGTATTAATCAGGTCACGAGTGCTGCTGGTAAAGGAGAATCAGCCGTAGAAGGTTGGATAACAGAAAGTCGCAGTTATTTTTCTTTGCATTTTCTTGTTGCAGGCGAGCATCCTGCGGCGATGCAACACGGTGGTAGCTGCGGCGTCGCGCCCACGATCCTTCTTGCGACCACAACGCTCATGATCGCGAACCTGCTCAGGTGAGCGGCATTCTCCTGAATCTCGCGACTACTTAGGAAAGTCTAGGGTGACTCGTCGATCGAGCGAGCAACCTCAGCCAGCGAACGAGCCGGAGGATCGTTCCAGAGGAAATCGGTTTCTCCGAGTTCGCGTCTACAGTCGCCATTGAACGTGGTGGTACTTTGTGCTTCGAAACGTGAGCTCATTCGCGTCACGGTGCTTCGTGGATCGGGGATAACAGTGCCAAGAAAGCCCTGTATCAAACGCAGTGCAGTGGATCCAGGTTGAGTTACCGGACGCACTATCTTTGACACGTACGTTTTTACTGCCACTTTTCCCACAAAACTGTTTTATTTGGAACCGTCATTTCTACATGCACACGCATCCACACAGGCCCCCAAGTTTTACCAACGCGTTTCATTTTCACCCGTGAGTCCGCCGGAAGTGCTTCGGGACATCGGAGTGCGCGATAAACGGAGCCGGCTGTCTCCGTGATGCGTGCGGCTCGCAATGTGTAGCGCCGAATCTCTCGTGAAACCAGTGAACGTCGAGTGCTTAAGAGTTATGGTGATCGGAAATTCGGACGGGACCGGGCTTTGCCCCTCAAGTGACATTGGCTAGTGGATCTACGCTCGGTCGTGCTCATAGTTTATGACCGAATTCAACGTTTATAAGATAACTGACGTCGACTAGTTAACGTTTTACGTACTCGTACCCTATGGTACCGGTAGTCTCTAAGTCTTCTGTATATAAAGGGAAGGGACGTTGACCATATAGAGTTGGTCGTGACCTCATTGTACAGTCTAACATACGCACCGCAGAGGATACGTACGTTCGAAACAGCGTCGTCAGACCTGGACAAGCTCACTGTACATACATATGTCACTAGCCTGAATTGATTCCGACGTTGACTCCTTTCCAGTTCGCTTCCGGCATGCCATTTTCCTCTGTCAGTTTGCGTGTGTTTCGTTCGTTTGTTGTCTCGATTGCTCCTCGCTTGCCCCCCGCTTGCCCAGGTCTGACCGAGCCGACCTGTATTCGCGGGTCAACGCGACGCGTCGCGTAGAGATTAGTCGAGGCGCATCCTCTCCCTGTGCCGAGGGCGGGTCGATTCTCACGACCGTCATGGATCACTCATGAAACGTCCATGGCGTGCCCATGGAAATTGTCTTACAATTAGCCACAATCTAGCAAATAGACTAATTGTCCTCGATATATTTCTGTTTGTGTCTCTTGACGGCGCGGAGGTGGAAGTTAGAAAGATTTTTACCGCGTGGAATGTGTTATCGCTGACGAATATTTATATTGTCGCCGCTGGGGAAACGACGATACGCGATAGACTTACTTATTAGCCCGAAAGGAATTGAGTACCCGCGGCGTACTTGTCGGGCGTACTTGTTTGTTCAATGGGGAAAATTGTTCGCTTGGGTTCGACCTCTAATCAAAAGGCAATCAAATGCAACGTCTAGTAGCGCATACGTAAGAACCCGATAAGAAGAATAGGTTCTGGTAATAAATAAACGTCGCTGACGGTGCGAACGTAAACGTGTGTTTACGAGAATCAGTATTATCCACTTTTTCTGGAATTGACCGATATGTCGTTACCATTTCCGAGAGTAAAGAGACATTGGAATCGAGACGTATCAAATAACGTGTAAATAGATCTGGTGCTAGTTGATCATCAAGGTCTGCTACCTTCGGTTTAACTAGTAATAGACAATTGCAAGAATGTTTAACTTAGTTTTCTTCAAATTAGTTTGTCAGTGAAATCTTTTGCGGTACAATAGCTCACCGGACAAATTGTTCGAAAGGGCGGCAGGGCCATTATTTATTTAGGTTCTTACTCACCGAAAGGGAATTCTTCTTCCTCGAGAATGCCCTAGCTCCCTTAGCTCTTATCACGGAATACGGTACGATAGCGATAACCTAATTAGTAGATTTACTACGGTATAAATATAACGAATAAATGATATCATAATGACTAGAGCGTTAAGATACGACTTACCTTAGATCCGATATAGATTTTTTATAATGTTGTACCACGGGGAGGTAGGATCTAACCAATACGAAACAGACTGTCAGAAGGGCACTTTACGAAGTTACGTTACTAACGCGGAAACGTCGACGCGTCGATTCGATCGTAAACGGAGGGCTGACCTTCGCGATATATTATTCCTTCTCGTATAGTTTATATATTGTAATTTATGTCGTTGTGAGAGGACAATATTTTCAAGTTGACGGATGCCAGTTGCAATGATCATTGGGGAGCGCGTTGAGCCGATTGATACTGCAAAAAAGAGAATATAGGATGAGTAAAGCGCGTTGAACAGGGATGACGGTGGCGAGGCCAGTCAGAAGATTCGCGATTCGAACCAATCAATGCAAATCGAACTCGATCGTTACGGCTGAGACTCGACGAAATTTAGCTAAATTATTATCTCTGTTGTTTTCGTCCTGACCGACGTGGACTGTGCTCATTCGGACTCGGTCGGGAAAACCTGTATTAGACGTTTTCCTGGGTTCCGGACGCAATATGGGTTCGCGGTAGATTGGTGTAATTTGGAAAGCCATGAGGAGAAGTCGGATGCTCACTTAATCGAAATACGCATTTCCGTACGTAGTCCTTGGTCAAACAGAAAAATATCGAGAAAAAGTATACCTAATTGTGACCTAGATAATCGATATCCGCGACTCGCATACTTACGGAATGTTGCACATTACTAGATAAGCCTAGAAACGCATTGTACATAAAATTCATAATCGATAATGTATCATGTTATAGGGAAACGTCAGTATGAATCAAAACGAGATGGAAAGAAAAGCGAAAAAAATGACGATGTTGGATACTATACTGTAAAGATATTCATCGGCGTGGAATACTGTTTCAATAAATGTAATGATGATACGAGACGAGTGATCGTTCGATCCTTCCGCATCTTTCTTTCTTTCTCTCGCCAGTTGACCGAACAAAAGGAACAGTTAAAAAAAGGGTGTTAGCAAAATCAGCAGCGGTCAACGCTTTATGCCAGCTGCTTAATTGCACCACGACCGATTACTGCGAATTATTTCAATTGTCACAATCACGAACGAATTATGTATGCAGAATTTCGCAGAGAATTCCATCATGCCACAGTCGCAGCCGCATCCAATCCGTCCTCTCCCGCGGCGTTTCCGTTTCCGTTTGGCAAAATCAGTTGCGCAGGATGAGCCAGCAGGCATATTTAATCCGCAAAGTTATCGAGAGTCGCGCACCGCACACCTTAATCTCGCAAATGTCAAATTTCCGAAGGCACGCTGCCGTAAGCGGGATCTCCGAGGACGCGATGCCCCACGAAATGCCAATAACAGCATTGCGACAAAACACCATTACGTCATATTTCCCAAGACGCTCGCGTAATCAATTTTAGCAGGTGAGCGGAAAAAACAACGAAACTGGCTGTCCCGGTGACTAAGGCAGAGAGATCGGGGAGCGGAAGAACGACAGCTTGGTGTCAGGTGTTGCGAGACTCGTGCAATCGTCCCCTACAATCCCGTGTAACTGATCGAATTCGCAAAAAATTCGCGAGGAACCCGAGTCCAGGATAGCAGCCACTCCGAGCCGCATCATCCCCTTTTTTGCTTCTCTCGTTCTGTCCTCCTTTCTCTTCCGTAGATCGCGTTCTTTTGTCTCGTTTACCGCTCGCGAAAAACCCCTGCTGGACAGCTACGGCTGTCGTTCGTTTAATTGTGACGACGTCGAGGCGCCGGTCACGTCCACGCGAGAGGGGATCTCACCGAGGCTTATCCGGCAGGCCGTACCTCTGCACATCCGTTACGCACCAGCTAATTTCCACGTGCGAACCAATGCATACCAGAAAAGGCCCGTGGAGGGGTAGGATCAATTTTACATATTCGATTCGCCGCAAAATCGGTGCACCGCATGCGGACAATCGTCTTTCTCTCTATTCCCCGCTCCCCCTTTTCCAGCGAGTCTCACTGCGGAGGGGTTGGAGCACGCGAAATCGGAATTTTCCAGGGTTGCTTGTTTCCAAACAAGATGGCAGGTATTTGTATTTTGAGTGGCATTATTTGGGGTAGTGGTGAACCGTGTCGTGGACGCTCGTCGAAAACAAGTATGTGTGTACCGGGAGGGTGAGCCTCGCAAGCGAGAGGAACAAGAACTCGGTCAGAGTGGTCAACCCGAATAAGCCGGAGGGGTCACGGAAGAGGGCGACGGGGTCGACTGATAAAATATCAGCCGTCCATCGAGTCGTGTTTGCCGATATTTTACCGGTTTAATTGTTTTTCGATAGCTGAGAGCTATTCCGGCTTTTCACGTACGTACGCCCTGGCGAGCCGGCAGGGTTGCCCAGGGGCCGGGGGTGGACTCGAGTGCAAAGGCCTGGCAGAGAGTGGCACCGTTCCGGTTCCTGGCTATTCGTTACAGCGAAATTGAATCGCGCGTTAACGGCCCAAGATGGCAAACACTTTTTATTGGCAAAAGGCTCCGTTTTTTATTCGACTCTCAGAAGAATTAACGAGATTTTCTGGCCTGCGGGTCTTCCATGGCTACGAGCTTCGCGTAATCCTCAGCCACCAAGTCCTTTGCGAGAGGTTCGAGAGGTTCCGATTTTTGTCACCCGAGATTGATTTTTTCTCGCAAGAGTAGACATTTCGTGTTCACATGACGGCGATTAATTTCAACTAATTCGCGTACTACGCTCGTTCGCAGTGCACTAGGTTTTCGCGCAAAGCGTTGGAGTATTGTTTTAATTAATTTTTCTGGCCAGTGTAATCGCACGCGTAATGAAATCTCCTATACGATCGTCGATGGTTTCGGTTACAACAAGCAGGTATATATTGCTTTGCGGACTTTGGCATGGCTAGTAGTCCGAACCAATCTAATTTTTCTGTAGCAATTTACGTGAACAGGGCCATTGGATTCGAGTGGGGAACCGATGAAGTCGGGCGGCCTCGCTGCCCTGTGCTGCTGCATTCGTTCGTTCGTTCGTTCGTTCGTTCGTTCGTTCGTTCGTTCGTTCGTTCGTTCGTTTGGCACCGTGTTTATCCGTTACAACAAAATTGAATCGCGCGTCAACAGAGGAAGATCGCAAACACTTTTTATTGGTAGCGCAGTCCTCCTTGTTTGCCTGGGCGGCGCGGCGTCGAGAGAAATGACCATGAAAATGAACTGCCCTCGTCGATCCGGGAACAGTTGAACAAAGAGCAACCGAACGGTCAATCGGAGCGAGCCTCTCGCGCAAATTAAAAGGAAACTCCGTATTTCGCGTAGCTTCCTGCTACCCTTAACGTCGATTACTTGTAAATGCAATTGTACTACTTCCTAGATTCAAGGCAGCCTTGCATTATGGGTTGACTTTACATTCGCTAATATTGCGCAAAGCCGGAAGTAAATCCTCTCGGAGCCATTTCGCCAGTAATAAATTCCCGAGTAACAATATTTCAGAAAGTAGGACAAGTCTGGTCGACTATCGACTCTTGGAAAGGGGTTGATCTTTAATTTGAGCGGGTGTGAAAGACAGAGGAGCGGAAGATAGGTGAAATTTATTGTCGGCGGACGATGTTGCTAACGAATGTGTCCCGAAGGAGCGGCCACTGGCGGGGTGGACAATGCAGTTTTCCAATTTTCACCCTCCAGCGAGCAACCAGCCCCCTCGAGTCCTGCGCCTCTCTGCTCGGGGAGAGAGCGTCGATTCGCTCCGCGTTATCCTCCTTACTCTCTTTACCCTCCGCGTTCCACCCTTTATCATCTATTACCCGAACAATCATAAAGCATGTTGATTCACGGCCCACCATAAATTTAGCGTTATTTTATTCTTGCTCCAGCATCACCTCGGGCCTTGCTGCCCTTCGTATCCCAACCTCTTACTTTATACCGTTTCCACTCTCGCCGCTCTCGTCGCGACTTATTCTCCTTCCGCCAACTCCTACGTACGTATATCTCCTCGTTGCCCGATGCTACCTACCGTATCGCGGGCGAAATTCTGATGAGGAAGTACGAGCATCACGAGAAATTATGCTGCTTTTATGGGAAATGAGTTACGAGTAACAATTCGCTCCCGTGTTTGCGAATTTTCCTCACTACGTGCTCGGTTTATCGTCAGTTTCATCCGTGAATTTACTGTCGATTATGCGCGTACCTTATATTCCATTACTTACGCGCTCTGCACCTTGAGCAATGCACTGCATTACCTATGGAAAATCGATTATGTTTGCAGTTGGCGGTAAACCAGCCGCGTCCAATACACTGTTCCCGGTAAAGATTACTTCCGATCAGGATGCAATTAATTATTGCGCGATACTTCATTTAACCTCTCGCGAGCAAACCTGCCGATTAATTCCAAACGACGATTTCGAATCCGACTTAAACTTTTGCGAATTCATAAATGAAAATGTAGCCCCATCCGCGGTTCCAGCAACCGCTCCGGCCATAGTCGTGAAATTGGTCGGTACCCTAGAATTTTATATTCAGAACATTACTGGCCGTTGAATTATTTTTCAAGTTCGGACAGCGCTGGTCGTTTCTGTCGTGATGCTCGTGGTGCTCGTGGTTATAGCTCCGGTAACTTTTCTCTACCGAGGGTCCTGTCACCCAGAGCGAACCTCTCGACCCTCCAAACACTACTTCAACAGTTCTCGCATCCACATAGCTGACGTACACGGTGATTCTCTATTTTATCCGGCAACGGGGCCATCTGCTTCATTGACTTAACGTTTCCTTTTATCGTTTCATTACTTAGAGTGAAAACGTGAGCGGCGGATGGAGGGAGGAGTGCTTCATCCTCTTTTCGTGTTTCGTCGAGATTTCACGGGACACTCGTAAGGTGACTAGTCCCGCAAGGTCGTCATTTTATGCGGAGAATGCGGCCATGTGTGATACTCTAGTGGGTCGGGCGTATTCATACAACGACATACGTCGTACGACACGCGCACTCGAGGTGACGTCAACGAGAAAAAAAAAAAAAAAATTCAACCCTATACATTCGTTCTTGCTCTTTCTTCTTGGCCCCTAGCATTACGAGGGTTCACGCGATTTACCACATTGCAATCAAATATTTAATTCCAGGGTGGCGAGGTGGCTCGCGCACAATTCTCTACATTCATCTTATTCGCAATTTAGTGGCTCAGAGTATCTCTCGTCAGAGTCCTTGCGCCACTGACCTCGAAACAATTTTTCCTAATTAGAAGAGCTCCCGAATTGCCCTCGCTCAATATTTGCCGTTGATTTAAAACCTGCTCGTAATGGGACGACGAGTTTGCTGGCGCCCTTCTTGATTTGGTTTACCATGTTTTTCTTGCTACTCGTTGAAAACTTGTCCCGATAGGGAGCACCGTCATTCGTGGTCTGGTTGCAGAGCTGAAAGTTTTGCGAGAAGGGCGAAAAGGATTTCACGGTGAGAGAGATGGGTGGAGCCACCGGAGAAATTGGAAGCCGCGTAGAGAAGATATAAATAAGTTTATTTTCGCGCTACAGTGAAATCTCTCTGACATAAGATACGTGAAGTATTTGATTCATAAATATACAGTTGGCAATTCCAGCATTGTGCAGTTTTGAGGAGACTCCCTCTTGCTGAAGAGAGTCATGCAGTTACACAATTAGAGCTAATTTCCTCCGACAGGCCGCGAGGGATGCGTATGGAGTACGCTAATTATTTACAACTCTGAAACTTTGCGTAAGGCAATGAAGCAAGTCGAAGTAGCGCCTTAGGGCGCTTCAGACAAAGTTATGAATTAAAATTTCATTAAAGTCGCACGCCCTTCGTTCGAGACGCCCGGGCCCCTCGGCGCGAGAGGAAAGGAACCTCTACGGACGTAAGATACGTACGCGCGATCAAATTACCTCACATCTTTTGACGTTACTCAGCCCCACTTTAATCCCATTGAGTTTAAGAGGCGCTCTCAAAGAAGCACACTGTCGGGTGCCGGCTGGTGGGCGTTGCACGCCCCGAGCGAAAAGGATGTTCCAGGGTGTTAAGCTCGAATGGACCATCGTCGGGTACTTACTCGATAATTTGCATGAGAAATGTATCCCCTAGATCGATTCTACGAGAAAGTTCTCCTCGAATCGTCAGATTCCAATTAAAATCCGAGTCGCTACAATTCTAATTGTGAGTCCGCTTACAATTCTACGGAAAGTATAACTCGCGTCGAGGATGCGGCGCCTGCTCGTTAACGTCGTCACGCGAACGGTATTACTTCCTGACTGTCTTATCGGTAAGTTCTACGATTCTAGATTAGGATCTACGAGTCCCTGGTCAAATTTGTAGGTACTTTTGCGGCGGCAGTAGCGTCGGCGATGCGGCGCCAGAGAAACACGCGTGAAATACTGTCGAGTGTGCGCTATTGCAGGAAAGTTTGGCTGTTTCGCGCAAGTATTAGAAACCACGTAAACGGAAGTAGAAACCCGGGCCAGTGCCTGACGTCACTTCCGGAGGAGACGTATCCGGCGTCACGTTGCATGGCTTCCGTACGTTCTCCTGAAACAGAAATAAAAGTATCAGTGTATTGCGGTGCCCTTTTCATGTGCGAAGTAACACTCGCTATTATAAATATCACTAGAAGAATAAAACCATCGATTCGTGAATGAATATTTCCTGGGACATTATTGGATTGGAGGTTTCTCCTTTGGAACGTAACAGGCTCTTCCATTAATTATAGCGTTCCTCCTCAGAAGCGCAGACACGGAATGGAACTTGCTGCGATATTTCCTTGTTTCCCAGGGAGACCCCTTTAGCGCGACAAACATCCAGTTTTACGGGGCGACTGGCGCAAGCTCGCGCGACAGCGGGGAACGCGTAATTAAACGGCAAATAACGAGTAAGGGTAAGTGCGTGCAGGAGGGATTAAATTCCAGCCGCAAAGTCGACGAGAGTCGGTGGTGGATGTATGTATTAGTAAGTTTTCTCGGCGGTGAAGAAGCTAGTCGTCTCGCGATGTGTCGCGGCAATAAAGACGTTAGATCATAAGCGCCAATGTAAAGAAGCGACTGGGAGCATATGGCCAAAGTAGATCCGCTCAGCTGTGCTTACACAAGCCTGCTTGGCGTTGCCAAAACCTATTTCACTGTGACCCGAGCGACGGGACGCGGGTCGTGGAACGCGGGTCGTGGAACGCGGGTCGTGGAACGCGGGACGAGGGACGCGGCCAAAGGTAGCAGCTGCGCATCCGCCAACATTCGTAGAGTACGTACGGCTAGGTCGCAGTTCGGGCTATTCGAACCAAACTCGTTCAAAAATGATCCACGCTAATTGGCGGAGCGTGTTGCCGCTAGGTTGACGCGAACCGGCCGGAGAATAGTTTTATAAACAGGCCGGACGAACTGTCGTGGAGAGAGCTCGATCGATCGGCAGGTTTCGAGTTCGTAGAGGGATTCGGCGGGTGGCAAAGCTGGTTTGAGGGAGGAGTGGGGTGCTGCTGGTGCAGCTCGTTATATTGTCGATGTCCAACACAGAAAGTAGTTAAAGCCGTTAATGATGGAGAAGTCTTGACTGTAACCATCGGCTTTCTTTGAAGCTTCGAGGGGCGCTGGCGCACTTTCGTCTTAACGGTTCTTTACGGCCACTAATACGAAGGGAAATCCTGATTTTTGCAGAAGAACCACTAACAGGTACTTTATTTTCCGAAATTACTCTTTTAACGACTTCCTCTCTGATTACGCGGCGTTGATCCTTTAATGTTAGAAATACGAGTGCTTTGTGCGGGAGCAATGGCCCGACATTAATCCTGGCATATTAAGAGTGCCGCAGATATATTTTTTTAAGTAGCCACTTAAGCTTTACAAACCATCTCTGGCCGCGGAGCGATCTCGCCGAGCGGTGAATTTTTTCGGGTACCGTCGCAGTTATGCCGAGCTTTAATATTCCACCGATTAAATATTAATCCTTTTCTCCAAGAAAACCATTACCGCTGAGTCTCGGTTACTTTATTCGCGTGCCTTCGGAGCAGACTATTTTATCATAAAGCACTCGTTCCAGTTTGACGCATACCGCTGTTTAATTAATGACTGGGATAGCGAGCGCGTAAAAATCGCAACAATTTTCAATTCCCGGTTGCTGAACACGCGAGCCCTCGTAGTTCCACCGGGCGCCGCCCCCTACCCCTTACCCTAGCAAAAATTTATATTTCATTCGGCTATTGCTCGTTCAATTGTGTAATCCAGTTTCAGAGAAATGTAATTTGAATAGTGAGCCTCTGTAAAAAAGTACCTGTGTACCTGTTTGGTATCCGAAACCACGATAAAAAAAAACCACATTCGCTCATCAAGGATCCAATTACATAACTCGAATTGCTCGAATTACTACCGATCGATCGATCGATCCTTAAAGACCGCCACGACGATCATGTGCGATCGCGATCCGGTTAAGTTAAAAACACGCCAGCGCTTCATAAACACCCGGCAAAGTGGAGCGTGAGCGACACGACGCGGTATTAGCATATTCAATTAGGCTGCTCACGGAAATCACGGCGAGTAGTCCGCCAGCAGGGATAATCGACCCAAAGATCACAGAGCAGCGAACGCATTATCGGCATCAAGATCGATAACGATTGATCTTACCGCACGAACCTCAACTCCCCAAATGCGAACGACCACGAGCCTGTTTAGGAAAGTGGACATCCCGTTAGAAACCGAGTAAGGGTTGGGAATACATATGCACGCGTCTGTCGATGTCTACGAAAGAAAGAGAGAGAAGGATAGAGAAGGATAGAGAGACCGATGAGAACCGCAGCAGGAGGAAAAGCCACGAGCGAACCGAATACGCAGCCATCGAGGTATTCGGAGGAAGCCGCGTCATTAGCCGTATGAATCGAGCGAGCAGCACCCGGCTAGCTTTTGGTCGTCATTCTCCTGGATGGGAGATGATCCTCCTAGTCGTCCTAGAGACAAGTGGTTGCGCGAAGCACAGCCACTGCTCCCTTTGTCCCCATATGTACGATTGCCATATGGCCAGCCATGCCACACCGGTGTACGACATGCGTGGAACCACGAGGTGCCCGTGCAGAGGCATTCACTGCGGTTTGCCCAATTTACTCGGCATTTGGGGTTCGCGCCCATCGCGCAGAAGATCGCGCGACCGATTTCGGACTGCGCTTGGACCCTCTGTTGCGCGTGTTGCTTGCTCTGTCGCGTCAAAGTGGCTACCACCAGCCACGTTGCAATAGGGCGCGCTCAATTAGGCGGTTAATTAGTACCGGACGTGTTCCTGACAGTCCTCCTATTGCCGAGCACTCCCTGACCCTCGATTCTCTATCGGACTCATTGCATTGCCTCAATGCGTAAGGAACAATTTTGCAACGTGCTATTAGGATGACTCTTGTCATTTATTAAACTATTAAGACATTTAGCGTATACTCGACGAGATACTCCCTGGTGAATCTGAAATTTGAATAGTGAGTCAATTAGAAAGAAAGGGAGGGGTCCCCAGTGGCTCCGTGCGTCTGCGCGTTAGTCTAGTCGACGATTCATGGATACCTTTGGAGTTTTAAAAAAAATCTATATACATGTATATGTATACATGTGTACCTATCTCAAGTGCGACAGAGTGCACAAGTTCTTGGAGAGTTTAATACCTAACGGCTCCCCAAGCTACCGTTTATACCAGCACAGAATTTCGCCTGCTGGTGCTCTGCTTCCTCCTTCTTCCTTTTGGAGCCGCACTTTCGTCCCATCTTGAGCTTCTTAACGTATAACGTTATTAAATTTCATAGATGAAATAATCAAGTAGCAGCAACGTTGGAAACGTTTATTGACTTTTCAATATTGCCCAACTTCATATTTAATACCACTTCATTGAAATTCTTTCTGTCAACGATACTTTAATTCGGTCTCCGATTATTTCTGTTACCGATTTTAATACTATGAGCATTCGCACATTGAGAAGCCATTCGTTTCAAATCGAAACTCAAGGGACGAATTAATTCTGATTGCATGCTGTCGAGAGAGAAATCGGACAAAAGTCTATAGAAGCTGCACGTTAACTTACTGAACCATACGCGGAGAAGTTGGGTCACTAATTACTCCGTTGCAGCAGCACCGGAAAGAATTTCCGCGAAACACGGTACCTAGCCTTGCGTTGCAAGCTGCACCTATTAATTGAGATAATAACGCTGGCGAGGAAAATCTGGAAAAGTATCGCGTGCAATCATTACCGCATTCGATAATTACTGCAATAAAGGAGAGACCCAGATTTCTGTAAACTAAGCTGCATCGTAATTTATTTATCCGGCTGTAAGTTCAAGTCCCACGAGTTCTACCGTCGTACCCCTCGGATTCAATGCGAAATTCAATACAAAATTCAATACAAAATTCAATACAAAATTCAATGCAAAACTCAATGCTGCTTAATAATTATATTCATAATTGTCGCATTTATATTTAGTTCGTAATGGTTGATAGCGAGCTGCCGGAACCAAAGTCCCCACCCTCCACCAAGTTCAGTAGGCTAGCTTAGTCGAGCACTTATGGCTGATTTATACGATCCATTACCACTACCACTGACCTAGTAAGGCTACCGGCCAACCTCGGGTAGCGGCAGTGGCCGCTCTTAAGGCTGCTCTCCCGCCAATACGGCAAGTCTCACCACCATCCAGCCGCTCTCCTCGCTCAAGATCTCCCATTTAGGCCAATAATAAGACTCTGCCGGCTCTAATGCCGCCGGATATCAGCAACACTGTTCGTACCAACCGCCCGTAAAACCATTCAAAATCCGACTCCCATTTGTGCCTTTAAAGTTAAACGCTCGAATAGATCACCCCGGAATCCTCGAATCTCTGAGCGGGCCCTCATCGAGGCCCTCATCGAGGCCCTCCAGCCTTTCATCCCATACTACAAACCAAATTCTCAACCTGATGACTCCGTAGAGAGTCTCGGAAAACGAGCTAAATTACTTCCGAAGTTTCATCGGACAACGCAGAAAAATTTCCCTGATTTGAGATAGCGAAATTAACAGGAGCGAAGGAACGTAAAAGAAGTCCAGGGTGGGAAGGAGCTCGAGAGGGCTCGAAGGGGTCGCGCCTCGCGAGAGAACAAAGACATCCGAGCGTAGGGTTGACGCGAATAGGGGGGATGGAGTGCTGGCTGATGTGCAATTAGGAAAATTGAATTCCGCCGTAATTAACTTACTTAATTAATAGAATCGTCTTTCGGAATGTATCTTTAATCTGGCGAAATCGAGGGTGTGTGTGTGCGCGCGCCAAGGATGTAGTGTGACTCCGTGAAGAGAACGAGTGGGCAAAGAATGGGAAAAAGGAGAGGGATTCGCGAATCAGAGGGTAGTTAAAGAGAAGAAACAACCAGAGAGGCGAAAGATGAGTCTTGCCGAATAGGGGTAACGACAGTACGAGGGGAAAGGGTAGCACGAGGGGAATGGCGATTTGGCGCGACAGCGACTGAAAAGCGGTCTGGCGAGTCTCGGTAAGTTTTGATATATGCCCGACGTTATTTATGATCGCATAAGAATTAGCCAAGACAGCCAGCAAACTAGTCTACTCGCAAAAAGCTAGCTTCGCAGTGGACTCCCACTGTACTCAACTCTTTCTTGCCTGGCACCTTCATTGGCTTCCGTTGAAATTGTTAAATTTCGCTCGTTGGCTTCGACGAATCGACCAAACGACTTGTTGTTCTTCTTGCCCTTTGCATTATTGGTGAGCTCTCCGAAGAATCGCTCTCTTCCAGTATTAGACGGTCCGTACAATAAGAGACTTTAATTGCAAAGTCTTCTGTTCCAACAAATCTGTCGGATTACACAATGATCTCAAGCGGGAAGCTGCAGCTGCATTATTAAAGTCGTCTTTGGAACTTGAGAGTATCGCTTCTTCTAGTCGCATTGGGGAGCCCGGGTTCAATTAATCACATCACGTCGATTTGATAGTACGCGAGAATTAATTAATAAAACGGCGCCGGCTGTTCATTATTTAAGATGATGAATAATACTTCTTCCGCGGTTGGCGTGGCAGGTAATTAATTTAGCGAGATTGAAATTTATCTTGTTTGTGCCTTCATATTTAGCGACTAACTGGCCGCGATTGGCGAGCAGGATCGGATTTCCCCCGCTCGTCGTGGAATCTTCTTGCGCTGCGATGTACGAATATCCTGCGATATAGGAGGAGCACTAGCTCGTAAAAGCAGTAGCCCGACGAGCGATCCTCCAGCTTCTTCCGGAACCCGATAAAATGTGTCAATACTGATCTACGAAATGGCAGCGAGGACGCCATTCCAACTCGCGATTTATCCTTTCGGGAGTTTAGCATAAATACGGACCAAGTTCCATGCCGCATAAGAGAGTGCGGCGCGGTGCGGCGCGGCGCGACGCGGCGCATTTAAATTCTGAAAAGCCGAACAAATCAAAAGTTGGTGTAGCAGAAAAATCACTGGTCCTGCCAGTTGCAGGATGCCCTGATGTTTACAGTTTACAGTTTACCAGTAGGTGCGGCACTCGTTTGCGCACACGTTCCTCTTATCGCAGTGTTGTTTCGTCGAGCAACACGCTGTTTACACGATATTTATGACGATATTTATGGGGTTATGTACGTCGGCGAAGGCTCGTAAAAATGATCACGACGTCGAAGCGCAGCGACGCCTGGCCGCCGCGCCGGACCGTGCCGCCCACTCGCCCGTTTAATTCCGCCCAAAACGGTAATTCTTCCGGAAGCAGCTACTCGACTGCTGCCATAAACTGCGTAAATTCGCAATTTGGAAAACTGCGGCCCAGTTGTCGAAACCCTGATTTATTAGGGGCCACCCCCGCGACCTGACGCGCAATGCCCCAACGTTGCAATAAATGCCGCGACAAATTGTCCTTTAATGCGTTCAGGTACTTTATAACTATTGCATGCTTTGCCCGATGTGAAAATCGGCCCGTTATGTCAAACAGTCAGCGAGAGGCCGCTGCATCTTTCGCCAAGTGGGGATTTGCGAGCAGCCGCTCGCAAACGCTTAAACCGTTTAAATTGACAATCTGGAAAACTGCGAGAAGCGGGATAGTCGTTGAAGTTGTGATTTATTCCGAGGAACGAATGATTGTGCACTGAGGAAAGGTGAGTGTCGGATGTGCAGAGTGCGGGCGCGTACCGTGGCTGGGTAGTGGCAGGTACAAGGAACGCCAAGGACACCTTAAGGGGCTGAGGACGTCGAGGACCTCGGTCGTCCGTGGAAAAATGCGAGGCCGCGTGGGCCAGCGCTTCCTCGCAATAACTTCCGAAGGAAAATTCACGATAATAGAGACTACCCTATGTGAATTCTGCATACAAGTGTGCTTACGGCTCTCGAGACCCTGCCACTCGACCTCTTTCTTCTTTCTATTTCTCCTTTTCCCTCTTTCCTCTATTTCTCACGCCGCGCCGACGCGTTTCCCTGGGATTTCGCCTCGTTCTCGGGGAGCCCGAAGGACGAGAGTGGTGGCGAACCGAGGGCTTGAGCTAGACAAATAGTTTCCCTGTGAAATACCGCCGCCTCCTTAAAACTTTAAAGTGTTTCGAGTAATCCTAAAGCGCGACTTTAGATCATGGCCCACTGAGCTTATGCTGGGTAGTATGCACCTTCCTACGGTCGCACGACCATCGGGAAATCGAGTGTCGCCGTAGACCACTGGAAATTAACGATAATGACCGTCGGCCAATATCCAACGTTCTCTTGTTTCAAGAAAATCTTCTCTCCTGTTTGAATATACTCCACGATTCATCTCTCTCGTTCGTTACACACAGGTAAGCCAAGAAGACGTAACGTACGATGGAGTTCACGAGTTTGCTCTCGAGAAGGCAGGGAGGCAAGGGGAATTCTTCGTTTGACTTATCCTCGCATCTTTAATATTCTTTCTCACTCGAAAGTCTCGCTCACTTCGATCAATCAGACCTCCATTCCTTCTAACGACAAACTGCTGAATTTTCCATAGTGCTAGTGCATCCCGTGCATGCAGTGCACGGATGTATTAAAAATCCATATACCTAAATGTTTTGCGGGTTAAAGTGCTGCGTTGGATGTTTTAGTTGCAGCACGTAGCTGTTTCGTTTTCTGCTAGACGAGGCGCTTAAGTACAGGGACTAACCAATGGTGAGTGGTTAAATTCGAGCAAACAATAGTGTGTGTGTGTGTGTGCATACGGCCTTTAGGAGAGACAGCGTGCCTACCTGGTTCGACGATCAAAACAATGGAATCCATGCGGCCTTCCGTAGGTCGACAGGAATATTTGCCAACGTCTTCCTGCGTCACAGACGCGAGCGTTAATTCGGACACGGTGCGAGCTGCACCTCTCTCCGTCTCGACATTTATTCCACCACGTGCTGCCTGCGAACAAGTGGAACATCAATTTAACGCGTGCACCAGCTTCGGAAACTTGAGTTAATCGCAATAGCAGGAGTAGCAGTAAGAGAGACGCCCGCAAAGCCCTAGTTACCGCATCCAATTGTCGCAGGTTCATTTGGAGGTAAGCATATTTGCCATTAATACTAGTTTCGCTTGCCAAGCACACATTGCTTTCCCGTCGCGTCCACATTTACCGATTGCAGCGCGGCTGCCGCGAAAAATATTGCCTTCCCGTGCCATTGGTTAAATTTGCGGCAAGGGGTACTTTAATTCGGCGCAATATTTTAGCGTATCCGAGTAAATCGCAGAACAGAGAGAGGAGGGGAAGGGGAAGGAGGGGGGCAAGAGACCGCCGGTCGGCTTGCCAAAGCCAATTTATTAACTGGCCGTAATTTATTAGCTCCGATAGGGCAATAATGAGATGCGCCGAGCAAACCGCAAGGGTATTAAAACGCGACCGCGAGCAATCTGCCAATCTCTGATATAGGCGAGAGTGAAAGGATCCCATTCCACCGAGGATTTTCAGCGATCCGTCATCTCCGAGCGTGATATCCCGAAAGAAACGCATCTACCACGTAAACAAAAATTCTTCTGCGGACGCAGGAGGGCTCGCGAATAGTATGACCCGAATCTCCTGGCACGAGAGGATGATTTATGATCGCGTTTCTTTCGCACGCGCTCTCGGACCCGCGGGCAGAGCCGAGACTGGCCTGGGGTGGATCAGAAATTTCATTAAAGTCCATCGCACGCGAGGGAAGAGAGAAAGAGAGGCTCGCACATGGCTGAGGCAGCATTACCTGGAATGTTAGGAGTTTGTTATCCCGAAGCCATTGTACTCCTCTGATGGGACGAGTCTGATAGGGGGACAATATGACGCACCTCAAGGTGATCGTCGATCCCGACGGCACCCTTTGCTCCCGAGGACCCATTATAGCCGCAACCGGTGCTGTGCTCTCGTAACCTGAAAGTCATGTTACCACAAACGCATGTTACACATCGCACACGCTGCTCGACACAATCCTGCCGCATGGCATCTTTCAAGATAACCCTCCTCCTCCTCCTCCTCCCTGGCCCTATCCTCTCGCATCCGTCACGCCAGCCTCGCGTGACAGAAACCCTGACAATTTTTTACCGAGCGACGTTCGCGTCGTTCCGCGATGCGAATCAACGCACCATATCACTGCCATTCGAGTGGAGGTGGAAGCGAAATTCACCAAGCTTCCGCCGCGCTGGAAATTCTAGAATTACATATATATATACATATATCTATAGTATACTGGTATATAGGTACCCGGAAAAAGCGTGCTCGTGGTTTTGGTGCTCGATTTGTCGATTGAGCGGGCAAATTAATTATGTTCGCTGAAAGGATATTAGGGTCACGGGTTTGAGAAGCAGGTTGGAAGGTCTTCGTTGGCTGGGCTTGAGCGAAAGTTTTTAATTGACAGGATCGTGGACGTGATGTATCGAGAGGTGCCTTCGATTGGCATAGTTCATCCTTGACTTCGGTATTCTGTCGTTGAGGGATTAATGCACCGGTAGTTGTTCAGGTTGAAAGTGGAAGAACCAAAAATCAGACGATCTTGAGCGCGACCCATTAGAGTGAGCTGAAAAGTTCGGCACGATAATTTTAATTAATGCAGAGCTGGTTTTTTCCGTTCTTCGAGCGGTTCTGCAAGCTGGCATTATAGCGTGCGTACCTATCCTGAGATTGCGAAAATACAGTGGCAACAGCGCCCCCCGAATGTGCTGTCGAGTTTGTACATTTTAACTCGGAGTATCTTGTCAAGTGCATATTTAATATGCGTACCCTCGTGCCCCGCAGGCCCAATAAGACCTATCTGAAAACAGTGCGCGACCGGCGCACTCGGTGGACTACCGAAAAATTCTCACTCGCTCGCCAAATTTCTACCCTCAAGAAGAAGATTCAACGTTAAGCAGTCGCATTCGAGAATAAACATCCGAGTCAAAAGACGCTTCTTAAAATCAGGTTGATCGCTACCCACCAATGGAATCTAGGGAAGGCTCAGCATCCCTTTGAACGCTAAGACAGGGCAAGCCACGTCGCATCGCGGCAGGCTAAAGAGATGACAATTACGATTCATTTACCGCGATTCGCCAGCCTAGGCTCTCGATGGTGTATTAAAACGCGACCTATTTCCTCGGCAGTGCGAACAGGTACTGACTAAGAAGAGTCTAGAAAAACGGGCGCGCGGAAGCGAATGCGCAAAGGAAAACGAGAGGAAGATTGAGCGAGGCCGCGGAAAAGGGAAAAGAGAGGTCGGAATGCAGCGAGTGGAAGGTCGTTGCCAGCCCTCAGTCCCAAGATCCTCGTCCGGAAATTGGAGTTTCAAGTGCGAACAAGAAGAACAAACAAAAAGACCGGCTGCTCGTCGAAACGACGTTGACGTCGACGACGCGCCGTAATAATTCATTACGGGCGGAAAGGAAAAACAATGGTATGGAGGACGACAGCGAACAACGTGACGCGTGCACCAACTGGAGAGTTGCAATAGAGAAAGAGAGTAGACCAGTCTGTATGGTGTATGCTAATGTCAAGACAAGCGTGGATTATTCAGCAACAGTACCGCAAAAGCGAGATGGCATTCACCACCGTCCCCTATATCGGCCTATCCGCCTATTCTTCTTTCCGGAGCGTTCGGTCGCGTTCGCCGCAGCGCACTGTTTGCGCAACTGACGAAGAAAAAGCTTCGAGAACGAAGGAGGTTTTGCAGAACTACCGGGATTAAGGATAATCCTATTAGACTTAAATTAATCCCGCAGGGAGCTGCATTCCGGTCTCGCGAAATATTACGTTATACCATTATTACTGTATACTACTCGACTCACCGCCGCCTGTTTTTCCTTCGGCGACGCTGCTCTCTTCGCATTTATTTATTCTCTCCCCAATCCCATTCGTCGCTGGTAATTCGCGAGGGCTCGAGGATAATTTTCCTTTGAAAATAGCGGGATACCCGTGTCATCAGGATTCACGGCCACGCATACGCGTCGGGGGTGCATTTAACGAAGCAAGTCTACGTCACTGGATTTCGGAGTCACAAAGGTGGCTGGTTAAATTCGACAATGATTCGTCGGCGGGGGGCTCGCCTTTCAATGAAGGTGTTTGAGAGTCAAAAGGTCCTCTACAGGCTCGAGAAATGGCGCGCGTCGTCTCCTGGATGGAAAATGATAGAAGCCCCTCGCACCGAGGGAGAGCTGCAAGAAGAATCGACGACAGATTCCGGGCGTCAAAGCCAGGGAAGAAGCGTACTTACCCTTAAGTGATTGATGTCGCCCGGTTCTGGCAGAAAAATAAAAGCCAGGGAACGGATGATTTTTTAACGGGCAAACGATGTCTAACGTCCTTGCGACATGCTCCTCGATATATAAAGAGAACGTATCAAGGTTTATTAATATATTTATGAGAGCTCGGCCGCGCCACGATCGAGCTCGGGAAATTTATGGTCCCAGGCGGAACTCGATATTGCAGAGCAGCGAGGAACACACAGTTTCTGCGTTTGCCAAGCCACATCCCGATTTGCATAATCTCTTTTCAAAATCGAACTGCATAATACAGGGCCAGCGCACGCCCCAAGCAATGTTGGTTAATTAACAATAAGCCCCACCAAGGAAGTTTGAGTTTCGTGGGCTCATCTGACCCGCGTATACTTATATGTATTATACAAATACATAGGTTGGTTGCACTACACGATTACGCTTGCCTAGCAAAAAGCGTGCTTATCCTCAAATCCTTATTATCCTCGAATCACCCAGCCCTCTTTCCTGTCTTTCGGGAGGGTACTTCTCTCTCAGCAAAATATGCAAATTTGGTAATAAACTTTCGCGACGGTGCACCTGCCCGGGGTTTCGCAGTCTATTGTGCCGAGGAACGGAAATATGTATTGCTGTTTGTGCGTCGAAACGTTTGCACGGAAACCCATCTAAAGGTAAAGAGGGGCGTGGAAGGGGAAGGAAGACAGAGAAAGAGAGAAAGTTGGTTACAAGCGCGAGTGCATTTTCCTATCGGGCAGAGCATCGCGTACGCGCGTGTTAGAATTTTCGCTTCAAAAATTACTTGGAGACCTGCTTTGGTCTCGTAGCAATGAACCGTTCTTTCCGAATAAGCGAACACAGTGTACGAGCTGCTACAGTGTCGAACAAATGGCAGTGGTATCGCGAATATCCAATGCAATACCGCGCGTCATGCCTGAATCGGCTGCGGCCGAATACCGGTCGGTAAAGCAATGAGAAACTTTCTTCCTCTTCTCTTGTAATGATTCTGTACCAGTTGTCGGTCGCTGCTTTTAACGGGCGGACCCCTTCTTATTTTTCTTTCTCTCTCGATCGCACTGCCTCGCTTTCCTTTATACATACCAGTGGGACAAGAGAGATCGCGCGTCAGCCGAGTCGCGCATTATATTTTCAAATCCTCCTCCTGAAACTGGGTCAATCTGCGTGCACTCTCCCAGTTTACGGATTCACTGAAATTTTTATTATAGAACAATACTCTCCGCGGTTATCATCGACGATAATCATCGGCCGGTGAGACTCTATTACGAGCAGGAGGACGAAAAACTTTCAACAGAATTTGGTTGCATCGAGAATATCCGTCTATGCGGGGTGAGTAGATTTGCGGTTGAATGATTTGTAGATTAATTCGCAACGAGTCACCCGAAGAAATGAGGAATTAGAACCCCTGTCGATACGCGGCAGAGTATCGAAGTTGGATCAACCGTAGCTGCCGCAAAATGCCGACAACGTGGAAACACAAAGCTATCGAGTTTTTTTTTTGCCGCTGCGTCGTTACTCAAAGAAGTTAGTTGCACGTTTTTATCGGCAACTAGGAAAAAGAAACACGAGCACGAGCACGACCACGCTTGATTCACGTTTATTCGTAGCCTCCAGCCGACTATCGGTATTCCACATTCGAGAACTCGAACGCGGCACTAGTCTCCACAGTTGAATTTGCCTAGCTCGCTCGAAATCCACTGATGCCAGTGTAGTTACCGCATAAAGCAAACGAACGTCAGGCTGGCGAACTACTACTTGCCTCAACGAGCCAAAAATAAACGCGAACAGTCGCGGTGTAGGTACAATACACTTACTTATGCGAGTCTGCTGAGAATGCGGCTCATCGTAGCCCTCCGGTTTGTCGGGATCTGGAAACACAGAGGTGCGTTTTGTCAGGGAGACTAGAACAACAGTAGGATTTCGCGAATCGAGTCGCTAGGATCGCTCGCATACACCCCACGCCTCGAGTATAATCCGCAATGTACTTTCGACCCTACAAACTTGCCAAGAAGGTAGACAAGAAGCGGTGCGAGCTCGCTAGCAAGCGAGATATGTGTACATTACTCGTATTTACGTCCCATCAACTGTTTTCGGCTGTTCCACTTGGAAATTAGAACGGATTCGTCCTCCTTATAACGAGATACTTATCCCGGTGCCAACCACTCGCAGTCAGCCACTCTAGTTACCTCCGCCCCGTTGTTTTTCGACCGAGGAATCTCGCGGATTAGAGTTGGGTGGAATAATAATCACCTCGAACGGAGAGCTGAACGGCATACATTATCTTGGGCTCGGTATTAACCTGGCACTCGTACTTGCCGGAGTCGCTCTTCTTGGCATTGTCGAGACGCAGGGTCCAAGCATCGCTTCCTGGTGTATGCTGTGGCCCGAATCTCGCGTCGGAGCTGAAGACGAAACTCCCAGATGTAATGATGTGGAGATCCTTACTCCTCATCCAGGAGACCTGAAATCGCGAGAGACGAGCGAGATTAGTCAGCCATTCGTAATAATCGTAATTATCAACTCTGCTAATTAGGACAAATCCTTCGCATCCGAGAAGTGTGTACGAGAACTGTAGTAGCAATGGGAGATGCTCAAAGGCATTTGGATAGGTCGTTTCCACGGTGCTGTAGAAGGGAAGGTATCCGAGAAGATTTATATACATGGATCGTTCGATAGGTGAGAGGAGAAAAGTTACCCGCACCCACTGATGAGATACATTCGTCAGTGGGCCGTCATTTGGATTCATTCGATATGTACGAGTACAAATGTGCATTGCCTCTTAAGACTCGAGTGCTCGAGAGGAATGCGCACTCGCGGTCCGTAAATCAGCGTCCCGTTACGACTTATTTCCTTCTCGCCTCACTACTTTGCACCCTGGTTACGAGCGGCATAATACATAACAGAGCAACGCATTACGAGCAACTCCTTACAATAAAGCCCCCTACAAAAAAGCAGGCGGCCACTGTTTTGATAGAGCTCGGAGCCGCGAGAGAAAATAGAATAGCGAGAAATGGCTTGAACCAGAAAGCGAGTGAATTTTTCCTTCTGATTCCGTGCCCTTAAGTCATACGAAAGAATAATGTAATCCGGCGAATGCACCACTGAAATATTCTCATTGCCTCTATTTGTAAGCGTATTTAGCTCTTCAAACTGACACACGCTGCAATTAGTTACTGCGTATCCATTATCACGGGCTCGTCACGGATGAGATCACTCTGCGGCGAGTAGCAAGCAAAATCCATTAACAAAAACCTAATCTAACCCCGAACTTGGAGCTTTTTATTCGGTAGTTAGGAGTACCTTTGACATATCTTAGTGCCCCGGGGCTAAATAATTAATCTCATGCTGCACTCCGAGGCGGCAGGGGAGGTGGATAATAGTATAATTTACTGATTACTCAGTTAAATTTGCAAGTTTCTCGACTCGCAGAGCTATTTCCTGGCTACCTCTCTACCTTGGTTCATCAATTCTTATGAATTTTCTCTCCTTCTCCGCCTTTTTCCGCGAAAGCATTTAATCCCGAATTCACTTGGCGTAATCTGCTACAAAATCAGCGATACGCTCGGCGACGTTACTACGAAACTCTCATCGCCACTGGCACCGGGCTACCAATTAAAATTCTCGCTTAATTAAGCGCATTCTGCTTTAACACTACCAAAGATAGGAGATTCCTTCGGTGGTATCGCTCGACTTACGAGGCCGATCATTTATTAGCTCCTACGCTCTGCATTATTCCTTAGGCAACATTAACCGACTCTGTGGCAGATTTCGACTCCTCCTGGGAATACTTTAGGGTGTTTCGAACTTCGAAATTGGCCATCTGCTTTAAGATGGAGCCTGCTCGCTACATAATTCCTTCTGATAACTCATTCTCTTTCGCGCACTTTCGTCCGTTGTGTTATGAGTTAAAGTTTGCGCGGCCCACTCGAAAGCGAAGGATCAGCGAAGGAGGAGCCACCCCGGCGACTGGAGGCTCGAAACTACTTGTCTTACCCCGTCGCAATTAATATTTCCACCGTACTTTACGCAACCCCTTCGACTGCGCGTCGTCATCCCGCGTGCATATTATCATTTTACACGGTTAATACGCGCCTTCCAAACAAATTAGATTTTAAAATCGAAATACACCGTAGCCAAGATTTCTTTACTTTTCTCATATGAGATTAAATTGATCCCCCAGGCGCACCGGGTTGCACTGAAAGTTTAATTTAAGCTCGTCTTCCGAGAGGAAGAAAACCGCGTAATAATGTTCCAAAGCCAAAGTGGGTGACACCGCACGCAGAGAAAAGTCCAATAATCCACGGTGCAAAAAAAATAACGCTGCTGGTCTCGGGTAAGTAAGAAGCGGTGGCGGCGGCGGCGACGACAACGCGCTTAGCCGAGATTTAAAACAAGCGTTGCGAGTTGCGATACACGAGCCATCCATCCCTCTGTAGGGTGAATTTAGGCATTATTCAACATGAATAGGAGGTTTTCAAAATAATCGGTAAGTAAAGTACCGCAAGTTTTCCTTCAATTTCGGCTGATTTCTGGCACGCCAGAGCCACGAGCCCATATTTATCCCAGGCCAACAAAACGCAGTCCTCTCTACTAACTTGCGCAAGATTCCCAGTCAATAATTCCACAAGAGGCTTGGATTGCTTTAGGATTCCCAGAAATTTTTCTGCGAAGAGGAGCGACCCTCGTTTATTTTCCCACTGCAGCACTGCGGCCGCTCAAGGCAAAGGATGAGTGGCCTTGGGGGATGCAGTTTCGGCGCAAGGTAACGAGAATAAAAGCCAGCGCCGCGTGCTACTGATTTATACAATAATACCGTAAGCGACATTAGAGCATAGCACCTCGGCGTGAGAAGAATCTACGGGTGCAAAGAACCACGCCGCGTATCGTGATATCATGCCACGTACATATTTGGTCGCGCGCCACTCGGATGCCACGAAAATAGGGCTCTGGCTTTGAGCTTTGCCGAGGAAGAAAAAGCACCCGAACCACCGGCTAGGAGGGTGAGAGCGAAGCGGGCCAGACAAAAGACGGCAATTGAGAGCTCGCATAACCACTTTCATCTGGCGTGTCGCGTCACCAACGTCGGGCTCGAAATGCCACTATGTAGCAGCCAGTCATTTTGCCACAACCTTACGAGACTCCCCGTTTGCGACGGTACTTCACATTATTTTTCTTCTATGGTGTCTTTCGGCTTCTTCTCTCTCGGAGTCTTTTTTTTTTTTAAATTGGACACTTTCTTGTCGGTACCAATGAACCGAAACAATCTGAGATCCAGCTGAGATGCTGGTGGGCCTTCTAGGGTAATGGGCTACCTTGGAAGGAAATAGACCCTCGCTTCAGGAGGGTTGTTTGTCTCAGCTGTAAGTCGTCTGGTTGTTACCCTGCTTAATCAATGTTCCCTGTTTTCTTTTCACAGACTGCGGGAGGGACAATAAGAAGAACCGTTTGGTCCTCGGGAAGAAGTCTCCGTTTAATTAATACGTCCGTTTTAATGTAAGGGAGCTATATTGAAGTACCGCCTCGCTGGAGTTAGGGCAACAGCGGAGATTCGCTGTTCTTACGCAGCTCAAGTACCGCTAAGGGAAAATTGACGAAGCAGTAACAAACGAAGTAGTTTCCGCGACTCTCGTTCGACACCGTTTACTCTACCGTTTACTTACTACTCTACCCCCACTCCTCATTTACCCGTTTACACGTCACATCGGGTCGGTACGGGACAAACCGGGATGCTTCTTTGCTCTTTCCGTTAAGCGTTCAGAAAGAGTGAGAGAGAGAGAGGAGAGACGGGAAAGTTCCTCGATGAAAGCACAATGAATTAAGCAAAGTTCCCTTTGCCTTCACTTGTGCAAGTCGTTGGAAGTCGGAGAAAAAGGAACGAGAGGAAGACCGATAGGGGTGTCCCGACGCAGCGCTTCGAGGGAAAATCCAAGAGCCGCGCCATGCTGCGCCACCGTCGAATCACTGTTCTCCAGGTAAATTATTTACCCCCTTCCGCCATAGTTGCGATAAGAATCGTCCAACTCGTCGACTTTGCCCTGAGCCACGTAGCCATTATCCTCGCTTCCAGGCCGGCTAGTATTCCTCCCGTTGAAACTCCTAATGAACTTTTCCTCAACCAGATTGCAATGCACGCGCCCGCGATCTCTCGAATCCTTCGACCTTTCTGTTCGCGAGCTACCGCGAGAAACTTGGAATCTTCTGTACGAAGGAAAATAAAATCTGGGTAAATCAGAGAAATCTTTCGCTAGAGCGGCTGCTTTATGAACCGTGCTGCAATCTCGCATCGGGCCACCACGGTGCACCGGTCTTGTCGATGTACCGAAATCTTCCAGACTTTCACTGACGTGCGCTAACGCGTCAAGAGGGCCGAGAGAACCGGGAAAACCGGGAGGCTTAAGCCACCACTGCGTACGCGATACGGAAACGTCAACTTTTTAATCCGATTTTGCTTTATCGGAAAAGTCAAATAGTACTGGAAAAATTCGACGGAATATTCGCATGCGCCGCTGGGAACCATCCATTCGCTGAAGGATTACGAACGAACGCAGACACACAAGTTGTTGAATAGAGAGCTTCTATCCCTTGAGCTCTATGAGTCTTGATGATTTTTCTGACTCACGGATATCTCTAATACGTTGGAAACTTTTTCTCTCGTCGTTATTAGACCGTCAACTAAATTGTCCTTCTCCAAATGTTTGGTTATTTTCGCGAAATCGTTAGTGACAGTTTTGAGAGTCCGCTGAGTCGATCTGAAATTGCAATATTAACGCGAACAGATTGCCAGAGGTATCAGGGCCTAGATTTGGTAGGGATTGCGTGCAAATACGTCTTACCGTGGGTGGTGTAATATCCGGCAGCGTGTAAGTATAACGTCAGATATCGCGGGGCAAGTCAGAGGAATAGAAGCAGAAAAAGGGGGTGGAGGAGGGGAGGAGACCGTTCGTATCAAGGCCTCAGAGCGTCGAGGGTTGGACGACGACGTGTATATCTGACCTCCAGTAACCTAAACTAATCGGCGAGCAACAACGGTCCCACGTCACTGGGCTTTTATCGATTACCTTTATTGCGTTACACGTTGCTCCGGCCGAGACAGTAATACCATTCGATTAACCGTGTGCTTCCAGCAGGCCACCTCGGACGTAATTTAAAGTCGGGCCGGGCCATTCGTTAACCATGGCGCGCGGTGCGGACTGCGGAAGTGAGAAAACTACCGAGGAAAACTTCGGCCCCGGAGAAAATAGTAGTAAAATTTGCGAAGCTCTCTCGGCCCTGCGTGCGTGGGCGAAACCACCGAAGCCACCGCAACGCTGCTATAACCAAGGCGCGACATTAATGTAGTTTAGAAGAATAATATACGTTCTTCCGTATTTAAACGAGGGAACCAAGATACGCAGCAAGCGAGCTAGCTAGCGCGTCCCCTCATTCCTGCAAGGTTCGGGGAAAAAATCTTTCGAAGAAACTTGCCATAGCCCTGCGAGCTATGGCAAAGTGACCGAAGAGATATCGCATCCGCAAAAGCATAAAAGTCGCTCGAATACCGAGAGTTTTATGTCCTTTCAAACGGGACGCGCGCAGCCCCCAGTACTTTCAAGGGGAAGAAAAAATACGGCAGGACACTTTTACCGCATCGATCGCAAAATTGAGAGCAGACGAGCAAGCCCAGTTTTGTCGGAGATTTTCAGCGCGTTGGAGGAAGTCGCTTGTTGGAAAATGGGGGTTGTCCCTCCCCCCCTAGGAACTTGATATTTCACAAGGCACATCCCACAAGACTTTCGACAGCGGCCACCCACGAGTCCTCCAATTATTTTTCCCCATTATCCGCACATCTTCCGTCGACGCGCGCGCGCGCGCGCGACTGGTGCAAGTTCCCTATTCGAGTTTGCCACCCTCGCCGTTGCCTCGAAGACCGGTAGAAAGCTTTTGTTGCGTATAATAGGATCGTTGACTGACTGAAAGTTATCTCCAAGTGCTTCGGCCTGGCTGGGCGCGACTATACCCCGAGTTTTGATCCTCGGTATCGCTTATGACTCGATTACGTCTCCTTGTAACGATCGACCACCAGGCTGCCATCCGGGTGAGCCAGGGCTTTTCCGGGGAGGGTGAAATATTCACACCGCTCTCGAACCGCCGCGCCGCGCTGCCTAGCCCAGCTCTCGCTACCGTGTCCTAACTTTTATTAAGTCGCTTACTGCGCAATACCGCGCAAGTTGGTTTCCCGAAACGAGCTTTCCCCAGCTGGGATTTCAGATTTTCATCTCCCTGGATCTTTGCGAATTCTTCATTTCTATTTTCCTTTGAGAAGCGTCCAAATAGCAGCTAATGTCTCGAGCACGTACACCGGCCGTTTTTGACTGGCACTGTTGCGAAACACGCCTACCGTTATCCGTCAGTGAACGAGGTATGTAGAAGCATGCAGCAGTAGAGTCTCATGCCCGCCGGAATCCAAGAAGCGAAGGAAAAAATCCGATGCTTCCCGGTATTTCCTTCTCAGGATGTAACACGAGAGAAAGATTGCGCGAGAAAGAGGAGAGGCTGGAATCCGTAAGGCTCGGTTAACACGCGGCAATGAACTCCTTTTCTCAGGTTTTCTCGACTACTGCGAGAACGCGAGTGGTTGGTCGGACGTCCCGAGGCAAAAGAAGGAACGGAGGAATGGGTGAATGAGAAGAAGAGGAATGGTCCGAGTTCGCATCCAAGTCCCGAGGTAAAGGGTACCCCAAGAGAAAAGAGGAAACAGGACAGATAGTAGGGGTCGGGAGACGGAGAGATTCCACCAAGAGAAAGGGAGCGAATCCAACGCAGTTTCTTAGGAAACTAACTTCATTAGGACATCAAAGATCTTCTGCCGGTGCATCAGACCATCCGAGAGCATCGAAGGAGGACTGCTCTATGGCCATAGGAAATGGAAAGCCAAACAAAATGGAAAGTCTTCGCGTTGTTCCTAGAGGCCCGAGGCCACGCAGTCAGTGAAACGAATAAAAGTATTCGGGTAAATGAGCGAGACTCACGGGTGGCAAGAGTCCTCTAGATTTTGTGAGAAAGACTAGAGTCTTGAGGATGGAAGAGGAGGAAAATAATTACACCACTCGATCCAGGACTACTCCTTACTTACGGAAAAGTAACTAAAGGAAGGGTAGGCTAAAGGTAAGCGCCACGCGTTTGTGGCTCGGCAAATGGAAGACACGAGAGGCCACGCGTGCACCCCTCACGACTCTCGCACTTTGCATACTGATGAGCCCACTTTCCAGCCACTCCGCCATCCATTTCCTATCTTCACCGTTTTCTCCTCGTTTTACGGACTCTCGCCCCGATGCTGATCTACGTCAGTCTATGGTTGCTGTGCACTGGCACGCGATAGTAGTCGACAAAAGCGAGAAATTAGGTACGGTTCTGCCGTTCGTTTCGGTATAAAAGCGAATAGAAGTCGATGCGAATCTCGTCCTCTTTCTCCTATTTTCTCGAGCACTGCTGTCTAAATTCCGATGACAGGCAACTCTTATTAAGCTCTCCTTCGCGATGCCATTCTCGAATCCGTAGTATTATTCGAATCGCATCGATAAGAAAGCCAGACGATTGGTTGGTTGCTCCCTCGGTATTGCGGCACAGTATTTGCTCCGCGATGCGAATTTGCATGGCCGATGTGATTATCAGAATCCGGATCTTCCGGCTTTTACGGCTGATCCGCTCAATCCCATATTATTATCGCTTCTTCTGCTATTCCGTATCAATGGCCTGGTACTGTGCAGTCAGATTATGAAGAGCCCCCGATTATCAGGCTTCTCGATGGTAAACCGTAAAAATCAGTCGGTCACAATTCTAGAATTTCTGTGCCCTCCGGATCGCAGGATTCTCAATATGTCTCGGATAATCCCAGCGATATCGATTTCTCCCAAGGCTCTCCTTCTTTTTCTCTCGTTCCATGCCTCGCAGCAACAGCACTTAGGTCACGACAGTTCATTAAGCGATCCGAAGAATAATTCTCGCTCATCGCGCAGAATAATGAACCTTGATAAATTGAAATTTATGCGAGCATATTCGCGATCGATTGGATTGCCATCCAAGTAGTGCACCCTGCACCGTTTTATTCGTATCAGCGTGACTTTTTCACGTTGACTCTCGACGACGACGACCCACTTCGATCTTTTTATGAGCGCGTTGGATCTTCGCACCGAGAGTACAAATATTGTTCAAAGTCTCCGCGCACTGCTAATATTTCTCCTGCTGGAAGATTTTGTGTCACCAGTCAATAATTATTTGTTTTTATAATAATGCCTGATTAGCAAGATGCACACATACGCGCAGCGATTAATATTGGTGTTTCTTTTTTTATTGCGATGAAAAAGGCTGTTGACCCTATTTATCGAAGGCTCCGTAATCCGATAGTACGCCTTGCAGCAAAATTGGCGAAATGTAAACGATTTTGCAAAGCACCGTCATATTTTATACCCGTGATTTTTTTTTATTTACCTCCGACGTTCGGAGCGTAGGGTGCGTAGGGCGTTGCACGCGAGCAACCGTAATCGCCAGGTTCGCGGTTTGCAAATAACGAGCCCGTGGATTAATGACGCTCCAACAAACAGACTGTCAGAGTTTTATGCTTTTTTCAACGGGCGAGACAAAGACATAGTGCGAAGAAGATCTGCCTGTCGCAATTCAAACCAGGATAATATAGAATATACAATAGACACGTACCTGGTATAACTACCAAGTGAAATTGACTGATTTTCCCGCTGAACGAGTCGATGCTCGATAATAATTATTTTCCATTAGGAGAATTCCGAAGTTTTTAATTTGAAGAAAATGTGGGGAATTCGGATCGCCCAGGTTTAAATATTCTCTATCTGCATATGATGTTAATGCCTGTATTTCGGTCGATTGGGTTATCGTGACTCGCTCAATCGTCCGGACCCAGTGCACCGCGGTGGTGCGAAAATCATTTTCTTGTTGCCCGTCCCCTTGACCCACAAATTCAATCGCGACTGTGCGCGTGTCGTGTCCTCCGGATGTACCGATCTCGCTAACAGCTGAGGGAGGTGATATGGCAGGAAATTACTCGAACAATTTTTATCGTCACGCGCGACAAGCTTGTTTGATCAAGAAAAACATTTGCGTTTGGATCGTGCTCATGCTTTTGGCCTAGGATACGCTTGACTGCTGCAACGAGGCTAACAATAAGTGCCACGGGCAAAATTGGATATTCCAGTAAAAATCTCATATTTTTTGTCGCATTCCTTTTGAGCGGTCTTGCCACAAAGATGTGTGGACGACTACTGCTGTGATGTGTCGTTGTTACGGCTACTCATTAGACTACCGTCACTAACCGCTCACTAACCGTTCATGTTTGTTTTTGCATAGTATCGCATCAAGCCTCCTCGATTTTCTACAAAATTATTCAGTCGACGTTTCGCGAATACTATCGGTCGGGCAGTGATATGGAATATTAAACATTATTAAACATTACTGAAACGCCATCGGTGATTTTGATTTTCATTAACTTGTGATTTGGCAAGCTGGCAGAAATTTCAATATACATACTGGGGGATGGAAGGGGAAAGGGGCGGTTGAAAGGGGTAGGGACATTACAATGTTGGTTGCGAGGGTGAAAAGCAGTGATAACGCTCGGAGGGAAGGGACGAATCCGAGGGGGGGGATGAATCTCGCTGGAAATACCGAGTTTGATCGTTAATCAGTGCGTGGGACGGACGTGATCGCAGCAATAGAACAAACAGGCTTTCAGAATCTTTGATTCGCATCTCCTGTTCCTTGATGCCCCAAGGAGTAGTCAAGATCCACGAGACGGTGGCTGGGGCGTTAATTATCGTAAGCCAAATTCCCCGGACTAAGTCCAGTAAACCTGACTTAGAGGAGAACTCCGTTCCACTTTCGTTTAAAATTTAAGCAGTGCTTCAAACTCGGCTTAGTTTAGTGGCTGTTCAGTGCATGTAATTTGGTAGTAGTTGAAGCTACCTTAACACTTAACGCAGTATTGGCCTTTATCGGGGAGCTGTAATCAAGGAACACGATTTACGTGGTTTTATAACTATTTACTTAACGTTCAGCAGCCTTCCACCCTGGAACCATCCAGTTTCGCGTGTCGTGGGTCGTTGTGCCACTTCAAAGAGCCACCAGCAATGTGCATTAAAAATTTGTCTATGTCTCTTCAAGTATTTAGCATTGTTACCCGAGTTGCTTCGTTCCTTCAAGTCGGCGCGCAAACGAACGAGCAAAGGGGAACGGAAGAATCGAGTACGATAGATCTCGTTAGAGAGCATGGAAGCACCGGTAATTACGATATTTACCGGAGTCTCGGGGGATTCTCCGTGCGCGTAGTTCAGTTACAGAGGATTGGTTAATAATTTCAAAGAGGATTCACAGGCTACGGCATATTCTCACTCTCGCTCCATCTTTTTCCTTAATTCCCTTCGGACTGTCGCACACTCGCTTTAATTAAATGTCCCTTCGAAACTTAACAAGCGCTCGCACAGTTCTCAAGCTGACCTATTATAAGAAAGAGAGAGAGAGGAAGAAAATTAGAGCGAATGCTCCAGATTCAGGAAGGTTTCGTGTTCCCTTGCATCTGGTAGGAATGCCTTGATTTTAACGGTGTAGGTCGATGTTGCACCAGGCAGCAGGTAGCAGGCTATGCCTTGGAAAGGAATTATTTAGTAGGACTCGTAAAAAATTAGTAAGACCCTGTGTGCAGGCAGGTCCAGAGCCAAAAATAAATCGCGATTACGAGGATGGTAAATCTCGAGGTAATTTCACCAGCGAGCGCGTATCTGTAAGGATCTTCGCGGACGTAGAAACTGGAAGCGGGCGCAACCATGGTGGGAGTTAGAGTTAAATTTCAAAGGAAGCTCACTCGAAAGTTGGATACCGGATAAGCGAACCTCCTGGAAAAAGTGCTTTTATAGGGCAGCGCAGACCAGTTGGAGCGTGCCGATACACGTGGTGGCCTCTTGGCCATCCCCCCGGCTCTTCTGAAAGGAGAGATCCATCCCACTTTCTCCGCTCGAGTACACTGGATATTTCAAAAGCAGCTGGTTTCGGCGGCTCAGAGAAAAGAGCAGAGAAGTGCTAACAAAGACAGAGGCCAGAAGCTTGCTACCATCCCGATATCACCTGCTCTGGAGATCGATGGGCCAACGGCTAGCTTCGATTTTAACTCTGTCTTTAGACCAGTTTAAACGATGATTACCGAATGTCAACCATATTCGGTCATATTACATAGCGAGATATTGTGACATTGAATTCCAATCTATTCTGGATTCTTTGTTCGGCGGTGACTTCAACTTTTCGGAATCGGGACATCGTTAAAAAGGGAGCTGAGTGGTTCATTCTGCTCCTCGTTTCGCTTGCGATAAGAGCGCGCAAAGTGCACCAATCCGGCAAATTTCTTGGCTTGTCCCTTCGCTGAGAGTGCAAAACTGGGGAGTTTCGAAGGAAAAAGAGATATTCAGGCGAGAATCGAAAGGAATCGAACGGAATCAATGCCGGGATCCCGTTTCGAGGAGTGCTGCAGCAAACGGCGAGGAAAGCCGCAACACCTCTGTACTGCCAAAGTCCCGATACCGAAAGTTAGTCTCGAATCGATCGGTGCCGATAAGAAGAAGCATTTCAATGGAAATTCTCGCCGTTAACTCTGAAGAATTCGCATATTCCCCGAGCTGCCGCGGCCTGTGATACTGGAATCTCCACGAAAGCGTAGGAGATATCTCGACTGCGCTAAGAGCCAAGAGGAAAAAAGCTTTGGCCCGTTTCGCTTTAACAAATTTTCTTAGCCGCTCATCCTGCGGGAGCATCAAAGGTGCTCGATAGCTAAGCTTGAGAGTGGGGGGAAAGAGAGAGAGAAGAGTCGAAGAGAATTCGAGGAACGGAGTCGACGATCAAAGCGCCTTTTCAGGCTTTACCCGCTCGATAGCCAAACCACCAAAACAAGATCGATCATCGGCCGTGACTAGGATCCCCCATTGAAATTTTCATTCCCCCGAGAGCCGTCCCGCGATCATCCCCTTTGTTTCGTCAATCCGCCATCCATCCGCGAAAACCGCCCTCCTTCAAACTGAAAACTAGACCGAATCCAGCGGAGACCAGTAGCCCGAAGAAACAAGAAGAAACAAGAAGAAACAACGAAGGGTTGTCATAGAAATTCATTTCACTTTCCCCAAGTCTCTTTTTTTATGCCACCCTACGAATTGGGATCCATCCAAACGTGCCAGATATGGGAAAGCCTCTCGTCACGTATACACGTATACTTGTGTGTGTGTGAATATTGCGAGCGAAGAAATCGCAGTGGCGGACCCTCGGTCCATCTCAGAGAATCCACCCTCTTCGGACCGAGGTCCCAGCGACCAAAACCGTTGATCGAGTTTTCATCCCCGGCTTCCGGGCTGGGTGGCGGGAGTTGCCTAATTTTTATTCAAGCCACACCGGCTTCGTTTATAGCTTGGTCCCTTTCCTCGAACACCGTCCGTGTTCCACACACCCAATCCGTGATCGACTTCGGACCGTGCACCTACACGAATTGGCACCAACTACGTAATAAGTTGCATCGCGGGGACCGTCTCGCTTCTCCCTCTTTGATATTGGGCATTATTTATGCCGCACGTCCACCGAATACACAATGGCAAAGTATAGAAGGCGATCGTAAGAGGGGACTGGCCAGGGTCGAAACTTTCTGGCGGTCGGTTTCCGGTACTTTTCTGTTTCTCGATATTTAGCGGGTGTTGGGTGCGCTGTTTTGCCGGTCGCTCGTTGAATGCGAATGGTGCAAGAAAATTTCGGGGCTACAAACAGCGAGCGGGGCATTAGAGGTTTTATTATGCGGCATTATTGCATAAGCGGGTCTCGAATAGGCAGAGGGAAGTCGTTGAGGTAGTCCGCAGAGGGGGATGTCAGCAGTGTGCGGAATTCTGGTAAAATTCGGCGCGCATGCGGGCATCCTCGAGGATCAAAATTACCATAACGACATACATATATGTAGGAGAGTCGTTGGAATCTCTGAAAGATCCTTTTACTGCCTGGAATCGTGAATTTCGCCTGACCTTGAGAAAGAGAGACACCCGCTACTTTATGCTGTGCAGCTCTGTATACAGTAGAATGGTCTCGGTGTCGCGAGTTATCGTACGGCGCTTGAATAATCCAATAGCTTATAAACCGCTTAAATTCCTTCGGAAAGAATACCGTTAGCGAGTCTCAAAAGATTCTCTTCGGGGCCAGCTCGCTTCGGTCCACTGGTCGAGAGGGGGATGTGCCAGTGCGTTTATAATGCAAGCAGGATCATTTCGAGTTTCAGTCGACTTATTCGACAAAACGACCGGCAGACCCTCTGTTTCTGCAATTTCCATACCGCGAACCGGTATGAAACCGGCCGCTGAAGTCGCAGTCACGGCGAATTTAGCATCGCGTAATTTTTCCGCGAATATGCCGAGGGTGACGCTAGAGAAATGAAATCGTGCAATGTTTTTGGAAGATCGAACGACACAACGCGTTTGCGCGTTGAATCGCCAAGGCGTGATGGCGCTCGAAGGATAGAATTACGGGGCGGGCACATGCATATATGTATGTAACAACTGTTAGAATCCCCGTAGATCCCCTTACCGCCTCTCATCGAAAATTTCTTCTGACCTTCGCTCGGTCCACGCGGCAGCTGGCTATGCCATAGGATTACGCGACCATGGACTGTCCGTAATACTCCGTAAACCGTATAAAGCTTTCTTTCGTTTTTGTCTCCGTGCTTTGGTCCCTTTGGCAACAACTTGTCCCTCGCCCCGCAGGTAACCCCGCGGTGCACCCACCAAAAATACCCCGGGTCAAAGAAGACTTAGGAGGACTTACCGTCTTTCTCGTAGCGACCAACGCAAACGAGCTGCACGATTTTAATTCCGCCTCCGGAGTAAATGTTTCCTTAATAAAATTCATTTGCGAAATTGTCCTGCAGTCGGAGTGAGCATTTTCCGAGGGGTCTTCGACGGTTCCAGCGGATGGAAAAATAGCGAATTAAGGCAGAAGGAGGAAGAGCCGGCTCTCTCATTGTATTATGGTTCACGATTTTCTTGAGACGGCTTAATTATGCGGATGATGGGCATACAGTGAAAAATCGTGGCCCGCAGAAAGAAACTGTCTGGAGTGTCGTTCTCTTTCTCTTTCTCTTTCTCTTTCTCTTCCTCCTTCTCTTTTCCTTCCGAGGTTTTTCTCCGTCGCGCTCACGCCACGGCAAACAATTCCCTGGCTAATTAGTCCGGAGCCGGACGCAAATTGACGATGACACGGACCCTGGAGTACATCCCTGCGCCTCAAAAATTCTCGCTTCAAATCGGTTTATTGTAATGCGGGGGCTTTCAAAGATTTTGGTCGCTTGCCAGCCTGCCAAAAGGGCCAGATCCCCAAAAAGGAGTTTACGAAGTCGGGGAAAAATTGGAGAGGCGTGATTCACTGCGTGATTACCGATGATGCCGATACTCTTAACGATTCTTTTCGGCCGATCCGGCGCCGGCGCGGCGCGCCGTAGCTTTCGCACAATGTATGCACATAAATGTAGTTCTTTTTCCTCCTCGACGCGTATCTTTGGTTACGATAACAAAATTGTTTTCACAAGGTTTCGAGTGTTTCGAAGAACAGTTTTGAAGCAGTCTACTCTTGTGGAGGCTAGGCAAGAATCCCTACATAGGTACATGTACTATAGACACTATTAACCGTAATGGCTGAAGGGTCTTATCCAAGGTGGTAGGCCGCGCTTGGACAGGATAACCGATGCCAAGTATACTTAGAAAGCAGTAGACAACAGCTGGCCGATGTATTGGGGTCGGGGATCGAATACTCGTTGAAATAATCTCAGGGAGCTGTGCTACCGGGGCAAATGGTGTCACCAGTTTGACCCTGTTTTCATTTCGTCCCTATATTACGATTCGCGGCGTCTCCTTCCTCCGGCCCTCCGTCTGCTCGGCACTGGTATGTGACAATAGCAATAACGCTACACACTCGATTAGACTCCCTTACGCTCGATTTTCCTCTCACAATACCACTTGCCACTCTTCTTCCCTTCTTTCACTCACCGCCACCTTTCCTCGATTTTCCGCATTTCCTCTCCCGAGTTGCACGGGAAGAGGAGAGGACGAGAGGAAAAAAGCCCCGACCTCCTTGCCGATAGCATTTTATTGCGCGTTCGCATGCGAATATCGATAACACGCCCGTTCAGAATTCTCTTCTCCGGCTCTCTGGCAACACGGCTCGAAGCACGGTAGAACCAGCGTTAATCGTGCTCTTACGTGTTGCAGTAACTCCAGCGAACCGATTATCGTCGCACCGACTACCATCGGCTATGCCTCGATTGCCAGAAATATCAGCTCTCGCAGGGGATCACGGAGCACGGATAGAGCACGCTGCGTCGAAATTGGCCTGCCGAATTTTAATAAGCGGCCTGGGCTACGGCGTATTTCGCGAACCTATCGATGGAAATTATCCGGTAAAGCGTGTCGGGCCTCCGCGAACCTTGGCAATAGGGCCACCATTCTGAATAGGATAACTTTGAACGAGCGTGTTGGCCAGAATAGCCTGTAGCTGGATACGCTCGGACTTTCGGTTAGTTTCCAACCCTTTACCCTTTCCAGTTGGTATGTGCTATACTTATTAGTTGAGGGAAATTCGACCAGGGTGGACAGGGTGTATCCACCCTACCTGAGGAAATTATTGCGGCAAGATTAGAGCCGAGACATGGGTAAATTCTAGATCGGGGGATGCTAGAGGGGAACGCAAATGGAGGATCGCGCTCGGATGGACGACGATGACAAGCTCCGCAACCGATTCGCGCCACGTAACTTGGAGATACGAATTCGGGCAGCATTGTCATGCTGATGCCGAGCGACAATGGGCCCACCATCGTGGCAAGAATATCGATATGCTCCTTCGGCGCCCTTCGGGATCTTATGGTGGGTAATAAGTGCGATTGTCCGCTCGAATAAATTTTCTTTGCGCCCCTAATGGGATTATTTCGCTTGAAGGCTGACGTAGAACGACACGGGGCCGCGTCGACGGTACCCTTAATGTATTTACCAACAAATTTCCATTTTGTTTCAATACCTCAAGCGCTGGGACTCGCGACCATAAATCCCTGTAGATATCGAAGTTGAACGAGGTTTACATACGATATATTGTGACGCAGAGGACGCTGCCGGAGAAAATAATTGGAATAATAGTGCGATCGCGAGTTTAGCCCCTAAATTGCCGGGCTATCTACTCTGATGCAACGATTCAATGGAGGACTGCACCTGTCCAACCTTAATAACATCTGCCGGATGTAATCCTGCACCTCGACGCTCACCTCGATGCTCACCACGCTGCCTTCATACGTTATCAGAGCGATATTAATTAATCTTAAAGTTCGGTGCCAACAGATAGCTCCAATTCTGGCAGTAATGCGCAGCCAGCCCTCATTAATCAGCCGGGTGTTTGGTGTTCACGATTGCATACCATCAAGGTCGTGGAAGCCGCGTATCCGACGGACGAGGAAAACAAATAATCTCTTCGGCGAACAATGATTATGTACATACAAATGTCCGGAAAATTCTACCGACAGTGGGGGTTGGTATTTCTAGATGCACACGTATTGTGATCGCAGCCGGTAGCTGAGCCCACAGAGTTTGGAATAGTCTGGCCGCTCGTACCGCGACGCATTCTTCCTTAAACCCTCGTCCAAAGAACGTCGGCAAATTCCGGATGAACTCGAAGGTGGATCGTTCCAAGTTTCTACCCAGTCAGCAAAAGTCGCAGTCTACGAGCACATCTGCCACGATCCCTTGCCTACATGTACGTAAGTATACGCAAGTCCGTCTAACGTGTCAATATTAATAATTCTGTCCGTTGCTACTCGTATCTTTATTATTTTGATGGGCGTGTCGCGCTTCGATGTTAATTCGTCAGCATCGCGTAATTTCGCAGGTACGTTTCTTAATAACGAGAGTGTGGAATATTAACGGACTTTATGTTGATTGCATTAAATCGTGCGTACTTCGCATCCACATATTTGATGAACATGTTTGTTCGTTGGATTTATTCAATGTTTTTCGCGAAAGTAATTGAATAGGAAATACGAAGGGAACGGCTATGCATCGATCACGAGAGAACACTTTCCCAAAATTGAATTATTCCGAAACGTACATTTCGAATAATTTATGATCTGTACCGCCGACTCCATTATTGTAGCTCAGGAAAATTATTCCAATTTTATATTGGCATTAAGCCTGACTTTGGTATAAGATGCACAAAGGAATTTCAGCCCCATCGGCGTGCTCGTTAAAGTGTTCGGAATTTGCGAGCAGATAATGTGATTTAACACAATTTTCCCGGTCAAATAGTTGCCACGACTGAAACACGAATGAGGCTCATACGGAATTTGCCGATTCTCGGCCACTTTGGCCGATAAAGCGTTAATCCACTGAAACGATTCTTCGCGGGTGTAATTGGATCATGCTGAAGAACTTTCGGAGACTTTCCCAATCTTTAATGAATGATATCGTCAAACACATGGAGGATAATAATCGACTGACACACTGACAAGTAATTTACGCTTGGTTAAAAACGATGGGATTTTATTGACAGAAAAGGATTTTCGCGGTGGCGCGCGGCGCGGCGCGGCGTGGAAAATAGATGGTATCCACCCCTCATATTCGAAACTCTCGAAATTTTCGAGTGCGTGTCCCTCGCGCTGTACACTGCGACTCATCGACGCCGGCGCCGCCGCTCACGCCATTCTGATTCTAGCTACGATTCTCGAGCCCCAGGAACAAAGAACGATCATTCCCGGACTATGTACCTACCTGGCAATAAATATCGAGCACGTAACGAGATAACTGTCGCTACTTGATTTGTAGTTAGATCGGCCGTGCGAAATTCGATTTTATCAGCGGTATTTGGGTAAAAGGGACTCGCGAGTCCCGCAAAACCACTCCAACCACCCATGCGGAATACAATCCGAGCGATTCGATCGGTCGGATTAGAACCTCTCAATGGAGAGCCGGCGAGTAGTGCTCTCGAGTAAATCTGATTTGTGTAAAAATACGCTGAAAGCGTATGCCTAATGGTGGAGAGGAGAGAAGTTTGATCGCTTGGGGCGCGGTGGTTTGCATGAGCGGTGCAATAAACGGAAGAGGATATAGCGTAGTCAATCAAAAGGATAGCTTCTGCGCAGTAAATATACATGTATATCGGGCAACCAGGCGATAGTTTACTCGGGAGTTTGCACGCGATTGCTTGGACTTGCCCCGGAGGTTTTACAATTAAAGGGAACGGATGTTTAGATTGAGCTGCCTCAAGTTCGGCAGGCCCTGCCCGAGCGCCTGACCGTCCCGGATACGTCAAGTTCGAGGGTCACGAATCCAAGTAGTACCCGGATCCCAAAGTTATCAGGAGAGTTCCTACCGCAAGGTGAAATCGCATATATGTACTGAAGAACGGTGAGCCATCCCAGTAAAATACAACTGGCACGATTTCGAAAATTGGATCGGGCCCGGTCGTTTCGAGCTCTACTACCAGAGCCGACGCGTCGGGTTTTCTCGTTTCGCCACAATTCTTGCGGTGAAGGATCCGTTCAATCAAGGATTCGGTGCTACAGATAGAATTCCTGCGATTGATAAAATGTGAAATTGTAAGAACGCAGGGTGAAGCGCGATCGATGATGACGATAGTATTCGGTAATTTCGGTATTTACGCGTATCCTTGGGAAGGGTCGCTTCGCGTGTCGAGCTTACCGCAGACTTGCTTTATCGCTTTCGCGGCAAAGGAGGATAACAACGAGAGCAATTATGGAGGCCATTTTCACGGGGAAGCCAGCCCGATTCGGAGTGAAATCCGCGATAAAGCGCATTAGAACTGACAAGCGAGCTTTCTTAGGCAACAATGAATCAACGTCGACGATCGCGAGCGGCAACCCGCCCGCGAAATAATAACTTTTTGCCCCGTCACTGAAGCTACGGGGCGCTAGCACGTTTCGCAAGATTGTTGCTGCATCGGGGTGCGACGCAGTGCGGTCCAGAGGTGTCATTTTTGCAACGACGTTGATGCCAGGTAGGGCTTATCGGCAAGATGATAGACGAACGTCATACAGTCGGATTATCCGGATTCCGCGGGATTCCCAATCGATCCTGTTCGAGCAAAGCTGTCGGGTCTTCGGCCTGATCCACTTTTCCCGTCCTCTAGCTCTGCCAGCAGAACACGAAACTTTGCCGAATTGTCAGAAAATTTCCGAAAGTAATTTTTTCGAGAGTTTTGTCTCGAGAGGTGGTGGGTGAATTACTGGTGACTTTATCGACCTCCGCGAAATATTTCCCTAGATAATTTATTCTCTCCTAAGCGATCGTCGTCGTCTCGAGCCTTATCTTTGGGTGTAGCCAAACATTCGACTTTTTCTTCTTCCCACGATTCATCAAATTCTCGACGGTGTGGGGCAACACGAAGACAAACAAAGAGATCGAAGATTAACGCTGGTGTCGATCATTCGGCGATGGGTTATCGAAAATGAATCAGGCGCGAAGCGGCAGGGAGAGACGCCTGATAGACGCTTGGAGAAGAGCTCGAACCTCGCGGGAATAATATTCGAATGATATCCCCGAGGCAGTAACGAGAAGTCAAAGAAAATTTTCGAACAAGCGAGCAGCCAATGGAGCCGGTACAGCCGCGGTGGTTCCTCAATTACCGAAAGTTGGAGAGTACCACGGTGCCGCGCCGCGCCGCGCCGCGCCGGCCCGCTACGCTGGAAAGGGGAAAGGCAGGAAATACGATATAACTTTATCCGAGGTCCTTTCAACAATCTCGCCGGAAATAGTGTTCTGGACACGCTTCTGGGTCACGTAGGACAAGGGTGGACGGACGCGGTAGGATGGGCACGTCCGGAACCTGTATTCCAATAGGACAATACGATATGTCCGAGAGAATCGCTTTCTCCGTTCGATGAGCAATGCCCGCTCCCACGGAGTCGATTGCCGTCCACCTATACGCGTAGACATATATTTCTCTATATATTTCTTTGTCAATATTTTCCCTCCTGCCTGACGAGACGCCCCGGGTAAGAGCAGCGGTACAATTGTTCGAGATATCGTTGAAGAATAGGATAAAACAGTCTGCATGGTAGTTTATGGAGCAGGAAGGCAGCGAATGTTGGCGTTTCAAGCGTTTCAAATCGATTGCCACGAATACGAGGGGGCCAAAAGCGCGTAATAGATTCGAACTCGCATTTCACGAATCGCGAACGGCATAAAGGTTTCACCGGTTAGTCGTGCGGTACCAAGCGAAACAAACCAAATTTGTTTTGCCCGTTCTACTTTCAATTCGATTTGTGCGCACTCGTATCGTCGTGTCGTCGGAAAGGGGAGTAAGGCAAAGGGGAGCGAAGAGAAAGCGGGAGATATCGAATCGCAGTCGGTCCTACCTCGATCGCGTTCTCGGGCCTTTGCCGGATTTTTACAAAGCCCCCACGCGCTATCCGACAAACCGGCCAATCTCACCGTGCACGATTACACGAGTGATATCCTCGCGAAAAGTCGCCGTCACCAACACCGGCTCCGACCCCGGGTCAAAGGGCGCGCTATGGAGATTTTTTCGTTCATTGATAGCGGTAAGCGGTGCAGTCTTTGACTTTTATCGGCGCCGGAATCAGCAGCAAAATAGAGGAGTGCGCGGAAGCTTTGTAGCTCCGTTGGCTGACGGTTTAGAAGAAATTGCAATTTCCGTCGGAATAATTTTGCGATCGAGTAACGCTTGATCCGAGCTACCGAAGCGAGCTGGCACAATTGGAGAACCCAATGGAGAGGCCAATGGAGAACCCAATGGAGAACCCAATGGAGAACCCAATGGAGAACCCAATGGAGAACCCAGTGCAAGTTCGAATCACGAGTTCGAGCTCGTTCTCAGCTCGATTTTCTCGTTAAGCCTCGAACTAAGTGTGCCGGAGTGGCAGGGTGCGGCTGCGTTCATTTCCCAGTCCCGCTTGCAACGGAGAATCCTGGAAAACTCGAAACGATCGCGCAGGCTGTCGGCTGATGGGGCAGGTTTCACCCAAGTTCTTCGATCATCGCAATTATACCCGAATGTCCTCCTGTCGCCGCGACAAATTGCTACGTACACGTTCGTGGTGGCTTCACCGAGGAAACTCCTTCCCACCGATTAGTCCCCGAATGGCACATTCCATCCCGAAGTTTGCCCTCGGGGGATGACTCTATGCCGACCCCTCCAGCTTCTTCGTCAAAATAATTCCAACTATCCCCGAAGAAAACAACTCTCGAGAGTTCTCTGAAAAGCGTAAAAACAGGGATCTCGTTGCCAGTGTTGTCCGATGTATGGGCAGAGGATTCCTAATATTTTGAGGAGTCGAGAGCCGCAGGTTGCGGTCAGAATTTCATATGCGCGCTTCATATCGGCGAGCGAGCATCTCTCACGGGCGAAAGTAGAATTCAGAGACTGCCGGTGAAAATCACGAAATAACGGAACACCCCTGGGAGTAGTTCTCCCGGCTGCGGGGAAAAGTTTATAAGGCGCCCGTGCGAGACCACGCGGCAATTCATCATCCAGCCGTGATATTGAATACTTTCGCCAGTGCGGCATTCGCGTGAGCCTAATAAAACAGGGGCCATATCACGCGCGCGACTGACAACACCAGGAGGTCGCTGCCAGCGGCGAATTTTTCACAGGAATAATCCCCGCAAGCAGTAGCAGCAGTAGAATCTCAAAAAGTAATGTAATTTTCCTTTCGCGAATTACAAGTGCGCAGCTCGCAGCGCCCACTGCGAGAAAGGAAACGGAAGCAGACATTTCCCTCGAGAACGTCATATCGTCATACATACATATATCAAGATGAACCAGGGAGAATGATTTAATTAAAGCGGACGATTCACAATAAAATTCTTATCGAGAATTCCCGCCACTTAACGAGAAGCTTTATTCGAAATTGCTCAATATAACGAGACGCGAAATCTGACGCAAACGGCGACGAAAAAAGATTTCACTCGAGCTAGCGCAAACGCGAGAGCGTAATGATTTAACGGGATAGATTCTGGCAGAATTTAATGAAACGTCTCACCGCGCGAGCATCGATTTTTCGAGAGGAGCTTCCACTGCCGATCTCACGGAATTAGAACCCGCTTCAGCACTTCTATCTCCTCCTTATCCTTCCGGCAAATATAATTGCCATTAGAGCCGCTAAGGTCAAATTGCGGTCCAAGCCGGGGAAAGTGAAACTCGCCGAGCTTTATGACACCGACCATTATTTTCGCAACGCTTTTCCACTCAATTCCTCGTGACTTCCATTACGCGAAATTGCTCAGAAGAAAGTAGCTGAAAAAGAAAATCATTGGCGGAAGGCGAAGGACGTATTAATCTGAGACAAGTAACGTAGCCGGGGTGGCTCAGCGCGCGGAACAACTCCGGCAGAATGCGAAACGGTGATAAAGAAGCTGCGTAAACTTTCCTCGAGTAAAAGCGAGGGCTCGACTGCCTTCCTTTTTCCATGACTGGAATCACCATTACCAGCGACGACGACTTTCCCAATTTCCCTAGCCCGACCGTCGCCGACTGTAGCAAGCAAATTGTCGCTTGTAAAAAGGGGAAAAAGGAAGGAACGATTCGACTGTCCGAAATCGGTATCGCAATTCTAAATATACTAAATGTGGAAGAGACGGTACACTTTTAAGCGGCTGAGCTTCTTCGTAGAGATTTTATTGACGCGTGCGTGAGTTTTTTTGCAGGCACATCACAAGGCGAGACGCAAAGCCGCGCGAACACTCGTGAAGGTAACGACGTTGCCCCTAGGGAAAATTTGATTTTCATCGCGGTAAAATCGCGATGGCGGCGAGCCCTTATGCAGACTCTCCGGAACCCGTAAACTTGACAAGGCGAGTACCAGAAAGTAGGAACTCCCGGGGAAAATGGGCGCGTCTGGAAAAATTGGAATCACCGCCACCCGACGTCGCGGAAAGCCTAGGAGAGAGCAAAGAGAAGGGGAGAACAGTAAGACGGAGACGGCTTCGTCGAACAAAAAACGATAAGTAGAGTAGAAGCGAACTCAGAGGGGTGGATAAGGACATCGCGGGGGATAAGAAGAGCCGTAAAGACAGAGGAGTCCGTAAAAGAAGCGAGAGAATAAAAGAAGTAATATTGTACTTGTCAGGAGCAGGAAAAGGTCGCGCCGTGCCGCGCCAGGTTCTTTCAAAAATCGCAACGCTCTGCTCTTTATGTATCAAGCCCCGCAGTGTAGAGAGAGACAGCAGTCGCGCGACTGGCCCAGAAGTCGCCTTGTCCTCGAAGAAAGACGACAAGTCCTAGCGCGACCATAATACGAAAAGTCGCTTCGCAAACAATCCCAACGGGCCATCCGTGCCACACGTTAATTTCCAGAGTTGCATTCTAATAAAAGTAATCGCAAAGTTTGGAGCGCGAGGAAAATAATGTCGTAAAGCCCGAGTGAAGTCGTGGCCGCGGAGGATAGAACGGAAGAAGCGAAAAGGACAGAGGAGAACCGGATATCGAGTCAGCCAGTCGGGGAGCGCCGAACTCGAGTTTCGCAGTTGAAAACCGGACAAGGGGAAAAGGGATCGGCTGCTGGCTGAATGCCGAACTATCCCCCGAGCATCAGGAACTACTTCCTCCTGAGGAAAATGAGCAAGTGCGAGCTTTCTCTTTTGAAAGAACGCAGACGTTGTTGCTTGCATTTCTCGCCAGGTTGGCTTCTTCTCGGTGGTACGAACGCGCGAGAACTTCCTGTCCCCTGAAGGCTTTCTTGACGCAATTGTTTCCCCGCAACCGACATGCCCCGCCACCTTCGAAGGAATGTCATCGGGAACTTTGACGAGCGAGTAATTAATTGTCAGAGCGACACCCCGACTACCCGACCAGCTAACTGCTGCCAGGTATTTCTTGCCGATTATAGTATGCTGTCGCACCGTAGATACTAGATATTATCGGTGAGCCAGTGTCTGCTGGTACTGCTGTGCGATCGAAACTTGCAACTTCCGGCCACACCAGGCGTCTTCACCAGGCGTCTTCACCAGGCGTTTTCACCAGGTTACTCATTCCCCTCGTAAACTCCTCCCGCCGAGCTAAACGTGTGAAGAATTCTGTTTGGCATGCATTACATACGATGCGATACGAGTATCTCGTCAGAGTCGTCCGCGTTCACGTAGAATATTAAAAACGAGTTTTCGGCTGTCGGCAAGTTCTGTCAATCGGTTTCGAATCGAAAAACAGTCTTTGCTCAAGGGAAAGTCCTTTGTCTCTCGATGTATCCCCCCGCAGGATTATATTATCCTCCAGTAATTCATGACAATTGAAATCTATCGTCTACGTGGAATCCGACGCTTTTTAATTTTAATCCCATAAGGAGAGCGAGAAAAACGATGATTCGACGATTCTCTATATGAGGATCGGATGAGGACTGAATTTAGAGATAGTTCATCGCGATTAGTCCTCGAATTCCGCGCCAACGGAGATCCCATAAAAGAAACACTATCAAATCCCTAATCAAGAACTCTGGCGGAACTGGAAGTTCTAGTAGCGGGATGAGAGGACCAAAGAAGTCAAAGAGCCATGTAAGAGGCGGAAATCGAGTGAGAAACAAAAGTGCACCGTCCAGAGTAGGATCCCCATGGCACTCGCGAGATTTTCCCTTTCAAAAAGCCATTGCTTCTTCTTCTCCAATCCACCTAGGAATTTATTCGACTTGCTCCTCGACAAAGATTGCTCCCGCTCTTTTTTTTGCGCGTCACCGCGTCAGAATAAGAGTGAAATTCGAATTTATCGGGAGAAACTCTCAAGTGAGCCAATTTTTTTTCCTTCGCGTATTGAGATAGTAGTCGATTGGTTAGGAGGGATGTAGGAGGCTTGTCGAAAATCCACTCGATAAATTATTTTTTCCAAGCGCACCAAGCGTTCCTTTGGCGTTGCGGATAATTAGATTTATTAAGTCGGTCCTGTTTACACGCTGCTCAGGTCGCGTGATTTATTGAAGAGGACCCCCGTCAGCGGCAGTGACGTTAAGGGAAAGCGAGAGAGTAAGCGAACGAGGGAGATAGTTGGATGAAGGGGCCGCTTGTTACGAAGATTATGAGGTGAATTTTGTCTCTCCTTTCATTTCCCGTGGTGTCTTGCGCTCGCGCTCGCGCTCGCGCGCACTCCTTCGCTCGCCCTCGACTCCTGACTTCCGACAGTTGCCTTCCTGGCCCCTACTTGTCTCTCACCGCTTTGCCCCCTTTAATCAACTTCAATAAGCTTACGCTCCTAAGTAGACTAATCTCAGTCGCAACGACCGTCACGGGAGTGTTTTATTGCCGAAATTTCGAGTGTGGATCGAGGAAGACGCTTCTGTCGTCGATTGCTAGTACCCTCCAGGGTTACGTCGTTGCGCTAGTCACTCCAGGAGAAGGACTAGTTCTCCCTTAATTAATGCTGTAAGATGTGGATTAACACCGGTTAAAAGTCCTTCCGAGTCCTTTGGCTCTCTGACAGAGAATTCCAGCCAACGAGCCAATTAATTCCTCTAATCCAGAATTTTTCACTTTTAGTCCGTCAAACCTTTTTCCCCCGCGTATTAGGGCCACTTACCTATTAGGTCACCGAGGGGAAAACGAACTCGCGCGGCATCTGTTAAAGCGTTTTCACAGCGGAATCAAGTGGTGATCAAAGGAAAGATCCAGGGTCAATCGAGCGGTCGATTGCGCTGCAGTACGTTTCGGGGTCGGATTCATTTTTCGTTAACAGATACCCTGTCCTCGATCCGAGCGAAAAAAGTTCTATCCTTTTGCTGGCACGCATGCGACGCGCGTTCATTACGCGCGGGTTAGCTCTGTGCGGGGTGATCCACAGCAATTCATGCTGTTTGATGAAATCTTTATGGATTTGTCGGGCGGCGCCCGAGAGACGCAGACAGAGAAAGAATGAGGGAGTGAAAATTGACAGAGTTCAACAGTGTTAAAATTAATCGGGGACGAGAACAGTCGGATCGTTCAGTCGCGTATAAGCGTTTTTACCTCTGACTGCAACGCCACGCAGGAGGTCGTATTCCAGGGGTGATGCGCTTAAGCGAAACTAACCCCCAAAACGTGGATACTCTCGCGCCGTGAGATCGGATATGCGAAAAACCCGATACTGTTTCATTCTTTAAAATATATCCGGAATGTCAATGAATAAATTAAGTCGGTCTCCCTCATCCCTCTCTTTCTTGATGTTCCGCTCTTTTTCTCTGTCTCGCGTACACCCTGGCCTTTTTATCTATCCATCCATCTCTCAGTGCCCTGCACTGTCATTCGAAGGCTCTGAAACGACTCGTCGTAACGTTTTTATGGGTTTCGAGCTCCTGGAAGCGTATTGATTATCGCGTAATTTATGGCTCAGTGACTCGCTTGTTTTTAGCGCAGTGCCGTGGCTATTGTGTCCCCATGGAACTTTAAACGTCAAAGATGGATACTAGATCCTTATTGCGCACCACCGGATTTATTGGCGATCCTTGTTTTGCGAAGAGGCAACGCCGAGAAGAACATTCGATACTTGCGAGTATAACTTCCACTTCCAGATAGAGATATGAGCGACTGAGACAGATAAGCAAAAGTAGGATGATTGTAATCGGATTCGAGAATACTCCAGCAAGAAACGGCGAAAATGCGATGCACCTCTCAGCCAGGCTTGTCCGGCAGCGCATCGGGAAAGGAATCCATTAATCTTCCGGGGTCCAAGGCGCTTTTCAATTTTAGCGATAAAATATTCAAAGATCGCGGAAACGTGGGAAAGGGCAAGCGACTAGGCCATCGAAATGCGAAAATATTTGCCGTGGGTCACGAATACGATTTGGTCGTGGTCGTAGCGGTTGGCATTAAGCAGAAATTACATGCTGACGGAGACGTAGCTTAATCCGAGAAAGAGTGACGGAAACGATGTACATCGGTGAACGTGTAGGTGATCCTAAGCGACTTTAAATAATTCTTCTGGCAGAGCCTGCGGGACACGAGGATATCTACTCGGGATTATTCAAAGTAGGAAGACCGGCTGACGGAACGGGAGCATGGATCGAGAGATAGCTTGCGCTCGAAAATCTAAGGACCTAAAAGGAATCCTCGATCCTCGCCCAATGTACTTGTCGGCTTCATCCGGAAAATCTGTCCCTCTCCGAGCGAACGCAAAGTAGAGCGGAGCATGATTCGCGAAATGCCTTTTTTCAATTGGGAATTTCATCGCGAACACGAATTAAATGCGAAACTTCCGCCGATCCGAAAGTGGCAATTTTTTTGTCCACATTTGCCGGCCAATCTGAGGGTAACGAGGGTGAGTGGCGCGTAAAAAAATCAACGACGATGCACAAATAGGGGACGCATACAAGCGAGAAGAGCAATTTATAAGGCGAATAATTAAAAGCTTTGCGGCAGCGGCGAGCTTTAAACGTGGATGGTCAAATTTAATAACGTCAGCAATCCCAGGTATTACTTCTGCTAGACTTATCTTAAAATATCTTCCCCGTGCGTATTACGTTCCGGTGTGTAACTGGGATGTAAAATTCCATTTCGCAACTGGAATTTCTGTTACGAAATGGTCTTGCTCTCTCCTTTACTGCCGTGCATCTCTACCATGCCGCCAAAACCGACCACGTTAAGGCCAATTCCATCAATCTATCGCGCGATCATCTTGTTGAGTAGACGCGACGCGACGGACGCGTCTTCCGTAAGGCCCGGCAAGAGACCAATTTTCATTCAAATCTCGTAAACAGCTCGAGTGCTCTTTCGCTGATCCGAAAAATCGCTGGATGGCAAGGACAGTAGACAGGGAGAAGGAGGGATGGATATTATTATAGAGCAGTCTGGAGTCTCGACAGCGAACGAGACTCACAAGCTGCTGGTGAAAAACGGCTGGTGAAGGGTCGCTCAGGCAGAAAGGGCACCGAGACTCGGAGTCCGATTAAGCGACGAGCGCACCGAAGTTATCTGCTCCGCTAAGCCCGAAATCTCCCTCATAAAAGTGGTAAAAACCCCTGTTTGGGAAACAATGGTGGCAGAGCGCGAGGCTCTTCCGAGGGTTCCTAAAGGTTCAGTCGCACCGCGGATCACGACAGAAGGTGGCAAAGGGAGACACCAGCGGCTGAAGCAGCCAGAGGATTCAGCTGTAACCCCCCGCAAAAGCCGTCCAATAAATATCGCCCCTCGTTATTAGCGTTTTAATTCAGCTCGCCGCTGGTGACTTAATCCTCGGCCGGCCCCGAATCGAAAAAAGGGAGGAAATGGAGGGATGCGGAAATCGCTCGTCCCATAAATAGTGATATAATTCGACGTCATCGTTCTTAACTGACGACACTCCCGCTGGTGAGGAAACCAGCACCAAAGAAAGTCTAATCGTTCACTTTAGTTCGTTATTCTGCAGTTTACATTCCGCACGAGCCATTGGAGCTGTATACGCTGTATGTACGTATACTGTACGAGCGATTGATCTTGTGGTATCGGCAGTGATTTCGCAGTCGCACCAGTGATTGCTTCAACCTCATGAACCTTTCTCAATAGACGAAGGGACGAAGAGAAACAATTGGACGAGATGGCGAGTCTCGATTATAACTAGACTAGAACACCCCCGCAGAACGAAGTTGACGGAGGCAAACAATTAAATGACCTCGTTGAATAGAATAATTCCATCGGCATTCTTCATTGGAATGCTCGACACCACTAAACAACGTGTTTCTACGAAACCGAAGCTGGTGAGTGGGCAACGTTCGTTGTGTCAGAAGGAGCTTCATTCGGAAAAAGCTTCTTCCGCTTCCGAGAGAACCATCAGGTGGATTCCACTGAGCGCATTTTTCCTTTGCCATTAAATAGTCCTCTCGGAAATCCCGGGAGATGAAGCTCTCGTGGAATTACAAGGAGTATTTAAGTTTGGTTAATGGACTCCGAAATAATAGTGGCGATCGATCGAGGAGGGGCCGCGCGCGGGTTCTCGTAGAATGAGCTCGCTGCTGGATCTATCGCAGCAGGATTCTGGTTTTCGGGAGAGACCGACCGACCGACACTTAATTGAACTGAGGAAATGTTAGCTCACACGTGGACCGGCTTATGGACACTGCTGGTAATTAAAACAGCATTCGGTTCGGAAATGTACGACTTGACGGCTTATTCTCCCCTAATATCGCCCTACATTTCTTCATTCCATTTCGCCGGCCGTACCGCTGGCTGACTCTTCTCGTATTCTTATTAAGATTTCTACATATTTAGGTGGCACACGCTTTCCTGACCACCTTTTTAGCAAGTCTCAAAAGCTTCACGCTCATTTACACGCCAGAAAGGAAACTCTTTAATTTTGTGCTCGCGAGTTAATTCATTTCGGGGTGTATTATGAGGAGAGAGTTTTGCACTGAAAAATTCATTCACGAATGAACGAGGATTTTACTCGTTCCCGCTTATAGATTATCATTATGTACAATAGTTTTTCAAATGCGCTATTGGGAATTCCTACTCTCGGGAGTATGTTTTACCTGTATTGCATTGCCCGTTACTTGCGTGAAAATGACCCCTGGTAAAATGTGTATTATGAAAATGAAATTTTCGGCGAAATTTCACTAAACGCAAAACAAAATCGCCAACAGGACGATTCAAGCACTGGCCAATTGAAATTCACTTGCCTACGGCAAATTCATTTTCGCATTGAACGGTTTGAACAATGAGCAAAAAACCTGGAAAATATTAGCGGGCATACGAATGCATGAGGTTAGCGCGTTACCGTTCTCGCAATGAAAATCCTGAGGAAGACACAATGCGAAAACAAAAGACTTTTACGACATCAATCAAGAGAAACACGGTACCCTCGTAAAATCGAAAAGTGGCAACTTAATTCGTCGAGCAGCCTTTTGTCCCTCATTCCTTCGCATAGTTTATTTCCAAGTTTCACGACGAAGCAGGAGGCTCGGAGTAATGCGTGTAAAGCAGAGAAAACGCAATACCCTGGTGGCTCTTAAGAGCCAATTTCGCTCCCTTTTTCGCGCAACTCTCTTCATTTCAGCGCAACAAAATATTCCTAATAAAACTGCAGTCGCGCGGGTTCGGCGGAGTCGCTGGAAAAAGTTCTTCGCCTTATAGCTTATACACTTTGCCAGCACTTTACATCGCATCGGAGCTGTGCTGGCTTTCGCGGAACGATGGCGATCTTGGAAACAGAGGGTAACTTTTGTGACGCGAGTTGCGCCCTTAAGTCTTTGGTTCTCCCACGACACCAAACTTTTTCGCATGCTTCCAGCCCTTTGGCGAATCGATGCTTATTAAGCGGAACGAATTGCATAGAAATTTGAGACAGATGCACATACCTATGCGATACACACGGCAGTATACGGGGTCTGCGATTAATTTCCAGTTTTCCGGGGATAGCCCAATGGTATTGCGCGCGTCGCTCTGCGCCGCGTCTCGCCGTTGCGTTGGTGGGCCTCGTGCGAGCGCTAATTACCGAATTCTATCAGCCATCGCTAATTTAATTACGCAATTTTGCGGTCAAAAGATCCGTACCCTATGACCCATAAATCTTAGTGCCGCCGCCGAACGGGCAAAGCTGAATCGCGCTGGTGGTTTTGGGAAAGGGCCGACAGCCGGCGCGACACTTTGGTCGCATTTTCAGCGACCCTCATTTTTCCTCCTTACCTTCGGAATGTCAGTCTCTTACATTTAGCGAGCCGTGAGAGGAGAATGAGTTTCTTCTAGGCGAGAAGTGGTCTCTCACCTTTGAAATACCTGGCTATACTTTCTGTCTCCGTCTGGCGCTTGAGGGTTTTGTGCTCAGGAACACGATCCCCTTTTTCTCCACCCTAATGAACTAACAGGAAGGCGAACATTCTGTTTAGAAAACCTGGCCGCAGCGTCGCTTCCCAGTGTAATCTTAATGAAAAACCGTTCTACTCTTTTTCTCGGTCGTCATTGGCCACCAGGCCCTAATTAAAATTACGCTTGATTTTCCCGCGGCAGGAATTAGCTGACACGAGCGGTCCTACAAATAATTCGAATAAATTGGAATTTTATAGGAAGCACTTTTTCGTTGAATTCAAGTGGATTGCTTTGCCGGTCTACTTGCCTCACATTTATGAAGGGCCAAATTAACAAGCAGTGACGTGAGCTATAATTATTTCTTTCTCCGAAGCAGCACGTGACTATTACGTTTGAAATTGCACGAAACTAGTTATAGTTTTTCAGCGGATAAGGGCAAACTTCGCAATGGATATTGAGTTTAATGCAAATAAAATTAAGTGCCAAATGGTCCTCTCACCACGAGTGAATGCACGGTGGAACGGTTTCGCCTCTTCTTTTTTCCTTTGACTTTATTTTCCGTTCAACGCTGAAATTGTCTAGTGAATTTTTCAAATTCCTCTTTCAATGCACCGATGATTTCGCAATGGTATGAAACTACCGATCGCAGAATATCAAAATTCTTGATATAGTGCAGGTGGCATTGCTGGCACCGTGCTGCAGCAACAATGCATAACGAATGCAGTAACCTTTCGTGCGCAGCAAAAAGAGCGATTTCAATGGGACCGCACCTAGCATGAAATTTTTTGGCTTGGCTGCTAAATAAAAAATGTTTCACAAGTTGCAACATGCGCGCTCTGCATCGCTCGTTTAAACAATTAGTAAATTTGTCCACCAGCCGTGTACCTGTCTGCCAGGCTCGCACAAGGTTGATGCATCGCGCTATTTACCATTACAAGCCGGCCAGGCCAACTTTTTCTTCTGACATTGACGATGACGTCGGCCACGCGGCCCATTATCGCGTGCCTCGCATACAATGCAAGCGCATCGGTCAATCGCGCATTAGCGGAAATTTGAAAAACCGTCGCAGCAGCGACGCACGGAAATATTCGCGCGAAATCCCTCCGCTAAGTCCTTCTATCCCTGGCGTAATTTTGTAAAAACGTCCAAAGCCTCTCCCAATCAGTATACACAGGACGATATATTGACGATATATTGACCATAAAGATATCGCAGCGGGAAAGATTAACAGGCAGTTTTTCGATATATTGCCATCGGTAGATTATCAGCACGATGCAGGTGGCCCTTTCTGGAAAAAAGCGAGAGAATTAATTATATTTACGGACTGACCGTATCCTGCTGCAGCGAGCCACTTTTGCTGCAGGACATGAATAATGCACGCCCGGAATTCGCGCTTGTTCAATTTATGCGGCCCGGAAGCAGAATCGCGAGAAGAGGCGTTGGCCTCTTAAGCGGTTCGGGCTGGGCCAGACCGCGTCAGACCGCGTCAGACCGCGTCAGATCGGGCCAGGTTGAATCAGGTCGAACCAGGCCGAATCGATCGCGATAAGGTTCACTCTTTTCGCGGCGATCCATCATGAAGCCGATGTTTGCCCCGTCTCCGGGGTCAACAAATCACGCTCGATTCTTCTGCTCTCGAGGTGCCTCTGACTTCTTTTTTTTCCGGTACATTAGCTAGAGGATCATCCTCCGGAGGCCAACGCGCGAGGACAGCAAAGGATCATGGCTGCGGAAACGTCCGTCAGATCACGCTCTCTCTCTCTCTCTCTCTCTCTCTCTCTCTCTCTCTCTCTCTGGTACTTTCGCATCAAAGCCTCTCCTCGAAACCTATCACCGGGGGCTGAAAAATATACCTTTCGATTCTTTTTGCCGTTCGTACCTTTTGAAAATGCGCCGAATAATCGTTAGGCACAATTACAACTGTACAAGTGTCGGACTCAATTCGTGTTCCTTAAAAAACTTACTCTCCGGATGACTTATGGTTGACCTGTGCCGCTGAATTACTCATTTTTCGCGAATAGAAAATTAATGAATGGCTCGTCCAAGCATTCTGGAATCTTTTTCAGAGTGCTTTTTACATAATTTGGCAACTCCGTGGAGTGAGTTTAGCCGGAAGAATTCAAAGTTTCCCGGCGTAGTGAGCACGTAGTACTAAAATGATATTATGCAGATCCGAAGTTCCGAGGCTTTGCATAAACAGAGAAGCGCTTCCTTCCGGTCATCCATCATTCCGCGGATACCCGCGCGCGAGGGAGCTCAGGTCAACAAATCACCCAAGTCACTTTGCGATGTTTACCTCGGTATTTGGCGTCGAACGGCGTATCGGCCAATATTGGCGCAGAATGCTCTCCGATTGGTTTCCCAAGGAAAATAATTGCACGCAAAGAAAGAATTTGGCATGATTCATCTTGGAGTTGACAAAAACATCCCTTGTATTGATTCGACAAAAGAATCGAGCAGCCAAACGTCCACGCCTAAACTTTGGCACTTTGATTGATATTTAATCAATGGCGGATATTGAGCAAACCAGTGAAATTGGAGCAACTACGTTTAGGAGAAGCTACAGTGTTGGCAAAGAATTCACGCGTACTCGAAATCGTAACATGTCGATGCATCAATGGACGCGCGATAGCATTTTGCCAGGGAAACGTGCCGAAACGCCAGCTCCGCCTCATTGAAACATTTACGAGTTTCGTGTGAAAACCCGGCCAGCGCACAACGCGGCAAAATATTAGCATAGCCCTGCGGCAGCCACGAAACAGGATTTTTATAGATTTTTGTGCGATAATAATCCGTTGAAATCGAAGAGAATTTAATCGGAAGACGGAACTTCTCGAACGCTCGTCGAATTTTCCATCGAGCGAAGCGGAACTCGAGCGAGAGAGTCGCTCGTTACATTTTCGCGACTAAGCTCCGTTTAATTCCGTAATTAACTGACAGGAGTCGGAACGTTGGACATCCGAATTCGAGGGAGAAATAGTAGTGCTGGAGTGTTACGATCGTACTCGGAGCCGGAGAGTAGTTCGTGGAAGAGCGGTGCCAAGCGAGCAAAGAGTCGGCGAAATGATGCAGAAAGAGCCCGAAAAAAACTGGCGATTGCGATGCTTGAGAACGATTCGATCGAGCATGGTTGTGCGAAAATCCGGGAACGGCTGGCGGAATATATATATGTATATTCGGTTCCCGAGAACACGAGTGATTTTCGAGGATCGAGCGACATGGCGCCAACTGGCTTTTAATCCAACGGGTGTCTCTGCCGATGAAGCACACAGTTCCGCCAGAAATACGACTATTGCCAGGGCCGCGAACCCGAGTGTTTCCGGCGGAACGATTATGACCACCGCGTATCTAACATAAATTCACCTTCCTTCGATCTCATTTCTTTCAGATTCTTCCGTACCCCGAATCGTCTTGCAACGATTGCCCTCTTGGGCATTCTTACTCGACCAAACACTCCTCCTGGCTTATGTGATTCTATATGATCTCGGGTGGTAACTATCGGGTATTCAAAACGAGGCTAGTAGATAGGGCGATCGTAAAGATTGCGGAGATGCGAACATGTGCGAAAAGAAGTTCCCTGATGTATATGCCTCCGTGTGTGCAAAAATACAGTCATAGCAGCGGTAAGAGTGACGGTAGACTCGGAACCCCAGCATATTCGCTCGCGAGGGTGCAGCTCGACCCAATCGCATCGTACTTATCGGCAACACGTTATTGCGGAAAGGACTATTTGTCAGGGAGTTGTATTAATTACGGCAGGAGGCGTACAATCGGTAATCGCAGAGATAGGAACCGTGAAAGAGCGCGGCCGGTGTCTTTCGAGTCGTGAGACCAACCTGTTTGAATGGAAATCGGCGTGGACCTTGCGGTACGGTGGGGCTTTAGTCGCGAAAATTAATAGTTTCCGTGGTGTAACCCGTTGTGTAACGCGTGCCAGGCGGAGCGCTGCCTCGTCTTAATCGAGCTTCCGGGTCTGTGGCTTTCCATCGTCCGCGATAATTAATTAGCAGCCGAGATCTGATTTCGTAATGGAATAGTCCTAGCGCTTCTAGTGCTTGGCGCTTTCGAAATTCCCCCTGCTCGTATAGCATGTGCTCTATTATCCCGCGGAGCGTGAGCCATGCGAGGAACATTTCTCTCTCGGTATTTTTACCGCGCTGGAATTCTTATGGCCTAACTTTTAATGCTGGCGTAGTAAAGCTGGCGAATATAAGACACGATTTCGCCGTGGTAAAGCAGAGCGAAACTGCGGTCTTAGTGGCCACCGTTCTTCACATTTGCCCTGGTAAGCACAATTTTACATGGCTACTGTTACTACGCCGCGGCGCGCTGTCCACGTATGGGAATGTAAAACTGAAAGAGCGCATCTCTTTTTTTTTTATCGTAACAACGCCGCCGAGAGGTTCCTGCATTATTCTGCGTGGTGCATCGAGGATTATTCTTTTGATGGAATTTCAAGGGAGATTTAGAAACAATCTCGCACTCACCACTTTGTCGCCCAAGTTGCGAACACGGCAGGGTAGGTAGACAGTCTGACCCACGTACGCGCTGACATTTGTCGCCGTCGGCTCGAATACTGGCGGTTCTGTCTCGCCAATCTCACTGTGCGCATCATTTCTCCGTCTGTGGCTACTCGAAATCTCTCGAGATTGCGCCGGCACTGAAAATATCGAGAAATATCTTATTGAATAAATTATTCGCACAACAACATCGAAATATGTTCCATTGATGCGCGAACAACTCGAAGCTCTGCTGAAACGGATGAATCATATTATTATAATATTACCGTCCGAACTCTCGCAAGATACACTCGAGTTCTGGGCGAGTGCTCTCGCTAATGCTCATGCTTTACCGTCAAGAAGCAAACGCAGTCGGAGCGTTGGATGTAGGTGAGCGGATACTATGACACCAGGATCCGAATGCACTGGAGCGGCAGGTAGTAAACTAGTGGCGGCCGAGGAAACTCGACTCATTTCTTAAGCGGATACTTGATTATGCAGTGCTCGTGTTGCCCGGCATCCTCCGCGTACAAGTGGAAATCCTCGAGAGCGAGTTACATTACTATTGTCGAGGTGGATTCAGGTGGAATTTTTAGGCTTCCGCGCACGGCATCTAACCGCTCCGAGCCTCGTAAACTCATAAATCCTTAATTCCGGCGGAAAAGCGGTATTACGCGAATAATTTTGGTTGTCGTTTAGAAGCTATTAGTTTCGAAGAAGCGGAGCGGAAGTGAAGCGGAAAACGTAATACGTACATACATACTAAGGGTGGAAAAGTTTGGAATGAAGAGAAGAGCTTGTACGTATTTTGAAGGGAGAGAGCCGTACGGCGCGGCGCGGCGCAGCGCGGCGCGACGCGGTGGCACGCGCTCTTTGACTTCTTTCCTTCCTACTTGCCCCGGTTATCCGAGGATGTAAGATTGTCAAGACGAGCATGCTCGCGTGGCGTAATCTCTTCAAGTCACCCGAACGAACTCGGCCTCATTCGGAGAGCTGCTGGCAGCGAAGCCCATTCGGATCGTTCCCTCGTTAGTCTACCTTCGAAGGATCTTTCCATCATCATCAATCATCATCCGAGCAAGCGACGATATCCATCGGTCGTTGACAGGGATTGATCCGAGAGGAAAGTTAGTAATAAAACCAAGGGAGGCCGCGAGATAGCTAAGAGCTAATGCTCCGTGAGAAATCCTCGAAGAGCATCTCGCGACGTCGCGACTGGTTCTTCCAACGGGTGCGGAATGTCAACGAGTCTGAATTAAAGTGTGGTTGCTCGCGATCAAACCCTAGATTCGCAACCACGCGCAATTCCAGCCCATAAGCGATGTCGTTTCCAGAGCTCTGATCGTCAGTGCGACACGCTATACGACTTTAATAATCTCGCAAATAGTCATCGATGTCGAATTCTGTCTTATCTTAATACATTCCGTTTAACTTTACCCGTCGCGTCATTCGAACCCCGCCAACTGGAAAGCGACACAATTCGAAATGAAGAGATGAGGATTTCGTGACAGGAATCGCGAGGCGTCCCCACCGCGAAGAGTATTTACGATCGGATAAATGGAATTGCACTCGGGCGCATCCGATTGCAAAAGAAATGATTCGAAGGAGCGGTGTCGACAGGGGCGAGAAGTGGTATCGAATTATCAAACGAACCTAGCTGGAACGCACTGCTGACATCGTAACTCGGCAGTTTCGCATAAACAACATCCTGGCCAAACACAGTGGTATCCTCTTTCCGTGGCGCGGCACGACGACCCCCGGACGTCTGCTCGGTCGCGTTAACGCATTGGACCCCTTTCCACCCCCTTCCCCTCTCCTCGTGCACCCACTCGCGCACTCCGGAGGCTAGATAACACCGATATACACGCCGCGCCGACACAGTGGCGTCATACAAATGACCAGCTTTCCCTGCCATCCCGTTTCTACGGCTCTCGCCTCCACGGCTCTTCCTCCGTGGCCTGATAAGTCCAGATTAATTGACAAAAAGCAGCGGTTGCGAATAGAGATGATGTATGCCGCTGAGAAATTGTCGCTCTTTGCGATACTATTATGTTGAACAAAGAGCTCGTTCTTTTGACCGGACTTGCATTTACGCATCCGATAAGGGGAGACCGATGCCCAAATTTTCCGTTTAATCCTGAAAAAGGCTAGGACATTTTTACGCGAACGCGCTTCCGGGAGAAATCGTATACGAACGTCCCGCGAGATTAAAAAAAGCTTCGGCAAACGCGCGTCATTACACGCGTTGCCGCGTATTTTAGCTCGCGGTGAGAAACTGATTGGCACTGGGTCGTCCGTCCGGTGACGGTAGGTTTCCACTCGGCACGAGAGGAAACTACCTCTCCCCTGAGGTCTGTGCACTGTGCAGGCTGCGGACTGAGCAGACCATCATTTCAACCAGCACTTTTTTTTTACCACCCTCCCATTTTATCCTCCCCTTTATAATATTATAAACCGCGCACGGTCCCTCATAAACCGCAGGATGTTTTCTTTCTGTCTGTTCTAACCGAGCGCTGCCAGGCCGCAAGCTATTTTTCTCCGGGAGATCGCGGAACGCTACATTTTACGGGCGGCTCTGCCCTCGCTTTGCCTCCCTTGGTTGCACGAAACTCTCGACCCTCGTTCCTGGTCTTTGGATCGTGGGTCAAAGGAATCGGGGAGCTAACCAAAGCCCTACGGGTACCGAATGTCAGAGGGAGCGAGTGTCGAATTTCATTTTCATTGACATTAAAAGTTACTCTACTGTGGTGGAAACTGCCTGCCGGAACTGCCTGCTGGAACTGCCTGCTGGAACTGCCTGCTGGAACTGCCTGCTAGAACTGCCTGGGTAAGACGGCCGAGCTCTACTCCACGTGGATGGCGCATTACGTGCGTAATTAAAAGGGAGTCGGCTTGTTTTTTAATGCGGAAATTACGGAGAGGCATTTAGAAGCCGGCGCTGCTGCCAGACGGTGGATTATTTCATTATGCCACGTTTTTATTGCGTTATATATGTTCCTGAAGTCACGCTCACGAGTTCTACCGCTGTAGGCTATGCTGACGAGGATCGTTATGTAGTAGGGCTTTTAAACGAAATCCTTCCGAAAATCCTTCCGTGGCCTTTTTCATTTTTACTTGCTATTCGATACAAGAGAGATACTCGGTAAATGTGGCCGGACGATCGATAAGGAAGCCAACCGAGCTGAATACAAATATCGCATTCGAATAGAGCCGACGACGCGCGTGTACGCCGGCATTAAGGCGAATTACTACGTGCTAAATCTCATGGCGTTACGCTATCTTTCCCCGGGCACTCGACCGACCGCGGCTCTCGTTCCTCCTCCTTCGCCTAGCCCGGAATCTCTCCTCGTCTATTACCAGTTTTTTTCGACCGGCCAGCGACATTTTTATTTCCCGAAAGCATTATCCCGCTTTTTCTCACTTTTCTTCACTTTTCTTCACTTTTTTCACTTTTTTCACTTTTTTTCGTCCTCTTTGGTCCCTTCATTCGCACTGCGACTGCTTTCGTCTTCGTCGCCGCGTAAGCTCACCATCCAGTCACGAGTGATATTATAGGAAAAACGCCAGAAAGAATAAATTTCCCAAATCACTCGTCTGTGTGGTTAAATCGACGTTCCTTTGTTAAATCTGCATATACGGATGTGCGCAAATATTGAGGAAATCATGGGTAATTAATTTACAGTTTTAAGTGACACATGATTGGTTGTCATAATTTTATGAGCAAGACTCGCGAACGAATCACCACTTTACCAAAGGTCTATTTAATCGGGATGAGGGTAAACTCGCAGCACCGCGTCACTTGGTAAATTATAATTGCCGGCACAATTGGTATTTATATTTAATTATCCGCCGATAATGGTGAGTTTATTATGCAATTTGTTGCCTCGCTGAATTCACTGCTGCATATTCGATATTACGAAGGGGATCCTCGCCAGACGCAGCCATCGATACAAGAACGACGATATGGTAATATTGCTCCCTGGCAGCACAAAGGATACCCTTAATTGACAAGAGGATCATATTTCATTGTTTGCTTCTTTATTGCCAGTGGGACCAACCACTCGCTTCTAAAGAAGAGACTCACCAGCGAGTCATAAACATCGCATCGGTTTCCCAATGTCGTAAAGTATGTATGTATGTAGTATCGAAAGTAGCCGGTTGTCGAAAAGAAGTCTAATCGCTCTTGCGAAACGTCGAAGCCGTAGAAGTCGCGGAGCTATAAAACTGTGGGCTTGGGGGTCGCCCGTTAATCTTGGCCACTCTTCGAAATCGCGGCTTAGTCTGCGGCTCTTAAAGCAGGCCTTTCCCTCCGAACCCTCCGAACCCTCCAAACCCACGAAACCCACCAAACCCTCAGACTGCTTTCCCAACGCGAAACAATGAGGATGAAACTTTACGATCAACCTAGACCACCGGGAGAGAATCGTATACTCTCACGGCAAATCTCGTAAAACGCAGCTTCTAGTCCTTTCTCTGTTCCTCCTTCGTTGTTGCTTGCAGTTAGTAAGCCCAGGAGTCTGGGAGTCGTGAGTTCGAGAAGTCGCGCGAATCGTGCGTGCCAGAGTGTCATACTATTGTGATACACTTCATAGTTGAGTGCCCTTTTCGCAGGATCATTGTATTTTACCGTCAGCTCAGCTAGAGAAGAATCATCTTTTCGAGAAATCCTCCATTTGACCATTCTAGCCACGCGACAGTGACCGATTTTTCGTCATTGGCCAATTGACCCATGACTCCACGTACCCTCTTTGCTGGCGGCAGACGACGATTTTTGTCGCGATTGACGCGAAATTCACGTTAATTTACGAGAGGAACTTCGCAAACCGATTGTTTTCGGAAATTATGTCCGTAACCTCGGTGAAACAATAGAGCCAAGTGACGGTGCAGTGCTGCCTAATATTATGATAATGTTGGGGCACAATGTAATAATAGTTTGAGATAACAATAGACACGTAATTTCTATCGGTGAAATAGATTCCACGGCGGATAGGAGAACGAGAATAGCACTTGGGTAAAGTACCTAAGACACAATATGGACACGTCAGGAGCTTGCGCGTTACTTGTGGAACGTTTCTATAAGTTATGGGGTACCGTAGCCCCATAACGCAATCGTCCAGCCACCTGAGTTCCTGTCGAAGCCTGCCTTAGGTAGGCACTCCGCCGTTCGTGCGATCAGACCAAAATATGTATATATATATCTATGCATAGGATCCTACCTGGTGGGCGATAACATTTGCATATATGTATATCTCCTGGAGGGTACAAGTCGCCGGGGCGTCACTGCACTGGGGTACAATATAGATACGTGTATTTACGTGCCCCAAACACCGTGCACGGGGCTAATGGATGCACTCCACGATGTACTTGCTGTCAGATACCATTTCGGTGTAAACGCTGTAACGACGCTTAAAGCGGAAGTGTCCTTAGTGCCAAGCATCCGTGGAAGAGTGGAGGGCCGTTGCCCGAAGGACATTGGACTCTCAAAGCAAACGACGGACAGCAGTTTCGCTATCCTGGGCGAGCAGTTTTGATTGAGCTTAACTAGCACGACTCGAGACCGTAGACGATTTCCAGGAAGTTCGGAACCCTCTCGAAAAAATGCCTCGAAAGCCCTCCTACGTGGCTCGGCTAATGCACGGGACTCCCATGGAGTAGAGTTCCGCGAATGAGAGTTTTCGGCGCGCGCTATTTTCTTCTCTTCAATCAGCAAACTTGTAAGGGACTCGTACATCAAACGCGGCGGAAGTCCGACAAACAGGGGGAGAGTTTTCGCGGAATATTAAGATACCGAGGACTGTTAATGAACACCATCGTAACGTTTTTTTGGCTCAAAATTACTTGAATAGTTTCAAATCCAGTCAGAATTAGTCAGAAATTAAATTCTCACCCACTGCTTGCCCATTACATCCCAGTACACAATTATCATTTAGTTGGTTTGACAAATTCTAATGGTGCAAGAGGTTCTATAATTGTTAGAAGAGCGCCATGTTTATTGTGGCGATGGTAGAACGAGAAGACGGAGATTGGTGCACGTGGTTGGCACGTGTGTTTGCTCGCGTGGCCACGATGCACTCACGCAGCCACTCACGCAGTCACTCACGCGGGCACGCGAGTTCCGAGGTTGTTCCTCATTGCGGCAGCTCGTGTTACGGATTATAAACGCTGCGTAATTTGCGCGCAAACGGAGAGAGCCCCTCTCGCGGTCTGCCCTCTTTGGCGCGGGGAAATTTGCCAGTCACGGCACATTATGCCACGTAAATATGACGTTGCCAGAACCGGATTATTGTTGGCGGTGAGAGAGACCGCGAGAGAAACCGTCCCGCTTCTGCCTTTTCGTAGTCAACTCGCATTGTTCCATTCAGATTTTTTTTTAAGTGACCGCCCCTGCTCGTGTAATATTTAAATTTATGTAACACCGCTGGCCTGACTCTGCACGGCATGTCTTATTGATGAAATTCCGGGACAGAGATAAAGCGAGAGAGGACGTGTACGGGAGTATCACCTGGATACTACTTCATCAAGAATGAAACTGCTCTTCTCCCTCTGCTTCCTAATCCTAGCGCACGTATGCATGTCGAGAGTAAAGCCAAACTTGGGGTCGAGGTAGGAAAAACGTGGGCAAGGTTGTACACCGTGGAAGAAGAGCGATGCCGAACGCACCAACGTCAGCAGCAAGACGAATTAACGAATTAATTATTCTACATATATACCTACGTATATTTGTCTCATTTCTCATCCGCTTTGGAAAAAATAGGACGCAATTCGAAAATGAAGAGAGTCCTTGGCGAAACGGGCTCTTGCGGATAGTTCTATCCGCAAGGATGGCGGGATTATTTCATAGCACGGTAAGAAAAACGTGAGCTAGGGAAAATCGCTCGGGGTTTCCTGTTAATAAAATTAAACGAATCGGCCAGAGAATAGTGGCGCGGTCCGCGCGTAGTACACACATGGTCGTCGTCCTGGAGTTATGATAACGTTTGTCGCCACCAGCACGTTACCAGCGGAAAAAAATGTGCAAAAAGAGTGTCCGTGGAAGAAAGCGGCCGAAGAAAGGTGCGAGTGAAAGAGAAGGAAGGATCGAGAGTAAAAGGAGAGAAAAGGATGGAAGAGGAATGTTGGGTGAGAAAAGCGAAACGGAGCTGCGAGAAACTGGAAAAATTGCGAAAAAGGCACCAAAGAGTTCTCCCGGTTCTTTCTCTCTCGGGTAGCTAACTCCGAGGTACGTGCCGTGGTCGCGGTTCTAAAGAGGAGAAATCAGTCGAGCGAGTTTGCTGTTTTTTCTCCTCTGCCAACGATCCAGTGAACGCAGACTTTTGTTCACCAGGGGGGTGGTGTGCGATATCTCAACGTCTGCCGGACACCGCTGCAGCGTGCTTGTCCAAAGTGAATTTTTTCAGTAGAAAATTAATGTCCAACTATCGACCCGTCAAGTGGCATATCCTCGGTTAAATTGAGCGCAGCGAGTACCTAGGGAATCGCGGGTCCCGTGCCAAGCGGCTTAAAGATTCAGACACTTAATCGTTTCGTTCGCTCTCGATTGGGCTCTCGCTTATGCCAGTTGGCGACTGCTCGCGCCTGCTCTCTTTCTTTTTGCCTCTTTCTCGCTTATTCCCGCTCCTTCTTCCTCGTACTCTTTTGGAGCAGGGGCTCGAGGCGAAATTAAAAATTAGGAGTCGCTGGAAGTAGTTGGCCAAGTTCGACGCGGGTCGCTCGGACCACCCCATTTTTTCGATTTAATTTTTGAGCGCGGCTCCGTCGACGAGAACTTATCGTTGCGAGCGATGGTACTGATAATCCCTACGCGCGCACCAGCGAGCAACGACGAATCCAAAAAAATAAAACTCACAATCGAGAGGGCTCAAGGTTCAGGATGGGCCCAGCAGCACCAGGAGATCGAGAGGAGGGTTGAGAATTTGTAGAAGAGATGTTCATTGCGCGAAACGCGCTTTGTAATTTAGGGGTTCAATTGCGGTGGATAGGATTCGCCGTGCTGGAGCACAGCCACCCTGCGAAAACTGGATAATGCGGGAAGAAACTATCACGGACCACAGCTCGTTCTTTTCCCGACGGAGCGGGCAATTTTCTCCGCTCGCATTTCCACGCTTTATTGAAAAAGCCCAGCAGAAGAGGAGGGCATCAAAGTTCGCAATTTGCGCCAAGTGCGCGAGCCTGTCTGGCTGAAACGCGCCGGCTAGATCGGCTCGAAAGTTCAATCTCGTCCCTTCTCGGATTTCGACCGATATTTCGTTCCGCGTGCTTTCTCCCTCTTTCCCTCTACCCTCCTCATCTCGCGCCTACTTCCCCATTGGATTGATCTCCGCGATCCAACTTTTCTATCGGTAGCAGGCGCGGCCAGCTCGATTTCAATAAAATTAATTACAAGCGACGTCGATCTGCCTCAGCCGTCCTCTTCCTCTCATTCTCTCATTCTCCTCTGGCTTTTCTCCCCCGTGTCACTCTTTCGCGAGCAGCGCCGTTCACCTGGATCGGCGTTTTAATGAAGGCTTAATTAGCGCTTCGCGGGAGATGAATTGCGAGGGTCGCGAGCGAACCAGCCTCGTCGCGCCGGTTTAAGTGGCCCGATGAAATATTCAGAGAGGAGCCTCGTTACTTAAGATTAGAATTACCCGGGGGCCTTATCGACATTATCGATATTCCGCGAAACAATTACACGCGAACGCAAGCGCTTATGTGGTCAATGGGCTCCGTTTTTTAAGCGCCTCGCGGACATTTGATACATTTGAATAATTCGGCTTCTGTGCCAGACGCGGTAACCGCCTACCGAGAGAAATTGGGGCTCGCGGTCTTCGTTTAGACGTAGATTAAAATGGATGTGTGTGTAATAGCGGATAAATTGAAGAGAAATTGGAGGAGGGACGGCGGGGGGAGTACCCTTGATCCTCGTTGGCCCGTGCGATTACTCGCTCGCAGCGCGCATCGCTGCGCAGCGACGCGGTACGGCGATTGACCTCACTGCTTGTCTAATGCAGATTTCAAGGACGTCGATCGTCATCATTCGCCAGCGGAACAAACGCTTTAACCTAAGAGGTCTAATCCTCCCCGTTCCGATCGCATTTCCACTGGCTAATAAGCACGAACCTGCGAGTTGATTTGACAAACGCTCGTTACGGGAATCGTTACGGGAATCTCAGATCGATTCTCGTTAAAATAAGCTCACGACGGGCATCGGCGAATCACCCTAACGTGCTCCCTGTTTATTTGCGAACCTTTGTCGGATCAGTTGGGGAAGCTCCCAAGCGGGAAGTCGCAAAAACGAAAAAAGCTCATTCCGGGGGAGTGATGCGCTCTCCAGAGTCACGTGGCGAAGAAGAGGTATAGCAAATGATTTATTTCTGGATGCCGGAACGCAATGCGCTCCCCATTCCACCGTGGGACCCTCTCTATAAGCGAGCTTAACATTCGACTCAATCTGTAGCAAGTGACATTTCAGAATTGAATTCGTAACCAACCCGACAATCATTTCCGGTCAATACTTCGGCCAATCGATTCTTGATCGAGCTTCAATGTACCTGTGAATTTGTACGTGCCGTTGACCTGAATTCTGGCGCGTGGAAGATTGCAAAACATGAATGGAACTATGTATATGCTATAGAACCAAGCGCGTATTGTTTTCCCGAAAATCGATTCCCGCGCATTAGACGGGAGAGTGGATTGGGGCGTATAAATATCACTGCTTGAGCATCCGCGGGACAAATACAAACGTTCCGAAAACCTGATGGGCAAAACACTGGAAAGACTGTGGTCTAGAAACCGAAGACGCGTCTAGAGACCGGTCATTTTTCACTCTATACTAGTCTATACCATCGCGGCGATAGCCACGTGCGCCGAATGCATAAAACTCGGGGAAAAAAGCTCTCTCACTCGTGACCGTTCGCATCCTCTTTCCCGAGCTAGTAGCATGGACAAGATGGACGAAGAAACCGTAGCAAATGCTTTCCGAAAAACCACTGGCCCGTCAGAGCGACGGTATCGGGCCGAAATAGTGAAAGAAGGAATCGCGTCGCGTCGCGTCGAAGGAGGCCAAGAAAGTGGCCAGTGCGCCGCGCAAGAAGAGGTTCCAGAGGATCAGCTCAGATAAGGTGGAACGAGGAGGAACAGAGGAGTGATAAGAGGGGAAGGCAAGAAAGGTTTCGAGCGATGAAACGGACTTCAGGGAACGGGTTACCGGGCTGAGGAACCTAGAAAAGCTGAAAATCGTTGGAAAGAGTGGACCATGATCGACCCACGACCAGACGCCAAGGAAAGGGAGAAGAATGAAAAGAAGGCACCTTGGCAGCGGTAAAAGAGAAACCGGAGCATTCCGACAGTCGCACACCGGAATCATGCCCTTGTCACCAGCAGCTGCAATTCCCTCGAAAAAACGACGCTGCTAATTTTGGAGACGACTGTCGCTTGAAGCGGCTCTGCTATTGTCGATGCGACTAAACCGACTTTTTGTTATTTGCGCCCGAAAACAATACGGTGCAAGAACTTAAAAATTAGCCGTACTTCGGAGAGAATTATAATTAACTCTCTTTCTTGCGGAACTGATTATCGTCAGAAACTACACGTGTGTGCACGTGAAGATGAAGCCACTTTCAGAACAGTGCATTCGGAGAGTTCGAACCTCTGCTATAAAGCCAACCTTCGGAATGGACTTTGTACACAGTATACATATGTATACACTCGATTTTCGTTCCTAAAAAAAGAATGGATTTGGAAAGAATGGACGTGACGACAGACGTTTATCGATTCGACGACAGCGAACACCGATGGGCATCCCGATTTAGCCTCCCCTGATACATCGGGGAGGTAGTAGAAACTGAATGGCAACTTGCTTCCGGTGAAAAAAATGCTCTTGACGACAGCTATGTAGTTCGTGCGGGACGTAAACAGGAAAGCATTCGTTTGTTCGCGGTATCGAGGAACATGGAAGAAGACGCTCGCACACGGCCAAACTGATGTCACTAAATCGGAGTGTCAGCCTTGGTCAGTCTTGAATAGGTGTAGCGCTTTGAATCCGGTTCAGCGATCCACCTGGACTCGAGCATTTATAGATTAATTAGCAGACGAGACGTTAGATCGTTGGCCGTGGGATTTGATATCAGCGCGGCTGGAATCCGATTTCGTGGGATGTTGCGGCAGCCGGGGCTGGATTACCGGATATGTCGAATATCACTGGCCGTAATTTCGGGGCTAGTGTTTGTCGGGTGGCGATTCGCCGGTGTTACCGTGACGGCGCGTTGTTTGAGGACGGGACAGATGTAACTTCAGCGTTGGGATGTTACGCGAGATTAACGGTTCAGCCTCGGATGTGGGCCGTTCTTGGTTGATAAAATACTGTGTGTACCGTAAAATAGTGGCCTGCGAGGCCTGCGAGGCCTGTACTTGCAGTATGTACCGCTCGTCATCGAGACCCACCATCAACTCGGTGGATTTTGCGCGATCGTGCTTTGCGCCTCTGTCCTCGCAGAAATGGTCATTCGGTGGCCAATGAAAATTGTTAGTCAGCAAACATTGCGTGTAGACGATCCGTTTGCAAGATTCAGAGATTCATTTCACAACTCCTATCGCTATATGGAGTGGTGGACGCGGTACTACAACGGCTCTTAGGACCCAATGTATTGTGCCCGGGGTACATAGAAATTACTGCGGTGAAAACGACCGTGAGTATTCGTTTTAATTGCGCAAACAATCGTGAAAATCGACAACTCGTCGAATAACCATACGCGTTTGAGCTTGCTGCTGCGTGATTCTGCTGGTGTGGGGAGAGTCCACACGGAAACGTCAATGATCCGGACAGGAGAACGAGACCGAACAGAGAACCAATTTAAAATGAGTAACCTTGTTTGGTTATCGCTGTGAGCAGGTTCTAATAACAGGTCGATTTGCATTGTGCCGAAAAGCGCTGCTCCACCCATACCGCCACGGGATTTATTTTCATTTTCTCTCTTAATTAATATGTATGAACCGAAAAGGTCGGAGGAAGTATTGCCATCGATCTTCCCATAGAGTTAGGCCACGATCAACAGTTACGGTTATTATTTTCTCTCGCGTACATAATTTATATAATGACTCGAGTTTAAAAAATCTACATCCATTCGACGGTGGAGGGGCCTGTTTTTTGGGGGTGGTGTCGCGACAAGCGGATAGTACACACGGCTCATTGTCAGAGAGAAAAAAGCATCATTTATCACGAGGGTCGTTAATGTGAGAAAAATTTGGTGTCGCACAGTATCCTCAGATCCGGCTACAAAAACGCGCTACTCGCGCGTACTCGCTTTGATCCAGGAAGAAAAGTATCCGTGGGAGCCGTGAGCTCCGTCACTCCCGACATTCTTCTCAAATTGCTCCGGAATAGACATTCCAGAAACTTATTCTAATCGGCGAAACTACAATCCGTATAACGGATTGTCGGGTGCAAACCGGACTCAAGTTTGGTTGGCACTTGGGACTCTGGCGAACGATTTCCTGCTAGCTCGCACGAAAAGCGCCGTTCGCGTACAGGGAACCAGGACACAGACAAAATTCGCAAGGAAAGTGCATCGTAACGGTATCGCGAAACAACCGCGGTGCAAATAAACTCATTGTCAGTAGCTTTGGGCTTTACTTAAATTTCAAATAATAATCAAGTCGACAATTACTATACCTCGAGCAGCATTTGCCAAAAAGATAATCGATCGGGAGGGAAGGAAGAATGCAGAGCAATTCGTCACGATAGATTAAGCGGACGTAGCCCATCAGCATTTCGGACGAACCGAGTGCAAAGGTGGTGCACATGCTGGAAAGTTTGATAGAGATAAAGGAGGAGGCTGCGAGCGCGAGAGGCTGAGAGTCAAAGCCTTCTTGCATCTAGGGTCTAGGGACTCCACTAGCGAAAGATCCATCGTCGGCGCTGCATTTGAGAATTTAATATCAAGGCACCCGCGACCAGGTGATTTTAATATCAGGAAAGTGGAGAAGGAACTTCTCGGATCCGGAAGTCTAGTCAGAAACGAGAAAGGAAGAGAGAACGAGGAAAGAAAATCGCACGTGTGTTGGACTGAGGAATAAGAAGGTTTTCGGTCGTCTGGCTTTGTTAATAAAGTCAGTGCCATTATAGAAAGCTCTCCCCTACCCCTATCGTATTCCCATTCTTCCGTTTGGTTCGAGCTGTTTGGCTTTCCGGGAGCCTCGCCGAAAGATCTCCTTCTCGGGAGATTGTGCCGAGATAAAATAACAGCGTACCGGAGAGAGCGGTCGAAATCGCTCCTTTGCCTTGTTTAATTCGATGTGTAAATCCGGCTAAATGGTATTAACACCTCTAGACTCATTTCCCTCCTGTGTTTTCCTTGCGCGCACCGAGAGCTACTCCATTCCGCGAATAATTCCCAAGTGTGCTCAACATTTTTTTGATTGCCCGCCTAATTCGGTTTCCACCGGGTCATCCGACCAGATGTACGTCTTCTCTTCTCTTTCGCCGCTTAACAACGCGAGGGCAAACGTACCACTCCTAAGCACTTTGCACGGATTCCGCTAGAATCTCGAAATAGTCGTTGGTTGGCCCAATTATGGAAAACACCCCATTTACTAGGAAAAATATACCCAAGTGCAATCGTGGGGAGTTTATTCGATTTGACTCGACTCTGGAATTAGGAAGAAATCGAAAGGCCAGACGCGGTGCTTGAGCAACGAATGTCTTGGGCAATCTGAGGACTACTTGCAATTAGAGCAGTTTGTCTAGATCCGTTCTCGTTGGGCCAAGAAGAAGAGACAGGAGTGGAGGTTCAGCGAAGCCTCGCGGCCAAATTTCACGGAAGGAGAGCCAGTGCAGCGGTAGGAGTACATACTACGAAGCGGCTCGGTTGGTCGACAAAGAAGAGACCATGCTAGAAGTGCGGGGTGAAAGGAACGAGACGGAACAGTGAATCATTCCATGAGCATAAATTAGCGCGCCGTCGCAACGCCGGTTAATTAATTAAGGTAAATTGTCCTAAGCGTAAGTAACTGCCGGCGCTTGGGTCACTTTTCACTTGTCACCGCTGCGCTGCCTACGTACTTCGTCCTTCGTTCTTCGTTCTTCGTTCTTCGTTCTTCGTTCTTCGTTCTTCGTCCTTGGCAACCGGAGGAGAAACTCTCTTCGCGGATTCCGTCCGCGCGAGATGAATTTCCGGAAGAACGATCCCGCAAACCCCATTCCATTCCTCGCTTTCACTGTTTGACGCGCCGCGCCGTTTCGAGCATTGTCTCTCATCCGGCACCTCTGTACCGGAAACGCGAACCACTTACTCGCTATTTTGTGATCGCCACCGCGAGAACAAAGAGATCCTCCAAGATGCGCAACGCGGAAATTCCTAATAACGATTACATCCTAATAACATTACTATTATTTCTAATTTATGAGGGGTGACTTTGACGAAATTTCGCGATGCACTCGCGTTCTTTTGAGGGCCGCGCTGAAAGTTAAATGGGTCGAATCTCCCGTGAGTTCGCTTTGCCAATGAGTGTAAACATTCGACAGGCCGTGTGCTACTTTGAAAAACGATCCCATCCATTCGTTTACCCGTCAGTTTAATTATCTTGATTCGTTCAGAACTACAAATTGAGAACTGCTTTCGAAAATCGTCCACCGGGACCGCTCATAAATGGACGATCCGAACACAGTCATCCAAAGTTCCCCTTGCAGTTCTATCAATCCACAGTATTATTTACTCTACCCTTTTGGTAAAACGACTGAAATTGACAGCCAATGTTTCGCGTCTGGGGCAGGTGGAGTGCACGCCCGATTAAGCGGTGCGGGTCAGAAGTTTAATTGTAAGACTCTAGAGCCAGAGCAGCAAGTAACGTTAATTACTTTTCTCCTTTGCGGTAGCTCAATATTATCACAAGAGTGCACATACAGTTTGGCGAGCCCTTTTTCAAACTTCTTCGTTCCTCGTGGAAATGATACTAGAGTGACAAATTCGAGCTTATCTCGAAAGTCGACGCATCCAAAGGGGGAGCGAAGCTCGCGCACGTTAAATAAATCAGGCTTCGACAGAATTATTTCTACCGAAGCTGGACGACAGAGTGAAGAATCGAGAATTATAATCAAAGAGCCGAGTTTCATCGTTCGACACGCCGCGTCGACAGTAGGGAGAAAAATATGTATTAATCGGTCTTCGCGCTCCTTTCAGGCCGACTACTACTACATACTACCGTATTTCTAGCTGTGAGCACTGCGACTGCCGACTCCGCGTGCGGAAGGCCGTAAGTATCGATCAATAGTTTCTTTGTTCCCGATGTTTTTCCAGGGACGAACTTTCCCATATAAATTACAAGCTAGCGCGCCGTGAGATATATTTTCCGAACATTATTAATATGCGACGTCATAAATCTTCCCATTTCTGACCAGCAGCATCCACACTCTCACTAGTCGAGCACGAAACTTCTTGCATAGTCGTAAATACGTGGACCGGCAGCGTGCGATTTGAATTTCTCTGGGAAATGTATTAAATTTAATAGGAGAACTTTTTTACAGGGCCACGAGGAAATTAAATATGTAATAGGGAGGGGGAAGGGAGTGAAAGTTTCCATGAAACTAATCTCCCTAAGCTAGCGCGCATAAAGAGAGTCTCTCGAGAAAGCTCTACGTTCTCGTACTTTCTGCCTGTTGGCCGATTTCGTTTTTGTTTGTCTTTGGCTTTTAAAGTCGTTCATTTTCTCTAACGTTTTGCGTGTATTCGTGGGGGTACGATTAATAACGCGATGGGGATCGGCGAATGGCAGAACACCGCAGGTTAAGGCAGGTACTTCCGAAGAAGTTGCATATTAAGAGATCCTTAATTGTACGACTATCTGCCTGGAATTCGGTCGAGTCGAGACCAGCGAATACAGTTTTGGTTCAATGTTCTCGTTAGTCCAGCGAAGCTTCCAACTTGAAACTCTCTCCTCGGCACGGTAAAGCGTTTGTGCCGCGAGAACCAGATGTTTGGATAACAGAGCAGACCAATGCGCAACACGAGGATCGGGCAACCAATTAATCCCATTCCTTCATCCGTTCATAATGGACTGGTTGCCAAAGGCGATGCTACTCTTACTATCTGACTCACGTTCGCGCAGCCCTGTCTCGTAATGCTCCTTGAGATAATCCAGCACGGACCACCGCAGCCGACTTTTCGCATTATAATTCCGAGAACATTAATGCTCCTAGGATTTTGGAAATTTAATTCCGCCGGAGGGGGCCTCTAAACGAATGCGGTAATTGGATTATCGCGGCACGATGCAGCGCTGCCAGGACTACCAATGAGAAGAATGCTGGGTCCGAAAAGAATGGAGGCCGGAAGTTGGAATAGCTGTCGGTACAGGTTGCGGTCCAGATTTAGCGAAAGTTGTGTACGCGCGGCTGCATTTAGAAGACTCGAAAACTGTGCGAATACCCTGGAGACCTTTATACGCCGCGGCCGGCACGTGCGCCTCGTAAAACGGCTGTTCCCCGAAAAAAGGAGCCGAGCACGAAGACGAGCACGAAGACGAGCACGAAGACGAGCACGAAGACGAGCACGCGTATTGGAAGCCTATTGCGAATACCAATACATATTTAGCCGTGTGCACGCGCGGACTTTGTAGCCTATCGAGCCCACCGGAAGCCCTATTGACACGCTCCAAGAGTAAATGCGGGCCTGACGGATGGTAAACCAGGGAAAATTGTCATCAGAGCGGTAAGCTAATCGTCCCAGGATGCCGAACCGATCGCGGTTATTCCACTCAAATCGTACGGTGCACAATTCTAGCTTGAAGCGCGTGCCTAGATCTAAATACACTCCCGTAACTAACTATAATTGCTAGGGATAATGTAAACACGTCATTTCGTGGATATTACTGGAGGGTATTTTGCAGACCTAAATTAATTTGGCATGCCGTGGCTACAACGAAACGTCAAAACTAAGGATAAAAGGGAAACACGCGAACGTAGGGTGGAAGCTGTCGACTTATCGCAGAAACGTAGAGATGAGAAATTTAATTCGAATTTACATTGAAATTTACGAATTGCGCGAAGGGTTGACACAAACAATTAGTTCCTAATTGTTAATACGAGTTGCAATTTGTGTCGCGAGTGGCGTGCGTGATGGTGCGCTTAAATTGTCGCATGCTTAATTTGTCACCGTCTACGGTGGCACAAAGGGGGTGTGTAGACTGTGCAATGCGTATCCCAAGGCGCGAACTCGCTTTCGTGCTCTTTGCCGTGCGTGCCTTCACGCAGGATCTATTTTTAACGAAAGGATCTCTTCTCGCATTGTTTCAGCCGCCTCAGCAGATTCGTCCGATCCCTTGCCGCTTCCGAGCACGTATACCCTCCCCAGTGGCAATTCACTGGATGCACCGAACCCTCGCTCAATTGCGGTATGGCAAATATCGCTAGAGTAGCCAAGATTTAAAAAGTATCTGACAGAGGAAAGCAATTGCCTCGCGAATGTTTTCTAACCAACTTGTTCGATAGTTTGCAAAAATAATGGAAATAGATTAAAAAACACTTATACTCTACAGATGGAGAATTTCTAGTCCATCATTTGACTGACCTAGTGGTTCTATTATAGTATTAAAACCGGACGTTCTGGTCTTGGAAAATTCGATCGGACTCTCGATCCAAGAATAGCCGGTGCGAACTAAATTCCGTCATTGCGCGAAGCATACATCGCGATGAATCTCATGTCAGTGACTAAATGAACTGGCCCTATTATCCGAAGCGGAGGAATTCGTCTTGTTTTAAAATTCAGCGCGCGCGCGCGCGGCCGCTCGTTTCACGAAAGATAGAAGGTTGAGCTGATTCTTAAATGATGGCCGGCGACTTCCCGGCGCCAGGCAGAGATTTGTGGAAAAACTTTGGGAAAATTGAGACCACGCGCTCGCTCCGTCGGTCGTTGGCGTACGGAGCCCTGATGAGTGCCGTGATTTATGTCGTTCATTTCTTCGTCGTTTCCTCCCTGACTTTATGCGCCACTTTGCGCAGGATTCGCGGTGACAGAACGGGTTATCGAGTTCCCAATATCCCAGTAACAACCCCATACACCCTCAACTAAATGGATTTATCGCTCGGCGATACAAAAAGCCACAGCTGACTCGTATAAGCAAATATTTCTCGATACGGATGCGTCAGTCGCGGGAGTATCGAATACCATCCCCCAAATATTTTCCGGCGAAGCAGATAAATCGACGTCCGGCAATGCAAATTGAATTTAAACGCAAGATTCGTTATTTTTCGCACGAAGAACTGCGCAAAGCAGTTACCGCCTGATCGATTTGCAACGATAAATCGAAAGCGAACTAATAATAAATAATATTGAATTTCAAGGTATGCGCGGAATGCTCACTGCGAAAAACGGTGATGCGAAGCAGAGATTGATGCGCATCCAGTATTCGTTCGCGTAAATTCGAGAACGAGCTCGCATTCGCTTTTTCTCGTGATTGCGAGAGTGCGGAGCCGTTTCGCGCTCGCAGGCGAAACGCTCGGCCAAGACAATACCGCAATACCGCAATATCGCAATACATACTTCTATTACATCGGCAATGCCAGGCAGTGGAAGTTTGAGCAAAAAGGCACTTCCATCAGCGGAAAAGCGGGTTTCACGCGGGTGGATTATTTTTAACAGCGAGCAAGTAAATATCGCGACGTCTCCGGTCGCAGGCGGCAATAGGAACCGAGCGGTCGAAATTGCGCAACGCTCGCTGATATCGCGGCGGTATTGCGAAAATGGGGGATAGGAAAGGGCCGATAAAAACACCAGTGGTAAAAATGAGAGAAAGGGAGAAGGTGACGATCGAATACCAACCAGAGGAAATCGTGGAGGGCAGGAGGGCGCAGATGCTCAAATACACCAGCAACACTCTCCGGGCGTGACGCCTCGCCTGGCAGAAGTCCAGCCTTTTCTCACTTGGTAGGCCACCGATTCTTGGCCCCCTCATCGTGTCTCCTGCCGCATAGTTTTCGTTCCGGCCACGTAAACGCGAACCTTACACCCAGGCTTAAATCCCGGGAACTTTAATAATGCTAGCTTCCTTCTTCTTCTTCTTCTTCTTCTTCTTCTTCCTTATTCTTAGTCAGTTCTCACGCAACGCGAGGTCCCGTAACGATCCTGAGGCAAGAATTTCGGATGCTCACCGACATTTCCTTCCGTCTTCTCGTTCGCCAGAATATTTCTGGTTCATTAGGTTACCCCGGCGCGGAGTTGCTCCTGATCCTGGTCTCGTTAAGACGGAGCCGCTAGCTCTGGCGGGGTGGCGGCGGCAGCCTGCTACTCCGCTTTGTTTATCATAGCTCGGGTAAGTAGTTTGTTGGCAGATAACGATAATGGCAGGGCGGCTAAGGAGCGAGATAAGGCGCGCGGGCTCAATCGCGCTGTTAGCAGTTCGCACGTGATGGTTTTGCACTTTTCTTCTGTGAGCGAGGAGTACTCGCACGATAAGACCTCATTTACCTAAGGATGTACCGTGAAGCAAGAGCTTCGGGATATAGTCTCGGGAACCTTCTTCTACTTTCCCTTGGCAAACTCCTCCCCGGGAACTGGTGCGTTTCTGTCTGCATTTTTATCTCTTAATAACCCACTGCCATTGTCCTCGCAATTACCGTCGACGTCCCCGGGGAATCCAGCGTCCCACGATCATCCGAGGCGCGAGCACCTGGAAACGAGAATTGTCACGAAACTCTCATCGCACGCTCCATAATCTCGCTACTTTGGTATTTGCCATGACACTCGCGAGCAGATCGAATGACCAGCGAACTGAGTCGTTGGTTATTGGAGGATCCAGCGAATTCACGATATTGGCTCAAATGCCAAGCGCAATTAATACCAACCGGGAGAGGTTTATTAAAGATCAACGAGGGTGTCTCGGTGGCGAAGGAGCGCAGACTCCCCCCTCCCCTGGCTAGCGTGGCGTCGGGGGCGGAATAAACTTGTCAATAAAAGTACCCGCACGAGATGGCCCGGCGCGACGTTAAGGATGGTGCGCTCAGAGGGAATTAAAAGGCGCCGGCTCATCTTCGGAAATATGTATTAAAGCGACGTGACGCAACGCGACGCGACGCGTTGGGTTGTGTCCCGTCGCCCTGACGAAAGAGGCGCTGAAGATAATGGAGGAAAGTTGTGCACTTATCGCTCCTCGAAATAAATGTAACTGGCTCGAGTGGCCTCATAAATCCATCCGCGTCGTCGCCGAGTGCGCGCTCGCGCGGATACTCCAAGTTGAAACGAGAGGTCCATGATAAGACGCGACGGTGCCCGTAAGCACTTTCGCGAAAATACGCTCAAGTAACTCGGCCGGCTACATGAATAGCCCGCCGCGAAAGGCAATTGCTTGTTGAATTATTATTAAATGGTCCTCGAATATTCCCCACCGCGCCGGGGATCCGAATGCCCACATTAAAAGCCGCTTTAATTGGCGCATCTGCATTTCCATGCTTTAATACCTTGGTAATGGGTGCGAATAAAGCGGACTCCGAAAACAATTGCCAATTGAAAAATGTCCCTCCAACCCACTCTCGTGCACGCTCGCTCGCTCCGGAGCGGCGAAAATAATAAAAAAGGGAAAACTCGACGAAAATTTGAGGGGTAATTTTCGGACGCTTTCCGTCGACCCGAAATTTTCCCCAATGCACGCCTTTTAACCGCACTCCCTCGAATTTTGCGTTTTTCTGCTCGCGCCCCCGCTTTATTAATATTCATAAATTATAACTAGCTCTATTTACGACGAAAGTCTGCCACCGGAAGGAGGACCGGCCTATAAAAAATTTGTAGCGCCGTTTTGGATAACCCTCTCCCGGCATTTTTACGAGAGACGTGCCAAACCATAAAATACACATAAAAGATTAAAGCCCTTGAACGAGGCGGAGGCAGGGCAAAACCAGGGCAGACGGGCGGAGAAGCTCGCTGTAATCGAAGTTGCAGTAAAATGTCGCGAAGGCGCCGGTTGCAGACCACGCTCGAAATCACTTTACCGATATTCACTTAACCCCGACGCAGTTTACTGCAACCCCCTTCGCCTCCCAACACCCCAGCAGCCCGCTGACCGTAGGGCCGCGCCGCGCCGCGCCGACCGATTCTAGTCGAAAATTTCAATCAATCCTTACGGAAAGTCCACCACCGCGAAAATACGAAAGAACCTTGCAAAAGTGAATCTCTCGCAAAACTAGTAACCCTACGCGGATATCCACTCAATGTATGATTCGAGTTGGAAAGACTGGTACTTCGCGAATGCATTTTTAAGAAGTCACTCGAAAAGGTCGGGAACAATGGGACTGGCGATGTTCCTGTACGCGCTAGGCGCTAGGGTGTCGCAAATTATCCCTCCAAGGTATTATTAATTAATGGCTTTGTCAGGCTGATGGAGATAGCGGCATACGAGTTGAGCAAGAGGTGTACAACGAGTCGAGCTCTCGAGAAAGCGGAAAAGAAAAAAACTACGAAGAAGGGTGAATCCCACGCGTTGTCGAACGCGTAGACCACGCCACGTATTAACGAAACTTCTAGGAGACAGTGCCAGTGCCAGTGGAATTCTCTTAGCGTTAGCGGTTCGTGGTTCGAGGGTCCGTTGTACCAATCAGTGGCTCGAGTGGACTTCTTGGCTCGAAAAGCAGAGCGCTCCCACGATTCAAGGCTCCACTCGGAATCTCGGATAAGAGGTAATCGCACGGTAAATGCAAACTACTGATAATGCTGTGCGAAAAAAATTGCCCTGCCACCGTTGCCGGCAGGTTGTCGCGTGCGAAACCGTCACGAGCTGTCAAATCTCTCGCGGAATCAGCGTTTACGAGCTATTTCTGTCGCAGTCGCGTTGATGAGCCAAAGCGATGGACGCGACATCGCTCGCCGTCAGTCGTCGTCAGTCGTCGTCAGTGGTCCTCGGTGATTCTAGCCGTGCCTCTTTAAATTCGCGCGGTGCCGCTGCCTTTACGGCCGGGCAAGGCTCTTCTGTCCGGGCGCACACATAATTACCAAAGTTAATTAGGACTTTAAGATGAAAGGGAGCGAGAGTAAGCGCAGGCCCGGATTCGGAAAGAGTCGGTGCCGCGATCGCGGCGGAGGAGGACATACCAGAAGCAGAGCAACGACGAAATTGATACGGCGCGGCGCGGTGTTAAAACGCTGGGCAATACATGGCCCGAAAAATCTGTTTTCCTATGGCGATGCTCGCGCAGAGGCCAGTCGGACGGAATAATTTTAGACCGACACACCTTGACTTTCATCTCTCTAATGGGACAGAGGAGACCATCGATAGCTTTTCCCTGGGTGATCGCGATCGCGCGCATTCGGCAGGCTTTGATATGGTGCGCTCTTGATTGAATTTTCCGTAAATTCATTACCGAGCAATTTTCAGTTAAATTGCGACTGTCCCACGCCAACAACGCCTTAATTACATAATCACTAAAGGTACACGGAAAAACACTCGCTTTTCGCTGACGCGCCAGATCAGTCGAATTAATTAATTAACTGCCATGGGGATGGAAAGTTCAATAGCGAGACGTGCGCGCGTCGAGGGTGCGCTCTCCTCGCGAAAGCACAACACAAACAACAGTGCGAATTATTTCAACGATATCTCCACGGGAAAACGCGAATGCCGACACATAGCAGGAAAAAATACTGGAGGCACGGAACGCCCCGTTGCAAAAAATTGTTCGTTGCGGCATGCATAATAGCATCGTACTCCCAGTCATCGCAATGCATCGATTGAATTTCCGTTGCGGGGCATTTATTCCGCCAAATGGAAATTTAGGTTCTATCGTAGCTGGCTTTTCTCGATTTTGCCTACGAGCTGGAGCATCTTCTCGGGAATGTATTTGTTTAAAGGACGACTGTTGCATCGTGCAACTGCTACCCGTTTTTCCAACTGGCTTCCGCTTTCCGATGCCGTTTCTCGCCACCCCCTTCTAACTGCTGCCCTCGTCCCTACCCCTGGCTGGCCCGTCCAGCCTTCAAACCCTCCTGAGTACCCACTCTTGCAATTGGTTTTTCGTGTTCGAAGCACTTCGCTGTCCTCAAAATCCTAATTTCTCCTTTTTTATTCCGCACCCCTTGCCGCCACACCAACCCTCGGGGTTGTGATTTAGCGGCGCGGAAGTTCCTTTCTCGCGATACTGACTGCCGCCTCGTTATTGCGCCGGAGCGAGGGTGGATCCACTCTTTCGAGTGGACAGAGAGCACCCTCGGGATACTTCTAGCCTCTTGAAGACGTCTGCTGCGAGTGTCACGGTAAATCGATAGCACGTCTAATTATTATCCCCGGCGATTCTTACTCGAGCTGATTTAAAAGGATCTTTCAGTAGTAAAAGACTCTTAATTGCACTGCACAGAATTGCGTTATTCGAATATTCCCATCACCAGCAGGCAACACACAGATCACAACACATAGATTCGAAAACGAATACGAATAAGAATCAAACTGAATCAACCCGCACAACCGGAGTGCGCACCGACTCGCGCACTAGAGCGCACGTGGTATCAGCGTGAGCGTGTAAAGCGCACTACGTTCCGTGGTGCGGCGTGTCTGCGGCCAGAGACAACCAGAGGCGGCCAGAGGCGGCCGGAGGCGGCCCCTCTAACAATAAACTTAGGTGAGACGAGAGGAGCACGCACGCAGACAGACAACGGCAAGCCAGAAAGTGAGACCACGAGCACGACAAAACGGCCCTCATACGTGCATACGCCGCGCCGCGTCGTGCCTATGTCGTGCATCCGTGCGTGTGCTACGCTCTCCTCTCGGGCCGATCCACTCGTGGCTACTCTCTATCCCGCACGACCATCTCTCTCTTTCTTCCCCAGCCCCCCTCGCCCCTCTCTCACCCTTTTGGTCGTTCTTGTCGAAGCACGGTGCCAGAGTCCCAAAGAGAGTGCAGGCTAGATCGTGGGCGTATTACCGAACCCTACCGAGGAGCACAGGCAGTTCCAGAGGACGTTTTTTTCGCGACAGTCGTGCACACTTGGGCTTCATTAATTTCTCTTTTGAGGCATCGAGTTCGATCGAAGCCTCGATGGGATTATGTTGCAGCGGTGACGAGGTCCTCCACCGCGAGGTTCGATGCGTGACCGGAAAACCTAGTTTCCGAGGAGGAAACGCTCGAGCGGGTATAGGCATACGGACCGGATTTCGGTCACGCAATCCGCGTGCGAAAATCGACGAGACACTGATCCAGGCTCAGGGTAGCCGCGAACCCTGTGATTACAGAGTTCCCAAATAACCTGACGTCTCATTGTACGCGTCTCCTGGACTACGGAGAAATAGACTAGAGGGCCTACAAGACCCAATTGGGGCGTTCTCGAAAATGAGGCTGGCACGCGGAGGTTCCACGAGACTGCAACTCTGGAGCTGCGTGTGCATTCCACGCGTGCAAGGCAGAGGGTGGGTGGGTGCATTAATCGCGTGATACCGGACGAGATTCGCCAAGGCTCCGCATGCCATCGCGATCTCTGGAAGAAAGGGCGCACCAACTGGGAAAAGAACGCGCGAACACGTGTACGAGTACGTGTGCTGCATACGTGTGAACCTGAGGTACTAAGCGCACAGGGTGGGAGATATTATGCAGATAAAATATTCAGGGCTATCGGGGCTCGCGATCGAGCCCGCCTTTATTTTTCGAGATGAATAGAAATGGTGCGAGCCCCTACGGCCCGTGGGACACAAATTCTTTTCCTCTCGGTGACAATGAGGCAGCAAAAAAATGGGAGTGGAATCGGGGCTGGCCATCGTGGACACTCTGCTCTCGAGAGAGTAATATCGATAAGGATATATGTATGTATATGTATTCATCGGATCCAATGGCACCACTCAAAGTTTTGAGAGGTGTCCCGGGGAAACCAAGATCGGTGAAAATAATACTCTTCCAGTTGACGATACAATCCCATTCGATTGGACCTTCCAAAGCCACTTGTGTCGCCGAGAGACACACACACCCGACACACGTACATCAGGATTTATAAGAACTTTAGATACACGTCCCTCTACACACGGTATACACAGTTGTATACACAGTTTCAATTCGCCTTCTGATCGAATTGAAATAATAGGATTAGCGATTAGCTATCCCAATTTCATCGATTCAGCCCTCTAGGCAATTTTCGAGTGAACAGCGCGATAATCGTTCGACATTAACCGCGATAAAGTTCCCCAACTCGTATCGGAAAGGCAGTCGTGCCAGCCAGTACAACTGGTTCAAGAGTCGCTAACCCCTTGACGCAGACCCGGCGAGTGTGTAACAACGGCCCCAGTTTACAGTGGGCTGGCCAGGGAGGACGTTCCGTTGTGCCGGCGCGGCGCTGCGCGGCGCGGCGCGGCGGTAATGAGGATCAAGAATTAGCAGTGGCAGACTGGTGTTGGCACCCTATGTATGTACGTATGTGCATATATCCGATGCAGCAAATGTACAACGAAAAATTTTTGTTATTCCGTGCCAGCCTCATTTTCGAGGAAACCTTTTCGGCTTTACACTCTCGCACTTGTAGACCCAATACCCTGCCAACGTTTCTCACCTTTCTGGCTCTCTTGATTTTTACGCGAAAACATAATTATTCGAATGACACCGGTTGTCAGAGTAATTGCGCGCCGGTACACTGTGTCTCTCTCATTAAACTACGGGTACTGTGCATAATTAATGTGGCAGACAAATATTTTCGCGGTTGGGACTCCGACTCGCTGAGGGGGTGGGACACTTAAAAAATGTTTTTTGAGAAGAACGAGGAAGATTTGTGTCGGGTGAACGGAGCGAAACTAGCAGTTGGCTCCCTGACGAACCCAATTGGAATTTTTGTCCGTGCCGTCCCCTCTCTTCAAGGTGGGGTGCAAGCAATTTGATTAAAATCCTAATTTGCATGGCTGGAAATGAACTCAGCCGCGAAATATAAGTTTGCCGAATTAATTATGAAAGGCGCGGAACTCATTAAGAAACTATTGAAATTTTCATCAAAGCGCAACTCCTGTATTTACTTCTGTATTTCGACGACGAAATAATCTTGCCGGCCAGCGCGAAATTAAATCGGCTGACCTGGACCCAAAACAAGAAACTGAATGGTTCGCAGGGAAAACATCGCTCGAGCCAGATAAACGCTCGCTTAAAGCCAATGTGAATTAATCGGAGCTTTCCCCCTTAAATCGCACGATATTAAACTTCGATCGGCAGACCCGCGATGAGCGCTTTTGCGCACAATTACTTAAAATCAAATTATAGGGTTATTTTAAAGTATAATGGTGCCGCGCCATCGCTGCTGCGCTCAGACTATGTAATCGTAAGTGACGGAGCACCTCATATTTTTCTCATTAAATTCCCCGCCCCCGTCTACTTGCTGAAATTTTGAAAACAGTCGGGAAATTAACTTTCAATTACAAACGAACGTCGATGGCCCCTGTCGGCCAATACAATCTGATGTTTCCTGCAATCGGCCGCAGCTACCAAATTAAATTCAATTAATTTCGTGCAAGTTGGTTACGTGCACCACCAGCCTAAAAACTGTGGTCATCGCCGAGCCTGTAATTAAGCCAACTGCATCCGAGAAATAATTGGCTGTATAATTGACCAGCAGACAGCTAAGGGTAAATGGTTACACCCACCGGATCGTACAAAAAGTAAATAACACTGAGGTCGGGTAATCAAATTTTACAAATCAACTCCAGTACGCAAATGACTGCGAGCATTTCAACAAACTATTTTCTGCGTGACCGCCGGTAGCTTTATTCGCTACATAAATTCCCCCCAATGATCTTTAGGCATTTAATCAGCGGAGAGGGAACAGAGGGAATAGAGGGAATGGGAGGTCCAATTTGACTGCAATTTGGCAATTGCTCGTTGTGTACAAACAGCAGTTTTCCATCGATCGGCGCTTTGTGGCGGTTAGTAGTGTACATACATAGCGTACATGTATAGCTGGCAGGGAAAGCCTCGGGTCGGTCGTCGCAACGGCGACCTCGGCTTTCCTCGCAACATTTTCGCCTTGACTCGACTCAACTCGGGGTGAAGGACCTCTTGGCTTGATCTGCCGCTAGACAATTGAAATGAAAAAGGAGAACCGACGCCCACTGGCAGCGCGAATCATCCATCTTCCTGGATTCTATTCCCGTCTTTAGCGCAGATAATATCGTGCCCCGCGGGCTGCACGTTAATCGCGTAATGGTAGGTGCCACTTGAATTCGGCGGAGAGCGACTACAATTTGCAGGTCGCCCGTACAATAATGAAGAGCGCCAGTTCGTCTAAAGCGCGAAGAAGCTTGCCCGGGCGAACTCGTGGTCTCTTTCTCTCTCCCTCTATTCCTATTTATAATCCCATTCTCTTTATAAACGCACAAATGCCAAACGGTCTCGCGTGGCTCCAAATTAGCATCGTTATCACGATATACGTAATTAGTTTCACGGTGCTCGCAAAGTGGCAGAACACGTAGCAGAATTCCGCGTAAGCGCTGATCACACTTTGCTCAATGGTACCACCGATTCAGTTTCCCTTTTTTGGTTTGTGCCAGTTCATGGCCCGCCGAGGTCGTGGGGGTCCCCTCCCCTAAATGGGCCTATTGGAATCGGCTTCCAATTAAGAAGACGCTACTTCAGGATAACAAAGTTCCACAAAACGGTCTATCGAGACTGACGTCAGCGGCAAAGTGCTGGAAATGCCAGGTTTGCCGGAAGGGTGGACCACCGTGCCGCTCAATCTGACCGCAGGTAACGTTCGCGCAACAACTCGCGCTACAGCTACAATCACGCGGCGAGTCCACGGAGATCCCGGGCCACTTACCTGGGAGCTGGGAGGATCCGGGAAAATCACTCGACGATGGGGACGAGTGCACGTACATGGTTCGTGCACGAAGAAGCCAGTTCGCGTAAGGTCTGGGTGATTATGGCGGTCGGGTGGTCGCGTTAAACAGAGCCTGACTTAGAGGCCGCGTCGGTGCCGAGGGTAATCCTTTGATTACGGCGTGTTTCGAGAGTCCGGTGAATCGGGAGGAAGCGCGTAAGGTGATATTCCTGAATGGTACGGCCGGAAGCCGAAGCCGGGCCGCATAAAGGAGGATATACAACGGCGCGGCATACAACACTACTCTGGCCGCTTGATTCAGGATACCCGGGAACCAGCATAGCGCATCCGGTGTACTCTGGTAATGAAATACAGTAACACTATATCCGCGATATTCATCCTCGCCATCCTCCGTCGCTCCTCTACGCACTGCGTCGCTACCGCGTTGCGCTGCGGTGTGCAGTTACAGGCTGAATATTTGAGTATGTGCACGCACCTCTTCATCTCGCTTCCTCTAACCAGATCTAACCAGATCGCTAGCTCTGCCATTCCTCGTCGAATATGTGGCCAAGGGTATCGCGTGGTATCTGGCTGAATCCAGGGCCTGACAAGCCGACTATGTATACGCTGCGGGTACACTCGGGAAATGGAGTAAGAAGAGCACGCGGGGACCGCACACGATCATCCTCAATTTTTAACCTCCTGTTGTACCTTTTTGCGAAACCGTGGGAAATAATTTTCCACTAAAAATATCCTCCAACGCAGTTTATTTTGCAGAGATACCTGCGCGTACACCTTTCCATTGGTAGATAAATGCAGACGGGTATTTACGATCGTGGCCCAATTAAATGAAACGCGAACGAATTTTTCCAGCGCACGAGTGAAAAACGAGACTGCCTCGCGGAGAACGCGAGCGTAGCGGGCAGATTCGACGAGCGGACGATGCGCGTTCGAGCAATATCCACTTGCACGCAAACGGCTGGCCATACGGAAGCGCCATAAAGCTAATGATCCTTAAGTGATCCGTACCACGACGACATGATGACTGTTGCGTTAGGGAGGATGGGATTACAGGCAAATAGAATGGAACGGGACGGAACATCCCATCATTATCCAATGATGTATACGTCTCTTTGGCTGTGCAGTACACCACACCTCTTTGTAACGAGCGGCCAAAAAAGTCGGCGGGAAACCTCTGGTGAGTGCCGACAAGCTCGGCGTTGCTTCCAATTTTCATAACAGATGTCGAAAATAAAAAAAAGAGCCTTATGGGAACCATGTACGGACTGCATTGAGGGGCATGGTTCATGCGTGTGAGTCAGCATGAGCGATGCGCCGATTCAGGGCACTTCGAATAGCATCGCTCGAGTTTCCACTAGTTTCCAGCCTAGAGAAGGGTAGAGAGAGGCGATGATCCCTTGCCACCAAAAATACCTGCCGAGGTCAAAGACGAGAGACGGTCCTGCAGCACGCTTTGTTAAACCGGACCAAACGTTCAACCGGCGTTAACGTATCAGTATGTTTGGCGTCTAAACCACGGCGTACCACAAGATCGCACTGACCATCCATCAAGCTCTATACGCAGGGTACGGGATGACCACCTGTATCTCGCTAAACGAGATTTACTCCCTTATAGATCATCGGGCTTGATCGAGTGCCGTGGCCCCCGCGTGTTCGCGGAAAGAAACAATTAGTTCGGAACGATGATGGGGCGTCGGCCAACTCGAGGAAAGAAATGAATCACGCTGAATTCTACCGGCTTCCTGTGAACCCTCTTTTTTGTGGCCGTCTTCGCTATTCGTACGCATCAATCTTGGTACCGGAGAAGTTTGGGAATAGGGTCCCAAAGTTGTGGAGTTTAATGAATGAACACGCTCACTGAAATCTTCTCGTGATGATGAATTAAGGATGGTCGGTGCGTTCGATCCGCGGATCATGAAATTCACAGAATGATTTTTACGTTTTTTCGTCCGATCAAATGTTCAATTAATGAACGGGCTGTCGCGATATGTCAGAAACATACGATATTGTAGTATTGTAAATTATCGTGAATGTTCTCGTTATGCGGAATACGTTTATAACCCGGGGAAGAGCAAATAATTCACCGGCAATAGTAATTTGCGGACGAGCCGAACCGGCAGATATGATACGTCGCAGTGCCAACTCTGCGCCGGTGTTTGCAGATATTATTTATCTAAAGGATACATTTATTTTGGGCATAAAATATCACTGATGATGATCCCGATAATGCATTACGGTATTTTATTACGCGGCAGGAATACAACTCATTGACAGCTTCGCCAGCCGCTGAAACGCTTTAATTAGGAAATTGCGAAATCATCTAAATTGGCCCATTTTTCGCTCTTTCATCCGTACCACGCCCACACACACTGGCACGATCCCTAATATTTTTAATGCCCTGTCGTAATATCCAACGCGGGGCTAACCACGATGAACATGAAAATGAAAATACTTGCACAATGCGATGACTGGTTAAAAGAGCTTTTCCATTAAGCGGTAGAACAATACCGAAAAATCCTACGGATTAGCCTCCCAAATTCGTTGAACATCGAGATCAGTGCATAAAAAATTTGAGGCAGTGCATAAATGCATGTTAAAAGCATGTTGTACACCTGTGCATCTTCGCAAGCGTAACAATGGCATTGGTGTGCTCTCGAAATCAAAAGAGAGCACGGTGAACGCACGGTGAACCCTATCGTTGTCCGCAACTGAGGGTGCCCCAATTCAACCGCATCACGTCGGGCATCAAATATAAATGTCAAGGAAGCCGAGGTAGCCGGCTTAAAAGCGATATCTCGCCGAGCAGACCGATCAGCAACGTGTTGCAGAGTCACTATAACGCCATAACTCAAGATCCTGGACGACTTCGGGTCCAGAGTCATGTGCCCACCGGGAAAGAAAATGCCGCGGAGCCCCCCGCTGAGGATTTATCGGATGTAACCTCGTCGAAGACGCAGGAGCGCTCGATTTTTGAACGAATGTGCAACCGCATCTTGCCCCCTGAAATGGATTGGACCAATACTGCTACACAGCTATACAGTATATGTATATATTCTCAGCTTTCGACGCTTGCTCCTAATCTAACACGAGTAGTCGAATCCCTTTTTCTTCGAGCGACTCCCTTTTTCGGATTAGGTTCTATTGCACATAATTCTTGGCTTATGGGCCAATGGGTCAATAATACGTGGAAGGACATCGTCTCGCCAAGAGAGATCATGCATCATCACTCGGTATTGAACTTTATGATGCGACTTGGTTCGAACCCTAATAGTGGGTCGATAGATACCTTAGAGTGCCTTACGCACACGGCTGATCTGTTTGGGACCAACGACAGTGGCGTGGAAAGTAACATGGAAAATCCGAAATATCGCTAATAACTACGCTTAATATTCCCGCAATGCCTTCCACTTGCGATAATCGAGGCAATAAAAAATAGTGCCGTGTCGCCCGTATTATGTATGATCGCAGCAAACAACCATTTTTCAGGCCACAGTTGCCTTGAATCTGACCACGCATATCCCATCGGGGACAAAGGAAGATGGATGGGAAATGAAGTCCTTCTTTTGAACTTACATCTTCCGGAAACGACATTATAAGGTAGAACCATGAAAGATGCTTGGTCGTTACGCTTGATCGCACCTAGCGCGCGCTACAAGGGTCGATGGAAATTTCGATTTGAGACCTTCATCCCGCTGTCTTTTTAAGGTAAGACACTCACGAGCAAATCTTGACCACGCGTGGCGAAATAGCTATAAAAGCATCTCGCAACCGCACATAAATCACTTGACAGTTAATCAAACAAGTATGATGGCTATCATCGGTTCGTTCCAAATAAATCTTATTGTAATTAAAAAGTGGGAGGAAGGAATTAGTGAGCGACCTTCGGAAAGACTAATGCCACTCATAATACCATACATAAAACCAGTACGACGAAACTTAGGAAATCGAAGAATGATTTACGAAACGAGTCTTTCCTCGGAAAGCAAATAGAGATGGCTTCTCGGGGCTGTCCGAAATAGGAGTTGGACCTTGGAAAGAACTCGTGAAACGATCCTTTCTCCCACAAAGCCGGGGAATGGCTTTGACTCGCTAGTCTCTTTAGAAATAAGCGTGTCTTGGGAACCTCAGGAAAATACAGGAGCAAATTTTGTCAAGTTTTGCCAAGTTTTGACAAGTTTTTCAAAAAATGTCTCCGCCATCGTCTCAATATGGATTAAACTAGAACTATGTTAACTTATTCTTAAAAAGTGTACGGAGAGTGGAAATCTAAAACTTAACGTGTATTACCATTTCAAATTGTTGGTCCGTTCGTTGGAAAGTTCTCAGCAAGAAATTTTAATGCTCTTGTGTTCGCAAAGTGGTATTATGGAAAAATCGTGAAACCAATCTTTCACTCGTGCATCATTCGTAGCCATCGATAATGGTGCTTACCGGAGACTTTCTGACCTAACTGCGACGTGGCCCTATAAAATGCCGCCTTATATCTTTATTACTCCATCTGAGAAACCCCTGTAACATCGTGGCGCACGTTCGGCAACTCGTGTGGATATTTCGCCAATTTATATAGAAACCGGAGTGGTCGTGCACACGATTGAGTGGCTCGATCAAAGACTCTCTAATACCTTTATTTATCGTAGATATTACAATGAACCATATACACCACTTCGTCGTTCCTTTTCGCCCTCCGCGTTGCTCATCCTATTTGCGTTGGAGCCTTCTAATATCGGTAATTAAGGGCGGAGGGGAATTTAAGGGACCGAAGTAGCATGCATCAGAATACACGCACACAGCGTGCTCCACAATTTTCGGCCAGGTTTCGGAGCCAATCCCAAAACAAGTCCGCCAAGTTACGATCATAGTGGAATTATACCAAAGACTCGCTGGAAGCGATATTATGTAATTGGAACAACTTTTTTGCCGCAATATCCCCCGCAACATCTTTCAGGAGAATTTTTCCCGAGGAATAATATCTTTGCGACGTGAAATTAATGGGACAGGCGATTTTTTTAATAGCATACCAGCCGAGCAACAAACTACCAGTGGAATTACCCTGGTCGCCTGAGCGAAACAATACAAAAATTCTGGGCTAAAATGGAATCTAATGAATTCACGGGTGAACCCTTTTAAGCGAAGAACTCCATTATACGGCGATGTCGAATCACCCTCTTCGCAAATCCCCCAATTCAGCTTCGAATCTCTCGGCGCTCCTAAGAGGCGGACTATTTCGTTCCAACAAGTCGGATCGTTCCGGACACTTTTATTCAACGAAATCGTGGTCATTGTCGCAAACATTAACCTGATTTCTTTCGGTGTACGGGTGGGTTTCTCTCTTCACCACGAGAAAGAAAGGCTCATCAGCGCGAATGCCCACAATAACGAAGGATCCCGAGCAGTCCTGCGAACTGCGGATCGGCCTCTCCGGATCAATGAAACTGATATACCTATCGATACCCAGTACCACTATCGCTTCGTAACGGTGGCATCCACCCTCTCAATTCGGCGAGAGGAAGGATGCTTTCGCTTTCTCAGCATTCTCCGATTCCTCTTCCTCCCTCTCTAAAATCCACCCATTTCTACCGCTGCCTTCTGACCCTTTTGCAATCTACAGCTGTGCTATTTTCCATAAATGACTCAAAACCGAAAATCTAAGGAGGTCGCTGTGGTCGAAACCCGAGAGGAGGTCAGAATCCAAAGAAAAGGTCGAAGCACCAAAAACCAAAGTCTATTGGACCATCAGCTCGAATTTTGCCTGCTTCTACACGCGTAAAGCGAACCGCACCGCTCGAGGTGCTTCATCCATGGAGGAATCTCGCGAATTGGTCCTATTGAGTATGTGGAGGAGTGGACGAACGTAATGTACTGCTCGTTCTTTCTCGTTCTTTCTCGTTCTTTCGTGCACGGCCGGAGCCGCACCAGAAGGATCGCTTGGGAATATCCAACCCTTTATCGCTACAGCACGTTCTCGGAGCAGGATAGTGGCGGTGATGCCGCTAAGCCGCGTGTTTCCTGGTCGTTCGTCATTTTTAGTGGGCGGCCCTCGGTCGCCCAACTATTAAATTATATTTCGCAGAGTGATTAACGGTCCTAGAATGTATTATTAAACCTCGGGCCCTGCCGAGACGTGGAATCCTTGCCGGAGAAGCCGTTCGCAACCCCTTATGTTTCTCACCCCTTAGCACGCTTCTCCAACCGACGCGACGATCCTCTTTCTTGCCTAGTCTTCCCCGATCCTCTCCAAGGACTCTTATCACTGACTACGGCGCTTTCGAGAAATTATTGGATCGAGGACTTGGAAGAGTGGAGCAAAGCAAAATTCCGCAGACCAACCGACCGAGATGCAGAGCTAAGACACTGCTGGCATTGCAATTTTTCCTCCAAATCAAATATTGAATGTACAATGATGTTGGAATATTAAAGCAGCCAGGAGCTCGTCAAACGGCCTGGTACACCCGTGGAACTATAGTAGAGGTGCTTAGAATGTCAGAGTGGCACGAATGCGCGACCCTCGTCAGAAGAAATTTTTTCTAGAGAAGAGCGGTATCTTCATTAAGGCCGCCAGGTTCACTTATCAATTTAGCCGGGGTCCCAGCCGGTCAGTGGGAATTTTGTAGACAGCAGAGGACCGAGGGTAGAGACAGAGACGTAAATTAGGCGCCATTGCGTTTGCAAGAAGTTCTCTTTTAGGAATTACGCCACGGGCAGATTCGAAACAACAAGGATGTTTCGCGTTTGTTTTCCCGGATGATGTACGAATTCCAAATTTGCATAACTCAGTGGCATTAAATTTAAGAGGAACCTGAATATTTACTATCTTGCACCGCGCGCGCGCACAAGCACTCATTAAATTTAAATCGCAAAACTTGTAGTACGGGAGGATGTTGCTACCTAGTTACCAATACATAACATTTTCGTATTAAACTAAGTTATTATACGCTTAATAAAAATACGTGGTCAACGGGGGCACGTAAACCACTTAACGGGATATTAATTTACCTGCTTATAATTTCATGCCGCTGAAATATTTCTTCAACAGTGCACGAGCTTAATAAATGACGCTTACTAAATAAATCCTGAAAAGGGTCCACCCTCTGTGGCCCGTAGTCGTCGAGAACGCGACCCACTAATGGTCGAAGGCGCATTCTCTTTTGAAAACAGTACTGTACAAGTAAGTAAGCGCGAAACGAAAGAAATTACACGCAGGACGCATTGCCTGCGGACGTTTCAACAACGACCAAGAGTTCCATTGCAACGATAATAGCAGTTGTAGTAATTCCAGCTGGAAAACTCTCACCGCTGCCTGCGGCTGACAACTTATATAGAATCGGCGTCGCAGAAAATGTGCGACGCACACACACACACACGCGCAATTTACACTTCTCGGCGCACAGTATTGGTACGAGAATTCGAATTTTTCGTGTTTGATCGGCCAAGCTCCCTGTCCACCCGGTACAATGGCCACCGACTCAATTTTCCTCTCTGGCCAATGTGGCATCGCGGGCAAATCGTGTGAATCGCAATGCCAGCGAACATACACGTCCGAGTAAATTTAGCTGGCGCGGCTGCTTTGAAGATCCGCAAGATCGCAGTCGAGTTATTCTCTCTCTCTCTCTCTCGCGATGTTAGACTGGGCAAAACGGACGAGGCAAGTTTTGATCGTACACGAGGCAATTATACGTTCGTGCCTGTACATATATCTGCCGCCACACGTACAGTAACAACGCTAATTACATTGTTCCATCCCCGCCCGCAGCCCCTTCCCGAATGGCACCCCGCATCCAGGGGCAGCCTCCATCCACCGCGCGTAATTTATAACTTAGGAAGAGCTCGTAAAGGGAATCGTTACTAATGACATCGTAAAACCGATACGGGCGTCGCGAATTTAATGTATCGTGCGCACATTTGAAATACGCGTTGAGGGAATCGCATTTCCGGTCGGGAGAAAGAATAGTTACCGCTCGAAGAGATTCACCGATTCCCGGTATCATAATCATTTTTTATGCATGTAATTTTATTAACAAGTCAGTCACGTGTCGACGCTCACTTCTTCGCGTTGCATTCGATTTGACTTTGAAATGAGGCTCGTTATCGATTCACTCACACCGACTAAAGCCACATTTTCCGTTTCGGATTTCTCATGCATGGAAATGAAAAATGCCGGTGCACCGGCCTGTAGCTGCAAGTGTACGGAGCGCAAAAAACACACCGTAGCAAAAGTATGTAGTAGAATCAGCCCTCTTTCGAGGAATGAATATTTGCGCGAGGTAAAGAATCTGTTTCACCTGCCACGGGGGGTCTGTACAAAATATTTGTCTTTGCACATTCATAGCACTATACATGTATTTATAAAACCGAATTTATTTCGGTTCGAGGCTCGTCGATGATGGAGCACAGGTGGCCGTGCGGGCCGGTCTACCGATGAAAAGTGGCCTCAGAAAAGGTTTCCACTGTTGCGGCGCAAGTTTTACCGCAGAGCTTCGCGCAAAACCGCGAAACAGAATTGCGAAATGGACATCGGAACGTGAGAATCGATTAATGGCTCAACTGCCAATGTGGTTTTACGAGGGGGGCAGTCGGGACACGCTACACCTCTTTTATAAAACCGGCTCACCGAGAAATCCAACGGACATAAAATTTCGGACGACAGAGCGACGACGACGACGACAAAATTTACTCGATCATCAGTTCCATCGCACAAAGACTAATTTTACACGATAGAATTCGGCGTCTAATGGGTAATTTGAATACCAATAAGCAGGCATAGAGAGGGGGCCGACGAGGATTACTGTGTGTCGCAGCCACGTGGTTTTGACAGCTGCTCCTTTGGCGGGATCCCACCATTCCCAGCTGATCTTTCAGCCGCGCGTGTTCGATCGACGAGTGAATCAGTGGAATCTTAACCTCTCTTGCGACGTATAATTAGTGTAAGAAACTATCTAATATTTGTGAAATATGTTGCGACAATATTTTCTGGAGCATCATGCGGATGAGCTGCAGAATATACTCGCAGCTGAAGAGATCCATACAGTTTACCCTATCCACGTTAAGTAAGTTGGAAACATGATTGATTTACCGTAAATATTGATAAACAGTATACGACGAGACTTTTTGGGCGTCCTTCTAACGTTATCATTCTAGTTTCGTATCGCTCTTTGAAGCTGATTCGGACAGCGCGCAAAAAATTTTGCACTACCCTCGATACTTTTTGCCACGGTGCGATGAGGGTGCGGTTAGTGCTCAGGAGCTTATAGCAAAGCCTGACCAAACGGTGAAGAAACGAGTAATAAAAATTGTTTTAACGTTTAATAGATTTTATTAATCGTAGAGTGAAACTTATTCGCGCGTCACACGTACATATGTATTGTCAATAGGTTCGAATTAGAGTCACTGCAGTGTCAGTCACGATCGACCAAGGGCAGATTGGAGAGTTGGTCTCTACAAGCGGTATTGTTGTAAGAATATCACAACCTATGGTGATGAAACTCACAAAGCGATTTAATTGCAAAAAGTGCAAACACGTCACGACAGTCAAAGTTAGTCCAAATTGCGTAGACGCGCGAAGATGGACTAAAACCGCTATGTGAAAAATTCCTTTATTTATTGCAGTTAGAATGGGAGACACAGAGTTTCCCGGATCTTCAAGAATGCGAAGCGTGTCACGCAAGAGGCGTGACACCTTACACGGCCGTTGATCAAAACGATTGCGCTGATTATCAGGAAATTAAGATACAAGTATTACATACAGTAGTTGTATAGTTCAATTGAGTGCTGGCAAATTTGTATTTTGTACTTCACATTCTGTATAAACGTGTGATGAATTTTATGCAGGAAAAATCCCAAATGAGAGGAAGTAGTCAGTATACGATGGGTTTGCAAATTGTTTTGTTGGACGATTTGGTCGAAAAGTGCAGACCCGGTGATAACATTGATGTTAGGTAAGAGCTGCAGCAAAACAAATATTGATACAACTGCCTGTTTATTGTGGGTAAATAAATAGCCCGAAGGTACAATATCGTTTATAGTGGAATACTCATACGACGATGGGGCCCGTTGTCATCGGGTCGTCGTACCGAGGCCACTACCCTAATGGTAGCCAACAGCGTGTCCGTCCGGCGTAAAATATCCGATTGCGTACACTCTACTCAAGAAATCAAGGAGATTTTTACAAAGTACTGGCAACGATACACCGACAATCCTTTACTAGGCAGGGACAATATCCTCGCCTCGATTTGTCCGCAAGTACGCAGTCATTAATTTAATTCATCGCTCACGATCAACTTGAACGCACACTCGAAACCTTTTCCTATTCTACTGTCAACAGTTATTCGGCATGTACACTGTCAAATTAGCAGTAGCTGTCGTCTTGGCTGGTGGTGTGCCAAAGTATAACGAAACTGGTAATTATACTGTAGTTATCTTACAATCCTACCTGTGCCTAAGAGGACTATGTAATAAACTTAAAATACAATCTTGTACAATCTTACTAAAAATGAAGGAACACGCGTGCGAGGTAAGCCTCATCTTCTTCTGATCGGAGACCCAGGTACCGGGAAGTCTCAGATTCTGCGTGCGGCATCTAGACTGGCAATAAGATCAGTCCTGACCACCGGCATCGGGTCGACGTCAGCTGGACTTACAGCAGCCGCTGTCAAAGTTAGTCAGAATCCAATTAGCTCTCGCTGTCCATAAGAGAGACTGTTCTTCCTTCATTCCTTCATTTTCGCGGTTAAGAAAATATTGCGTTAAAACACAGGACACGGACGGTTGGCATTTGGAGGGTGGTGCACTGGTACTAGCCGACGGAGGAGTCTGTTGCGTCGACGAATTCACGACAATGAGCGCGCACGATCGGGCATCGGTACACGAGGCGATGGAACAGCAGACAATTTCCATTGCAAAAGCCGGATTAATCAGCACCCTTAATTCTCGGTGCACTGTTATCGCGGCTATTAATCCGGAGGGCGGCAGATTCGCGGACGGAGAAGAATGGAAGACGCGGCTAGGAAATCCACTTTTATCGCGGTTCGACTTGGTATTGCTCTTAAAGGACACGAGAAACGCCAAATGGGACAGGCTGACATCGGAGCATATTCTAGCAGCAGCCTGTCGGGCCAACGAAACTACAGCTCAAACGTAATCTTGCAAAGTTATAAGTTATTAGAGTAAGATTCGGTTAGATGCACATGTACATTGCGCGTTCTGTGCTTCGTTAGAGCCTCGAAGAAGCACATGGATCTGTTGAAGTCCGAAGGATTGTGGAAGGAAGACAGTCTTCGAGAGTACCTCGCGCATGTTCACGTTCTGCGACCTAACATGACCAAGGAAGCTGAGCGAGTTCTTAGCGCGACTTATCTCTATCACAGGTCAAATCCTGATAGGAGAGCCGAGAGAACCACGGTCCGACTGTTAGATAGTCTTATCAGGTAGCGTAAGATTAAAGTCGGAAGTAAATACGGGTGTAACGTAGTGTATAACGTTTCGAATTATCACGCAAATATCGTTCGATCATTAGGCTTGCCGAAGGCCACGCGAGGTTGATGTACAAATCGCAGGTTGAAATCATCGACGCAATATATGCGGCCGAGTTAATTGGAACAAACACACCGTCCGACGAAGATAGTGGCTCACCCTTTCCTCAAGATCCAGTCGCAACGTATCGATTCAAAGGTGAGCCAAGTTTTAAACATGCGTACAAGTACAAAGTGTACAATGTTATTTCTCTCTCTCTCTCTCTCTCTCTACCACCGATGAAAATAAGCTTATCTAATCGATTCTGAAAATACACACACAATTGATACACGATGCCTCGTGTGTTCGCAGGAAAACGATTACTGAACACTTTGGGTCTACAAGACCTCGTGGAACAATTGTGACGTATTTTCTCCAATCAATCTCGAGAGATCCAAGACAATTCCATTTATTTTACTGGCCTTTTTAAAGAAGACATTATGTCAGTATTTAAGAAAAGTAAATTAAGCGTTTATTTGTCACCTGTAAGTACAAATATATCGGTAGAGGTACCGTTTAAATGCGTGTAAGTGGATTATTCACTCTAGCGAGATACAATTGTCCTGGGTTAAAATGTGTTCCCTGTAAAACTGACAATGAGTTGATCCTCAAGAAACAAAGTCGCATCGACCGTAAATCGAAATCGATAAAGCAATATTAATGTATAATATGTATAGAATGTATAGTAATTTACAAGAATTATTGCATCGTCTAAATAGTTTATCTACCGTTTATCTAATTGTAAGTATGGTAATTACGAAGGTCTCGAGGGTATGTGGGATAAACAGGGTACAAGGTTGTATCGTAATTTGTATCGACTTTGATTAAATTCTTCTCGGCAGGAGGCTTGACCGTAGCCGTTGGAGCAATTGCAAGTTTAAGTAATAAAATATTATTGAATTTCGCGATACTGTACAACTAAATAAACATAGTTTCGTGTTCAAAGGGACTTGTTCCTTCGAAGAAAATGTCAAGTTGCAGAGAGAAAGACAGAAAAAGACAGAAAAAGGAATGTAGGATAACCAAAGGGTGAATGGAGGAGTTCTTGTAAATTGATAAGTAAATTAACATTTATATCAGATAATCAACAATTCGAATGAAACTTTATAGATACGAACATAACTTCTTAAGTTACTTTTGATTTCTATTCAAACTTAATAGCTTTCCCATTTATAATCGAACGCGGATTATATTGGACAACCGAACTAGTCGAAATACAAAAATGCTAGTAGCACGGGTATAATACATACCCGTATAAGAAGGGCAATAATATAAGAATTAGTGGTATGATTATTAATGGCTCAACTTCTACCTATAAATTATTCAAAACCGTACGATTCAATGCAAACGAGAGACAAAGTCATCGACTCACGCGTCGGGACGCGTCGTTCGTATTGTTATTATACATTGATCCAAGTGTAAGAATACTGTCGCAAAAACGAAAAATACTCGGGAATTTTTTGGCTGTTAAAGATAAACTTCCACGTTCAGTGCGTAATCGAGACGCGTTATCTTCCGCATGATCAAAACCATGCTCTTGACATATACATAAATCCCAACACAACACACAACAATCAATTTCGTATACTGCATCGTACTGTGATAGGTTTTGCACAAATAGGTTTTAGCGATGCGTTAGTCCTGAATCTCGTTTAATACAACAACGCCCAGTTACGTATCGTAGGGGAAAACCCGAAGAAGGATGTCTATCAATTTATCGAGCAACGTAAAAGCTGGATGTATGAATATACCTGAAGAATCGATCCTTGGGCATAAGTCATCGCGTGATTTAATATCGTGGCTGATTAGCAGCATTACTCATTTGGGTGCGAATGGCATTCGCGGCAACATTACTCGCAGCAGTTTGTACGTGCTCGTTACGTAGGAAAGTCGTGGCAAATTCCTGTTGCGCCTTTGATACGCTTGCATCCGATGTACGGTAAATACGATGGATCTGCAATAAAAAAAAGGAATAAACTATTCGGTCAATTCCTCCTCAAGTGGAGTGGATCGCGTTCTTCAACGGTACCTTAGTCAACAATAAGAGATCACCAACTGCTGCCAGGACGAAACAAAAGGCAATATTCAGTAAGAGGAGTCCGACAAAGATTCCTTTAGCCGTAGAGTCGAACATATAGATCGCAGTTATAATACCACTGTAATCATATCGTCATACGGTTAGATGTGTTGCGTTATCGATTTTTTTCAGAAATATGTTATTAAGAATATCGTAATACCATGTTCCCGATCCCGGAATGCCTATAGACTGGATTGCCGTTACGATTAGTTGAAAGAAAAAGACGAAGAAAAAGACCATGAAATTAAACGAGCTGTCGTTCCTGAAAGATACCATTCTTCTTAGTCCCATGTTCTTTTTCTCAAAGAATTTAAGATATCTCGATTTAAGTTACGTACATAAATGCCCTGTAGGCTGGTCTGAACCAGCATAAGAAGGAGAACGGAGTAAACAAGATGAGATAGAGGATAGCAAGACCAAACGTAGAGAATATACCATAACAAAGCATTAATACGAATCCTCCGATAACATTGAACAGTAAAACACAGCCATGAACTGCAAGTAAAAGTATTTTCCAAAGTACAATCGTACCGAGCTTGCGGAGGGTCGGTCTAGCCCCTTTTAAATTTACCGCTATCCAACTTACACATCCACAAGTGATACAATTGTCTGACTATCTTTTGAAAGTCAGAATGAATTTCCACGTCGATATCTTGGTAGAAGCAAGGCTGGAAGCAGCACTTCTCTGGCAGAGGTGGCCAGTTTCTTCTTGCTTTAAGATCAAGAACTTTCAATATAGAATCTAAAGGCTCCACGGCAGAGCCTACAAAATGAACGACTTATCTCACTCCTAAATAAACTCACGGTAATAAGGAGCATTTCTCATTTCCTCCTCTGTTCGTCCTTTCCATTCTGGTAGTGCCCTTTGCTGAAATTCAATATGCAACAGGTTTCTCTATGCTACGTGCGTTCAAAGATCAAAATACAATAATATCGCTACGGTCATCGTGCTTTGATTTAATTACATCCGTGGGTGGTGTCGTACTCCCAATGTTTGGAGTAACCGTCTGTTGAGGGGTACGCGAATACGGAGGTAACGGCGTGGACTGATTAGAAGGTTGCAACGTCGCTGGCTGTTGAGCACTCGCAGTTCCACCGTAAAGCGGAGGATTCGACGCACCCCTTACTTGAGCAGTGCCTTGACTACTCTCTTCCGCGAAAGGGTTATAGTCCTCCAAGCTTGTAGTGGCTAAAGACGAGCTGACTGCTCTTCTGATCGCCGGATCCTAAAGTAATTAAGGTTTATCCGACAAACTGTTTGTTCACTCGACAAATGTGCCTCTTGGTAATTGTGTTGATTGATGTATAGGTGTACTCGAGCCGTGCGTACGTATATCAATGAAGGCAAGGCAAGCTAAAGAGAGACGTAAGGGGCATTTGTTTGTGTGTGTGTGTGAGTGTGTATGTACAAGAACAAAGAATAGCAAGCATGCATACTGAATCTTTATTGATGCATCCATTCATACACGAGATTAAGGGGATGATTGAGGGAGGGAGGCCCGAGCAAAATTGAAGGCAATTCGATCGTGCGATAACATAGGAGAAAAGCGTTAGTCATAGGTGATTAGTCTCGAGTGTAGTTTTCGTCATAGATAAAGCAGTGTATACGTGGAGCAACAAGCAATAAACAAATGGTTAGGCGCAAATATTCTGGGGAAGGTGGATTTAACGAAAGCTGATCCCGCTTCTGTACGAACGGATGCTTCAATTCCGTTAGTGTGGAGATTTTTTTGCCGTTTGACACTTCTCCAAGCAATATTGAACGAACCAAGTGTTTCGGTATCGTTACCGCTACCCGGACAAATTTACTCACCGAGAACGGATCGTTGATGTTGGGCTCCCCGAAGGGATTCTCGTCAAAACCGGACATTCTATCGCTCCGACACTCACTAATGTGGTCACCACGAATCTATTCGATCAGGCAATACTTCGTCGATAGTCTCAGAATAATCTTATCTAAACCTCGTCTAAACTCGATGATCCATGTCTCTGCCAGTCTTTGCGGTTGCATACGCTCACATACGCTATAGCTATATAGCCGTACTGTCAGACCACGGCTGTGACATCAGGGCCGAGACACTCCGTACAAATATTTTGTTACAGATTCACTGCGCCGTCTAGGCATGCAGGAGTCGACACTACAAAAGGAATGCGGATATGACGTGGGGCGTTAGTGCGCTCCCTGCAGGGAATATTTATATGCGTGGGAATATTCGAAATTGGCTATTGCCGGGACCACATCTCCTGACCCAATCTAATACAATATTTATTTATTCCAACATCTGTACAACTGTGAACATTAATTCATAAACTCGTATGACACAAAAATTAAAACATTCTCTTTATTAAAGTTGTGGATACATTTTAAATATTAAATACACAGACAATTGGTTCTTGGCCTTCGTGCACTAACTGACACCTGCACCTTGGTTTTCTTGTGTGGCTAAACAAACACAAAAAAGTCAGTCTGGTATTAGGTCTGTCCAGAAATAGTCAGTGTTACCTTTATACGAGTATTCCAATGCAGTAGCGATAGTCCTCATGTCTCCTTCTATACTGCGTGCCCAATTTTCGGCATCTCCTATTTCTTTTAACGCATTGGAGAAAGCTTCGACGAGGTTTAACCAGGACTGTGTCTGTTTTGCAAAATTAGTAGCACTATGCTGCAATTGCTTTGCTTCTGCATCCAATTTCTTCTGATTGAGATACGCTTGTGCCACTCTGATATTATATCCATTCTTATTAATACTAATTGAAAAAATATATTAGTTCAATAACTCACCCTACATTTAGATGATCGACTAATGCTTGAGTGAGATTGCTCGCAGCTTGCACGGCTTCCCTGCGTTTTTGCTCTGTGGAAATATGCCCATGGAACAAATTTGCAACTGATTGCTCTTTCAAAACACATTGTCAGATGTTCCAATTTTACCTTGTCTCTCTTTCCTGGCAGCCTGTTTACTCTGATGCTCTTTGACAATTGCCGATAACATTTTCGAGCGTTCTTTGTCTCAGGAGCATCAATGCTTCCCGACAGTGTTGTGAGTACGTTTCCTCGCACAGTAGAGAGAGTGTGAATCAGTGCGAATAAATCCTGATCAATCCGACAGTGAACAGAGCCAGCTGACAAGCGTAGTAGCCACCGCAAGTAAACTGAAGTAAACATCAGCCATATGTATATGGCTATAGCTGTCAGTGAGAATCAGTGTAGGTGCGTGTCGCTTGCTTTCGCTTCTGTTTTTTGACCACGCGCAACGCGCAACGCGCAATAACGTTATAATCACGAATAATCACACGTTAGGATAATCCTCCTGATGTGCACGAAATATCAGGTTTTCCCTAAAGGAAAAATCTAGTAAATATCGGAAAATGTTTTACGACATTTCCGCATTCTTTTTCCAAGTTACGCGTTTTTCTCGGACAGATGGTGCTGCGAAATTCTGATGAAAATATTCCCTCGTACAGTTGCTCGTAGTTTTGCGTGTCCCCCGGACTATGGCGACTAGTGGTGGTTCTGGTTGGTGGTGTACAGTTTACCTGTTGATAATCGAGTCGTGTTCATCGGAAAATCGGAGCTCGTCGAAACCGCAGCGGTGTCGTGGGTGAAAACTGTCTCTGTTAGAGGAGCCCGTTACCACGGGATCGCTCTCTAATGCGGCGGTCAACACTTTCATACAAAACAAGAGTGTGCAAACGATGCGTCGAAGACTCGCGGCCAGGAGATTTCGAAGAGAAGTACTGTCATCTCCTGTACACCTAGCATAAGTCTGCGAAGAATGGTTTTAAGCGGATCGGCCGATCGTTCGAACGTTGTCCTGAATTATTTGCGGAACGAAACTTTCGGAAGCGCCTTTGGCCGAGCGCGCATGGACCCGCGCAAGATGTAATACATTTTTGTGGCCAAACGCAAAATTAAATGCTCCTAGTTTCATTTTTGACAAGAGGCTGCTTTGATTATTATTCTACGAGAGAATGGCAATTCGTATCACTCTGGAATGTGGCCACATGTCCATGTTACGTACGCAAGCCACCCAGCAGGGTTATACACACGACTGGGAGGTGTTTGTAAGAGGGGTGGATAATGCCAACATTCACCACTATGTTGATAGAGGTACGGAGTAGCGCACTCTACCACGCATACTTGGTTTCGTCCTCTGCGTCCTAGTGGCCCCTGTTATTTACCAATAATCTTCTCGCTTGTGTTCCAGTTGTCTTCTGTTTACACCAAACGTTCTCCCAGCCCAAGAGAATACTCAAGGAGCCCCCCTTCGTATTAAAAGAATCCGGCTATGCTGGTTTTAATATGCCCATACACGTTTACTTGAAAAGTAAGGGTGACCCAAAGAAGTTTACCATCATGTACGATTTAGAATTGTTACCCAGTGGTCCTCCGCTTACAAATTCCATAAGGCACACCGAGATAATAAATAATCCTACGGACGAATTTAGAAGAAAATTGCTGAAAGGTGGTGCCGTAAGTATTAAGTAGTTACTCGTCGTTCGTTAGCTTTATTTCGTTTATTAATAAATACGTGATTCGTACATTTTTCCAGACTATCGTGTCCGGTTCGGAAGCTCTGGGTGAGAAGAACGAGAGCAAAATGCCAAGTATGATCGGTAAGCCAAAACTGAGTGGAAGCGAAACTAAAAAGCATAAGGCAGCGGAATCAAAGATATCGGATTCGTTCGCTGAATTATTCGGTACACCCCTGAAACCGACGAAAGTTTCTCAAGAAAATAAGAAGCCCGGTGGTCAACCGAACAAATCGTTTGTCTCCAAGCCACCAGTTACCACGGAGAAGTCGGAGAAAGTAGATAAACAACCTAAAGTTAAGCACAGCCCCTACAAAGATGGTAAAAAGGAGAAATTGGAGGAGAAGAAGGATAAGAAAGTAAAAGATTCGTCAAAAGAGAAAGATAGGAGTAAAGATAAATCGAAAAGGTCCTCTAGTCCTAGTGGTAAAAGCCATTCTAGCCCTTCCGCCAAGAGGCCTTCCTCGCCCGTATCGATGAAGAGGCCTTCCAGCCCTTCCATGCCTCCGGCAAAGCGACCTCCTTCTCCGAAAATCGTCAAGGAGAAGGAAATAAAGAAGAGCATGCCTGAGAAAGAGAAGGATAAAAATAAAGAAGTTTCAAAATCGTCTTTAGATTCAGGAAAAAGTGAAAAACGCAAAGAGAAGAAGCACAAGGAAGATCGGGACAAGGAGCGCAAAGACAAGTACAAAGAGAGCGAGAGATCGAGCTTGAAGGAGGTTCCAAAGGCGCCAAGCGAAAAGAAACCTGAGAAACCTGAGAAATCTGAGAAATCTGAGAAACCGGAGAAGAGCGAAAAGGGCGAAAAATTTGAGAAAAATCAAGAGTACAAATCGACAAAGGAAGAGAGAAAATCGCCGAAACCACCCAAGGAGACTGAGAAACCCAAAGAGGAGAGGCTCTTGAGAATTGACAAGTCCGAGAAATCGGACAAATCGGAGAAACCAAAAGATGGGAAAACCGACAAGGACCGACAGAAACATAAGCACAAAAAGCGGGAGAAAAAGGATAAACGCGATGGTAGTCGCGAGCGGGAGAAGAAAGAAAAACACGAGAGAATGAAAGTATCGACAGAAAAGCAGAACAACGTAACAATCGTACCACCGATAAATCCGCTTTCGACCCTCTTAGCAGAAATGCGGGAGCGGGAGAGTAGCGATTCGGCACCATCGGTCGACGATGATTCCTTCTCGGAGCCGAAGCTAGCGTCAAACGTGAAAAAAGAGACAGAATCGAGTCCCCGCATCGTTCCAACGACACCATCCGAAAACGATAAGCCACTGTCCTTGGGGATGTCGGAGGTGAAGAAGGAGAAGAGCGAGCGAAACCGGCGAGACAAGACAAAGGGGAGCAGAAACGAAGAGAGAGAAAGTCGGAAAAGGAAACGAAGAAGCGACAGTAAAGGTGACGACGATCATGTCCCGGTGAAGAAGGAAAAGGACAGGGGTCATTCTTCTTCACCACCCTTGGAACCAGTGTCCTCGAGTCAATCGCCAGTAGCGATCGACCAGAAGAATGCGATTCACGCGATCAAGGACGAAGAGGAGCGAAATTTAATGGAACAAGCGGTGGAAACGAATGAGGCGGACGCCGAACAAGTTGCGCCGGATTCTACGAACAGTACTTTAGTCGATTCCGACGCGGGTGAGCCGCCAGTGTTTTCGGAGGACTATGTTTCTCAATTGAAGGACTTGCAACAAAAAATCATGACCTTGCAGGATAACCAAGAACTGCAGAGGGTTGTGCAGGTAATCGCGGAGACCGGTCAATACGAGATCACGAAGAAAACGTTCGACTTTGACCTGTGTGCCCTAGATCGTAGAACGGTAGCGCGGCTCCAACAGTTCTTTTCTGCATCGTGACCGTCTGTAGCTTAAAGCATGGCGCACTTTACAGCATATTATTATTAATATTATCCTAAAGATAAGGCAGTAAGTCATTTGACCTTATAAGAGATTCTTTTGCTATATCGTGAAACAGTAATATATATATCTACACATATTATTATATTAGAAATCCCCCGACGAACTCTTCAGGTGCAGCAGTATCTGTCTCTCTGTCTCTTACTCGTTGGAAGGAACTTGATCATTTTGGTGCATTATCGCTGTAGACAGTTTTCTTCGATTCGTCTCTTATTCATCTCTTATTCATCTCTTATTCATCTCTTATTCTAGTCCATGGACTACATAGTTTTACGATTCACCTAACCTTCGGACTTTCAACACGTCTATCCCTAAGAGATACACTAACATCACATTCGTATCTATTCTTGCCATTACCCTTATCGCGCAGTTTGCACTGCACGTTGCCTTCTTCAAAAATGCCCAATCTACCCCAATCAATTTGAACCATCCATGCATGTCCTCAAAATCGATCGTTTCTCTGTTCGCGCGAATGTCCACAGGGTCACGGGGGGGGGGGGGGGGGGGATTTTTAAGTGGTCTACACTGCATTTATTTATATTACATAGACTTTAATGTCGATTTCGTGCGTTACGAGCGTATAATTATCTTGCGTTGGACCTCACTTGTACTACACATGTGACGGAAATTCTTTGATAATTCGTGCATCACTTTGCCTTGAAACATAGATATATTCTTGATATCACGCGAAGGATTGTCTAAGAAATAGGCTCATCCCGATTGACATCGGGACTACCTTATATTTATTGATATTTTCATATGCAGCGTACCTATTGGTACGCCATCGTCGTAGAGAAAGAGAGATAAACGATATAAAGTAATCGATTCGTAATTTATACTTGGCGTAGCCAGTTGGCATAATCTGTATTATACAAGTACATATTACTACATAGAGCGAGTTGACTCGAAGTGAGTCACTCGAGAGGAGAGGGCCTTTGGTCCGAGGGTAACGGAGTATTCCTTGTAAGTAGCATTGAAATTGTATCATACGTCCGAGGAGAGTGAGGCACTGACGTTTACGTCACACACAACGTGACAAGACAAGGGTGAATCAGGCTTCTTTTCACACTTACACACACTTCGAATACTTTTATAAGAGATAATAAGTCGTTTTGAATAGTGGCGTGCGCACGAGTTAAAGCAACCAACGATCGAGGGATGTTGTGCTTTCTGTTTTTCTTTTAGCATTTTAGATCCTCAGGAGAGAATTAATGCAAAACGACATTTTTCTCGATGCATCCGAAACTGCGCTTCTTTGATTCGTGCCAGATTCAACTTAATTAACTTATCTACAGGCACGTTGTGCCTATTTTTCAGGTAGCCCAATTGCGGCTTTGTGTAAAGTGTTTTTCCGTGTGCTTGACTGTGTGAGGATGCATGTTTGCATGTCTGCATGTGTTTGCGTGGATTTCTACCGCAATTGCGGGAGATTAGCGGAGTCATGGTGATACGTGCAATTGATACACCAAATAGTGTAATGTTTTTATTTTTTTTTTTTTTTTTCCTTTGATAATGTTGCGTAGGGATTGAAAATTCTGCATTGCATAAACACTAAGCTAGTGTCTATAATGCTACAGTATGTTATTTATTATTTAAGGGAAACCAAGGTTTCTCTCAGGTCTTATGTCGAGTAAGGGCAAAACATTTTTACGGCTACCGTTATTGTACGCTAAGCATAATGATCTTGCTCGTATATTGTGATACCGAGTTATCACTGTCATTAATTTTATATTCGTTTCCTATTGCGGATTAGCGAAGGGATTTAGACCGATTAAAATTTCGCTAGATGAGGGTGCAGCCTTTTCTTCTATCGAGTTTCGTCTATACACTTTGCGAACTCTTTTCGGATATCTATACCTACCGTATATCGATAACGGGGTGCCAGATCTTTCTTTTGTTCTCCCTCTCTCTCTCTCTCTCGTTGTCACAGGCAACAGTACGATACTCTGTAGCAATAAAAGTCCTGCAGTAAATCAAAATCAGCTGACTCAGCGTGGGCATTAGGAGTATAGAATGCGCCGTTTTAATTAATTTGTCAGATTTCCCATTGTTGATTATTTCTCTCATTAGATTCACATTAGATAGAATTGCGAGAGTCAGTGTCATATACTGTGTATATCAGTCGCAAATTTTTACATCGAGGATCATCATTGATGGCCTCGTCTTACGCGAGATAACTCGTGCGACCGTTTTATACATTTTAGGATTTTTATAAGGCCTTTCTCTCGAGTTTTTGGAAAACCTTTTGACGGGCCTACCAACACACACACACACACGCTGCTTATGCAAACCATAGTATAATATTTCAATTTCTACTCTTTATTCGAGTCTTTCGAAGATAAATTTTTCTGTTGTTTTTTTTTTTCTCTTTTCTTTTTCAATGGTATCCTTCTACACGCTCAGTTTCGTCAACCGAAGCACTCCAATAAGTGTTTTGAACATTCGTGAAAAACATCCTTGTAATAGCCAATATTCGTGATCACGAGTTCGCCGCACATGTCGAATATGTTCGCGCTTGTGTAGCGTTTGTGTATTCTGTCTTTTATATTCTGTCCTTTTCGTACAAACGCATAGACTGCATCGACATCGTTAGCAGGGTTTTGCGTTGCCAGTAGCGGTTTGATTCGGCAAGCAAGCATTGGCGTAATAAAGCGTAAGTAAAGTAAGTACATACGTAGATCGCGGATGAAGCATCGTCGGCTGAACACGAGCGAATTCCCGAACGGGGAGTTTAGTGTGTAAAGATAAACTACTGTATGCACAATGCGAGAAGCCACTTCTGAAGTAGCTACCAATTGTAAATATTAGATCGGAATGCGATACACGGCCCTCAAGGGACGCGGTACAACCCTGTCGCTGAATTTGTATGCCATTTGACGAACATCTCACGACCCATGTACAACCATTAAAAATGTCAGGCGATAATAAATATCTGACATAACTGTGCCTCTAAATGCACTTTTTCCCATATTATTTCGTGGGCCTAACCCTATTTTCCGCATATATGTACATGAGTATATGTACATAGTATAAGAAAATAAGACTTGTACCATATTACAGCCGTTTATTAAGTCTCGTGTAATATTCCATACAACAGTGTAACAGAGTAAAATTTCTTACGATCTCCATACACGGAGCATCTTCCTCGCGACATATTATCCATATGTGTACATGTATAATTTAGGAAACAACGCGCGTCCAGTTGAGGAGTGGCCACTTCCTCGGATCATCAGACGAAAGCTCGATGCTGAGAGTCCCGTGTGCAATTGTCCGAATGTCAGGTGGTTCCTTATGGACGAGCTGGCGCACAGGTATCCTCGGGCGTAAAATGAGCGGACGACAAAGCGATTTAGTATCCTGCCAACTCGGCGAAGGTCGAGTCCATCTCGTCGGCGAGCGACTTGTATCTGTCCTTGTTGATGCCCAATTCGTCTGGAAAAATTCAGTCGGGGATGAGAATTTCTTCGATTCGACTGGATTACCATTTCTACGCTCTAACAATGCTATCCATTTGTCTCTAATTGGCGCTAATCACGTGCTGGGTTCAATTTCTCTTTTCTTCAAGACTTCTAATCTAGTTCTCTATAGAGTAGCTACGCTCGGTTCCTCGCGAGGAGGATCTCTTTGGCAAGATGACCACTCGAGGAATCGGCAGAATCGTGGAGAAGCAAATCAACAAGGTGATTTCATGGTCTGCACTCGCCAAACAAATCTTCCTCGGTTATCTACTTATTTCAGTCGACCTTGAGTAGGTTTTACATATTAATAAGAACATCGAAATCCATTGCTCTCTATGTGAAAATGTTAACCCTAGACAAAAAAATATATTCGTGCGATTTCGGTCATTCGGCATTCGATGTCGGCATTCGCCTGCCGAAACAAATTCCTGCTAGACAAAAGGCACAAAGGTTCTTTTTTTTCTTCTGGAAAAAATGTGAGGTACCCTTGTAAAAGTTGTTGTGTATGTCGACCTGTCCGCAGAATTAGTCGTACATAAAAAGCGGTATTCGTGGCGAATTTCTCAGGATGAAATACACATAAAGCAAACAGGAACATTGTGGGGTTGGTGCAAGACACTAACGATCAGATGTGAAAAGTTCCGCGCGAAGAAATCCAGATACATAGAGGCTATCTACATATTGAGTAGCGAGAAATGTCGGAAAAGTACATCTGGCTTCCATCGCAATGGAATTAGGGTGTGCAAAGCATGCAATACGGCAAGAATCGTGAGGTGTAATATACCTGTGCACGAGGGTAAGACAAATTGTTTTGCGAGGGGATGGCAAAAGTACCTGACGTACGACGGTCCACATAAAGATGCGAAGCTTTTTTTGTTTTATTTCAGTTAAGTGCGCGATATTTGCTCGTGTGGTTGTGTGTACATATGTATGTAATATGAACGCGTATTAATGGACAATGCTCCAAGAATGCACCAACGTAAAAACGTAGGAAGCTAATTAATAATGATTCGAAAAAAGAACTCCTAAGCAAAGTACTCCCAAATCGGACAGCTTAACAAAATGCGAAAAACACTTTTGCAAAATCGAAAAAAGCGACAGGTCGCAACGAGACTCGCCTGTAAACTTCACTCAAACGTTAAATGGCAAACCTCAAATTGAAATGCAGTATTCGGATTTAATCACGATACATTATAAATGTAGGTAGCATTGGACGATTAGACGGTGGAATTATTACAAAAAATGAGCCGAAAATAATAATTGAGTGTCCAGTTTTGGAAGACAATGCGGCAAAAAAGAAAGAAAAAGAATCGTAGCTAAAGCGGATAATTTTTACGGAGGGATGGCGCGAGGTATGTGAGTGACACATTTTAGTAGCCAGAAAGCTCAGAGAATGTCTTGTCCAATTCCTCGCAAATCGTTTTGCGTTTCTCCTTCTGCTGGTGCAAGACGTCTGGAAAGAAAATTGACTGTGTTGCACGCTCAAGTGTCTTTGATGCTTGTCGCGTGGACTGCCTATTTGCACTGTCCGCGATCGTAATCCAACTATAGTACAGTACGTCAGAAATGAAAGAGAGAGTATTGACGATATTGATCCTTTGGGTAGAGAAAACGTATTTACCGTCTTCGTGTCCATCTATCTAATATTTCCTGTTGCTGATAAAATATTATCCAATTAGAGCTACCATGCTACATATTGTCTTCTCATTAGAATTCAATTCGCTCCGAGGTGCGCGCATTTGTTATTCCGAATGTTCCCCAACTAACGGATAGCGAAAGTGTCGCTGTCAATTTGCCAAATTGCCAAATTGCATCGGAGCCCATCCAAATCCGACGCATGATTTTCCGAAAATATTTGCGGTATCTTATTATAGCTTAGTTTGCGAAAAGACTTTGCACACGTTGCGGTGAACGTTAACACAAGGAACTGACCTTCGAGCCTGTCAACCTCCTTCTGGAGTTTCTTGACCGTCTTCTCAGCGAATTCTGCTCTGGCTTCTGCTTCTTTTAGCTTGACTGTCAGGGTTTTGAGCTGGCGCTTGAATTCCTCGACTCGTTGGTTCGCCTGTTCACAGGAAAGATATCGTCGTCGGTAATCGTATCTTCATACAAATTCTATGATTACGGATAAGACTCACTTTCTCTTCGGATACTTCCAAAGACTTCAAGCTGTTTCCGACGACTTTAAGTTCTTCTTCCAACTCCATGATTTTACTGGAGAACAAGAGAGTTTTGATGCCCATACTACTGAATTCGTAATTCGAAGCGGCATTTGAGATGCATTTTAAATCCGCAATGAGACTTACGCTTCACCAGATTTCACACGGTCTTCGGCGACTTCGAGTTCGTCTTCAACGAAGGCCAGCTTTCGCGATACTTCGTCGGATTTTCCATCGGCGTCTTCGGCCAAGAGACGCGCTTCCTTCAGTTGGTTCGTCAGTTGGTCCATCCTCTCTTCATCCTGCTGTGCACGATTCTCCAATACTTTGCACATACTGAAATCACATATTTCAATCAGCATTATTTATATATGTATACTATATGTGTATTATATCTTAACGTAAACACACAATCGGAAATTACCGGCTGGATTCGTCAGCAGCTTGGGACGCCTCGGCAAGCTTGGCAGTGGCGGTGTTCAGTCGCTCTTCCGATCGCTCCAAGTCCTCCTCAATCAGTTGTACTTTGCGGTTGAGTGCAGCGACTTCGGATTCGGCCTTATCGAGAATTAACACGTCTATCAATTACACCTTTTTCATTTTCGCAAACTTTTGCACAAACTTTAGCACCGACTAATCAATGGGTTGAAAAGCAAGCAAATTCCATTGAGCAGGGTTAAAAGTTGAAATAGAACTTTAATGAATAATGGGAAAAACTTGTTTGGACATGGTCCAAGAAGAATTGGGGCAAGGACAGGAGGAACGTTGGGAAGAGTGTGTCAACAGGCTACTCACGTTGGTCAGAGCCTTTTCCTTCTCCTCGAGGTCCTTGTTGGCTTGATCCAAGTTTTGTTTGTTGGCCTCCAGATCACCCTCGACTTGAGTGAGCTTCTTCTGCAGCTCGCTAACTTCTTCGAGGACTTTGTCCGCGCGCATATTCGCCTCCTTGGCCTGGCCCTCGCAGGCATCGGCTTTATCCTGCGCATTGTCCTTCTCAAGCTTCATCGCTTGCATCTTCTTCTTGATCGCGTCCATGGTGGCGACCTTTGTTTCTTCACTTGTCCCACAAAACTATCGAGGTCGCTGAAAGTCAAGAGGATTTCTATTAAAAAAAACCAACTCACTGTGTTAGATTCTTTGACACAGACCCAGAAACAAGTTCCCCAAAGGAGTCAAAATAATTGGTTGATCATTTTTTATTTATGGAACATGTCCGAAACTATTCTTGTTTATCCTGAATTGACAATGAGTAATCGATGGGTGAAGCGTTAAAGGGAAACCTTTACCTTTTGGAATATCTTTCCATTTCTTCCAATTCGATAAACTGTCCCACTACAGTTTAATTCAATTATCGATTGCGATAGAAGAAATTCAAGGCATATCATGGATGTTTCATGCTCAATTGAGGGTGGCATCATTCGACCAATATGGCTTTGATTCCACGAGTGGAACAAAATACAGACGAGTGTCGATGGACGAGTTGGGTGGATTTGGGAAACATTGCAAATTTTGAGGATCGCGGAGATGCGAAGACGAGCATAATCGGCGACGGTAAAACGGTGCGGAGCAGATCGGGGCGTTCACGGAAATAGCATCCATAGGCAGATTCTATAAATATGCGGGAAACGATGGAGAGGACGCCGGCCGTCGACGTCGCTGACGCCGCGACGCGAGGAGCCCAAAAACTATGAACGTAACCCAGAAGAACGGGCTTTACTTGGCCGCCACCGACGACCGACATTCGATCTAACTGCCGCGTATTAATAGCATTTACGAAACTTGTGCGGGCTTTTAGGCAGGCTCTCGCGGCCTCCGCGACTTACCGTATGCTCTTCTACTATCATCTTTCCCCAATTTCTCTCATTTCTGACACCCATCTCCGCATGCTTTTCGATTCTACATCCTCGTTAAAATCAACCTTCACGGATATTTCTATTGACCAAGCGGTTCTTGATCAAGGCGACGTTTTCGAAGAAATGTTTTGGTACGTCAGACGGTAACCGGATCACAGTGCGTTAAATGACTTCAATCGTTTCGCGAACCGGAAGTTTTTCGATAGCAATTTGACGATTGAGTATTGACGGGAGGAGGGAAACTATCCTGCGATTCATTAAGCCGATCGCAAGTTCGGATGGTTGAATGCCAACGTGCGACCCTCTTTTCGGATATTAATAGCTCCTGGAAGATTTTGGCATCTGGTTACCCATGAATGCCAAAGTGACATGGGGATATACGTGTACGTGCTCGAGAGTCAACATCAATAATGGGGTTTTTAACGATGGGCTTGGTTTATATTTTTTGTATAAGTTTGAGAAACACTCTCACGATCAAACATAATTGATGGTAGTCAAGCTCGTTAGTGGAATAAGGGGTTAATGCAAAATACTGTGTTTAGGAATTCTTCCACTTGCAAAGATACTCATTAGAGAAACTACTTACTCCATGGTTTTGTGTTAGGTCCAAAAGCAGTTTCTTGAAGCGTTAGCGGTAGCAGTGCTGTTATTAGATAGCAGTTATTAGAAAAAATTCCTGGAAAAAGCTCCTTGATCCTTTATAAAGTGGCTGTGGGTAGAAAAATTGAACGGGAAACGATGCTCGGCTCTTCTTCCTCCCGAAGTTAGTATCCGCAAGCTACGTGCTCCGGCAGGACACGACGATGCGTGCCAAAAATTATAAAGCCTGTTAAGTAAGAGTTCAGTGACAGAATATCGCGCAAGATTTATTATGCCCGACTATCCGATTCACCGATTTAAATGGCAGCACACATTTTTTTCAGCAACCACCCATGGAACCCTTATCGTTTCACTGCAAAGGAGTTGGCGGTTGAAAATAGCACGCAGACCGTACGATTCGGTGGTAGGAACCGATTTATTTTTGCCACAAACTGGCCCACAATATCTCAGTCTCCTCATCATCCTCATCATCTTTTTCGATGCCTGGTCGAAAATCGTCGCACAGTCACCACTAGCCCGATAGGAAATCCCATTTCTCCCCCACGACACTTTATTAGCGATCCGCGATGCGATATCCTGCCAGAAAGTTGGGCGATAGCATTAGTGTGCTCGAGTGGTCTCCTCTCGACGTTAATGTTACAAATGCGATGTAAGAAGCTCCAAAATGCGGTGGTTAGTCGCTCCAAAAAGCTTTTTAAAAGAAAAGTTCCACCATTTCCGCACGAAAGTCGTGGATGCTTAAATCGGAGCGTTCGAGGTGTTAGCCCGACACCATCATCGCTGAATGAGTCAACTCTTATTTTAAACTACCAGGGCGACTCTTTGGCCACGGTAGTCTCGCCACTTTATCATCGACTTTATCCCCGAGATTTTTCTACCAGATACCTAGAGATGTATATCTGGTAGATCTAGGAGATTCGATCGACGAAGCGAAAGTTGTTCCATCCTGTATGATGCATCTTCCTCCACATCCTAAGGGTTGCTTCTTCTTCGGGTTCACTCGCGAAGTTTCGAGTCACCAGCGAGGCGGTGATTTCGTGCGGAAGACAGCGGCAGCAGATTAGAAGAGAAGAAGAAAAGCGATCGCGAGGGCAAGGCAACGAAACGCTTGGATGAGCGACTTACCTAACCCGAGCGAGTAGAGCAGCGCGAGTCGAGTGTCTGAGGCTGTCTTGGAAAAGCTCCGTGCTTCTGCGGGATGCTAGAGGAGAGAAGGACGAACCTGCCAGCCGCGCGAACAAGCCGAAGGTGGGGAGCCCAAAAATGGACCGCCACCGAAAGGTCTACGGGGGTGGGGCCCTGGTGCGTTTATTTTCTGCTCGCGTTTCCTCGGGAATTTCTCTCACCTTGCGATAGGGAGTGATTCTTCTGGAGTTACATCCTTCGGATATACGTATATGTATACGTTCAGCCTTCCGTATTAAGAAGTCATTAGGCCGACAGACGCTAAATAAGTGGTTTGGCCAACTACTTTGGTAAAGGGTCTCCATAAGGATGGGGCAGATCAGGGTAGTTGGGATAAAGGTAGGGCTCTCTGGACTTTTCAAGCGTCAACTCGATTCGATCCTACCAATAATACATTTATACGAGGTTACTCTGGCATCTTTCTTCTGCACTGGCCTCATTCCTATTGTTTCACTCGAACAAGGTAACAATGTCCTTTATAAGGGGCGAGGAGTGAGGGGTGAGGGGTGAGTCTGAATCTCGAATTAAGCTACCATGCGGTTTCACTTAGGAGTATCAGTTCAGCTATTTCGTAAGCTACAAGTCGAATGGTCAGCTGAGGTGAAGTTCAGTTTCAGTGTTCGCGGGCGCGCGTGTGGTTAAAAATACAAGTAGGTTTATTGACGATCCGAGGAGAGTCGGGATCCATGACGCAGATGTGCAGAGTGCCGGGCCCTGTGATGCCATTTATTTCGCTCATTGCAACTAAAAGAAACTTTTATTTTAAAATCAACAGCTCAGATTTTTCAGTCGCATTCAAAAATTCAGTACAATGCGAAATGTTTGATTTACGATTTACGAAACTGCTTGTTTCTTTACGCCGTTTGAAGCAAATTGTAAGCCGAATAAGATGTTCGGAGGATCTGTATAATAACGAAATTAAATGATCAGGAATTATTCGGAAGTTCGTCAGTATAAATCTTGTTACTTACATTGACAAATGTATCGAGGTCCATACTGAAGATGTGGGCACTGGTAAATTTGATTGGTTCTGTTGCACGTTTCATGATAATTAAAACGATACTTTTCGAATCCCTATCTAAGGTGATCCAATCCATTTGGAATATTGAGTTACAGACATCGAGACTCTTATATTCAAGTCACAAAGTTCTTTGTTAATATTGTCATGGACATTAGTCTAATGTCAGGATAATCAACCTACCTTTAACTTGACTTCGTTTCCGTACCAACAATAGAGGAATATCTGCAGAAGCATGCAAAGGACGTAGAATAGCATTTCCAAATACTTTGCACCGAGTCCATTTGTATTTGTCGCTTGGTACAAACTAACGCTCACGGCCAACGTGCTGACTAAGAATTGAAAGAAAAAGACGATTTGGAAACACTCGTTGAATGCTTCTGTAAACCTGGACTTTTCGGAATCAATTAGTCGTTATTCAGAAAACTGTGAGAAGATAAGGGAGAATCAAAACTAATGCAAACCTGTATATAAGATAGTGATGCCTCGCGCATTTTTTCAGGATATTCTGCTGACTAGGCTTGATTTGTTGTAGCCGATGCTCGAGAAATTCCATTTGACTACAGGTATGAACCAATAACCCAACTATGAGAGAATCGCAAGCGACGTGCAAGAGCGATGCAGCGCATAGGGCGGCAAGTTGGTACACGTAGGTGAATTCGAATACTATTGCAGCCGAATAATCATAAGGCAACCAAGATCGAAAAGTTAATTGCCGCTTCCGGAAAACGGTAAACAGGGAATTGACATATGTTAACACCACCGTCCCCTCCACTATGCTTACATAGCGAATACTGTTAATTCTGAAATCCATTTCAGATTTGCAACTATTCATTCTTTAACGCAATATTTGTAACTTGATACGCTTACCGTGATATCTCATCAAATCGCATCTGAATCTTCACTTCCTCCGGGTCAACTGGTGCAAAGGGCTCTTCCTCGAAGGCGTTCATCAGCAACATTATATTCTCACGATTTAGTAATATACCGAACAGCTTGAAACAGGCTGCTGCCATTTCAACTAGCATATAAAAATTCTCATTGAAGTCATCGATGGTCTCAACATTTAGAATAATGTCCATTAACTGAGCAAGAGAACTCGTGTACACCAGCGTTATAATTGCAATCGTATACATGTGATAGATTAGTCTCTTTAGTCGCGACGACCAAGAGGGCGGCCGCCAACATCCACATACTGTCAAGAGTTTGAAAGTCCAGTTTAAGATTTGCATTACAGAGTCGCATTACAGAGTTGCTCTGCAGAGTTACATTCTCACAATGGAATTCTTTGAAGAAAGTATCGAAATAGAGAATAATAGACCAGATATAGTACAATTCTGCTAAACTATCTCGATTCTGTTAAGCTACCTCAAGCTACCACCTGTAGCTTCCCCCGCGCATTGCCAAGACGTATCATTACCGTAATTCCATGTCTCCCTTTGTCAACGACACAAAAGTTACGTGTATTTTTTATCGACAACTACCACAGTCCTTACCCTCTATTTGTTGCCTGTATGCGTACGTGAATCGGTAAAGTCAAAGGAAGCTGTGAGTGTGCGTAAGGAATAATTTTGCCATTTTGGCAGATGAAATATATATTAGATTTAGGGGAAAGATATGAAATTGGAAAGATCGGTTTTGAGCTAACATATAGGAGCAATGACAACGTGCAGTATTCACTGTTATACGATTGAGGTTTGAAGAAGGGCTTGCAATATTTCTTTAGTTATTTCTTTAGTAACACAAATGTCATTTTTCCCCAAGAGTACGAGGTATAATGAAACAGTTTATACTTTTCTCATATTCGAAGTATTCTTTCTCATTGTTCTTCTTTCGTTGTTTGTAGGAAATTGTACGTCGAGTAGGATAATTTCAAGATCTGAAAAGGTGCGTGTCAATTTATTATCATGTGATATTATCGTAGAGTGTATGTGTATGTACTATGTATAAACTGGTTTGAACGCTACCGCCACAAAAGTACTCAGATCCATAACTAGAATATATGCACTCGTTAGCTCAATGGGTCTGGTTGCTCGTCGCATGATCATTATGAGACTCCTTTTTGTCCTAGTGTCAAACACCATCCAATTCATGTCGAAAACTCCGCTAATGACTCCGAGGCTCTGTGCTTATAAATACATATGCGAAATTTTAACTTGTAACGTGCCTCTAATTATTTATTACTCCAACCCCCGTGTGCCATCGAAAAAGTCTACTTGAATCCTTTTAATACCTTTAACTTCAATCCATTGCCGTACCAACAGTATATGAAAATTTGCGTCATCATACAGGCCATGTATAACACGAATTCCAAGTACTTAGACCCAAGTGGGGTGTTCGTTAGCATATATAAATTAATGCATACCACCAAAGTGCTGATACAGAACTGAATCCCAATAATAATGCGAAATTTCTCATTGATCAGCTTCGCGTATCTATGACGAGACACACCGATACTCGTATTTTAATACCTTACTATGTGTATAAAAAAATCAGTTTTCAGATTACCCACCGATATATGTCAATGTGGTAATAAACGCAGTATCGAAGTTCACTCACTGTCTCGGGCGTGATCTTCCTTAGTCGGTGTTTCAAGATGTCGATCTGAGAACAGGTGTGCATCAGCAATCCACAAATAACACTGTCGCAAGCCACGTTCAACAGGGAAACGTATATCAGAGCCAGGGTCTGATGGAAGTAAGATGCGAAGAAGATACCAGGGGTAGAGAAATCGTAAGGTAACCATGCCCTGTATGCCAACTTCCCATGGCGATAATTTATCAGGTAGGACGAGAGGATCATGCAGACCACTGTAGACTCCACTAGAATCGTATACTGTATAATCCTATTTCTGCAAATGATTCCTCATTTAGCTTGTTACATGGTATGTGTATGCAATGCAGCGTAACAAATACAATCTGTCAAACGCGCGTATACCCAATATTTTTGTCGAAAGTCGCTCGAATCTCAATCTCAGCGGCATCCATTGGCTTATATGGCTCCTGATGTAACTTCTGGATTAAGTCATTGATGTTCCGCCGGTTTTTTAGTAACGCGATAATCTTGCAACAAGCAATTGTGGTTGCTAGTAAGATGTAGATATTGTCAGTGAATTCCTCAGGATTTTTGATATTGAGGAGTACATCCATTAATTGGGTAAATGTTAGGGCATGGACCACGAGAACCACAAATATAGTGTAAAAATGATACAAGATCGTTTTCCAGGTCGACGACCAAGAAACAGGCCGCCTACATCCACACACGGTCAAAATACACATAGCTGGATACAACATTTCCATCTCAAATTTCAATAATCTTCGATCTCGAAGAAAATCATGGAAGAAATGTTAACTTTATCCATCGATTAAAAAATAAAATAAGCTAAGGGTAGAATTATTCGGCTAAACTAACTTCTCGGCTGATTATGACCTTTGTAATTCCCCGACTAAACTTGGGATCTTTCTCTTTTGTCAATCTACCGGTAATATTGCTCGGCAATGTTTTACTACGGACTGTGTCGTAAGGGGGTGAGTTTTTTTCCCCAAGAAGTCTGTCTCTAATATCGTCGCATGCGCGCACCGTGTTATTATCATAATTCTGCCGTACAGCAATACGGCTTGTAAAGTTACATTTTTATAAACCCACCTGTTCGGGTTCGTACCCGTTCACAATTTCTTTATAATTCATAAAACTGTCAACGCGAAGTCTAGTCCATCAGTAGAGAAAGGTAACGCGCGTATGCATTCGAATAGGGTAATGGAAAAGGGGAGTAAGTAAGCACATACGGACAATTCTCTTGTCCCCTCTTTATTATTCTCAATTAACATGTATGTATACGTATAAATGTACAGGAAAATACAGTATGATTCTCAGTCCATGCTCTTCGTAGAAAACAAATTTTTACAAGTTATATGTTCTACATTAGGTTTTCGATTCAATTGGTTCCATCCGGCCGTGCTCTGCCCGTGACTTTCGGCATTTTCTTGTTAGTGGAATCTTCCAATTCCTTTGATTTGTAGTAGTGCGGCGCGACTTCCAATAGCCACTTACTTTCGATCTCGGTGACCTGTTCAAGCAAAAGTCACATTAGCAAGCGTACTAAAAAAAAAAACTGTTTCGAATAGTTGAATAAATTCAAAAGTACTTGTCGCATGAATTCCTTGGTGGTGAATACAAGTTCGTGATACAAGAGCCAACGCGGCAGCTCTTGAAAGAGTGAGCTATTTGGGTGGATGGAGACAGTCTGATTGTGTTTCGCCGTTTTGTAATGGCCTCCTTTCGATAAGCGCGCAACGTGATAAAAATAACCGGCAGTAATAGCCTGGAATTTGAGAGAGAGAGAGAAAGAGAGATTAGCGATTGGTCGGATTCTACTGACAGCTCGTATTTTTGATTTAAACTACACTCACTTTTCGAATATTCATTGGCTCTGCAATTCCCGAAACCAATTCCATTTCGACTCTTTGCATCAAGCCGACCAATTGTTCCCTTACGTCTCGCGCGCGTTTCATTGACCTTACGTAAAAAAAAATTTATAAAAAATATTAGATTAATCAAGACAGGTGAGAATATTCCATGAATGGTGCTTGGATGATTAAAAATACCTATGCTGAATGAAGTTCTCGTAACACCAGTGAGTGCTATAGTCGCTCTGGTGCCACTGATTATACACATTGAGAAGAGTCAAGTGATCACCGCCGGGGATGTGGAAATTTTTCCGTGCCGTGTCAGCGTGTATTATTTTGTCTTTCGGCCTATAGAAGATTGCTCCATTGACCGAGAGCATTGCAGCGATCGTGGCAACCTCCTCCGAACATTTGTACCGTTCACTTGCCAATAACATTTTGGCCATCATCGGGTCTAGAGGAAACTCTGCCATTCTCCTGCCCAGTTTTGTTAGTTCGCCCTTATGATTCAAAGCCCCCAACGCATAGAGTTGCTCCAAAGCAAGGACCAAAGTCTCGTGCGGAGGAGGATCGAGAAAGTCAAAGTGCACCAAGTCATTTATGCCGAGTGCTTTTAGAGTCAATACAGCGTTACCTAAACGTATCGTTGCATCGTTATACGTATAGAGAAAGTACCTTATTGTATTCGTTCGAATGTCTCAGTGTATAAAAAGATCAACAATTACCAAGATTGATTCGTTGTATCTCGGGGACAGTGTTGTCCTCGAGCTCGTGTTGATAAGCCCAAGCAGTATAAAGTCTGAAACATTTTCCAGGAGCCACTCTGCCGGCTCTGCCTGCTCTTTGATTGGCAGATGCTTTGCTAATTGGCACCACCATTAAACTCTCCATTCCCGTTCGCGAATTGAAATTATTTTGTTTCGCGAAACCAGGATCGATTACGTATACGATATTGTCTATCGTTAAGGAGGTTTCTGCGATATTGGTAGCGAGTACGACTTTCCTCGCGCCTGGTGGCGTTGGCTGGAATATTTTCGCTTGCATGTCACTCGGAAGGTTCGCGTATACTGGCAATATTAAGAGTTCGGCTAACTTTGAACCTAATCGTCGTACTCTTTCCTGAAGCATCTCTTGACACGTTTCGATCTCGTCCTGCCCTTTATGTAAATTTATAACAATATCAATTGGTTGATCCGACGCAACTAACCGCGTTCTAATCTATCCATTGCACTTTTGTACCTGTCAAGAATACTAGTATATCCCCGTGAGGTTGGGTCGCGTGTATTTGGAGAATGGAAACGACACAAGCGTCAATGTAATCAGCCTCTGGTGCTTTGGTATAGTAAATGTCGACTGGAAATCGTCGACCCGGGATGCGAAAGATGGGGGCATCGTCAAAGAATTCACTAAATTTCGTCGCGTCTAACGTCGCCGATGATATTAGAAGCTTGAGATCCGGACGAAATCGCGTAATGTCCTTTACCAAGCCAAATAATATATCTGTGTGTAAAGTACGTTCGTGTGCTTCGTCGATTATCATTACGCTGGAAGAATATTTTACTTGACACACTTATATCTTGGAAGCGCAACCTTCATCAACGTAATGAACGCTTACTTATGTTAGTATCTACTGGTTACCTGTACGAAGCCAAGTCGGGTTCACTAAGAAATTCCCGATGCAATGTACCGTCAGTCATATATTTAATCCGCGTCCGATGGGAAGTGCAATCTTCGAAACGGATTGCGTATCCCACCTCGTTTCCTAGTTTCACAGCCATTTCGTGAGCGACACGTGCCGCTACCGACATAGCCGCTACCCTTCTAGGTTGTGTGCATCCAATTATTTTATTATTTTCTGCAAAGCCAGTTTCGTATAAATATTGAGGGATCTGAGTCGTCTTTCCAGATCCGGTCTCGCCTTCTATTATTAAAACCTAAAATAAGAAGATGAGTAGGAATCCGGGTCGGGTCATTTTCAAAATCGATTCAATTGAATACCTGGTGATCCTTTATCGCCTGAATGAGATCATTTCGGAAAGGATAAATAGGTAAACTCTTTTTCGTTTCTTGGATCGTTTGCAAAGCTTTAACTTGTGGCGAAGGACTCGGTTCCCTTTTACGATCCCGATTGACTCCTGGCATTTGTAGTGCTTGGACAAATTCGACTTCGTCCTCGAGCAGTAGGTCATAATCCTGCTGAGCTGCAATTAATGGAGACCTCGTTACCGATCAAAATCGTAATAAAATTGAGAGTTTTGTATAGACGCAGCATACCTTTTCGGTCTTTCGCACCAAAACGGAAGACAGCAGAGGACATTTGATCGGATTCCCATTTGCTCTGTTCGGATTGTGGTGGTTCGGTCTCCATAATTTCAGAGTCGGGTTCCTGCTTGCCTTTTTCCAAGGGCATTCGGTACCTCTGGATTCTTTCCAGCTCTCTAGCTTTCTCATGTTCCTTTGCCAATTGCAACAACTGTTTCTTGTGAGTTCTTTCACGTTTTTCACGTTCGGTTAAGCTAAACATTTGAAATTTAGAATTTAGAATTTAGAATTATTTGGAATAAAAAACGCTCCCTACAAACTTAAAGATCAGTAAGGTAGAATAATTTAGGAAAATAGTTACACTTCTTCTTCAAAAAGATATTCATCGTCTATGATATCTGCTTCGAGTTCAGCCACTTTATCTTCCTTACGCTTCTCCAGGTACTTTCTGCGCGATTCGACGCGTAACTTAGGTACCAGCTTCTCCCTGGCATCGGTCTCCATAATCTTAAGTCTCTTTGCCGCTTCAGCTTTGAAATCATAATGTTAAGCACGATATTATACAACTGGTACAATAATGTGAAAGGCAAAGCAAAAACAGAGCCACTTCTCAAAGAAAATTTTTGGAGCAAGCAATCATAGTATACCTGCTCCAGAACCAGCTGGCATCGCGACATTGCGAATTTTACTCTCATCTTTCGCCTTGAGACGGTGTGCAAATTCGTCTCGTTCCTTGATATCCCTTTTACGCCGCTCCTCTTCGCTGTCACTGTCTTCACTCGACGATTCTTTTCTCCTGTATTTACTCATTTTTTAGGCCCGACAGAGGTTATGTTTATTCTGGTAAAAATTATACGAAAATCAATAAAATAGACTTAAAATAACTTGAGATTAAGGTAAGCGAACATGGGCTGATCTTCACGGTTCAACATTGCAAGAGGTATTCGTGTAGGGGTCATAGAAGACAGGAGATGTTTTGGCAACATTGATTTAAGGTTATGTATGGTTTATTCGTGGTCAATGCCTTAAGAATTGCAGGTTTCAATTTATTTAGGATGTGAAATGGGATCTTAATAGGATAGACAAATGAATCAACACATGTATCAAAGGACACAGTAATAAGTATTTGTTTTCAATTGGCATAGAATCACAGCATAATCATTACGGAGAAGACTTCGGTTTCCAGTGAGCTCCTGCTATCAGCTATAGGAAACTGTAGGAAATTGTAGGAAACCCGGTGTAAACCTGTTGCTTAGTAACGGCACTGACCCTGAATCTCCGATAGCCAATTGACGCCAAGCATTGGTGACCAAGGACCAAGGTGACAAGACGCACACGAACAATGTAGGATAGATCTGTCATCCGGATGATTGGCCAATGCATTTGTGTGTCGTACACAAAATAGGGTCCAATAGGATCCCATTGCATCCCTTACCATTCTATAGCCGCGACCCAACGTTGCCGACTTTGACAGTATTCCATGGCAGCGCTTCCGTAGTGGGAATCACAACTAAAGGAGGGACCTTCGAGCTTTGAATTTTTCTACACTCGGATCATTTGATTTGCCCATACGGACATACATATGTAAGTACATACACGATAAGCCTAATGTTTGATTTAATTAAGTTTAATTTATTGTATGAACAGTTGTGAAAGAGTGTTACGCATAATAAAGACTCAAGTGCCGATGAAATAATGCACTTGTCATTTATACACAACCTTTAAGATACCACTCCTTACAATCATATCGTAAAATTCATTCGAAAATTCTATAAAGCCCTAAAACTCGACGACGTCAAAGTGTCTATTGGATCGTCCCTTGAGCTTGGATGATCAAATTTGGTGTTTATTGGTGAAAAAAATCAACGTTTATCTCGAATATATTTTTTATTATACATACATTAATGAAAATATATACATGGTAGACTGCAGCTTGTCGAAGCAGCGAAGTGTCAATATAATTCAGCTATAATAATATCCGTACGCAAATCTGGTTTCACTTAACATCTTCAGCGACATTCTCCGGATCGGCCGAGAATCGTCGAGATTTCTGGGAGGCACGTGTAGGCCGACACGTGTAGACCATACATACTGTTTTTTTTTTGCGTACCTGCGTGTAATGTAAATTCTTATTCTTTCCATTTATTTCTCTTGTTTCTATATTTTTCGTTCTATCTCACTTTTTGTCTCTGTGTACGCTTGATTCAATGCGTATAAGTATGTGTCTCTCTGTGAATGTGTTGTATGTGTCGAACCGTCGATACGCCGGCTAAAACACATGATCGGTGCACGTTTATACTTTCGCCGAGTTCGAACACGACCCTTTGACTGCGAAAGGCGTATATGTACGTTTTTATAAATCCATTATTATATGTATATGTATATGTATATGTATATGTATATGTATATGTATATGTATATGTATATGCATATATGAAAGTTGTGCATATACGCCCAGTGAATTTCCCTCAGCCAATTTTTCCAGTTTCGCTATCAAGTCGCTAACAAGAAACGTTGGGGCTTATGAATTTGCATGTTGCACAGCAACTAACAAATAACTGAATGCATTCAGTTATGATTTCTTACTTTCTTAACTATACGTGTGTGTCAGCGCGACTTAGCCAAGGACAGTTACAGAAATATCCTGCGGGACAGAGCGGACAGTTACGTATCTATTAAATTGGGTCGCAGTCAGAGGGTTCAAATCTGAATCTCTGTCCTCACACCCCGCTCAGAATCTCACTCTCATTTTCTCACTTTCTCTCACACTTTACCTCACTCATTCATACTCCCTTTTGTTCTCTCTCATTCAAGAGCTAACTTGCCTGCTCCGCTTCCTATTCTACTGCACAGCCAAACACTTGCTCGAACACTCGGCATATCAACGATTTCGAATTTGGTTAGCAGCTCGCTCACGTTACTCGCACCTTCCATCACCTATATCGCTCTATCTACCCCTCTCGCCGATGTCATTCAAACCGGCTAGAGGCTAGAGATTCTCGACAGTCTCCCTTTACATTCTTCCTTGTGATCCCTCTTTGCGGGTTTCCTGTTCTAGCCCCCTTCTAACGAGCTTCTCGTCAAGTATTGAATTTCGTTCGAAGGGGGCTTCATTATAGAATTCGACTTCTTATCCATTCCTGCGTCTTATATTTCCCTACCCGTGACTCCGTTAGTTGATCAAAGTGCTCTGAGCCGATCGGTGTCGAAAGATGCTCGACTATTATACATACATTCATATCGGCTAAATCAGAATTGAAGCACGTTTGTCGGTGTGCGCGCACAGACGATCCTCAATAATCAACCATGTTAAGTAACGCTTGTCGATCGATTGGGAAAAATAGTCAAAATACTATTGATCCTGTAAATTATGATTCTGGTCGGGATTACAGGATCATAGAATTGCTGGATGATAAGCTGCCGAATTGACGCATGGATGAACGAACTAATTCCGCGGGCCCGCTGTTCGCCGCTCGCGCGCCAAGACCAGCTACGGTTTAGCCAAAGACACCCTTGAAATTTGATTACGGCCGGCATATGAGTCGTTTCGTTTGTTTTTTTTTTTTCATTCGTCATTGTACATTCTTCCACCTCCTATTCGAAAACCTCCCGTGAATTTCGACTTTGTACATATACATTTATATACATTTTAGAGGTTTTTTTTTCAGCAATTCAGGCACTGCGATTGACTTCATATTTTGAGCCGAACTCGAATATCGAGCGGCGAACGGCGAGGCGGCTGTGAGTGCGATGCTGTTTTATAGAAAAGCCTGGACGAAACACGACAGCACGCGGTTTTCGCTCCGCTGGCACCCTCACACTCCTCCGATAAAGAGCGATAAAAGACAGAACGTAGCGAGAGTTGGCCGAAATCGTTTAACGAGTGCGAGTAAGCTTGATGCAACTTCTGGATGGCTCTGGTCTCCCTTACCTCAGTCCATCCCTTATGTTTCACCAATTCTTTTTCACCTCTCTCTCTCTCTTTCTCTCCCTCTTTCGTTCCCAACATCATCGATATTATGCATACACGATACATACGTACGTAACGAACAGCGCTTAATCATTAATTTGAGTCCGAATGACACGTTTATGATGATCACGTTACTCCTCTAGGGATGACATGCAGCGTATAAAACATATCTTATCTATATATTTATGTAGTGTGAATGAATATAGGGGTGCGCGCGGGCAGAGGGCAACGCGGAGGATGCGCACAACACGAGGTACGGCATCGCGGCATTCGAACAGACATTAGACAGAGAGAAAGTGACAATATATTGTGTATGTATGTATACATATGTAGAAGTGCGCAGCGCTACCCTCTGCTACCCTCTGCTACCCGCGTGCACGCGCGCGCGCGCATATCTAAAAGTGGCTTCATTCGTTATTCTGTGTTACACGCTATATTAAATATACGCGGATACGCGGATACGCTCTTATACGCTACCAAAAGATTAACAATTCGATACCTGAAACGCAACGACCTCGCGCGGTACACGTGTATTAGCCGGTTTTATACATGTATGCGCTTCACGAATTAGAGACGGGAAGGATAAACGAGTGCGTGGATGTGCCCGAGTATTGCACTTCAGGGTGAACCGTATTCGTTCCGCACTTAAAAGCACATTCTACTCGCTGAGTTCGCTCTACGAAAAGTCGACAGCCAATACGTGGTGCAATGGGGTTGGGAACGGAAGAAAGTAACGAGCCTTGCACGCCTTCCATCCAAAAGGTTCTGTCATGAGAACCTTCGGAAGGGCAAAGAGTGAACTGAGAGCAAATGCTCGTAACTATGCGCTTGTCATCCCAGACTATGTTGTTCGAAGGAATCGCGAATACTTCTCTAAATAGGAATAAAAATCCCTTTGACCCTGATGAGGATTGTGTGATGTGTCTAGTGCTGCATCTGTTCGCTCGTGTAAGTGTATTCGGATGACGGTAAGAATCTTGAGAATATTGACCTTTTTTCCCTTTCATTTTACACACTTGAGCGTGGCTCGTTGCTATCGCGTTACTTGGGCTATCACAATTTTCTCATTCCAATGGTCGAGCTCGAGCTCGGTGAGATTGCTTTCCGATCGAGACATTAAAGTCCCATTATTCTGTGGATTGGTTTTGTGCACGGTAGACACACGCATTTGGCCAGCGAACGAATATGATCTTTGTTCACCACCGGACATATTATTGTTTCATCACAAAGTACCGAAGACCTGATCGCGAATTACGAATGCCGAAAATCGTCGAGTCTGCTTCCTGACAAGAATAGTATACGTCCGCGATTTCGTACTGCCACCATACCGTAACCTAGGCTTAAAAAGTAAAAAGACCAGCGATCGTCGTTCGCTGGATTAAAGTTAATCGGTTTTAACGCATTAACGCTTTGATTCGTTTTGTCAGTCTGTGCTCTCCTAGTCCATGACAAGTTTTTTAAAAAAAAAGAAGAAAAAACAGAGCTGTCCGGGCCGTCGAGGAGAAGTGGTACACTTGGAACTCGAAAGCGCAATCCGCGGACGGAAAAAAAATATTAGATACTGCCCGCGAATCGATATAAAATGCATCTTAATGTGCCGCCGCTTACGCCAACAGCAAGTTGTACGAGTTCGAAAGACGATACTGACATACACCTCATAAAATAAACAGTCGCGCCGCGAATTTCATGGTATTGATTTTTTTTTGTATCATACTTGCGTTGCTCTTCTCGCTTGCGATTTCTTTGAGTCGATTGTGCGCCGGGACCAGGTTCGCGGCGCGCATTCCCCGAAAGGAAAGAAATTCGAAGGTGCCGCCACTTTGATCGCGCTGCGAACGATAATACACACGTACATGTATCTTTTTTACTTTTCGGAGAATTCGGTAAATCTTCCTATGTTTCTTGCAGCTCTCTCTCTCTCTCTCTCTCTCTCTCTATTAGCAAAAACCCCGTTGACTACGTAACGGCGAGACGAGATTCGAAAAATCTATGTAATTTGCAATTTCCTACAAAGTTTTTGGTTTTTCATTTTATCAATAATATTATAGGCAGTGTTAGTTGAAGAAACTGCTACGTACAGGAACACACAGAAAATCCTCGTAAGAATTGATTTCTCTGGATACGATGGGAAGAGGTCGTACGCGAAAATACCGTTTACCGCGTTTACTCCAAAAATTTGTCGGTGCTGCTATCCATTTGTATGAAGAATGGATTAAGGACAGCGGTGGTGCGTGCGAGTAATTCGAAGCCACAACAAGTATTTCCCAATGTTAATTCGAGCGGACTCCCGAAATTGAACTATTTTAATGATGGAGAACGCCCAAGTACCCTAAACGTTTCGCGGCCACTCGTTAGATACAGCTTATTCGAATATGCTTTGAATCTACGGTTTCTCGAACGTAAGGATTACCGCGAGCTAACGCTGAATCAACGAAACCTGGGAATTTCTTTCCTTCGCAGACTAGCTGCGCACGTAACAACGGCGATAGTAGTGATGCGAATACTATCGGTAAAACAGAGTACAAGTAGAAATAATTGTAACAGCAATAGTAGTAACAACGGTAGTCGTTATAGTAGTAGTAGTAATAGTAGTAGCAGCGGTAATGGTAGTAATTGCAGTAATTGCAGTAGCAGCAGTAGCAGCAGCAGTAGCAGCAACAGCAACTGTATTCGGTGACTGTGACGTACTGTACTCGTTGCGTGTGTGTGTGTGTGTGTGTGTGTGTGGAGCTCGAATGGATTTAAGGATTCGCGATTGACAATGAGGCTTGCTTGTCTGTCTGTCTCTCTCTCTCTCTCTCTCTCTCTTTCGTTCTCACTGCTGATGAACCGGGCGACCAAAGTCCTCGTATCTGGTAACCACACTAGTGAGGGTCCCACGATCGCCTTGAACAGCGATCACCAAAATACAAGTCCACGTGTAGCGTGGCACAACGGACGACTTACTTCAGAGTCAGTTGAATGCAAAATCACAGAATAACGCAGCACCGACAGTACCGCTGTCGGGATGCTCCTGCGCTGGGGGGCGGTGTTGCTGGTGCAAAGTACGCATGGACTTTTATATTAGGCAGGTGCGTCTGGAAAAATCAAGCGACACGATTGTTGAGACACTGCGAGTGAGCTTAAATCCGCGCGAAAGTGATTCTGACTATAAGAGGAAAGTGAAAGACACGGTACCCTGAGTCTATGTATGCCAGCGCGAGTTATTAGTTGACAGTCGTACAGCTCGATGCGCTCGAGATTGTGGCAGGCTTGTAGGAGATGGCCTAAACTGGCGTCGGTGATAAGGGGGCAATTGTCCAATTCCAGAACCGCTAAATGTTCTGCTGCGCAGGGAGACAGAGCCAGCTGCCGAATCCCTTCATCCGTGATCAGCTCGCAGTGGGACAAACTCTGTAATCGGGTGACAAAAGACACCGCACCGCGTTGGTCAGATTTGCGAAAAGGTTTTAGATTGCGAAAGCACGAGCAAAGAGAGGATTACTCACGAGTTTTTCCAATCTTGGACAACCCATGGCCAAGTGTATAAGGGTGGCATCCGTTATTAAAAGGCACTCTTCCAAGTCCATCTTCTCGAGTAATCTACAATTCTGCAAATTGGAAGCAATGCACCCTCTTAGGAAAGAGCGAAAAGAGCAAAAAGAGCAAAGTAAGGAAAGTGAGGAAAGAGGCAGTGGAGGATCGATGACACGATTTGTACTTACCCTTGCGAGAGCCTGGAAACCTGCGTCCGTGAAATGAGTGCAAGCAACACACTCGAGGACACTGAGAAGCGGACAGTGCTCTGCCAGTGTTACGAGAGATGCGTCCGTTAAGTTGGGACAGTTCGACAGGCAAACGTAATGCAGCCGTTGACATCGCTCGCTAAGTTCCTTAACGGCTTCGTCGGTAATATTCTGGAAGGATTTCGTTAGAGGCGTTTACTCTCGATCTCTTGAGATTCGGTACACTCTAAGAATGCGGTGTATGTACCCTGCACTCGTGAAGGTTGATGGCCTCCAAGTTTGGGCAGTAACGGGCGAGACATATGACCGCGCGATCGGTCAATTTGCGGCAACCTTTACTGAGAAAGCTACGAAGTTCCGGGCATCCCCGGGCGAGAGCCTCGACTCCGGCATCGGTAAGTAGCTCGCACCACGAAAGGTTGATGTGAGTCAAAAGCGGACAGCCATCCGAGAGTTCCTTCAAGGAGTCGTCCGTGATTTGGGGACACGAGTCCAAGTTCAGTCGTTGGAGCTTGGGACAGTGGCTACTGAGCGCCGCACACGTGTTATCCGAGATCTTTTTGCACTGACTCAGATTCAGCTCCTCGATGTTTGGGCAGGATTGGGCCAAGGTACGCATCGAGTTGTTCCCGATGCTCTGGCAGCCCCTAAGTGACAGCTGCCTCAGAAAGCCTCCGCAACGCCTCGAAATGTTCTCTATAACTGGTCCCTGGGTTCACACAGAGGCACGACTGATTGCTCGTCGATCGTTATGTACTAACGGAGAGAGAAATTGATACCAGCGTCAAACTGCCACTAACGACCTTCACGTACCTCTACGTCTCGCTGGAAGTCGAAGAGATCGATCCTTTGCCAATTGGAGCCATCGAGCGCCAAAACGTTCCATGCCTTACTGACTTGAGCGCACCGGCACAGCGAGACCACGTCCAGATACGAGAGGATTCTACCGCGAAATTTCAGGATCGTTTCGTTAACCAGTGCACTATGGCGAAGAACCTAGTCTACCGACATGTACGTACGGTATGTACGTATACTACAATAGAATAAATATCTCTCTCGCGGTACCTGAGCAGAAGTTCTTTTGGCAGTTTCTTATTTATCTGCGCCTCGTCGTCATGAAAGACCCACGTTAGCTGTAAGCAGAATCGGCCGACCTATTAGTCAAATCTCGGGATTCGCTCGGTGCGACAAATGGTTCCTAATAATACGATTAACGGCGGCACATGAGAGACAAGGCGCCTCTCGGACAAACACACACACACACACAATGAGACTCGTATATCGAAGGAAGAAAAACCGTAAGCCGCCATGCCATTAGCTCAGCACCCTCACTCTTTTCATGCCTACTCACATATCATACGTACACTGTACTGTTGGGTGCTGGAGAGACGAGTCCCAAAGCCCGGGCCCCGGGAACCAAGGCCCAGATTGCGCGCAACGACTTCTTTTTGCTGTGGCGCATCTCTCCAGCACTCAACAGTACATACGTAGTACATAGAATAATAATGGAGTGCGCGCAGTTCTATCTTCTGCCTTCGCGTCCTTCACAATTAGAATACCATTGCAAAGTAAGAAAAAAATCAGGGTACGGTAGGCTGCAGCTCGAGACGTTTTCTTCCAAGAAAAATACTGCTAGGTGTGTGGGGATACGAGTAAACAGACAGAGAGTTTGGCAGTGCATAAACATTAAATTATCATACAGCGGAGTGGACGCGAGCGCAAGAAAGCGAGCGACAGCAGCATGCTGGACAGTACCAAGTTGACCAACCTGCATATAGGATTGCTTCATGGTAGTGACAGGGTTGTTGTGAGTGTGCGATTGCGATGTATGATAACCGGCCTGATGATGATAATGATGATGATGTTGGTAGTGGTGATGATGATGGTGATGATGATGATACGAGGGATGCTGTTGCCTCCACCATTGACCTCCGGCACCGGGCTCCCCGACCGCTTGTACTTCTTGACCGCTCTGGCCCCCTCCGCCTACTCCCACGCGACTTACTTTTTTCTAAAACACAGCCCACAACCCCACTTTCTTTTTTCAGCCGTTTCATTCTCTCTTTTTCTTAATGCGATGTCTATGTATGTATGTACTTGGACCATCAAGCTCTATTCAGACTCTACTACTGTATGTATCTTGGCACTGCCTCACCCCCAATCTCATTCCCTCTCAATTAGAAGCTGACAATGACACAACACACTATTGGCAGCGTGGAGAATCTCGAGTTATCGAAACTCTTTATCTACCGAATCGCAAAAGCCGACCGTGATTTTTCCTCACCACAACACACACTAGGACTAGATCAATGAGAATTATGTATTTATATTGTTAGACGGGTCGAGGTTAATATGGAGTTTCATATTGGGCATATTATTTTCTCACGCGCAGGGGTACTTCGGCGCCGTTAGTCTCTTTGGTCTTTCCGGAGTTCTTGAGCTTCATTTCGGAGCGATTTCGAGTGCGATTAAAGCCGCAGGTGATCCAGTGCTAAATCGTGCCTCCTTCATCGGCACGCGCCGAACACGTATTCATAACGGCGAGCCGCGCGAGGAATTCTAAAACATTTATGATTTTTGACGCTTCGATAAAGTTCTTTTGTTCAGTGCCGCGAAAAGAATTGCGATAAGCGGACAATGAGAACAGTTATTAAAAACAAAAACAGACAACTCATCCTGATCTTACACTTCCTCTTTCATCCTCACTTCCTCCCTCACTCTTCCCAGTTTCTACCTAATCGCTTTAATCGTATCTACCGTGATATCCGTGTCAGATAAGCACTCTCCTTATTTCAAGAAATAATAATTAAACGGGGGTGACGAACTCTGTGCTGACGTTGCCGCGTGGGTAGGTATTTTTCCCCCCCTTCGATCGATCCCCAGACCCCCGTGAGACAGTGGATTATCGATGCATTAAGTCCGGCTTAGTAAGCTTCTCTAGGTGTCTTCAGTTACACACCCGACGAGGAAAGATCCTCGTTTCGAGCGACCGATCAATTTTCGCCTGCTCCAACGATCGATAAGTCCAACTGCAAACACGACGAACGCGCGGAAACAGTGCGAGCCACTGACAGATCGCTTTGTACATAGATATGTACTTTGTATGTACATAGCTAAACATCCCCACAAACCCGAGCGCGAGCGCGAGAAGCGCACATTCTACATAATTGTAAGTAGAAGTGGACCGTGCTCGTTTAGACCTGGGGATTCGCGAGAAACGAGGCCGGTGCGGTGTGACGCGGTGTAGCGCCCTACACCGCGCTCTCTGCTATACGTTAAACAAGGTTTCTTCGAATCTTTTCGAATCCTGCCTCTCTCGAATTCAATTGCTCTCGGACCATACAACCTCTGCAACGCGCACCTTATAATGCATGCCGCGATATACCTGATTACTGATAGCATCTACGTTAGTAAAGGGAATCGCGGCTAAGTCTACGTCTACGTTCCATTTGGATCCTTTGAAAAACCTCTGCTACGTAACAGAGATTCTATACAAATTTAGATTATTTTAAAATTCTTAAGCGTATAATCATTTGATCTGGTCATTTTGCATATAAATGTTTACGCGGAACAGAAGATATGTATGTACATGTATTTATGCGATACGAGGATCAAAATAGTAATTGCGCGGATCTGGAATGCTTTCCTCGGGAAATTACGAGAACTCTCTTGGAGTTAATATCAGTCGAAAACAAGTGGCCGATGAGCTCGAGGGCGGGAAAGCAGGGGGAAGACGATCGTGCGCATGCCATACACGCACGGACGAATAATAATTTTTATTCTTACGGCCCTCTCGCGTTCTCATGCAGTCTCTTTCGGTGGCAAGGTTCCGACGCCACAACAGCGTCTCGTCGACTTACAGAGCAAAAAAGGAAGTAGGAAGGGAAAAGTCGAGGACGCGCGCGATCCATGACAACGGAAGGCGCATTAGAAGACCAAAAACCCTGATCGAACGGTATGCTCAAAAAGGCTGGTCTTTAATTAAACCTCAGGCATATACCGAAGAGACAATGGAACAAGAAGGCTAATGTTGTCTTAGTCGTCTAACTGTAATTTGCTATCATCCTCTTGAGTATCGGAAATACACGTCGAACATGTTTTTCTAATCTTTCATTAAGAGCCCGAAATCCAAAATTATAGAACTAGCTTCCCAACAATCCATCTAGGATTAAATGCTAAGTCTAAACGATCAATCGATCTAGATTACTGCAGCATACGATCGAGCTACCGAATAGTACATTTTGGGTACGGCCTATTCAATACTAGAATCTCTTAAAAGTATATCCCTCAACTGGCAATCGACAGATCCAAAGAAGGCCTGCTGAACATTATTTTCTTGAATGCTATATCCTTCACTTACGGAATCATTTTTATTGGCGCAATAAAAATAGAGATTAATAAACACCGCTATTTAATTCCGGTGTCTTAACCGAGAAATTTTGCAGCTTAAAAATAAAAGAATGATGGATTAGATTGAGTGGAAATGGAAGTGAAGCGAGGCGGACCAATTGATATTATCGGTTCGCCAGATTGCATCTCTCTTTAAGCGTGGTTTATATCTAACAATGAGATCTTTGCAGCGTCTATCTCGCGACGCGATAGGGTCGTGCGCATGAATTCGCGCTTTATTATCGCGTTGCGCTCTTTCTCCAATGTCTCTTTATAGTCTTTATCCTCTCGGCAAAGACGGCCGTCGCCTGCTCTCCTCCTCGCTGGATCGGCGCGGCACTCCACGGCATAGTATGGCAGAGAGACTAGCGTAAACACGAGCGATGGATGCCTGGCGAACCAAGCCGGCTCCGCGCGGCACGGCGCTCGCCGAAAACTTTATAAATATACAATGCGGCTTTGTAAAATATTCACGAACCAGATGAATGGCTGCTGCCCGGACGCGCTTCGGCGTATAGCACGCGATTTCGTATGTTTCGAGGAAAGTCAAATACGGAAGACAAATATTGTCGATGGCGTGAAAATATTTGCTTAAATAGTAAAGTCCACTTTCGTTGGTGTAAACTTTTTTTACTTGTTTTCAGCGCCAACTGGTTTTGCGCGCAAGGATTCGTTAATCTCTCGTCGGTCCTGTATGCGGAGCATCGTCGACCTCTCCAATGTAACTTTTCAGTTGGATATTGGCGAATTTACATTGTTCAGTGAGATTGCAATTCGCCAAGTCTTACAAGTATTAAATTTCTTGCCGGATAAAATGCTATTTCAGACTTTAGGATCATAAGCTACTTGTTAATTCGCATTGAAGGATTAATATCCGTTAGTTGTACAGAATTACTACTTACAGCTTGAGATACAGAGGATCAGCAAGAGTGCAGTGATTCACTTAAATCCTAGTGAGCCAATGAGATTACATACTGATTTACTGGGATCGATGGATCGCCTGTTGTATGTATGTAACGTGTGACTTCAGCACTTGCAAATGAGAAACCATAATGACCACAACTGCCCATGACGACTCACGGAATAACAGTGAGTCGCGATCGTCGCAATGATCCTTGTTATGTATGTACCGGTGATTTAGCAGGTTCGCTCGCGAAGGTGCTCTCAGCGCGCGGACAAACAAACCTTGAGGATGGATCCCTGGTGGATCTCGCCAATCCTGTGGTCGTTTCTGTTTTTCGTTGCGCGTGGACGAAGGTGCGTTGAACCCCACGGTCTGAGAAATTGGATTTCCACTGTTTACACGCCCCCACAACCGCGCACGATCGTCGCGTCGCGCGAATCGTATCGTTTTTGTATCGCGTGCGTAGGGCAAGTAATCGCGCAAGGATTCGAGTCGGTAAGCGAGGATGAACGCGGGAATAAGTGGAGGACTGTGGCCAGGAATGGTCCAGCTGCGAATTAAGTATCGATCTCAGTGCCAAGACGCAATTTCTTTCTTTGCCTGGATGACGGAGTATAGCCGGGCATTTTTTGCAAGGAGGAGAAGGGGAGACGACGCGCGTGATCAGCGAAAGCGTTTCTCTCTGCAGCGGCAGTGTGTGTGCCTCCTCGTGCTGGCTCCCAAGCCTTTAAATCCTGACCGATCGATGTTTATTCGCCTTCCTAAGAATATAATAAGACCTCCTTATCGTTCTGTCACCGCCTCCGCCAATGTCGTCGCCGCTTGACAGCGCGATTACTATGCGAAAGAACCGAAAAACACGTTTCGGAGTGATTCCCCGCTCGCGGAACATGAGTTCGAGTCACTCGTTCACTCGCTCACGATCGCTATCGCGCGACCGCGCGACTGCGACTGTGGCGCGCTTACGCATAGCTTTTTCCTTTGTTCTGCATCGCTCATCTGTTGCGCAATGCAAAAACAGAGGCAAGAACGAAGACGATGTGTCGTTTATCGATCAGCAGTGCAACAACGTGGAATCGGCCTCACGTGTGCCGCTTGCTTCGTCGCGATATCTTACCGATTCCGGGAGCAAAACAACGGACGGTAAGTCCGCCAAAATTCAACCCTTTCTCTCTTTCTCTGGCGCGCATGCCATTGCACCTGCTCTGTGGATTGGCTGCCACGGATCGCGAGGGACCCGGCAGATGCTCTCTTCCAGTGCTCGATGGAGCAGACTGGAGCTCTCCGTCCGTTCACCGCGTGCTCCTCGCGCGCAAACTTTTCCCTCCAATTTACGCCGGAAGTGCTGTCTCCCACCGCGGCATCCCTCCTCTCTTCCTGCTTTCCCTCGTTCCGGCGCGAGCGCCCAAAACAACCCAAAACAAGCCGGGGAGGAACCGATAAAGGGGGATGACAGCCGTCGATATTGCGATTCATGGAAGAATATTCACAATGGAGGACGAGGGGTGATCGGCCACGTGCGGTGGCAGGGGTTGGGCTACACGAAAACATCCATGCACCTAACGAAACCGAGACTGAGAGCGAGAGAGAGGCGACTCTGGTTGAGGGGTTGCGAGGAACAGAGGTAGCGAGATCCAGATGAGGGTCGCCGATTTTCTCTGGTGTGTGTCCGGTTGTCGAGCGCTGAGGAAGACAGCTCTCATTGACATTCTAATAGCACATAACGATCGGCGAGTAACTGAGAGAGACCGTGGCACAAGCTGATGGGCGCGCGCGCGCGATATCGCTCGTTTCCACACACATTCAATAGAGACAGAAAGATTCTGACAATGAGAGCGATATACTCGATGTTTGTGTGGCCATGCGTGCGAGCAGCCGCTCTACAGTGTACAGTACTGTGTACAGGCCTGCATGTGGAGAGAGGAAGGGGCATAGGAAAGAGCGAGAGTGAAAGAGAATGAGAATGAGTGAGAGGGAAGCCCCAAGGAGGGAAAGAGATAGCGCTCGACAACAGAAGTAATTCGACTTTTGTGTACGCATCCGTCTGTTCCAATTGATGTACAGCACTACGACAGTCGTCGAAAAGTAGCAGACGGACCGATTGTCCGAATCTCACCGTCGGGACGGATATACCTGAACGGAGATACCTGACTAGCCGAGTATACTATCTGTATATGTATGTATGTGTACCTGGCTGGATACCTGCTCTCCGGACTCTGGAAGAGTAGGAAAAGCGGGAGAGAGAAAGAGAGCGTCCGAGGAACGAGGCCGCGAACGGAGCCACCCCACCAAAAAGAGAACGGTATTTATCAGGACGAGCAACAACAACAGAGCAGGGGAAGGGGGGATAAGGGCTGATGCTAAACACAAGACAGTCAACCCGCATTAACAGACTCTCTCTCCCTCTCTCTTGGTGGTTGAATCACCAGCCAAAGACTGGCAGGACCCAGCCAGGAGCTAGAATCGGAGAGAACGAGTTGGAAGAATGAAGCTGGTAAAACGAATGAGAGAAACAAAGCTGACAAAACTAACATAAGCGAGATAAAGAGGTAGGAAGAAGGAATGAGAGAGTGTGACGACGACAGAAACAGCTAGCTACTAGCTGAAGAAGGAGAACAAGAAAAGAAGGATTGACACAAGGAGGAAAGGAAGGAAGGTAGAAAGAACAAAAGATGGACTTGGTTACTCGTACTCAATAGAGAGAGAGAGAGAGACAGTCAGCTAGTCGTCAATCGACAGAATCAAAAGAAAACCAAAGGAGACGAGGTGGCGAGTCCAAGAAGAGAGAGTGAATGATGGGAAAAGAGGAGAGAACGCGCTAGTGAGCGAGCGAGAGTAATATACAGAGAGTTTGAGAGAGAAAAACAAAGATGACGACAAAGAGAAAAAGAGACGTAAGACGACAGTGGCGGCGGCGGTGGCGGCGACGGAGACGGAACGGTAGCGGTCAAAAAGTGAGAAAGCTTGGAAATGGTGGAATGTAGTTGGTAAGGGTGCCGATCGTAGAAGAATATAGCGAGGATATGAAAGGATATGAGAGGATATGAGAGACTATGAGTGACCGAGGTAGCTAGGAGTAGTTGACGACGACTTGAGGATAGCCGAGGCCGAGAATCCGCTTGGCAAGCGGCGACTCCGCCGAGCAGAGGCCAGGGGAGCGAATCAGCTGTTCGCCTCGGCAATGACAACATTGGACACGCACGACCCCCCGTGTGGCTTCGGTTTGACGCGCGTTTTAAAGTAGTCCGCAGGCAATGCAGGCCAGTGGTTGACTTACCTCGAGCCTGGTGCGCCCGGAGTGTATCATCCTTTTGCGTCGCGTTATTTTGTAAGCCTTCCGGGAACACCCGCACGATCCGTTCGAAAAAAAGTACCGCGACCCCGAGCGAGTTGCTACGCTTCGCGAGAGAAATGGCCGAGTCTACTGAACGCCAGACGTGCTGCCGCGGGGCGAGAGGCGAGCTCGAGCGATGCGGTTTCCCCTAGCTCCGGTTTCCGACGAGACCATTGGCCGACGGCAGTCGACTTGGCGACAGCGCTACCAATCGCACCGCAACTAGCTATTGTTTACATGCCTCCCATTGGATCGTTATTTTTGAGGGAGCGCAAGCACGTCGTGCACTTGCCATCAGTGCCATGCAACGACGCCAGAGCCACTATACACTGTATATTTTCCACACACATTTTCCCTAATTTCTCACCTGCTTTTTCTCTCACCGTCACATTTGCTTTACGTTCTCCCGTACACTGTTCTCTCTTTCTCTGCTATTGCTCTCTTTCACGTCAGACGTGGCTTCCTGCGATATCGAGCAAGCGGCAGGGCAGATTACATTTCTATCAGCTACGAGCAACGACGAGTGCTCACTTTCCGACCATGCGATAGGAGACCAGCCGAGGCAAGTAGATTCGGTCGACCGTGGTCAGACGTTTGCCTGGGGTGCGCTCCGGCTATACTCAAAACCAAACATGATCCCTTGCGTTCTCGTGCGGAATCTACTCATACTAGATGCGACAGAAGCATACTAATAAGCAAAAAAGTGTTTCAATAAATGAATATATGAGAAACCGACTTTGATTTTTTTATAGATCTTCCTGCAAATTATTTTACCCATACGTTTACTGACCAAAATAGATCATTTGCTGTTTTGCACTTCAAGTTGCACTTCGAGGATAGTCTGGAATTAATCAGATTTGCGAAGGCCAGTTTTTCGGAGCATATAGCTCACAATATCGCTCTATGCTAAATCCACCGTCTGCAAGGTTTCTAGCGTCCCAGTGATAAGTGTATCAATGACAGATGCACTATGGCTATACAGTATAGTAAGTTTCACGTTGCATCTCATGGACTTGAATCCTCAAAAGACTTTAAAGGTTGTCAATCCTCATCGTTGTCTTCCTTCTTTTTTTGACTATTGATTGCGAAATGCGGTCATACAAGTATTCGACTGAAAAAACAAACCTTGTTCGACACGTGGACCACCGACAGAAAATCGGTCAACGAGAGGGCTTTCAAAATCGTTTTTCCATGCCCCAGATAAGTGCCATTATCGTGAAACGGAGTTTCAGTGTCTTACAGTAATATCTTAATCCACTAACATTTATTTTTGTAACGAAAGCAAAAGAGGGAGAGAGTCGCGTCATCCTCTCTCTGGATCACCGTAATTTACCGAGAAATCCAGCAAACCCGTTCCAATTGTTCTTTATTGACACGTCAGAAATACCGATCGTGTCCCGCGATAGGATCGATAATACACGGCAGCGGGTCAAGCAATTCTACCAAATGGTCCCCTTTCGGACCATACGACGATAAGACTCATTCCATTGATTTATTTATCGCGCATATACCTACACAGAGCTCAGGGAAACGGGAACATCGACGCGGTGCGCTTTTGACACGGGGCCGCTTACATGCGTGACACACTAATCCCGTTTTCGCGGAAGCCCAGCTATTCGTGAGGGGTGTGTGGCGTTTCCTACCTTGGCTAGAATTTCTTCAGCCGTAAAGATTTATTGCCGCTAGAATTATTACCCTTACGATGATTTCGACCGATGCGATCGCTTGCAATATTGGCATCGAATTCCTGATCATCGGCAAGCCAATTGTTTATGAACAGCCTATGAGGAATGTAGCGCAAAAAACTGCCGTGAAATCATGGTTTATTTTCGTCGGTGGCGTATAATTAGTCCGGCCTCGTACATGTGTGTGTGTGGGTGTTCGATAATGATTTGACAGGGTGCCGATATCTATTCGGTAAGATTTGCCGGTCAGAATAGATAAGGCCAGATTGTGCGATTTTCTTAGGAACGACCGCACGACGTGTTCCTTGATACGCTTCTAGATACAAAAGCTAGATTATTTTGTTATAAAGGTACAAAAGTCAGATATGATAATCTAGGCCGTGCGAGCCGCGTGATAAGGACCATCGCGCTTATAAAAGTCTGTCCCTTGGGTCAGATTAGTCAGTTGTCTATTAGACCGTTGTCACTTGTGGTTTAGCAGTTAATGAGATTGTTAACGAGATTGTTAACGAGGCCAACCATGAAAGGTAAGTCAGTGCCTGTGATCGAACGTTTGGGAGGGATTGATTCGTCAAGGTTCCTCGTCAACGCCAATATTCCTTCGTCCTCGCGATTCAATTTCGACGTACGGAAGCGAATCCAGTCGCGAATCCGGAAATGAGCATCATTCGGCAGTATCAAAAATAAGAAGAAATCTTTCGATCCTCGTAACGATATTATATCCTTATCGTAAATTAATTCGACGCCCCGCGAGAGTATGCCGCGTAGTTAGAAATTCAAGGAGTAAACGCGATAGGTTAATCTATCCGATTGATAAGCAAGAGCAAGGCTTTATAAAAGTCGGTACGGGACACGTTGAATGCACCAATTGTTAATTAATTCGAAGCGAAGAGTGCGCAGAGCGCTCAAAGTCACTACAGACATGAAGGGTGAGCACCCTTAGATTCGTGGCTCCGTTGAATCAGTCTTTGCGTTCGGATTGATCTTCCACATTGAATTAGGGATAACGGTAATAATCGAATCCTTATTTCCATTTCAGAGCTTTGCTTTGCGCTCATTGCCCTCGTGGCAGTGTCAGCCGCTAATCCTTTGCTAAAGGATGTACTTCCAACGAAATGTCCTGCCAAGGATTCGATGCACAAAACCGTCCTCCTTCCCCACGAGTACGACTGCACTCTGTACTACGCTTGCAACGGTGGTCAGAAGATCGCAATGAGATGCGCTCCTTACAAGGACGAGACCGGCCATCTGTACGTCCTGCATTACAACCACAAGGAGCAAGCTTGCGACTGGCCAGGTCAGGCCGACTGCAAGCTTATGACATGCCCGAAGGATGCTGCTGGCAAGGTGATTAAGGAAGCTCACGAGAGTGACTGCACCAAGTACTACGACTGCCTGAGAGACCAACGAGACTTGCGCACCTGTGCTCCTGGAGAGGACTTTCATCGTACCAAGTTGCAGTGCGTGAAGAAGGCCGCGTCCGACTGCAACAAGAAGGACACCATGTGTCCCGGATTCGAAAGCACCCGATTGCCTCACGGGACCAACTGCGCCCAATACTATCAGTGCAGAAACGGAGAAGCGTCGCTCAAGACTTGCCCCAATAAGCTCCTCTACAACCCAGCCACCAACGAGTGTGACGATGCCGAGAACGTCGACTGCGACGGCGGCGGAAGCAACGAGTGCCCGAAAGGCGTAACCAAGCGTATTCCTCACGAGTCCGATTGCACCAAGTACTACCTCTGCAAGAATGGCATCAAGACAACGAGAATATGCGGAGAGGGTCTTCACTTCAACGCAGAGACAGAGGATTGCGACAATCCGGAATCGGCTGGTTGTGACGAAGGCACTGGGACAGAGGGATGCCCTGCTAAGGGTAACACCCGTGTGCCAAACCCGAAGGACTGCGCCAGTTACTACAGATGCAATGACGGTAAGGGAACATTGGTGGAATGTGGAGACGGACTGCACTTCAATGCGAAATCGAAGGATTGCGATAATCCAGAGGATGCCGGCTGCGGGGCCAAAATTGCCAATGGATGCCCTGCTAAGGGATACGACCGCATACCCCACAAGACCCTCTGCGGTTCGTACTACACGTGCCAAGATGGCAAGGCAACGTTGGTCAAGTGCGGTAAGGATCTCCACTTCAACAAGAAGACGAAGGAATGCGATACGATCGAGGCAGCGGGATGCGAAAAGCCGAAACCGGGCGTAAAGTGTCCCGCGACTGGTACATCGCGACTCCCACACGAAACTGACTGCACCCGCTACTACCGGTGTAACAGCGGAAAGGCCACCCTTGTAACCTGTGGCAAGGATCTTCACTACAACAAGAAAACACAGGAATGCGACACGATCGAGGCAGCGGGGTGCGAAAAGCCGAAACCGGGCGTAAAGTGTCCCGCGACTGGTATATCGCGACTCCCACACGAAACTGACTGCACCCGCTATTACCGGTGTAACAGCGGAAAGGCCACCCTTGTAACCTGTGGCAAGGATCTTCACTACAATAAGAAAACGCAGGAATGCGACACGATCGAGGCAGCGGGATGCGAGAAGCCGAAACCGGGCGTAAAGTGCCCCGCGACTGGTCAATCGCGACTCCCACACGCAACTGACTGCACCCGCTATTACCGGTGTAACAGCGGAAAGGCCACCCTTGTAACCTGCGGCAAGGACCTTCACTATAACAAGAAAACACAGGATTGCGATCAGCCGGAAGACGCCGGATGCAAAGGCGATGTGTCCAAGTCGCCATGCCCGCCGACTGGTTCGGATCGTGTACCTCACGAGTCCGATTGCAATAGCTATTACAGATGCAACAACGGTAAAGCGACCCTGGTGCATTGTCGGGAAGGACTTCACTTCAACAAAAAGAAGCAGGATTGCGATAACCCCGCCACAGCAGGGTGCGAGACAACAAAGGTATGCCCTGACAAAGGATACGCTCGCGTGCCTCATAAATCTGATTGCGCTAGCTTTTACGAATGTAAAAATGGAAAAGAGCTTCTGAGGCAATGTTCTTCTGGCCTTCACTTTAACAGGAAAACCGGAGACTGTGATAACCCCGCTGCTGCGGGATGTACAGGTACCGGCTGCACCGGAAACAAGAAGGAACCTCACGAGAACGAGTGCGGAAAATACTACCAGTGCGTAAACGGTAAAAGACTGCTGCTCCCATGTCCGGCTGGTAAGCACTTTAGCGTCACCAAGCAGACGTGTCTCGACCCACCCGAGGCCGGTTGCGATCCCACTGCGAGGGAGTGCGAAGGCACCTTCAAGAATCAACACGAGACGGACTGTGGAAAATATTACATTTGCAAGAACGGCCGGAAGGTGTTACAGTCCTGTCCAACCGGCAAGCATTTTAGCGTTTTCAGACAATCGTGCCTCAATCCAGAGGACGCTTACTGCGAAGGGACCTATACCCCACTACCCGAACCGACAACTCCCGACGACAAAGAATGCGAGGGTAAATTCTTGGCAGAACACGAGACTGCATGCGATAAGTACTATTCCTGTGAGAACGGCAAGAGGATTGTCAAGACCTGCCCGAAAGGCGAACAGTTCAATGTTTATAAACAAAATTGCGTGGACAAAGAGAATGCCCATTGCGGATTGACAACCACACCCACGCCAACCGATGAACCGACCGTAAAGCCACCAGTTACAAAACCACCCCCCGCAAAGAGGCCGCGTACCTGCCCACCGCTCGGTTCCAAAGAACAGGTCAAACTGCCTCACGAATGCCAATGCGACTTGTACTATAACTGCCAAAACGGGAAACAGATTCGCATGTCTTGCGAGCCAGGCAAGCATTTCGACTATGTCCGTCAGGTCTGCGACGCGGAAGCATTGGTCAATTGTGTTCGTCCCATCCCTGAAGACAGTGACTCTGTCTGCACCGCTCCGACCAAGAGGCACGCGCCAGTGCTCGCCGCGGTCACCGCGGCGGACACATGCCCACAGAATGGAATAGTTAGGATGCCTTACCAAGGAAAGTGCTCCCTTTACTATGAGTGCAAGCATGGACAAAAGCGGGTGCTCGAATGCCACAGAGGTCTTTATTTCGACTCGATTAAACAAGTGTGCGTCCTGCCACACAAAGCTGACTGCACCGAGGAGGACAAGGAGGATCCAGCTAATACGACACCAGCACCATCAACCTGTTCCACCGACGAAAAGGAAACACCCCACGAGTGCTGTTGCTCGAACTATTATACTTGCGAAAAGGGACAAAGGGTCTTACAGCGATGTCCCGGCTCCTTCCAATTTGACCAACACACCAAAGGCTGCGATATGCCGCACCTAGTCAAATGTGTCAATTCCATTCCGGACATCGATGCGAATTACAATATCGCGAATGATTCCAAGGCCGATCCAGCGGACGATCCAGCGACTTGTATTGGAACCTGTCCTGACGAGAACAGCTCCGATCACACCGATCTGTTGCCGAACGAGGACTGCGCGAAATATTGTTCCTGCTCCTGGGGTATTCCTACGGTCATGCACTGTCCTCCTGGACTTCACTTCAGCCCGAAACACAATTCGTGCGTATGGCCGCGCGATGCCAAGTGCAAGCCTCGCACGCCTGGCAAGCTTGACGAGCCTTCTTCCAATCTGCCCGAGGCAAAAGCTTCCATCTGGGCAAACATACCCATTCTAAATAACTTTTTTCCGTAATCGACAGAGTTAAGTATTTATCCGCACTCCCTCAGCTACTTACAACATTGCGTTCTAGTAGACTAACATAAGTTACTCTGACACTTGACACTTTTTCTTTTTATTTTCGATTTTTCTTATTTTATTATAAACTTACTTTACGTGTACTTTGTGTATACTTTGACGCCCAATTGTACGACTGTTGCAACAGAAATGTTCATTGAAATAAACAAGCTAAAATGATGTAGCAGAATATACTGGTAGCATTTTATTTTCTTGAGGACTCGATTCAACTAAGAAACCTATGCCTATTCCTGCTCCTATTCCTATTCTGTTGCTTTCTAATTGTGAGTTGATCAAATTAATCGTATGTATCGTATGTATCTGATTCTCTACTCGAGTGGGATCGAGTGCAATCGACAACACTCGATGGTCCGACAATGAGCATAGAAAATCATATCTTATCGTTTGAAATTTCGAGTCTTAATAAATAAAATAGTCGTCGGATAAAAATTCAACCAAAGCGAAACTTGATATAGATAGAGAGGAGTAACCCCAATCTATTCACGAGACAGAAAGATACAGAGATTGCAGAGGAGCATGATCGAATAGAGAGGATGACGTTAAATAGGTGGTCGTCTACTGCACATCGTCATAGTATTTCTCAATAATATCGAGAAGATAAGCGGGTCGCGATGAGAGCTTGATAGGATTCTTGGCCATATTAGAATCCTCCAAAGTGTGAAGCCAGTCCATCTTTTCGTTCTTTGCAGTTTCTCCGTATTCCCGTTGCTGTTGTTGCATCTGTCGATGAACGTCGAGAATGGTTCTGACCATATCCCACGTATGGTCACCTTCCACTTTGGTCGGAATTACTTCGGCTCTCTTGCCATATCTGTTTGTCAGAACAATTGGATCCGATTAGCACTGCGATAATGTCCCACTAAACGGTTTGATTAGAGGTGCTTTAGAATGCGATGGTTGTTTTCGCCATGTCTCAAGTTTCTTGCATCAAAAATATCATACTCAAATACAAACTCTATCCAGTACCATGAATTTCTTGCTACTTCGGTGATTCGAACAGGCTTTGGCCTCTGACAATGGGTACGTAACTCTAATTGCTAACAATAAGTTGCCAGGCTGTCGAATACCTTATGGGAATGGGCAATACGCAAGTATCGCATCTCAATTACCTAGCCTTCCCATTTAGGGAATAATAATCTCTAACGTGATCGAGATATCGCCTTAACTCTTCTGGACTCGTAAACACCTTCGGTCTGGTCGGTCTGGCCATGGGCTCGGGGTCACCACGGACAATCTCAGTTCCAAGGGCCGCCAGAATCAAGATCATCCAAATTATACCCAAATCTCTCTGCATTATTGCGTTCTGGGATCGAAGCTGCCTTCTGAAAAAATAATCTCTAGGAAATTCTATTTATACCGCTCAGGAATGTTTCAAACGGAAATGGTTGGAACTACATATACTGTATACTGTATGTGTCGCGAAGGGAAAACGCTAGAGTCAAGGGGGAAGCCTGTAGCCCAAAGTTGAGTTACCTGTTGCTTCGTAGCTCTGATATATTAGCCTCCGCTATGCGACAACTTTCCCGATAATAGCTCGTGTCCACGGGGAACAGCTAATGCTTCAAAATTGAATATCAAGAGGCAACCGACAGTTCGACCGATCGACCAACAGCTCTCGAATGCAGGCTTGTGATTTCTGCTGCAGTTTGAGAGTTGCGAATTTCGGCCTGATAGCTACTCGGTCAGCAGACTGTGTTCAATGAAACGACTCTTGAGCGAAGGTTTCATTATTGTGACCAGTTTCTCTATTCAAGGCAAACGGATACCAAGCCGTCTCGATACCTTGATAAATTGGAAAATTCTTTTCCAATTTTCCCCCAAATTATGATTTACGCAAGCGACAGAGTAATGGATGACTTGGGAGGCGATATACCTCCGCGAACAATACAAGTTTCGAATGAAGTATCCTTTAGATTGCTCACTCGTTATGCGGTGATCTCAGATAATAGTAATCATACCAGACAGTAGTGCTGTAAATTATATTTCCACGAACGAAAGCTTGCGTAACTGGTAGAGACGGATAATAAGTTAATAAGTTGAATTATGCGTTTAGGAGCAAGATCTACCCGTTAAAGGGTAAAACTATCAAGTGCCACCTGAAACCGTTTAATTGTCAGATGGCAATTGCTGTAATCCAAGGCTCTAATGGCCTGACAATGAAACGGGTGAGAATTGAGCTCGTACAACTTTACTGGATATTGTATATCTATGTATAAGCGACTGCTAAAGGAACGATATGTGTGTCTTAAGCCACCTCGTGGGATCGGCAAGGTGGATCCTTGAAGGATCCTTGAAGGATCCTGCGAGATCCGACATTCAAAGTAGAGCAAAATCCAGAAACAACCAACTCTGGTTACTTCCAAGAACGCAAAGTATTAAAATTGCAAGAAGTAGAAGAGTTGCCAAAAATGACGTGAATTATCAATTTCGAGTTGACGCCTCTTGTAGCACGTAGACCCCCCGAGACCGGACTGTTGCTTCGATAACAAGATACCCTCGTCAAATTGTCTCTAATTACTTTTCCTCGCCTGATCCCGGATCTATGATGAAATCCGACAGTTGCGTATTATTACATCAGCGAATTAATACCAATCAAAGCGACTAAGTCTCTTTCGGAAGATAAAGAGTCGCTAGTTAAATACGGGGGAACTATAATCGGACGATCGTAACTACGTCGCTGATCAGAGATTAGCGGTTCAAAGTTCTTTATGCGCGAAAGTGCGTCACTAGCTACACTAGAAATGCTCACAAGAGTTTTAAATATCGGAGATTTCACTTCCAATCATCGGTGCGAGGGTAGTTATTTTGTATTGCACTCACAATCGGATAACCGGGGGACGCTATTACGATGAATTTGGGAATATGTTTATTCGATTCGTCCGAATAAGAATTATTTAATTGGCGGGGTTTGTCCGGCAAGTATGCAATTAATCCGACCGATGCGCCCGTCCGGGGACCCTACACTTTAATACTGATTGGCGTTGTTGGCCGAAACCGCAAATTAAATCTGTCACCCTCGCCGAATTCGTGGCTCGAATCCTTCAAAACTCTCGCGTTTTCCATTACTTCGGAGTAAGGGATTATACCGTGAGCTTCGAGTGGCAAAGTCAGTATAATTTTAGCAACTTGGTGGTTACAGTGTTTCTGCAGTGTCCGAACCACGCGAACGCTTAGGTTGCTCGCTAAATCAAAATTCCTACGCTGTTGCTTTACTTCGATTATACTAACTATTCTCTATGAACAAACTCACCCGCGGTTGAGAGAATACTACCGAACAACTATGGCACTTGTCATAGAGTTAATGGACTGTGAACAGCCAGAATAACCACAACAAAATGCCAAAGGGGTAGGAAAAAAATGAAGCGTTCAGTGGTGCAGGAGTTCGTATTACGGCTGGTTCGCGTGGATTGATTGACACGACTCATTTACGGCGATCTATCGGTAAATCAAACTGTCAACGAGCGGCGAGCCAACAATAAGTAATTCTCGCTGAATATGTAAAACCTATTGTCTTCTCTTTCGATGCATGCGATTACGAGCATAGGCAAACGTCATCAACAAGCGATACGATAAGGGAACTTGCACTATCTGCACTTCGCAAGGACTTTGCAATCGACGAGATATATCTATTTGAGATAATCTTCCGATAGTCTTGTCGATAACTAAATTGGATCCGTCCAAATTCATTAGAATCTAGTAACACGATCAGGTTTCTGTCGTCGATTGATCGGATGTCCAAAAGAATCAATTCCTACAGCCATGAAAGATTTAATCAATTTCGAGTATTGTATCCTGACATGCTATTTTCTACGTAGGTAAATGTATTGCACTCTTAAAGACACGCGTTTTCACCGATCACCAGGACTTCACCAAAAACACCGAGGATCCGATTTCCAGGTACCGTACATCTTCAATTAAAATCGTCGAATTGAGGGAATGGTCGATTCGAGGACGAAGAGGAGGACGAGGACAGAAAAAAGGAGGGAGCAGCGTTGAAGCTACTCACCGATTCACTGTCAGAATTTGATGATGGAGAAATCCCGATTGACTGGTCCTAAGGAAGTGTCGCCACTGAAAATGGACGCTGAGTCTCCGCGGGTCCTGGCAAACCTTTCGGAAGTTGAGATCGGCGGTTTGTGGCGACGACAGGAGTATATATACCTGTGAACGCACCCTCCAACGCATCCCCTCGGCTGCAACTCGAGTTTCGCGCAGCCAATCCACGAGGACCAACCCCACCAGTCAGCCTCTCCCTGTCATCCTTTCCTCGATCTTTTTCCCTCGATCCCAACACCTCCTCCGAACCTTCCTCCGAACCTTCCTCCGAATATCCCTTGCTTGCCCAGTGCCCACGCGACCAGTACTTACATTGGCTTCAGCAAAGACTTTGATTCTTCGTCTCGCTTATACATCTATCTACGTACACTGTATACTCGACCATAACACTTTCGCTTTTGGATCTTTTATTCCCTCGAATTCTTTCAATTTGTTCACTCTTCTTCGTCACTTCTGCTGAATTATTTTCCAATTTAATCCGGAGTGACGAGCCTCGGAATAAGATGAAAAAGTAAAGTGCGACCGGAAGAAGCCAACGGAAAGGTCACTTGAATAGGTTGCATTTAAATTTGCCCGTAAAAGGAAGCCGATCCAGGGTTGGCGACGGTGAGCGAAGGAAGGATATATAGGAAGGATATAGGTCGATCGGATATCCACTGTTCAAAGTTCTCGAGAAGAGATATCCCGGCTACTCGTTCGCCGATGCAATCTTATGATCGTTAAGTCGTAAGCCACTGCCAGCTAGCCGTAAAGTTGCGATCGTCGATAAAGATGCAAGGAAGAGGCGAGTTTTCACACGGTTCAAAGTGTGGGGGGATTGTAGCTGACCAAGGGAGAAAAAAAGAATTGCCAATGGATAATCCTTTCGCGCGTGGGCCACTCGATCGTGACACGCGTGCCGATAAAACCGCGCGAAATGACGATTCCAGCCACGAGTCCGAAGAGCTCGATGGGAAAACAATATTAATAAGAAGGTATCCCGCTGTGTTGGTCCATCATCCCCGATTCCGGGCATTATGAGCCATCGTGGCTTTACCTATAGATATCTCTAATCCGTGCCGAACTGATCGATTCTCTTCGCTTCTTGGCCCGTGCTCTCTTTCTTCTTCTATTTCTCCTTTGATCTCACTGTACTTCTCTTCACCGTGTACTTCTCCTCACTTTTTCTTCTCCCGACACTCTGCCAATGAATCTTTCCCCAATTATTTTTTTCCCCAATCGCCGCTAACGTTAATCGAGCCTCATCGGCCGGGTATACTGACACACGGGGCAAAGTCTTTGGCAAACAGCAATCGTCAGCGGTGATATCCACGAAAATCCAGAAATGAAATGTCAAACAGATAGTCAGCCCTTTAGTTAGAAGCGGCATTCGCTCATCCTGCCGACAGATGTTCGTGTTTATTCTTCTCGATTCTATCGCCACGGATAAATTGCACAGTGAATATTCCTTTTGATAATTTACAGCATTCTGCAATAAGCATATGCAATATCCCTTCAATATGTCCTTGCAGTTATTCAGTTCGCCCAATACGACGAGACCTTTTATTCGCGCTAACGATGGGGTTTATTGGGCGATAGGAATAATTGCGGGCAATCCGAATACGGGTTTCGATGCAAAACACGTTCATCGTAACTTCGTTCTCTCGAATACAGTGTTTCCTTTTATTTATTTCGCTTTGTAGCGATATGCGATTGGTTTTCATCGATTTCATAATTCATAATCGCTTTCGGAAGATACACTTTAAGAGCTTCTTCAAATATACCACGTGTTATTTTAAATTCATTACTCGAGTGATTAATTACTAAGCTAATGATCATGCTCGTGACCAATTATTATCATAAGTCAATACAATCAACAGGATCTTCGTGATATCTCTAAATGAGATACGCGAGGCGAAAAGAATTTTTCGCTTTAACCGAGGAGGATCCCCTCAGTCGTCGGTTTAACAGTGATATTCCGAAAACTGTGCAATTCGTGCGAATCGTTTAATTTACTTCGCGATGAAATCTTGGTACGCATTCAGAGCAATTTTCTTTGCGAATGAGAGACTAAGAGATCCTGATCGGTGCAACGTAAGTACCAGCTTCTTAAAACACCATTACTCGACTCTGCTTTTCTTAAAAACACTCTTTGAAAAATGTAAACTTCAAACTGAAGCTAAGAAAACTTGTTTCAACATTGAGAGTGGGGTTGAACCTTTAAAAAATTTGCATTTTTAAATGAATGGTGTTACTTTTCTCACGAATTTGCAATATGATAATCAATCGTATATTGATTTTGTTTCTGATCACTCGTCAACGTGAACTTTGCATTCAAGCGGTGGCACCATGGTCACCGCGTCGGACACACCTGTCGGTCCGGCAGGCAAAAGACTTACCAGTTACAGGTATTACGTACCTGTCCCAAAGGAAATGACACTAAATCCTATGAAATCCCAAGAAACCTACTTTCGGGAGCGATACTCGTTGTCAGCCCAAAAGAGGTCCGTAACATACTACTCGTGTCAAGTTGGACTGCCAAAACATCCACGATCTATGTACCAAAATTCTCCTGATTCCTGGGCACGACAAAAACTGCCCAGGACCTACAAGGAGCTCAACTTTGAAAAACTACGAGGTAGGGAAATCTGCTCGGGTGGTACCCATAGTAGCAAGGACATCGAGCATCTCCCGAGAGAGGGTCTTTCGATTCACAGGACTGTAGGGCAGGCAGTGGATTCGACAGGACAGCACAGCACACATCCGGCCGGCCCGGCGCGGCGCGGCGTGGCGCGGCGGTACACCAGTGGTACTCCAGTGGAAAGGAGGCCTAGGAGGAATAAGCGGAGAGCAAGTAGTAGCAGTAACCGCGAGTAGCAGTCGCCACGGAGATGTAGGAGGAAGAAAGAAGAGTTGTATAAGCGCGCAAAGGTAGTAAGAAAAAGAGGCGCAGGTGGAGGGACTGGGCAGAGGGGTCGACGGGAGGAGTGAGCGTGCCGCGAAGAGAACGGTCATTGCCACCACCTCGGCTCACCTCGAGCCAAGCCGGTGCTAGAGTCTACCGCACGGGTAGGAAGCCCGGGCCCGGTACGATCTACCAGGTGGAATTGGCCCGGAGTTTAGCCTGACTCGGTTCCGCCGGCCGTGGTGGGACGATGCGCCCTGTCGGGATTCGTGCACGCGGACCGCGACCGAGAGCACCTGGATCGCCGATCCAGAAGTCGAGAACCGCGCGCTAGGACCACCGAGAAACCAGTCCGATCGGTGCCAGCCGTGCCGAGAGCAGCTCCTCGACTCGTCGCGAGAGAGTCCTGGCGTTTGTTTCCAGTCGATTCTCCTTTACTCGTGGTACCTTTTCTTTCTCTTTCCCTCTCTCTCTTTCTCTCTCTCTCGCTACCTCTTCTGCGCCTGCATCGGTCAGCGGGCTCAGTTCGGCACCACGTGCTTCGTCAGCGGCTGCTAGCTACCCTGTCGAGTCCCTCCAGTGACGGAGATACACCTGTGACCATCGAATACCGCGACTCCGAACGTCAATACTCGCGATAACTACCACCTGCCGAGCACCATTGCCGCTGCTACTTCTTCTTCTTCTTCTTCTTCTTCTTCTTCTTCTTCTTCTGTTTATTCTTCGTCGTCGGTGGTGTGTCCCATCGCGCTTTCGGGATCATGTGCCTTGGAGTCTGACCCTGGAGAAGACTCTTCGTCGTTGCAGCCGCCTGTCCTCGGTATCAGTCAAGGTGAGATTGCGCGTTCGTCTCAAGGTCTCTGCGTTCGCGAAGAAGCGACTGTATGGTTGATTGAACGGGTGTCCTTCGATTGGGTCGGGATGGATGGCCGTGCGATTAAAGGCTCCTACTCGCCGATATTTATCGGTCGCTTATGTTAGCCCGCCCCGCTAGTTAGTTATTAATTACGTGCACCGTTCCTCTCGGTTATTAAACGATTCCATTATTTCAATTTTTCTGCGGTCTACAGTCGCTTCTTGCGGGCTTTGTGCGTATCATTACGCGGATAGCCGCGATTTCACGTAACGGTTGCAGTTTTGTAATAAGTTGTTCAGTGTGACGGGAATTTAATGATTTACCTGACGTTTCTCTGAAATAGACTATTCGAATGAATCAATGGGGCAAACGATGATATTGCACGATTCAGCGTGGATCGACAAAATGTATTTTGGTTCTCGTTACTACTGGTTTGCCGATGTAAACCGTATGTCGTTCACGAATAGCGGTACCACTCGCTTCTTTAAGCAGAATTCAAACTTTCACGAACCCACCTTTAGTATCCGAGTGTCGTTCTTTTGACAAGAGCCTGCCATTTAGTATGTAATTCACGGAGCTGGAATAGGAAACCCATTGGCACTCAACCGAAGCGTTAGTCGTTGCTCATTATCGATTTGGCAAGCGATAAGTGGCAAACCTTCAAATAAATTTTGTTACCGTGACTCTCCGTTACGAGTCATTTCCCACCTATTTATCGCAAAATCAAAGTCAGTACATAAATTTGTCCGACAATTAACAAACCTATTAAGAGGAATATTTACCGAGGCAAGGTTTAATGGGTCTGTACAAGGTTCGAGAAGCAAGCTCCCGCATTTGCGAATGGCTGTCTTATTCTAATGTACTGTAGTTCGGCGCCAACCCACATGTGTGTCTCGCATTAGATACGCGCGTACAAATGAAAGTGGTTGGTACCGTTACGAGCCGTGGACGCTACTTGTGACAAAACTTTTTTACTGTGAAACACACGCTCCAAGCATATTACGCGTAGGATAGGCATCAATATTGTTGAATTGCTGCTATTAATTGAATTTTGAATATTATTCATCTCTTATGTTCTGATATATCATTGAACAGGTCCGATAGTTTTTAGAGTGAAAGAGTAAGACGTTGTATCGCGAAATCTTGGGAGGATACGACGCACTCAACGAAGGCTCTCCCCGGGAGAGTGTAAATAGTCTCTTCGAGACTGGTCGTGAAACACGGTAAAAATAGGTGGCGCGAGGACCCTTGGCCACGGAGCAAAGATAACTGTCGCCTAACTAATCAGAAGCAGGAAACTCCGTATAGTAACCTGACCATCGACAAGTCGCCAGAGTTCAGCGTTCAGCCGACATTCGTTCCTTTATCCACCCGAATTCCTGCCTCTGGCTAACTGTAACGGTTTTTATCGCTTCCTCGTGAAGAGGAGAAGGCGGGAGTGCACGCAGGATGAGATCATTGCATTTCTTCGAGAGATACCGAAGAACAGTACCAATTACTATCTCTTCTTCCAAGCCTCTCGGCTTCCGAACTCCAAATCCCGCCATTTTCACGTTCGTAATTATACAAAACAAGTGGGAATAAATAATTAATTACTGGCGTTCGGGAAGACGCCTATTCCCCAAGTGTAGACAAGTCGTAGTGCACGGGTTCCTCAATTGACCTGACCACCGACAAGTGATCGTCCTCCGGGATTTACGATCCACCTCAGCGCATCAGGTATAACGTTACACCCAAATTCCTGCCTCTGAATAACTGTAACTCGCTTGCTCGGCAGCGTGCACGACGACGACGAATATCGGGTATCCGGGACTCGATATCGCGTGGCTCTTCGTCTCTGCTGTGACGTTAGCTTCGCCGAGGAAGCCGAAAGCACAGCATACGAGAGCGGTCAGAAGAGAGAATAAAAGATTCGCGCCTCGAATTTGTACCGCGACTTTAGGATTGCGTTGATGGTTGAAAACGAACGTTTCTCACAATGTCAGTGCACAAGGCGGTTTAGGAGAGATTCCACCTTCGTCTCCCTCCGTCGTGGAACCCTTCTCTGGAACTTTTCTTTTCCTCTTTTTCCTACCTTTGTTTTCTATTCTTGCCACCTTTCCGAGAGGCGTACCGATCTCCCACACAACGGCCGGTCATTAGAGAGAGGGGGAAAGGCTCACGCAAAAACTAGTACCGCAAGTTCGCGAAAATGTAGCATTTGATCGAATTAAACTGACTTATCGCTATTTCACTCAATTTCATTCCCATATTTCCTCTCCAAACTCTCGAAAAGTTTTCAGTAACGATACGCAAAAGTCGTTAGTAATTAACTTAAACTTAAGTGGCGTGAGATCAAAATATTGAAAACGGATGCACTAGGGCTACTGGCTGTAGTTTGATCAAAACATACGCGAGACGGATTATCTTGCGGATAGGCAATATGATAGTCCTGGATCTAGGATGGCATGCGGAGGCGGACGAGTGGATTATCTTGTGGTCCGGGTTTGTTCGAATGAGGTAAAGCCAAATAAGCGAGTTTCTTGATAAATCAGTAAAGGAAATCGGTAGATTATCGCGAAACAGCTGATCCAGCATAGAGAGATAAAACGACATGAACTAACACCGCGTGTCTTATACTGTTACATGGATCTATCCACGCATCTATCCAGGCATCTATCCGCAGGCATTAGTGCGTAAGGATCGCGCGGACAGACTGAAACGGGAATTACGAGTTTTGCTAAGCAGAATGAATCCGCGGGGTCCCATCTGGTAATTACACTCGGTTAAAGACGTCGTTCTTGCCACGTCCATCTCGTGAGAATCTTCCCAGGTGTCTCTTCCGCGAGTGGCATTGTCACTGCGTGAGAGTTGGCGGTAGACTGCTACCACGCAGTCTACCAGCGAAACTCGAGGGAAATTTATAGGGTTTCTCAAATAACGTTTCGTCGTGTGTCTTCGCAGATGTGGGATCGACAGAGGCAGGCATGGGCCACCGTCTTCCTGGGCAATCTCTTGGTGAATACTGTCATCGCCACTCCGATCTACGTGCCACAATTTCTTCCAGGCAGTGAGTATTTCTAACGAGTCAGAAATCATCCATCATCCTATTATTTTATTCATCTTTGTCACCGTCTTGACCGAGCAAACAGTTTCGTCCCTGTACTATCTCCAATCTCTTGATTCCGAAAGTCATTGTCGACAGATTTGCGCTATTCTCTCGCTAGGAAAGGAATGAATGAAGCAGCGCAGCGGGACGAACCACGACCACCTAATCGCTTCTCCCCGATTCGTAGCTTTTCCTCGTAACGCCAGCTGAGTAACGGGTCGCTACGCAAATACTCGCGATGGGCAGGGCAAAGGCAGCAGGTTTTCGCAAGGTTCATAGCGAGAAAGATTCAGGTGTTAGCGTACCCTCGTCTCGGTACGTGTGTGCTGTCGCGACATTGAACCTACCTTGGGTTCGCGTTTAAGGAGGACGTGGGCGGACTGGTCAGTTTTCTATACAAGTGGGTCAGTCCCGGTCATCGGCGCACACACGCGACTTACACTGATTTTTCTCGCTGTCATCGTTGCTACTCATCGAGATTCCACTCGCGGAGCAGCTATGCCTGCCTTATTGGATCCTCTGGAATCGTGCTGCCGAGACAGCCGCCGCTCCGCTCCGCGCCGCGCCGGGCGAACTTTTCCTCATTGCGTTATCCTCAAGTTTTGATCCCCTAGATACATATTATTCTATTATATATGACACTTGGAGCCATGGCCTTCGGTCAAGCTTTAGGTCAACGGTATTTCATTTATGATCGAGTCGAGCACCGTAGTAGATTCCACTCGATTTCAATAGTACAATAGTACAAGCAAAATACTTTCTTAGCCGGAGTGAAATCATTTCGAGAGACTCGCGTGGGCGTTCACCCAGGTATCCATACATATGTACGGATACGTCCACGGCTGAAACAGCATCGAGTGGATAAAGGCATCGGTAACTTTCTTTCGCGGCCGTGACTCACATTGTCAGAATCGGGCGACACTTCCGCTAGCACAGATTCCTCGCGCGGAAGGACAACGCACTCCCAGGACTTTTTGGAAGTCCCGCGTGACGCAGTCGCGCGTGACCGAGTGACCCGAGTTCGAAACCCGAACTACTGTCAGGCCAAATACCTACACCGTCTTAGATTTTCACTCGCCCGGTCGTCGACCTTAAAAACATCTAATCGACTTGAAAATTCTGACCAGGAGAATATTCAATATTCTATACAGATCTATTCTCATCTATTAAATTAGAGAAAAATCGTAATTTGGAGATTCGCGTGAATGTCCCACGACCATGCGAACGACATAGAAATGCAAATTCCATTGCTTTCGCAGGGCGGGGGTGACGTTCGCGACTCGTTTTCAGAACGAGTTGAACACGACCGGTGCCAAGTGACCGTATGTATTTACTTCTTGTGCCGAAACGCGAGGTCCTTCTCCTCCCGAGAGTGGTGTACTAGCTCGAATAACAGTCCACGAGCGATTAGCACGCCGATTTGAATCGCAAATGTGAGATAGGGTTCGCCTATCTTGTCCATTGGCAATGAGTAATCCGACCATCGTTCGATTGAAGCGAGTTCCGCGAAACAGAGAAAGCCTTGAGCCAAATTTCATTCTGACCGATGGTATACGACCGAATTCGTAAGAACGATGGGATTATATTGCTCGACATTTACTTGAGTCTCGCGAGACTTCCCGAATCGACGTGATCAACTGGAATGAATGTTAAAGAAACGCCTAACAGGAAGTAAAACGGCGAAAGAAATGGGAAAAAGGAAGATGACCAAGAGCTGGGAGAAGCCTAAGAGAGGCTGAGGCGTATTAGATGGAAACGTGCTGTTACATTAGGCTATGACTGTGACCCACTTTTGGCTCGGGGCAACTAGCTCATACATCGAAACTTAACGGTACCAAGATGCTTCGACTCGACTGACATCAATTCGTTCGTCGATAATGCTCGCCGGACTATATACATTAAGTGCTCTTCTATCGGATACCACGAGTCAACTGATAATCGCGTTCACCGGTAAAGCGGAGGAAGGAAATCATCGCGTTCGATCATTCGCGTGAATCGGTTTCGATCATGCGTATAGATTATGTTTAGCTTGCGACCAAGGTAATTACCTTGATTTTTCCGGGAAAACGCTTAACTGTACCGTGCTGTCCGTGAATCATTCTCAAACGAACCTCTTCCCATTCCGTTATACACGTTATGTACGTCTTTGATATTCGTAGCTGTTTGCACGGTTTACGGATCGGCGCGATCGAAAAGCTGTTATAAGCAAGGTACATACATAGAATGACGGAAGGCCTGCTTGATGGGGTGACACCTGTTACATACAGACACATACTCGGTGATGTTACGCGCAATCCAATCTCATTGTCAGTTAATATCTAAGCAATCTCATGTTGCTTATTTTTTAATTCGATGGAAGGTCATCCTTTGGCCGATAGGTCTAAACTTTCTGAAGAAGGACGAACCAAGAGATCCAAGACCCAAGAGCAAAGTGTTACGCGGAGAATGTAGAACGCGCGCCGAGCGAATGCACAGTTATAGACACCGGGTGAAGGTTGACACTCGCACTCGGAGAAGATCATGAAAACCCTCGCTTCAGCGGCATTTCAGGGAAAGGAACATGTCTCGCTAACGATCGCTCTTCACCCGAGCGACGGTGAACGATGCTCTTCGGCTTTTAAGTCACTCCTTACGGTACAACTTTCTTTCCTCCTTGTTCAAGGAAAGCGGTTGTCTTCTCTGCGAAGTGCATTCGATCGAATATCCAATCGACATTCCATCCAATATCAATATCTTATGTACGACGATGGCTTGATCCACAGGTACCGGGAGGAATATCAGGCATTTGCCATGCGTGTCGAGGCGGACTGGAGAGACCGGAGTGTGCATGTTCGCGTTTACATGCGCGAAGGCAAATGGCACACATCTTGGAACCTGCATCGACCGTTTCTACTTCGGTAGCTGCTGTAAGATCGACGACGAGCCGGACGTCTTTCCGCAAGACAATAGCATCGAGGATGGACCGACGCCGACACCGACGCCGACGCCGATGCCGATGCCTTCGCGACCTTTCCTCACAACTGCTGGACCAATCGAGAGTAACGACATCCCAGAATACTTCTCAAGACCGCGGCCACCGATCGACAAGAAACCATCCAGTCCTCAGACGACGCAGGTAATTGAATTTCGCGAGCTCTCCTAATCTTGATTTTACGGACGGGTTACGTAATTCGTGGATCGAGGTTTCGATGTGTCGATTGGCGCCCGATGACGATACTGCTGGTTTTTGCGTGCTTCACGATAGATTAGCTTGCTGAAAGACTGAATTGAGATCTAAGAGGATACCGTCGAGTGCCGTTCTTCTTGATCCACATTGACCTCCTCCCAGTTAGTTAATAACTATGCGATAAGAAGACACAATGACGGGGATTTCTATCCGTTTCTAGACCACGCCTAGCAGCAACCCGAGCACGGAAGGTACTTCGGATTTCACGAGTACCTCCAAGGAGACGACGAAACCTCTGACGAAGAAGCCGGTGCCTAGTACCGTTGAGGCGACTACGCAATCAACCCGAATATCAACGTTCCAGACAGTTCAAAATGCAGTCGAGAAAGGTAGTACCACAGAAATACAGCTCACAGAGAAGCCCTCGACCCTGGCTGGAACGACGCATAGCACGAGGAGACCTACGAAGCCGACTGCTTCGATCACGCAAAGACCCCCAATATCGGAGACCGCGACTAACGTCCCACTTACCACGCAGTTTTCGAACGAATCCACGATAAAGCCCGTTACCAAAAAACCATCCTCCACGAGTACGGTGGCAAGACCGAGCACGCAGACGGCGACGACGAGACCTGTCCAGCCGACGGTGCCCTCCAAGACGGCTCAAACCCATAAACCTATTCGTTCGACGACTCACAAGCCCAGCTCACTTTCATCGAGCAGACCAACTCAATCGGTCACCCAAAGACCCGTTCAATCGACTACCTCAAGAATCGTTCTGACGACCACTCAGAAAACAGTACCTGCTACCAGATTTCCACCGCGAAACAGTACCACGGTAAGGCCACTGTCGACTCAAGCTACCAGGAGGCCTACCACCACGACCAAGAGACCCTTGGTGACCACGAAGAAGCCCACGTCTCCTACGAAGAGGCCCGCAGCTTCGCTAAAGCCACAAGTTACCTCGAGCTTTGGTACAACCGTGCCGATAACCACGACGAAGCCGCTCTTCTCGTCGGTGAAGATCAAACCAACTATTGCGAGCACCACAGAGAGTGCATTGTTCACGCCAGAAATAAGGCCAGTCTCAACGGTGAGTTTCAATTTCGTCACACAGAGAATAACGACGGCGAGTACGACGACGAAAAAGACGACTGACCAGAGGATTCCAACGACAAAACCAACGACAAAACCAACGACAAAACCAACAACTAAACCAACGACTAAACCAACGACTAAACCAACGACTATTCGGACGACTACTTTGAGACCCGTGGCAACAATAGCAACGACACCGCGTCCGAAACCAGTAAAAACCACGACGGTAAAGGTAACGTCGAAGCCAGAGTATTTGACGAGCACAGAAAGAACGAGGCCTGCAGCTTCGACCACCGTTAGTGTGACGAAACCCAGGCCTACAGTCGAATCCACAAAACCTCGACCCACCTTGGAAGTAACGAAGCCTACGAAACCATCGACGAAGCCTGTGACAAAATTACCTACGACTACACCTGCAACAATTACTACCAGTACCAGCGGACCACCCCCGTCTACTGTCTCCGAAACGGTTGTTACTAATTCGGTCTTCGACGGTTCCTTCGGAACGACCGATGACACTAACTCCACTGGTCTCTCAACTTGGAGTACCGCTGAAAATGGGACTCTCGAGGAACTACCGGAAACTACGCCTTTCCTTGGCCTCGTCACGTGGTCCTCCAGCTCCGACGTCGTTACCAAGTCTCCGGGAGTTCCGTCGACGAGTGACACTACTACTCTGCAAGGTAAGAGGAACTCAAGAATACTGTTCGGTCGTACTTGATTTCATGGATTCACGTGGACCGTGGCGAGATCCAGATGTAGAGTGTGGCTCCTAGCCGGATGGGTAATCAGCTAGGAATTCATTAAGGAGTGGAACTAACGGTAACCCAAAATCAGTAATATGATCTATGGAATCTTATGAGTCGAGCTGTTTTCGGATTGACCCCCGTAACTGGTCTTAATCGGTTCCTGTCATTAAGGAGATTACACGCACGGGAAGTCGTTAATCCCACGGAAATTATTTTACTCAGTACTGATCGGTCAACTTGCTCCTCCTCGTTCGCATGCTGTGCGAGTAATTTATCCCGGCGTGCGGTAGTGAAATTGAAGAAAACGGATATGCATTGTGTAACTCGATGCTTTTGTCGTCAATGGGAAATCATCCCGACAGCAATTCACGTTGGGTAGCACGCCTCTTGCATTAACTAGCATCTTCAGCCGTGAAAGCCTGCCGGGCTTGATTGATTCTTCGCAAATTCTCTCCCGTTTTCACTCTCTTTCCAAAAGCGACTATGTACTGCTTTGCACGCGAAACATATCTTACTTCGGCAAAGCATTATTTGTACTTTGCGTATCGGTTAGTCGTAATTCACCAAGAATTTCCACCTACCAAGTACAAGCGTACTAATTGCACCGTACTCAAGAAGCATTCCTCGAGTAGCAATTCAGTAATCCTGATTAATGTTTCGTACCGATAACACCATTTTGCACCTTACTCGAGATCTCGACTAACGATAGCTACTATGGATTTCTAAGGCTCGTGCGCTTCGTGCAAGATAGAGAGTTTTCTAGTAAGTTGGACATAATGATATCTCACGTCCGTCTATCTGCCGGGTAATACACTTACTCACCACTCCAAATTCACAATTTGACCCTTACTCCAAGGGTCCTTACCTTTACTCCAAGTTTCCACGAAGATGCTTGCATCTTTCGCATTGATATTGGCATACTCGCGAACAAAGCAAGGAGAGTGACTCGTCTGACGATCGTTTTAGGAGCATGATGTAATTGTATTATAGTCGCAGGTGCAAGAGAATAACATAATTAAGGGACGAGAGCGCAATAAGTGTGATGATTTCATTCGACATTTGCGGAGGAATTCAAGGTTTCTTGGCCAAGATATTAAATGAGCTAGAATATGAAGTAGTCGATAAAGCAGTAAAGCAGTAAAGCAATTCTTTCTCTTTCTTTTTTACTACTCTTGGGCTCTCCGTGCATTGATAGCGGATGAAATTCTGTTGGGTTGGGAGGCTGTAACGGTTAAACCGACCACCGTAATCTCTCCTCTCCAAAGCTCCATGACCGAGACCCTTCTCTCTTTCTGACTCAACGACACCGAACGAATTGGCCTCGCGGCGCTTACTGCTCCATTCAAACTCTTGTTCGTCATGGTGATCCTAAATAGAGATTCGGTTAGCTCGTAAATCGTCTTCCGACCTCATCTTAGCGCTAAAGAGCACGTTTCTTTTCTAGACCAAACGGCGACCGATTGGACCCCCATAACTACTCCAGATGGCTGGATAATGATCCAATCACCGACTACTGAAAAGTTGCCCGAATCGCCGGAAGAAACAACCACGAAACAGGAAGAAATATCTACCTCTCAGTCCCCGACTCTCGGTACTATTCCACAAGACTCATATATGATTTTTTTCGAATGGTTCACTGAACTTTTTTCACAATTGTCAAGCAAAATAATTGATTTTGTTAATTTGTTCACTTTCAGCTACCTTGATAACCGAAAGTAGCACGACGGAAGATGTAACGAAGAAGCCGATTGTCTCGACCACCTCGGCTCTCCTCGCTGGTGTAACCTTAGACATGGAATTGCCAGTGCCAATGGAGACACTGAACATGACCGATTACAAGCAAGGTGAGGATATTCGTAGAAAAGTCGGAAACTCTAAATCAATCGAAGAATAATCACCGTGACACGATCCTATTTCCCTCGAGCAATCTTGCCAAACAAGCAAGGCTCGCAGAGTATAAGGTAATACATAATTCGCGAGCGACTCGAACGACGAGATCAAATCAGAATCAATAGTCGATAAGACAGAGAGCAAAGTTACACAGCCGTGCACGGAGAGATTGGATTGCTCAAGAGTCAAGAGGATGGTTCATGTACTTACATACTACTCTTTGGCGCATGGCCATAACGCGCGCACCCGATGAGAGGGACGCTAATTACGCGGATAGGTTTATCGTGACGAACAATTCAATCGGCTAGATATACACCTCCTTCCAAGCGTAAAGAATATCGTGAGCAGACTTATGATCCTTAACGCGATGCCTGTCACATGAATCACATACGAATGGGATAGAGTCATTCTTGCCTGAATGTCAATACCCGATCTATGAAGTATCATATACGATCTTTTCAAAGTCCAGTAAATGGAAACATCAAATTGTATAGAAATCAATTATAATTTAATAAACAGCATCCATCTATTATCAAAAAAGATAGAGAAGTTGCACTAATGACGGGCTTGCACGCAAGGTGTTACGTGCGACTACTTACGAGGCAACAGGAAACACGATTGCGAGAGAATCAGAAACGAGCGTGTGAGAGAATATTCTAGAAAGAGGAGGAAGTAACCTTCTTCAATATGGCTGTCGTGACGAGACAGACGAATTTGGCGAAAAGCGTAAATTCAACATTGCTTCTGCTTGCAGTATGCGGAAGGCGACTCTTCCCGGAATCCAGGATTGTCGGTGGAAATCGAAGCTCTTTTGGCAAGTGGCCATGGCAGGTACGTGGTATAATCGAACTTTCCAGTTGAAATCTTATTGGCAGATGTTTCAGTTCAATCCTAGTAATTAAATTTGATACTCGAATATTTGTTCGCATTGCGCAAGGATAGATAGCCGATCTAAGCTGGGCTGACCAATAGTTCAAGGCGATATCAGCCGGTTGAAATTTTCACTGTGATTTACTATCTCAATCTTATCGATAATCCTCGAGATTTAAAGCGGCTGATTCGTTTGAGTTTCACAAGAATATGTACTTCATACCGGTAGCCTAATACCGGCTAATAGTTCATGGCACTCCGATAAAGCTGCCTAAACCCATAATTTCCCCCCTATGTAAAATTGCAAAGGACTCAATTGTACATGTACTCTTAACTTTACAGATCTCTTTGAGACAATGGAGAACGTCGACGTATCTGCATAAATGTGGTGCAGCTTTGTTAAACGAGAACTGGGCAATTACCGCAGCTCACTGTGTCGAAAAGTGAGTGAAATCCTCTGTCTCGATAAGAGAGGCCGGCGTGAAAATTTTGGAGATTTACACGAATAATTTTTTATTTTCAGTGTGCCACCGAGTGACTTACTCCTCAGGATTGGCGAGCACGATCTTGCGAACGAAGAAGAACCGTACGGCTTTCAAGAAAGAAGAGTACAAATCGTAGCGAGTCATCCTCAATTCGATCCACGGACCTTCGAATACGATCTGGCATTGCTAAGGTTCTACGAACCCCTTTTACCCTTCCAGCCGAATGTTCTACCTATTTGCTTGCCCGACGATGATGAGAGCTACGTTGGACGTACGGCATACGTAACTGGTTGGGGTCGACTATACGATGGTACTATTCGGAATAACTCATTGTCAGAATATCAAACTATCATACATACATCCGGTATACACATATGTATCTCCTTATAGAGGGGCCACTGCCGTCTGTACTGCAAGAAGTTTCAGTGCCAGTCATTAACAACACTGTTTGCGAGACCATGTATAGAAATGCAGGTTACATCGAACATATACCACACATATTCATCTGCGCTGGTTGGAGAAATGGAGGATTCGATTCCTGCGAGGTTCGTTCAAAGTCTCTCGCAAATGAAATACAGAGTTTGGTACGACTATTCTGGAGAATCGGTAGGAGATATCAATACGAATTTCCCTGTGATTTCTAGGGTGATAGCGGTGGTCCGATGGTGATCCAGAGAGCACGCGATAAACGGTGGATCCTAGCCGGTGTTATCAGCTGGGGAATCGGGTGTGCTGTACCTAATCAGCCAGGAGTATACACTCGCATTTCAGAGTTCCGCGAATGGATCAACCAGATTCTCCAATTCTAGCTCTCTCCATCTACAGTCTACGCTTTAGGACAATTTACAAGCTACGTACAGTGAAAGTGATACGTAGGACTCTGAGAAGAGACGTATGACGTTACGCGATGAAACTTGCGAATAATTTGACTCCCACTGTACATAATACTCATCCCATTCGTATCCTTACCAAGAGCTAAATTATCTCTCCCTCTCTCTTTGTCTTTAATAATTCATTTTAATTATAATTAAGTAATCTCGAGGATGAATATTTGTCGAGTTGTCAGTGGACCGTATTCGCAAGTTTGTAAATCCGCGCTGCAAAAACCTCGAATGATGTATAAGGTGTGTCTGGTGCCACCTCTCCTTCGAAACAGGACTCCGAAGCACGCTTCGAACCGAGTCGAGAGGCTAGGTCGGCTAGGATCCCAGGAACAAGGTCGTCCGAGCCGCGGCGCTACCAGTGTCGTCGTCAGTGGTCGGTAGCGACTTTATCAACGCGCTTCGATGGACTTTTGTCACGGTTCGGCCTTCTGTCCACCAGTCTCTCCTTGTGCTGGATGATCCACAGGCGATAAGTGGCCCAGCAATGATGCGAACACCACTACCCTTTGTATGTTCCATCTCGAGAACTGTTCTGTAAAATAGCGTAGATTTAGTGGCGTGTAAATTGCATTTAATCTTCTCGCCGGATAATTGATTTACGGTGATGGCACTGCAAAGGGTTCACCGCGTCCAGGGGACCAAGTTTACTCGTTCGCGTGTCCACCGATTCCGCATCGATCGCTCTTGAACACGACTTGAACGCGGGTATTGCGATCTTTACTCTTGCTCTTTTTGTATTATCGGTTGGTCGCGATACTCGAGGATACATCGATCTATGTTTGTCGGCAAGCTCAGCACGCAGCATCACGAGCGTCGTTATCGTCATTCTCTATTGCGCCGTTTTAGCTAAATCGAAATATGCGAGTTTATTCTCTCTTTTGACTCTAGTAGAGCGTATATCGGTAAATCATATGCCGACAATGAGTTGCTATTGAAATGGCATTGTGCCGTTTAATGCAGTGCTGCGGTGATGCGCGCTGACTTTGTTTTGTTCGAATCTCGATCGAGACTGGAACTTGGCGGTATTGCAGGCCCAAGGCGAATCCAGTCCGAAGACAGCAAAGATCCGAGAGCGCGACGATTTAGGTAAAACTGTGCTCATTAGCGTGCTCGGGAATTCGCACCTTTTTCCCAACGAACGGATTCTGGAGCATGCAGCCGGAAGACTAGTCGGGGTCGTCGACACAATGAGCACAGTTCTATCTCGCTACTTTGCACGAAAGAAATTAGCCCCGAACGTTATTTAATTTAATTTATAAAACAATTCAGCGTACACGTGTATTATGTGTATACATATCTGTAAGTAATCGTATAGGAGCATTAAACATGTTAGGAGCTCGCCTCAGTTTAGAGGAAGAGTAAGTAATTTATTAATGTACGTTACGCTTGGGGCTGGAAAGAAAGTACGAAACCCCTGGCTTGTAAATACTCGGTACCAATCGATCGGTGGTTTTGTAATCTACTGCACCCTCTGCCCTTTTCTACTCTCCTGCTGCCCTCCTCGGGGAGGATGGATCCTCCACAAAGGATTACCTCTCTATCTTTCTTCTGTATTTACAAGAGGAATATTAAAAGAGATGCGAGCATCGAGAAAAACAAGCACTGCTGTTCTTCTTTCGCTTCTTCCTAACATTTGAAGTGCGTGGGTGGACCTAGCCGCGGACCACTCCCCAAACCACGAGCTTAATCGGCGCCCACGCGAGTTAGCTACCCACGCAAACACCTGTCTCTAATCGTCAACACCTGTGACATTCGCGGGAATCCCAGTAACGATTTTCTCACCGCTCCCTTTTTCCTTCCTGATTTCTTTCTAGATAGTTTAACCGGCTTAACTGCCTTAACCCTTTAACCAGTCGTTCTGGCGTACCCCGCGAGAGAGAGAGAGAACGGGGGGGTATTAGCCTTCGGAAAAGGGATGAGAACATTTCCTACGAAGGAAACCGGAGGAATATCTTTGCCCTCGTTTCGCTCCTTCCTCGAGATAGTTCTCCCCAAGGGAATTTCTACCTCGGGGATGGCAAATATTGGATCTTCGCGAAAACTTCGATTTCGAAACTGAGATTCTGGAGAATCCACCAGCGTAGAGTGCATACGTAGACGAGAAGGTTCAGGATGGGGAGGAAGGACGATAGATAACAAGATCATCCTACTTTTCGTTGTTGTAATTAAGCGATCGACAAATGCCTCGCGGTGCTCGTTCCCATAATTTTCTTCGACTCCCCCTAGATTCTGAAACTGACATTTCAATTTCACCGAGCGTAGTCTCGGCTTGTGGTTGTCCTGGCCCGAGGATAATAAAGCCTTTCGCCGAGTCACGGTTAAACGCGTCAAACGTGTCAAGAATCAAAGTCTCGCGCGAGAAAGCTGTACCCAAGTTTTGTTTGAAGCAGCAATTGGAAGCGGTTGCCACCCTATTGTTTGCAGTGAGCCACTGGCAAAAAACGAAACAGTGGCCCGATTAAATTACGAACAATAAGTATGAATCGCTAGGACACCTAGTTAAAACAGGTTTATCCAGGGATCTTGTCGATGACCCAGACGCGATAACGCTCAATTCTGCTCACTTTTGTTCGTTTATTCGGCAATTAACTAAGCGTGACTGTTGCACCAAGCGCCCCAACCGCACCGAGTCAATCCTGATGTAGAATCCTGCCGATTCTCTCCTGTTGCCATTCGCCTATTGGATTATTATCGTTGCTCAACCTCGCGCTTTAATTCCCTTGAACGACCAGCTCCACGGATTTTTACTCCTAGATTCACGTTATTTCTCACGTTATTTTTCACGTCATTTTTCCTCGCTTCGGACCCAATACCTCATTTCGCTTCCAAGACTTAGTAATTTAATTATGGGGAAAGGAGGAATCCTTATCGAAATCAACCGTCGCGCAGAACTTTGCAAGTAGCCTTATCTCTCGATTTTTTCCCTTTCGCGTGGAATACCGGTTCCAAGAGGCACATTGGCGCACATAGTTTTCTATGGACAGTCGACGGTGATCACGAGTGAAAAGTAATCGGTCCTGGATCCAGTCGTAATGCGTGGACGCGCCCGGTGACTAACGCTCGTTTTCTGCCCGAAAGCGCCTCGCGCCACTCTGGCCTAGAAAGAATCGCGGTTTTTAGCCTTCGCTTAATGGGGCGAGCAGCAAGATCGTTCGTCTCTGGGAATCTGACTCTCTCTTCTTTCACGCCACTTTGCTCGTTGTTCCTTGCCTGTATAGTGGATACTATCATAGCCGATTGTTCGTCGTCTCATTGTCAGCAGGGTCGGTGGTTATATCGACGTCGATGATGTGCACCATGTGCACTCGCGCATTCCGCCATTGCATAACACCGCGCTTCGTTCGGTCTCGGACGAGTGATCCTCTCCCTGACATTGTGTGCACTCTGCAATCTCGCCGCTCTATAGGACCGCTCGATAAATATCTATTTCACGGAGAATATCCCCGATTATTCCACCGAGATATCCACCATCTTTACCGGGTTTCTGTTTATTCAAAGGATCAGAACTTTTATATTGCAATATTTCTCACTCTAATGAACAGCTTATAAATTGAAATTGCAGTGTAGACAAGTACAGAAGAATGTTTCGTAGAAGCATTGCTCGACTTTGTGCTTGTCGACGAGTCGACTGGAACAATGGACTATAACTTGCACGAATGTTCTCGGAAGATCCAATGCTCGTGATAAGAAGAGTAGGAATATCTGCGAAACCACCTGCAACCAGCTGTGTCGTGTACAAACACGACGAATTTCCCAGTTATTTTTTTCACTTTTCGTTCTCGCCACGGCATGTACTGACCCAGATCTTCCGCGTGGATCTTCCCTGATGCGTGTCAAGAATTCCTGGTAATTATCCCAGCGAATGAAGTAATGCAGGTGAAATAGTCTTGCCGGTACAATTACCACGAGCAATTAGACTCGCAGTCACGATTGTACCTCAGGTTTACCATTATACTTCCTACTATCGAGGATCGTGCCAATTGAATTCAGAGGTCGAGGTCCTGTTATGCAATGGCATCTTGCATCAAAGTATTATTAGCTGCGCCACGCGCAACGGAAGCGCACCACCGCACCGTACCGCGACTCGGTTTGGTGTCTATTCTCATTGTCAAAGCGATTCGGGAGAGTATGAAAAACAGATTTTGATTTTCGCGACACTCGCAATTGCGCACTGTTGAAAACATCAGAGGCGTGACGGCCTATGGATGGATGTTACTGGACCGGGTTAAGTGGCTTTGGAGAAAGCCAGCTACCTCCGCCTTTTCCTTATGAAGTCACGAAACCGCGTTGGCAGCATCGCCAGTAAACTACCGGGGCGGCCTTCACCCGGTGCTCCTGCCACGAGCGATGCAAATCTGGCCTCAGGATCATGTCCGTCGGCTAGCTCGACCTCAGGAAAATTTCCTGCTAATCCCTCTTTCTACTTCAAACCGTTTCTAGCGCATCAGCTGTCACGACTATTGTCAGGCTCATCCCCTCATACATTTCCCCCAATTTTCTCCCAACGAAATTTGCGAATCAGCTGTATCTACTGGCAGGACGTTACGCGGCTCCATTGATTTCTAGGAGCAATGCTGGCGCAACAGGGTCGCGGATGATAATCAGACCTTCGCAGGAGGCTAATTCCCCTAGCCTCCCCCAGATGCGAGTTGGTGCGTGGTGCCATGGCATTGGCGCTTGTGCAATTGGGGTGGAGGGTGAGTCTCCCTCTCCCAAAGAGTGTACGTATGATTGTATGCTGCTGCACGCAAGGATCCGGTGGTTCGCGAGACTCTTTGGGGTGGGGCTCGCGCGATGCCAGCCGGAGGAGAGCTCGTCGGGACGAGTTGCGTCGGCGCTAGCGCAGATCGATCAACAGATTTTATTCGAATCGTCCTCGTGCTTAGCCAGGGTCACGGTCTGGCCTTGGACATCGGGAATGACGTCGCCGGTTTTCCACGGTGGTCTGCACCTTGAACGAGGCGTCACTCTACTCTGCAATCTCTACATATTTGTCCCACTGTTCGCAAATACAAATCTTGCGCCACGCTGTTCGTTCTTCGACTAACCATGTTTCAGTCGGCAATTCAGCAGATTCTCTACACTCTCTACCTCTACACTCTACACGCATCGCTGGACGCAAGAGCTGTGGGAGCGACATTGTCGCTTCACACTCCTGCGAGTATACACAAAATAGTGACCTGGATAAGGAAGTGAGAAAAACTCGGAGAAAATTTCCAGGGCGAACACCTCGCATAATCTGTCGAATTACCGAGCAGGATGTCCGAGTTTCCAGGAAACGAACGGCTTCGTCCTATCTGCCGAGGCGGACTATACTCACTGACTGACAATGAGTTAACACTCAGGACTCGGGAGTGTCCTTCGCTTCAAAGTGCCAACGAGCTAAGGAGATAGAGAAAGTCCGGGAGGGGGGCTCCAGGCTGTATACTTATGGAATTCTTGGGAGGTCGTACGAGCAACGGTAAAGAAAAATGACGCACACGACGTGAAAGGGCACAGGTAATTCTGACCCAGTTTCGCCGGCCGTGTCCTGGGTCATGACCATCGATTGTTTCTCCTACCCTCCTTGCGACCGCAACCACTTGCTTCCCCATTGGCTATGGGGTCGCGACCCACATGCTCCGCTCCGAGGATCTCTTTCCCCAGGATTGTGCTTTAACGAGCCCAAATTTACATGTATGTACTACCACAACTCTTAAATCCCTACCCCGCTATCTACTCTCTTTCAGCGTACATTTATGTATTTTAGGCAAATGGGCTGCTGACACAAATAAAGATTGTCTTGCAAACTATACGTATCGATAAGTGTTATGGTCATGATTTTTTTACTCATAATTAGACGAAAGCCGCCGTGATACTTAACATACGCGTAGTTAAGATTCCCATTATTCTTAGCGGTTATTATAGTCTCCCAGAATAATTGTCCACCGATTGTTAGATCCCATCCATCCTCCCCGATTTTCCGCTTCGTTACTGGATTCCGTTAGGTAATGCGCGGTGAAACAATCCTCCGGCAAACGGCTTAATCGCGCTAATAACGCTAATTGAGGTAAACGCGATAAATGTTATGGGATTATGGAAGCAACCGGTGCAGCGGCATCCTTTGCGAGCTCAATAAGGTGTAAAATCCATTTAAAGACGCGCAAGGTACTAACCCACTTACCGAAAGTCACGATCACGGTCAGCGGCGGCGGCTGAGCGGTGGCGGCGGAGCGGCGCTTCATCTCGTATCGCGTCGCCTCTTCCAAGAAAAAACATCGACTACGCAACTTGCCCAAAAGATTCACGGCGATTTCCCACGGCGAATAATGTATCAAGCGGTTTTTGCCAATAAATATAAGCACGCGACGAGTCACGAGTCTCGCGGCATCTCATTAAGCTCGAGACTGCAGGCCCCCAATGGGAATCATTTGCCCATAAATTTCTATCTCTTTTCCTCTTCTGTTCTCTTCCTTGACTAGCATAAAGTATAGCTAAACTACAGCTTCCTCGCGACCGGGGTACTCGTTCGCGAAAACTAAATCAATTATACTGCGGAGTACGCGGGTGAAGCTATCGCGAGATAAATGGGATGCCCGTTCTTGGACGACATTGAAGCGCTGAAAGATGCGCCAGGTCCTGACCCACTCCGCGACGAGCCATGCTCACGATCAAGGATTGAACTTTACCTACTCTCGGATGACTTTGCCCGGTTTGCCGCTGGATAATCTCGTCCCACTGGATAATTATACCACGATGATCTTCTCTGCTACTGGTGGGATTATACCCACCGGTAGAACTTACCTATGTTAGACTTACTTACTTACTTACTTTCTACAATAATACTTCCCCCCTTATCCCCTTTGTTAGCGAAACTTAACGACGCGACGCGACATCGCGTCGAGGGATGGGGAGACGCGATCCTCCGGAATTTTTCTTGGTCACGAGTCATAAGGTGACTCCGAGAGGTACCGTAAAAGATAGAACCCGACGAAGGTCGACCCACTTGTCTTCGCAAGTTTAAATGCCGACTTTGGAGACTTCGAGAGGAGTCTTTCACGCGAAAGTAGATACATACCATCGAGATACCGTCGAGGATTGGAAATCTTGCAAACGAGCACTATCCGGCGATATTCGCGATATCGGCGAATAAATGCCGCATTGACGGGATAATAGTGACGGATATTAATAATTGTTCGGATTGTGAATGCTGCGCGAACGGACAGCTGCTTGGTTCTTGGCTCATCATCTTTCCGATGGTACGAGCAATCGGTAGTGAAAAATAGAACGTGAATCCCCTCTTTTTTCTTATTTTCTCTCCTCGATGACTAATTACATCTCTGGTCTGGCACAGTATGTACCATTTCGAGAGCTATCCCGACCCAAGTAAGAGCGGCGAGTAACGCAGAAACCGTTACCGATTACGCATTCCTCGAGAGTGGAGTTACGTTTAAATAATCTACATACACGTATGTATGTATACTTCTGGCACAGCACACAGCACAATTTCTTCAATTTCTTCACATTCGCCCACAGGAAATCGAGCCGAGTTTTGTCGAGTTTTGTCGAGTTTTGCCGAGTTTCGTCGTGTCTCGCAAATGGCAGGAAGTGACCAATAATATAATTATTGACATGGCGATGAAAACACTGATGCAATCTTGACTCGTTTAATTGATTTTCACCGTCAATTACTATTCTTATGGGCGACCAAGTTATATTGGTCAGGACAAATAGAAGACAATGTACAAGTTCCAGATAGCAGAAATTACTTCAAAATAACACCCTGCTCGTAAGTCATAATGACCACCTGGCGCTCTTTCTCCTTTGCTCGAGCTAAATCAAGTATGGAGTCTAATTGTAAGAGGATTTTCTCAAAACGTATCCGTGTCAAAGAATTGTCATCGACACAGATAAATCGATGATCTGACTTCGGAATGAAGTGAAATTCGGTTATGATCAATTGGGATTCCTCGTGGGACGCGGTCTAGCGCGAAAGTTTCCCTTTGTTCCAGATACAAAGGTGCTATTTGTCAACGGGACGCAATGGAATTCGAGTCACACGCACCTCAGCGTTGAATCGAACGAGTTTCATGACCCCCGTGCGTCTTACAATTAATAGCGCACGAAGCATTCCATCGAGTCTGATCTTTGACTTTGGCCGTCATCAGCTATCCTACAAGTATTGAATAACGCGCAGTGAAAACTGCTCTGCGCCTAATGCAAAGTCTTTGTAATTCCGGACGGTATTACTTCGCGTAACGAAGTGTGCGACTTGACTGGGCTTTGTTAGCGAAACCTATTAATTATAGTGTTGCTAGCGCAACAAATTCTTCGCGAGCGCAATACGAATCGGAATATACATGTACAGATGTATATGAAGTAACTTGTAGTTTACAATTAGATGCGTATCCATCTTCGCGAGTAAGTACCGGCGGAATCGCAAAAAAGGCGAAATTGTGTAGAGACAGCAAAAGCAGCGTAATTCTCTACTCTTGATTTTCTTCGTACTCGGACGATTCGACTGACAAGTAGAAAATCTCCATTTACAACCCCGGCCCGAGATATCTGGGCTATGAATTGTCGAAACTTTCATCCACACACATATCTCCGCACTACACGGCTGAATTTCGCAAATAATGCTACTTAACTTCCTCGCTCGATGTCAATCATAAAAAGCTTTCGGGGTCTCCCGTGGCTAAGCGATTTCACGGTTCAGCCGACAGGCCTTTCATCGTTCCGAGTCGTTCCGAGTCTTTCCTCGTCCATACTAGAACGTTAGAGACATAAATAGTCCCATGGCATTTTTATCCTAGTCCGTCAGTAAAATCGCCAGGAATAACCGCATGTCGAACGACCCCCACGTAAGCAAGCGAGACCAACTGACGACACCTCCGTCGTCACTCGTAGCAACATACATGGACATGTACATGTACATGTACTTATGTACTGTGCTGATCGATAGAGCCATCAAAATACTCCGTTACTTCCGAATACCGTATCTGTTGAACCATACGCGACTCGATTGAGAGACCCCTTTCCCAAAGAGTCTCATCAGCTGATGAGAGCCGGACGACTGTCCAAGCTCCAAGCCATCGTCCAACGGGATGATCCATCGGGTGAATAAATGTCTGGTAAATGTGGCGGCGGTAAGCACGAGTCCAGGAAGAGAGTGAGGCCCCCAGCATGGTGCATCGCGAAACCTTTCCTCAATGGACAGGTAGAAGGTGGACTCGTGGACGCGCGAGCGAGGACGCCGATGAGTAGGACAGTGTGTCGGTGTCGTGCACGTTGGGCCCCGTTCTTCTCCACGCGACCTGGCCACTGGCCCACTTTGATTTCTCTTACAAGTCCCTTCTCTCTCGGTTCTACGCGACTCGAGCCTCTCTTTCTCGCTCTCTCGAACCTGGCCCATCGTCTTGAGGGGTCCCCACCTTGGAGCACGGATCGTTCTTCCTGGCTCCTATTCTACCTCCACGATCAACGGCCTCCACCATCGTACGGTCCCCGATCTACCATCTCCACTACAACGACCACCACCATTCGAAGCAACCATCACCACGCCACACGATCCTCCAGAGGAGGCGCCGCTTATGACTTAGCCATGCGATTCCAGCACATGCCGTAGCACGAGGTACAGCGGGCAGACAGGTACCATCCAGTTGACTAGCCGGATGGTCGCAACGGTACGTCGAATAGATCGGCGTTAGGATCAGTGCGGGATACGTCGCGTTGCGTCGCCACGGAGACATTCGTCGCTCCTGGCTGACCGTGGAAAATCAAGCCCACAGTATACTGTATACTCAATCGTCGGAATTACCTACGATAAGATTGGGAACTTCGGTGGTTCCTTTGACACTAACCGCGCGATCGTCAGTCTGAGTGTGCGGCCGCGATAAGGACTCAAAAGTCGGAGACTGAATCCCAAGTTATCCACTGCCACTTGGATTGGGATCTGACCCTGCTGGATGCCTGACCCCGCTGACCTTGCTGAAGAATCTCGGTGGACGCGAGAGGGAAGACAAGAGGAAAGTGGAGGAAGTTTCAGTGACCAAGTGCCAAGCGCCAGAGGGTAGAAGCCTGGGGTGACTGAGACGAGTGAACTTGACAGACCGAAGGGAAGGTCGTTTTCTAACAGTGACGTAAGGCTGGCTCCTCTTCCGCTCATAGAGACAGTGTGGCAGCTCTTTTCGAGGGACTCGGGGCGATGTTATGAGACCACTTTAACACACTCACGGACGTACCACGGTTAATGTGCTACAGGGTGAGTACAGTAGTAGTCCTCTTCTTTTGGGGTTGTTCGACCGAGCGGCTAATGCGAGAAGGGTCGCGACACCTTACCCTGCCTGTCCGATACCGGTTCGCTGAACGCTAACAAGAAGTCACTCGCCTCCTTCGAATATTTCATTCGAAATACTCACACGTAGATAGAAGATCACTTCGGGAGGTTGCACTGCATTCTTCGGAATTACAATAGCAATAACGACCTGCGGTTAGCACCCGTACTACAATTAGTTGCCATTTATATTCCGAGATCATCCTGACGAGTGTGGCTAACTGTCTCGATTGCACCGGCAGTATACTGTTATGCTGTTTTGCCTAAGATAGTATTGGAGCTGGCCGCACTTCTCCTCGCTGCTTCTCCGCGACTTCCAATCGATCCGAATAGATCGGGCATTGATTGGGAAGCGACGCCAAGGAAAATAGTTCATTTCGATTCACTCGGAGACTCATTGAAATCAGGACGCGATCAGGAATCAGCGCGATACTACCAAGGGTAATCTGACCGTGGAGCCAGGAGAAAGCTGGCGTTTCGACTTTGGCCAGTGGTAAACTAGGCGTTCCGATATACATGTATGTACACAGAGCAAACCATTTGGTGTGCTCCGCTGCATCACCACATCCTTCTTACATTTTTATTCTTTTTTCTATCTCTCTGGCGGCGTGCCGATTCCATCCGGTTTCCCCGGACCTCTTTGATCCGACCAACGCGTTGGCGTTGGCTTCGATTGCTCAATTGAGCGATTGCATCTGCTATTTATGGAAAAACGAGCGGAAAGTGACGATACAATTCCTCTTCGTGGACTTTCCAATCGTTTCTTCGGCTCAATAAGGATTCTCAATGCAGCGATACCCAATAAAATATGATAAATCACTGGCACGAGCAACGGAATCGCACGAGCCGAGAGTCCGTTACCTCGGACACAATGAAAATTTAATGAGGCCCCATTAAACGTCCGTGTAGGTCGATGTGCCGAAATCGAACCTTCCGTGAGAGTGTTACAATCTCAACGGCTCACAGACATTATCGTTAGTAAGACCAGAATGCTTGGTGATACTCGATTCCTCGGGGTCACGGGAATCTTTTCTATCTCAGGAAATCTCCCTTGAGAAAAAAAAGAAAAGTTACGAACGCGCGACCAAGTTACGACCAAGGCTTATACGCATTGACCCCAAGTGGTACCTGACAGGAGTGCACTAGGCTGCAGATGCCACTTGCCGTTCCTATCCGACTTTACTTAGCTCGTAACGCTCGTAACGGTTGTGAGATCAGCTTGAGAGACTCGTGTCACTTTTTCCAATCCTCGTCTCATTGATTTGTACGTTTAGCGTTCTTAGAGGAATTAGCGCGTTGTCCGCTCTCCTCGGAACACGAATCCTAAAGGGTCAATGCCACGACGCGTTACGAAACCAGTGGTAGAATTTCAGGTGCGAGCCATTTCAGGTGGTTCACTCTTGCGTCGAGATTAACGCGCGTGAAGCGAACTGTAGCAGGAATGAGGCAGCAAACGGGCAACGGTAGCGCTCAACGTGTATTCTATATCTATACATATATATTGTATATATGTACAATATCTATATATGTACTCGGTGGATCGGAGCATGCACCTTGCGCGAAATCGTGACCACGGCTGTTGCATCCTGAATGCTGTTGCATTATGCCGCGATGAGTTACTAATGACAGGAGCGCGCGCTTTCGCATGATGCGATGAAGATGACGGGTCTGGATAGTTCCTCGGTCAGTTGCCCCCGTTTTGTCGGCCCACATTCGAGCTCTACTTTTCGTACGCAGCTTAGAATGCAGACGGCGAACTGTCACTTTCCTTCGATTCTGTCCTGTGCGGCAGACATCAGTTTAACGTATATGTATCCCGATGCACATTAGAAAGTGGTAATGTATCACTGACAGTCCAACTGACCCATCTAGTTTCGAGAACGGAAGACGGACCTCCCCGCGCCCTATAGCAGGGCCTCTTTTATTGACTCTCATTGTCAGTTCGTCCATGCCACAGGAAAGATAAACTATCACTTTCTGCATTTCGTGCAAACCCTGATGATGGCTTTTCTTCAATGCTTCCGAGCGTTCGAGTCGAACGGAACATACGTGCAGTATGTACCGCTTGGTTTTGCACGAATACTCGTGTTTAAACCACCTTCCAACATCTTGAGTGAAAGCGGTGAGTGGCTGTAATTCCGCCGCGTGTCTCGTTTCATATTTCCTCGATCTTCTGTCCGGCTGTCCAGCACGGCTTTTATGGCTTACTTTCTACATTGTCTTGTTATTAAAGTCACGAGTGCTTGCCCGATAAGAGAGGTTGCTCAGTCATCGCGTCAGATGGACCCAGGTATATTAACTATATATTAACTACTCGCAGAACATCGTCCTGCTCTTCACTCGACTGCCAGTTCTGACTCATTCTTAATTGTCCTCTAAGGTCCTCTCTGCTAAACTTAATGGAGGTCAGAATCCGACTCTCGTTCGATTCTTCCCACAGCAAGTAGATCAACGATTCTTCGTGAGACGCAAAAAAATTGGGAGGCTCGTGTATTCGCGGAAGAACGGGTTAGAGGTTGTCAAGCGAAAGAAGAAGCGAGAACAGAAGCGGCGAGGAAGTGTCGCTCGGGTGTCGGGGCAAAGCCACCGCCAATCGGGTCACCCAGATCCAATGATCAAGCGGGCATAGCAGCCGAACTCGAGCTTTCTCCGAGGGCAGCCGCGATCGGTGGTGTTGACTCGCGCAGAATCTTGCACGCTCACCTGCGCTCCTGTTCACCTCACCCGCACTTATACATAGATACGAGCAATAGAGCCCTGTGAGCAAGACCCGCGGCACCATCGCTTCTATTGACGGACGACGGCCAATGAACGCGGAAGAATTTTCGAGTTGCTCGAACTCTTCTTAGGGTCTTCTTCTTCTTCTTCTTCTTCTTCTTCTTCTGTTCGCCATGCACGCGCGTTCAAGGGATCGTGACTACTCGCTGCATCCTACTTCCCTTCTCTCTCTCCCTCTCTACCCTTGCATTTCGTTATTTCCCTTTGGAGATGGATGGAAGACAGATCGATAGAGGTAAAGAGGGGGAGAGCGAAAGGAAAAGAAATATATCCTCCGGAATGGCTCTGGTTGCATCGATTACAGCATCGCTCGGCTCTTTCGTGGAAAAGCCTTCCCTCCGCATTCTGGGGAATAAATTCTTTCCGTTTTTTTCGACATCGGTTATCACGGTGCATCGCGAAAAGGCTGCACGGGAAAACGTGCGAAATTGATCCCAAGTAACGGGATGTGCATTCCTAGGCACCCTTTTTCGGTATTGATTTGAGTGAAAATCCATTTCTCATACTGAAAAAGTCACTTGAGTGTGTCTGTTAAGATTGATCGAGCACCATAAAAGAATAATATTTAATTCGGGAAAATTGCACGAAACGAAATACTTGGAAGGAAAGTGACTTCTGATCCAGGATCTCCCAACGAAAGGGAACGACTGTCGTTCTAACACCGCGTGTGCGCCTGCAGATCTTCTCACACAGAGTCGTTGCCATAACTTCGAGAACATAATGATCCTGTAGTGTAGTCGATTTAAACAGGACACGAATTCTGCGAGCACTTTCCCCGCAGCCTTGAAATCTGAATATCGTTCCGCGGAATCGCATCCACAATCCGTCGGTAATACCGTGAGAGGATCTCACGCTGGTTTCCTCGAGCCTCTCTATGCCGAAGAGTAGCTTAAAGCAATTTTAACTTAATCGAACTGTTAATTCCTTCTAATTACATCCTAATAGACTATTTAGAATTGAATGCGAACATTCTAATTGGAAGATCTTTTGCTGCTGCGCCTCAACGAGCTCCGGAGCATCGACTCGATCTGACAATAAGTACAATCCTCTTCCCAATACTGTATGCAGATGACAATAGTAAAATAAAGAGGATTTGGGCAGGGATCTCCGAAAAAGGAGACGAAAAGGGAAGCATTTACCAAAGTATCGATCTCCGAGCGATTGCCAAGAAGCCAAACCCATCGCGAGCTAGTCGACAATCCATTATGGTTAAAAACCGTAGGCGTAAGCGCCGTAACCGCCGTAAGCGGTGTCAAATAATAATCGACACGCTATCGAAAGGCAAGAGGGAAGGTTCGATCCGACCAGCGGGCCCGCCGTAAGAGGGTCAGAGGAGCGACTCCAGAGCGAGGTGGGGAATTGGTAACTGGGTTACCGGTGTCTTCGTGAACCAACGCTATAGCGATGTTGGCCTCTCGCTCTCTTCGTCTTTCTCACGGCCCCGTTTACCTTCCCTCCTCTCTCATTCTACCCATTCGAGAACGCATCGTTCTCCATGGTGGTCAGTTGTCTCGTCTCTTCTCGTCGCTTCTCAACTTCCCTCCCTTTTCCCTTCCAAGCTACACACTCGCCGCTTAGCAGCGAGCACATAACATTGCTGATACGCAGAGACTACTCGCTCTCTGCCTCCCTGACGCTTCTACACATGCCGTATAACGGGATTTTGGAACACGTAGGAGCACCGTGTGTCCGTGCTCACCTCTAAAGCACGCAAGCACGTACGCATGTGCGTACGCTCGGGTAGGTGTCCGCGAGACTTGGGTGCCCACCCGGAAGGACGTAAGCTGAGATCCACCAAGGTGCATCCAGTGAAACTTTCCGTGGGTGGACCCCGGTCAGTTGACCACTCGCCAAGCGCCCGCTGTCCTCGCTTGCTGTTTTCAACCTCACGATCGGTCGAAAAGGGCTGCCGATCGTGAACTCGAGCGCGTAAAATATGTATAATTCTTACAACGAAAACTGCCGCTCCCATTCTGACAATCAGTTTAACTTTTAACGAGGATACTCTTTCAATTAGCCTGGTAGCTCACAGTTTTGCGTTCAACTCCCGTTGGCCTTTGTAAATGCGTCATTAGTAGTCTTGGATTCGGCGCATCACTACATCACTAGTTACCAGATGTAACAACTGACAAGTTCAGGATGTAATTTCTAGTTATTTCACAATGGTTTTTTGTTTCAGATGGCTACCAGGAAGAGCGTTTGTTTACTCCTCGTTCTGCTAGCTGCGACGGCAGTCTTCTCGCATTCCTATGCGCCCGAAACCAGAGGTAACGATGCTCGATATAGCAATTAGCTGTAGGCGTGTAGATTTGTGCATCCGACAGAGTTTTACGTACGCACGCACGCACGCACGCACAAATGAACGACGCAAACTATCGTGTATTCGCTCAGTCTAGTCTAATGGGCCATAGCGGAGCGAGAAGAAAGCGCGGAAGTAGAAAAACGTTGTTCAAGTGCGACCGCGCAACCATTGGGATCCATTGGATTGAATACATACACGGAATCGAATTCTACTTATGCGCTTGCTCCGACATCGGCACAACCTCCTCGTAGGAGACCACGTTGTACAAAGAGTTGACACAACTTGTTGACACGCTCGAATCGCGCTATCGATTGTGTACCTACTTACTCGGATAAACACTTGTAGAATGAGACCCAAAGTGTACATAGCGGAGTCAGCAGAAAGAGAATGTCGTTTGCGCACAAAATACTACGATACGGCGACAAATTTTCTCCTTCCTATCAATTGGCAAATAATTGTTGTAGAATCTTGTTCTAGAATCAGTCAGATCCTTATTTTCTCGGATTGTTTGGAGTGGCACATTTGTATCTCGATGAAGCCGTGAACAGAGTAACAACTTCCATTTACGAGATTCATCCAGGAACAGAGTACCGCAGAGGGGCGGAGGAACAGAGACGCATTTTTGAAATTGCTCGAATCCACATTGACACCGAATTCCACTTACATCTTACTTCCTTTCGAAAGTCGCGAATTCCGCGTCGCACGCGCCTACCGCGCGCTTACACATACATGTAGGAATGTATGTGTGGACGAACGAAGTACATAATCTGTGTGCACTCTGATTCCAGAGGCGCATCTCGCCTTCCGCGACGACAGACCTTCCAAGCACGCTCCACGAGACTGGCACACATACTGCCAATTTACGTTCTGAATTTAAATCAGCCGATGCCGTGGGAAGTATTCGGGAAAAGGAGTCGAGATCCGTATAAGCGCGTGAATCTCCAAGTCGCACAGATTGTTTACTCGCGGCCGCGTAATGGGAATGACACCAGTGACCTTTCACATCTAACCGAGAACAGCAGATTTCCCGGGAAAATTGTCGAAAATATCTCATCGTAAGATTTGTGGCGCGAGAAGTAAATCCTCGCAACCTTGTACAACGCTTGAATTTGCATAAAAATTCATAGTCGAGTTATTCTATATTGCGCCCCCCGGTGGATAGTAACAGTTATCAATACTACTCGCGTTTCTCCGCTTTCACGTGCTAGTTCGCGGAAGAGGCGCGACATCAATGAGTCTCGCGGTCGCATCACCTAAGTGGCGCCGAGTAACAATCGTGGAAAGAAAATTTTCCAAGATTCTAATTGTATCCGATAAACGGGACGTTAAGCACGAATAGTCTCGGATCTCGGCGAGTGAGTTTGGTCAGGTTTGGTCTCGACGTGTTTCGTGCTGTTACTTTCCAAGAAATTTTAAGTGGTTAATCTCAAAAGCAGCACGCGACACTCTTATTATTTCGCTTGGATTGCCGTATGAATTGTTGGGCTTGCGTGGCTCCGGAATCGATACAGCGGACTTACAGACACACACATATACGCGGGAGCATAGCACAAAACCCCTCCGCTAAATCCGAGTTCTTGCAGCTGCGTCACCCCAAGGCTAATTAAAACTACGAACGGTGCTCGCGCGCAGCGCGTGCATCTGACAGCTCTTCGAGCAATTCTCTGTCGCGCGATCCTGTTAACCCTTTGCAAATGGATGTTGAATTTACTCTGACATGCTAATAGAATTGTTCTCTAAAAAGATAAAACCCTGTTGGACACGAATGTTTTACAGTTGAACCGCGTAAGACAATTAAGCGAAGAAATGTCACTTTTAAAATAGCCTTAATCAAAAGATTTAGGTTTCTTGACCCCGACAGTTTCTAGGACCAAAAACTGTCTCGTTCAAAGAAAGTCAATGCAAAATGCAAACACTGCAAACTGTATCGTGCGATTCATTCCGCCCCCGTAGGAAAACAATTTACTGCTATCACGATGAAAGGGCCTCATTACGCGCGGCGAGCGATTCGGGTTTCCCGCCGGTAGCAAAAAAAGGGGGAGTGTTTGCGATGTTTGCGGATAAGGCGAGACACAATGGGAATTGCTCACAACGTGCGAGACTCGAGGCGGGCCCCGATTGACATCATTCGTGACACAGATTCCCGCAAAACGAGGAACGTCCGCGCGCAAACTGAAAAAATCTGGAACGCCGGAAGGATCTTGACAAGTAATACAGACGATTCGCGGAGTAGGTCATTATATCGGTAGTATGCAGACGTATAAGGAGGCACGTGCGGAGCCTACATGTTTGCTCGTCTATGCCTCCTCGATCACCTGAGCATAACCGCGCTGAAACTAGTTGCGCTCTATAGATATACCCAACGACCACATCAGTCTCGAATGAATTACTTTTATCGTTCATTCAGCTCACTCGCATTGTCGGTCACGTTGCATGCCAGCCGATCGAGCTTTCGACCGATCATCCACGATCTATGGGATTTAAGAAAGAAATAATAATAAAGGCTGTTCAATAGCTGATTTCTCTCCTCGATCTCGATCTCGATCTCGATCTCGCGCTCAAGAATTTGGGACAAGTGCTCCGATTTGCATGAACGTACTCGGTTCTCCACTAGATCGAATACTAAACGAGTCGTTTAGGGAACGGGTCCGCGTTCCTCCCCGAGGACCGAAGATCGTTTTCACTGCAGTAACGGTGCCCTGGTACACACCTCCGACTGACTCGCGCGGAGATACATGTACATATACATATGTACAGCCGTATATGCGTAGTAAAAACTCTCTCGCGCGGACGACGCGTGAATTGGCAATACCCGCGGCGGCCCCGGTTCTCGAATACCGTAGTACGTGTGTATTTGGAAATCTAGCAGGGTACATATATCGCGCGTCCTTTAACAACACGAGAGTACAATGTATAATCGGTCGATTGGTTTCCAGGACGAAAACTCTTTGGTGGATACAGAATAGTACCGAAGGTATGCAAACCCACGATACCAGCTCGCGTCAAGACCGACGAACCGGCGATCTGCATGTTCAACTACGAGTGCTCACGCCGAAATGGAGAAGTGGTTGGGGCTTGCATGGACGGATTCCTCTTTGGCGCGTGTTGCCAATTACCAGCTAAAAATTCGATGAATGGGGGCCTGGAAAAGGTATCGAGCGCGGAAGAGCTACTGCACGCGCACGAGGTCGACCACGTTCCAGATATTCCGATCCTATTGAATCCAGACGGTACTCCGCTCGGCATGAGCATTCCCCAGGCTAGTACCGTCAAATCGGAGACATCGGAATCGACGAATCATCTCGACAACGGAGAAACGACCTACACGAAAATCTCGACGTTTAGTCCGTCTGGCACGACCGCGAAACCTTCGACTACCGGAGCAATACATAACATGGACAGGATTGAGAATGCGGAGAAGCCGCAACTACCGCTTCAGCCGGACATAAGTCACTTGGAGGAAGATTTCCCCGCTCTTCTGGGTCAGCAGAGCATACTCGACGATTTGAACTTGCCAGGACTGTTGACCCACTCCGACTCGAACAACGACATACAGGACCATCAGGATAATACCGCGGTTAATCCCGTTACGACGCTCCTCAGCCCTGATCAGATCCTGCAGATAGCTGACCCAGTCGATCAGCTGCCGGCACTTTTCTCCCAGGGTTGGGGGCAGAACAACTATACTGCCGATACGATACTCTTGAATGAGAATGGAACAAAGTTGGACGAGCCGAATTATCCGGATGACTTCTATAACCCTAGTACTATACTGGATGGTACTTCGTTTACGCAAGCCGTTCAAAGTCAAAAGGAAACCGAAGAAGGCATTAGCGTCACCGAGCGAACCGCTACAACTCAGCGCGTAGACTCGGCCGAGAGCAAACGTCCCTCGACGGAGTACTCGAAAATAGAACAAAGTTCGACACATCATCAGAGTAATTCCGCGAGTCAGTGGGTCCGTTTCCCCGACGCAACCTCCGCCACTGAACCCACCACGCCACCGATGAGCAAACTTCCGTTGGTCACACAGACGTACAGTAATACCGAGAAGCCGACGACTGCATCGCTAGGAGACCAGTATACCATGCTCGAGAATTTCGAGAAACTTAGCACGATCGAGGAGAGAGTCTCCACGAGACACGAGGAAGCAGAGAGCGAAAAGAACACGACGCCAATGACAGGATTGGACGACAAGAAGGATGATCTTATACGAGTACCGACCATTACCTACGATGCACCATCCGGTAATAAGAAGAATGACGTAGTGGATAAAGAGGAGTTAGCAATTAATCATATTATTTCCATTCTGAACGACACGACGCCAGGGTCAGATAATACGGTCACACTCCAGCATTCTAGTTCGCCTATTCACACGTGGGTCAGCATCGACGAGTCTTCAAAACCAACTTTGATCAAAGTATCTCCGACGAAGCCGGCGACTCTTACCACTGGAACTCATACTTTCCCGTATACGTTCTACAAGCCTTCGTCGGCTTATTACAATTATGAGACGATCCCAACCGAGGCGACGAATAGCCATCCTTCGAGACCCTCGACTCAAGTGAGTTACGCGGATTCCAGCAATTTTGGTTATTCCACAAGGTCTACTACGAATCCTCCAGCACCAACCGTTATAGTCTTGGGTCCCCTCGGCACCGAGTTCACCACCGAAACCACGCAAAAGTCGGTCACGAGGAAACCAACTACTGCCATTACCAGACCATCCTTAATAACGGCTAAACCTACGTCTGGCTCCTTAAGACCGTCCGTCGCCAATACGAAGAAGCCCACGGTGTCGACGACTATCACTCACAATATTAGTACAGTCATTTCGCACGTTGCCGCGAACAACAATCACGTCGTCTCCACGAGCTATATCAGCCTAAACGTGAAAGATGGTACGAGTGCAAAACCAACAATGACCACCATTCCTGCCATTAGTACCGAGGCCATCGGTGCCAATACTGGAACCAATGCGAAGATCACTACGAAGAGGCCCACCATTTGGACGACGATGACCTCGTGGTCGGACAAGCCAAGCTTCTTCTTGAAGCCATCCACTGCTGCGGTTAGCTGGCAACACGAGAACTTGACTTCTGGGGATACACTGATCTTCAAAGACGAGTTCACCACCGAGTTCAAGCCGACGACACACACTCCCTGCGAGGACGAAACCGCCGCACCGGATGACTTGATCAATTTCCCGCCCGTAAGAAACCCCAATCTCAATATTTCGGCACCAACGTCTCAGCAAGAGAAGCCTACCGTCGTCCATCCCTTCAATCACACTGCTTACCCGGATCTCGTCAGCGAGAATGACATTCCAACACCGACCTTCATCGAGGATGACGTGCTGACGAACAAAGTCGACGCGTTCGTTCATAAGATAGTCGAGTCCCTGCAGGGCAACTTTCAAGTACGATAAAACGATTACTCGATATAAAGTTGAAGAAATTCACGTTCCAGCATACAATAATTTTCCTCTTCTTATTATTAGGACTTGAAGGACGTCGTTTACAAACGCAACAATACAGGCCCTCCTGCGCAACCAATTCCAACGAAAAGGCCAACAACAATTGCATCAACTACCAAAAGACCCACTCGACGACCTGGTCAGAACACGAAACCTTCATCCATAACTACCAGGCGACCAGCTACCACCAGGAGACCAACCACTCGTCCGTCCGCCACTAGACCATCCTTTTCGGAGAAACCAACTCGAGTTCCAAAACCTACCACCCCCAAGCCAAAGCCAACCACGCCTGCTGGTATTCCTACTAAGAGACCTCAAACCACGACCAAACGACCAAGACCTACGCGGAAACCCACGACGACTATAGTACCTAGCACCGAGGCGGTTCTTCACCAGGAAGAAGAAGCGAGCACGGTTGCTGCGACGGAAGCTATCAGCACAACTACCACTACCGTTGGTGCTCCCGACTTTAAGACACGTAAGGCGACTCTAACGATTTTCCATTGTTGCGATCCAAATTGCATGGAATTTGCATGGAATTTGCGTGGAAAAAAGACAGATATTCAGCCAACTGAAGAACGTGTCATTTTATGCAGAGTGTGGAGTGAGGCCACTGGTGAAACAAGGCAGAATAGTCGGCGGAAAAGCAGCGACCTTTGGACAATGGCCCTGGCAGGTTTTAGTCCGCGAAGCTACGTGGCTTGGACTTTTCACCAAGAACAAATGCGGCGGTGTTCTAATTACGGATAAATACGTGATAACCGCTGCTCATTGCCAACCTGGGTAAATAAAATCGAAATCCTGAGTCCCCAAAATCCCCAATCTCCGTTGTCAACCTTCTCGTCGTTAAATTGACCGACCGATCGCTAACTATCTCATTCGTTTGACTCTTATAGATTCTTGGCTACATTGGTGGCGGTGTTCGGCGAGTTTGACTTATCGGGCGAACTCGAGCCCAAACGTAGCGTAACCAGGAATGTTCGAAGGGTTGTCGTCAATAGAGCTTACGATCCGGCGACCTTCGAGAACGATTTGGCTCTCTTGGAGCTGGAAACGCCAGTACAGTTTGACGCTCACATCGTACCAATTTGTATGCCCGAAGACGGCATCGATTTTACGGGCCGAATGGCCACGGTCACAGGATGGGGTCGGCTCAAATACAGTACGTAGTCCTCTCATCGAACGTCTCCATTCCTCGACTCTTTAAATCCAATCTCATTCTCGACATCTAAATCAAAAATTCTAGACGGCGGAGTGCCCTCGGTTCTTCAAGAGGTGCAAGTGCCAATAATGGAAAACTCGGTGTGCCAAGAAATGTTCCAAACGGCCGGCCACTCGAAGCTGATACTCGAGAGTTTTCTCTGCGCTGGATACGCCAATGGACAAAAGGATTCTTGCGAGGTACGTTCCTTTCCTTTCCTTCCATTAGCGCGATTAGCGTATTAATTCCTTCGCTATCTACGCTCGCGTGACCAACGATCTTTACCCTTTCCACGATCGTCCTAGTCAAATGTCAATTACGCGATCGAGCGTTGTCGCTCGTAATAACCATTAGGCGCTCGAGTAATTTCCAGTAATTCTCACCTTGCCTCTTTGACAAGTCGCCCCGAGCTCACGCTCCGCGGAATGCCCCGTGAAACTTAATTCCGAGCGAGGAAAAGTTGAGTTTCCAAGGAATCAGATAAATCATACTTGACAACTATTTGTCAATGTTCAGGGTGACAGCGGCGGTCCATTAGTGATGGAACGACCGGACGGAAGGTGGTTCTTGGTCGGCACGGTATCCCACGGAATAAAGTGTGCCTCGCCCTACCTGCCCGGAGTCTACATGAGGACAGCTTACTTCAAGCCCTGGCTGCACAGTATCACCGGAGTTTGAGTCGATCGCGAAATCGGGGGATTTCTCGATTCGAAGCAACAAAAAAAAAATATAAAGTGAGGAGGAGGAAAAACAATGAAGAAAACGCGTCAGGGGCACCCAACGATTCTGTGCCACTTGTATAAATGTACAAAGGAAAGACTAATTTATTTCCCGACGGGAATAGACCGAAGAGACATCGATTATTGCATTAGCAGCCGAGCGAGCAGAAGAGTAGTCTACTATTTCCACTTTTAAATAATTGAGACCCTTTTGCGCGAGGTCTCGTAGAAGAGATCAACTATAAGCGGTATCTTGATCCGAGAATTATTTAAATCTCGAAATAGTACGGCAAACGTATCGGGACCATCCACTTGCCGATGTATGTATTCCGTGTACCTCCATGCGTACCTCCATGCGTACCTCCATGCGTAGTATACGTAATAGCGGGCTGCGAGACTTATTTATTTCGTTGTTAGCTGTTATTTATTAAACTCATTTTTATACGAGATCTCCCATCTGTTAGTTTCATTTAACCCACTCCCATCCACGTCCTTGCCTTTCATTTACTCAAATAAATGCGCTCTTTTCGCTGGTCTGACCCTTATCTTGGCAATGAGACTTTCGAGCAAGCGCCCCACAGATTCATTAAAACCTCTCTCTGGAGTTCCGTGAACTCTCTGAGATCCGAACCGGAGAGTAAAATTCACCATGTTCGTGATGCGAAGCTGAGAAAATGGATGATAAAAATCTTTGAAAGGGTCAGGCAGTTTCCTTGGGCTTCGAGTACCTGTTACTTTGACCGGCACGCGATGTCTAATCGCAGATAACTCGCTGCTCGACAATGACATATTACGGTTGAGGGGCCAAAGGCTGAAGAGATCTGCGTAATGCGGTATACATAAATATATTTATACATGTAGATGTACATGCATACCATGTATGTGCTATTCATGGTACTGGCTCTCGCGCGAGCGCGTCCGGGGTTTAATACAATTACGAGAAGTAATATCCTATAAATGTAGGATATTGAGCGGCCGGCGCGGCGTTACATGGGAGCACGTAAGTCTGACCTATGCTCTTTTATCTCGCTGGTCGCGCCCCTCGTATGCTCACGACGACATTGCGCGTTCGGCGAAAACCCCAAAGTAAATCGTTCCTAATACTACCTGTAATAGGGACAAAGTGACCGGACAGGTGGTGGTTGCGATGTAGACGCACGAGCTAAGTGCGTTAGAGGAAGTACCGAGAATGTTTGTACAAACTTTTTCGGCGAGAAACTCCAGCGCCAGCGTTTTTACACGTATATACTCGAAACCATCGGTAAACACCCGAAAAGTGTACGAAAGGAATTCATGGTTCTTTAGCATCTCAAAGCTCGACGGAGTATCAGAGACTGCGAAACAGTCCCACTCAAGCGGAGTACCAATTCAGATGAAGAACCATTTGGTAACGCTTGTTTAATAAAAAGAAAAAAAAATGAAAAACAGGAAAAAAGAACACTTTACGCAATAATTTAACTGACAAAGTGTGTATATTGGTGAGTACCGGTGAGTACCTATTGACCTTTTCGTGGGCGAGTATTTCATGAAAAATGAAATATAATTGGAGCAAAGAACACTGGTACCGTGCCATTCGAAATATGTACATACGCGTACATACATGTATAAGCAGAACATCCTGCTAGCGGATCTGTACCTGCGTGTTATACGCGTTCTACGTGGGGAGTAAAATGTATATGGAGCAGGAGCAACCGACCACCCAGCGGAACCATCAGGACTGCCCCCGGATCAATACGTCCAAGAGAGACCGAGACAATAACGCAGCAAGCAGAGCGAGAAGGAGGCAGCTAGACACCCACTCGAAAGTGGTGCGCCGACTAGACCGTGCTACCGCGTCCTGGGCCAGGATTGCAATTTTCATAGCTGCCTGGAACCTGGGACGGCCGGAACACCAACGCCCGCGGCTCAGATTTCGCTCGAAGGTCTACTCGATACATCGTGACCTTTCAAAAGGGAGTTGAAAACGAATCATGTCGGAAGAAACCATGCATACCCCTAAGAAATTTCCATGCAGTTCCCTATAGAGAGTATAGAGCAAGTCCTCGGAATTGCGTGGGACGGAGCGAACCGGGCTACGAGCAGCCCGGGGATATCGCTGCGACAGGTTTCATTCGAATGGTGTCCCCGAGGCAAATAGAATTTCCAGTAAAATACAAAGCGTACAAACATATTGGTGTATTCGCGACATCGAGTCAATATAACCGTGTTGTCTCGTAAAACTCTACCGAGGCAAATGTCATCGCGGTGCAAGGGTAGCACACAAATTGTACAACTGTATTATGGTGTCGGACTTGCGGTCAAGCAGAAAATTGCTAGTTTCGCCGGTTCGTGATACATAGATGGGGGGTTGATGGAGGAGGAGGGGGGAGGGAGAGGAATAGCTATCTGGCCAGGGTGCGAAAATCTGAATGAAGAAAATGTCACATAGGTCGTGCCCGCGAATAAAGGCGCTCCGTCGCGCCTGCGCGAATGTTTTATATACAGCTGTACATGGCAGCCGGAACGACGTAGGAGTATAGATTGCCAATGCCAGAGCGGCTTCGACTCAGTCCTCCACCATACTCCACCGAGGACTTGTTGATCCTAAGGGAAGGGAAGTGCCTGGATCCAGAATCCAGACTCAATCCGTAGGCAGTCCTCCGCCAGCACCGGCTCGAGATCTTCCATTAAAGCTGAAATCGGAGGCAAGTGAAACAAGTTTTTCATACGTTAGAAAATAAGACGACCCGTTGTCCTGTCGCCTGGGCGAATTCTCGTAATTCGGATCGGAGAATTCATAGGAGAGTCCTAATGTAATGATGTAACACTTGTTAGTATAAATATCTCAATGCCCAATCGTCATTTGGGACCATAATCTTGAGTTTAGAAACACGGGTGGTTACTCTCAATTAGAGGAGGTGGATACAGCCTTGACTTGATTGGTCATGGCATTAATTAAAATTTTAATGAAACAGGCAATTGTCCTTATGTATTCGTCTTTGTGTTTTAAATTTCGCCCAATTGAAATCGGTCACGCGCAAGTGACACTTTAATGATTAGTGTCAGAGCCGTTTGCTCACGGCAAACCTTCTCAAATTGCAGAAGACGAGAAGCGCAGAGAAACAATGAAGCAACAGTACATAACAATTGCGATCGTTGCTCTAGCAAGCACGTTGACTGTCAATGTTGAAGCCTGGGGCGGCTTGTTCAATCGCTTCAGTCCGGATATGCTGTCGAATCTCGCTTATAGTGGCCACTCTGACTATCTAAGCCGGGGCGGCTTGTTAGAGGTAAAAAAACAAATTTTTTAACAGAAAAAATGGCACTGCAAAAACGAATTGCGTCGAATTGCGAACTGACTTTGCTCATCCAAAGGAAACGTTACGGGTTTTGCCGCAATACGGCTGACCCCCACAATCGATATTTCATTTTCGCCTAGCCACTACCACTCTTGATAAGCGCACCATTATCGCGAGCAATCCTCGCGAGAAATCCTCGCGAGATTGTGGGCACATTAATTTTTTCCTCTCAGTTTATCTGCAAATTAAACCTCTGATTCTAATTAATTTGCCCGCCGGGCACTTATAGCCGATCGCGTGCGGTTAACAAGAAAATTTCTTTTGCCTACAATTAGTCTAAAAGCAGAGCTACCGATCGGCTTTTAAACTGAATATGGGAAAAATGAATTACAAAATGAATTGAAAAATTAATTAGAAAAGGGGGAAATTAGTATTGAGATTTTTTTTCTTAAGCGCCCACTGGGTGGCGCGTATGGCGAATCCTACGAAGAGGTACAGGATGTACCTTGCTACGAGAAGACGTGTACAGCGAATGAACATTGTTGCCTTGGACAGATATGTGTGCATCCCGGTGGAGGTAATTTATAAATATCTAATCGATTTTGAAACTATCGCCATATGGTACCGAAATACTTGGATGCTACTTATTTCGAGCGTCTTACCCATTCTAGGAGAGGGAAGATGCGTCTTCGACTTTGGACTGAAGCAGGGCGAGCTCTGCAGGAGGGACAATGACTGCGAGACTGGACTGATGTGCAGCGAAGTACCCGGCAGCGAATTCAGATCATGTCAACCCCCGATCACTACGAACAAACTTTATAGTCAGTAGAGTCATTCCGATAATAATCGCTTTCCTCCAAGATATCCTTACGCAGGATCTCCGTCTTGAAACAAATTCATTTTGTACTGTTACAGATGAGGAATGTACCATATCTCGCGAGTGCGACATTAGCCGTGGACTTTGCTGTCAGCTGCAAAGACGCCACCGGCAGACTCCACGCAAGGTAAATTAAAACAACGCAGTACATAGATGTGTAATGGAGCATGATTAAAAAGTACAAATTAGCATATAATAATCATTGATCGACATAAGAAAGATTGACACATTATACATGTACATGTATATCAGCAGAATTAGGGTAGATATTGGAAAAGTCAATTGTACGCATACTCTTCGGCAGGTGTGCTCATACTTCAAGGACCCTCTCGTCTGCATCGGCCCAGTAGCCACGGATCAGATCAAGTCGGTGATTCAGTACACTTCCGGTGAGAAACGCATCACCGGACAAGGGAACCGCATCTACAAGCGGGTGCCATTCGCCTAAACGCCCCTGATTTCTCGTTCCCTGGCGGAGGTAGTGCACCCTGTCTGCAAGCTGAAACAAAAAAAAAGCCCTCCGTTAGTATGAAGAAGAAACGATAGTCTATACTGTCTATACTATAATCGATACATAAGTCGTCGGAAAAGTCTCTCTAAAAAAATTCTCTGGTATTCCACGCTTCTTTCCACCGTGACGTTGTCGTTCCCTCGGCCTCGTAGCTAGGATATTACGAGACAATCGACACGGTGAAAGACGAGAGAAGCAAAAGAACGTATGCGCCTTCTTCCACTAATTTTTCTTCAAGCTCTGACTGAACGAAACCGATACATATCAAAGAAAGCCCCGTCTCATAGAACCATAAAGTATAAGAAGTTTCTTCTCGTCGATTCCTTCGTTTTGCCCGACAGCTTGTGGACTCCTGTCCCAAACCTGTTGGTTCCACGCAACTAGAGAAGAATCGAATGCATAGGAAACGGCAAAGAAAGTAGAACGATAGTTGTACAGACGGTACAATTAAGTCAATGTGTTTCGAAGGGGCCACGCGAGGCAAAAGTGGCTTAGCGTCGACCTCTGTACCAAGTGAAGATAGTGACGATAGAACGACGAGATTAATTAGATATTACATTGTATATTGAATAATTTTACCGTTATACCGAATGATTTTTCAACTTTGGTCAGTGCGTCGTCATTCTCTTTCAGGATGATCGACTCAAGACTGGCTTAAATATTTTCACCATTCATTCTTAACTTCTTACAACTCTGTGTAATACCTAAAGATAAAAATCGCAATGTGGACTTGTGACAATTTACATTGGTGCCACACCGATGGTTTCTTTGTGCACTTGTTGATTACTTAACTAATTGACTTATCGTTTCAATTCAGAATCAGTTGTACGCCACGTGCGCTTTGTTAATGTACATTCAACTTGTTGGATCTGCGAGTTGAACAGAGACGGTACACTGCAAGCTGAATCTACTTATATGGAATATCGAATAACGACGTTTTCTGCTTCACAAGGCTTCGCAAGGCTTACGTAAAAATATTATTAGCGGTATACGTATACATGTATGTACAACGTAGAAATTTAGCTGGAGAAACAAAAGAAATCAATCTATTTAAGTGTGGAAATCGCTCGACGTAGGTATTAAAACGCGGAAATCGCTCTCAAGTATTACAATTCGCGAGATGACTAAATAAATTAAGCAACATAAACTACGGATTCGATCGGGATTTAGAGAGATCGCATCGCGAACTACTACTCTAATATACGCGTAAAAAAAAAGTAAACATGTATACCTGCGGCAATTAAGTTACATAGAAGTATACCTATGTGTTGAGTATCGTCATTACTTATAGTGACACAGAGAACTCGTACTTCGGGGGGCGAACAAAACAGAAAAGTACTAATTCTAATCGTGGTCAAAGTTGGAACGATAAGAGAGATTTGACACTATCTTAATCCTCATGGTAACATCAATTATATCAGTTACGGTGTAAAACCGTTGCAACAATGTTGCTGTTGCAATTCTGCATATGTACTCACAACACTTATCTAATGTGTTACTGTCGCAAAACTTTCTCCGACTGCATAGAGAGTATGTACCTGTCACCAATTGTCAAGTTTCGGAAACCCCTCGTTTCTAATGCATCCCCGGCAGACACAAAACAGAAAACAAACACGACACTAACGAACACAGCAAGCAGGAAAAAGCAAAAATAAGCAAAAATAAGCAAAAATGCATATCAAGTATCTCTCTAGCCACTCGATACTTGCACCTCGAAGCATATATAATTATTATATATATATATATTATATTTCCAAAGTTAACTCTTATCGCGTAAGACGTCGTAACATATCATGAAAATGCCTAATGCATTAAGAAAGTTTTAAATATGAATGTTATGAGATATATATATACACACATAACTTATTGAAATTATATTTTTATCTTCTATCGATATCTATACATAAGCTCTATGTATTTAAATAGTATTGATATATTTTCCTGAGATGTATATTGGGAAGGCGAATGCGTCTGTAACCTACACCGTAACACTTTGGTGTTTCACTTTTGTTAGCCACCCATCATTTATTGTCGCGCGCTTTATCTCCGAAAGAACCTTCTCAGATACGACAAACCCACTTGCGATTACTGTTAATGTATTATTACCTTACGTTATGAGCGTCAAAGAGAAATCTTCCGAGTTTCCCGTGAGATGCCGAATTCTAGTTGATTGTACTTTAGTTGCCCGAACAATGCCGAAAGACTGTTTTTCGTCGAAACACTCGGTTATTCTGTCTTCGGTTAGAGAATCAAAGGCGAAATTTGAACTGATACGGATACATATCATAGCCTATAAGCAATTCCTCCCGGAGTGGTATCGCGGAGAGAGATATCTCGAGGACTAAATTCCCACATGGATTTATGCACGAACTTACGATTGGTCAAGACTCGGGAGGAATATACGGCCATTTTGGGCCACGAGTCAAACGTACCTTCGTCAAGTAAATTATTCCCAAATGTAAACTGTATGTGTACAACTATATATATATTGTTCAGCAGTATAATATTGCAGATAATATGTCATAGTTGAATGTCAAATACACTATGGTGTACGCGAAGGCATTCTTGTATTTTTATTTCCCTGCCCTTTACAACCCAAGTCTAAGGATTGGGAGAATAGATCATTAAAGAAAATGTTGAACGGTTGCCAAAGATGGTTAATTATTTCGATAGCATAATTAGTATACATACATGTATTATATTACCATTATTCTGGATTAACGCTGCTTCCCGCCCGACGTTCGAATGGAAATTCCGGCTCTGGCATCGGTAACGATCGCATCCCCCACTTCCTTGCCTGAATGTTCTGGAACGGCAAGCTTCCGTCCCGAAACGCAACGAGCAGCAACGAGCTAGAACCGCCATGATGATCGGTCCCGAAGTTCTCGTCCGTTTCTCGAGGGAACAACTCGAAACAAGATGGTTGCTTGAGCCGTGCCTAACAACGATCAAATTGGAGATCCTAACGTCGTATGTCATTTTAATTAATTCATTAATCTCGTGGTACAAAAGACGCGAAAATGTCGGTGATTCCGGGGACTGTAACGTTCGATGAGTACGGCCGGCCTTTCCTCATCCTTCGTGATCAAGACAAGCAGAAACGGTTGACCGGTGTTAATGCGATCAAGGTAGGTCTTTGTCTTTTATTCCACATTTTCACATCGGAATTAAATATTAATTATTCCGAGTGTTTTCTTAATCTCTGCGAGATACAATTGCATGTTTTTATCAAAAGAAAAGAAGATATTACGTATTTCGTTGATACACGCCGACCACGTGAATGGATAATGGCGACGTTGCGGGCTTGGCTTAGGCATGGCTTTCTTTATAAAATTATTTCATGCGATTTATTTAAGCGCTGAACGTTAACGCACAGCCTTTAAATCTACTTAAATTTGGCGAATTATTTCATATCTTATTATAGTTTCGAGTATGAGTCAATTGGGCGTAGCGATATCGATCACCCTTTTTTTTACCATAAATGGTCATCCGACGTTTTTCATGGGGATCGTAGCAAAAGGTTCGACCAATGTACAAAAACTCAATTTTGCTACATATATACCGGCGTTTTATTTAAGAGAATTACCTTTGCAAACGTTATAAGATTTTCGAGTGAAATTGAAATATTTGAAAAAGACAGCACATTATCGTACTACGCGACGTTTATCTTTCATTTACAGTCACATATCCTTGCAGCCCGCAATGTGGCTAATATTCTCAGAACATCTTTGGGACCCAAGGGCTTGGATAAGCTGATGGTCAGCTCGGATGGCGATGTCATGGTTACGAACGACGGTGCTACAATTCTGAAGAATATGGATGTCGATCATGAAATTGCCAAACTTATGGTTCAATTATCTCAGTCGCAAGACGACGAGATTGGAGATGGAACTACCGGCGTAGTAGTTTTGGCTGGTGCTTTATTGGAACAAGCGGAACAGCTCTTGGACAAGGGTATTCATCCGATAAGAATAGCGGATGGCTTTGAAATGGCAGCAAAGTTCGCCACCGAACATTTGTGGAATATCGTTGACGAATTCACGGGAGATCGGAATAACTTGGAACCGTACATCAAAGTTGCAATGACCACTTTGGGATCAAAAATGTAATTATTTCGTACTATCGGATCCGTCAGCTTTCGTTTTCCAGAACTTCATTGTTTTATGATGATTTTACATCACGCGTATAACTTAAAATCTTTTTTTTCGTAGCATCAACAAGTGTCATAGACAAATGGCAGAGATAGCTGTGAACGCAGTGTTTGCGGTAGTAGATCCTGAGGAATCTGACGTAAACTTTGAATTAATTAAGGTAGAAGGTAAAGTCGGTGGCAGATTGGAAGATACGATGCTGGTGCGTGGTGTGGTTGTCGATAAAGATTTTAGCCATCCTCAAATGCCTAAGGTAAGCATCATCCGAATAAAGAAGCGAACAAAATAATCATCGTAATATGCGTATGCCTAATGATGAATCGAAAATACCAAGTGGCAGCAGGGGTAAAAATCCGGGTAGATCGATTTGTATGGATTTTAGATCGGCTACCGAAGTGCCCTCTCGGTAGTGATCATTGATCCGTTCTAAATTGATTATCCGAAGGTAGAGCCCCTGTCATAGCGACGATGAAGGGGTGCCTAGGTGGCCTGAAGGCATCAAATTTTATATACTTTTCACCCATTTAATACGATTACCAGACACTTTCACAAAATGAGGCAATTATTTTTATTTCAGAGGCTCGAAAATGTAAAGCTGGCTATTTTAACGTGTCCCTTTGAACCACCAAAGCCAAAAACAAAGCATAAGTTGGACGTTACGTCGGTAGAAGATTATAGGGCACTGCGCGAGTACGAGAGCGAAAAGTTCTCGGAGATGATCAAAAAAGTAAAGGATGCTGGAGCCACGTTAGCTATTTGTCAGTGGGGTTTCGACGACGAGGCGAATCATTTGCTTCTGCAAAACGACCTTCCTGCCGTTCGATGGGTCGGTGGGCCAGAAATTGAGGTATGTGCAGTCGAGGTGTTTCGTACTAAAATTTCATAATTCCATCCACGATGCCCGATGACGAAAAAAGCGCAACAGAAGAGAGTGGAAAGTGAGAAATGGGCGGAACTCAATTTGGCAAGCAAGCTTCAATTTTTCCTCATATGGACTAGTGATCTCTAATACGTATGAGAAAACAGAAGCATCTTCGAATTGGTTCGTTCGGCACTTGCTTTCCGCAGTTGCTCTAATGATCAATGGATTATGAGACCTGAGGGCTTGAAAAATACTATATCAATTGGATTTTTGTAATAGGGTTTGTACTGCGAGTAGATACCGTTCTAAATGAAAATATTTTTTAATTTATTTCAGTTGATTGCTATTGCCACTGGTGGACGCATCGTACCACGTTTCGAAGAGCTCACACCGGCGAAACTCGGTAGTGCTGGTGTTGTTAGAGAGCTAACTTTCGGTACTACCAAGGATCGTATGCTGGTCATCGAAGAATGTAAAAATTCTCGTGCAGTTACTATCTTTATCCGCGGTGGTAACAAGATGGTAAGTACGAGTATTTTCCGTTAACATTAGAGATGAGCAAGGAGAATTTCAGAGGTATCGCTCATATACTCAACTGACCAGACACCTTGCAAAATCAAAGTGCATAAATCGTAAGCTAGAATAGTTGAATCGTCACTAATTGCGATTGAGCTGATGTTTGCGGATAAATGCTACATTTGACGTAATCAAATTAGATTTAAGAACTTTGCAAACTAAACGTATGTGACAACGTGTGCTGCGTCTCTTGACAGATTATCGAGGAGGCAAAACGTGCCCTTCACGATGCTCTCTGCACTGTGCGCAACGTGTTCAAGAGTCCGAAGATCCTGTACGGCGGTGGTGCAGCCGAGATTTCCTGTGCTCTAGCCGTTTCAGCCGAAGCCGACAAGATTAGTACTCTCGAGCAGTACGCATTCCGTGCTTTCGCGGAGGCCTTGGAAGCCGTGCCAATGGCATTGGCCGAAAATTCCGGACTTTCTCCAGTGGACACGATATCTCAGCTAAAGGTTCGACAACGACTCGAAATGAACCCTGCTCTCGGCATTGACTGTCTAAATCGCGGAACTGCTGGTGCGTATATCACTCAAACATAATTATTATGCCACCCATGAGACTCGATATAGCGTTAATTAATTTGTGGATACTTGGCCAATCTTACAGATATGAAGGCGCAGAACGTGATTGAGACTCGCACGAGCAAAACTCAACAGATCTTGCTCGCTACGCAAGTCGTGAAAATGATCTTGAAGATCGACGATATACGTTCACCGACCGACGGGAACGAGATGTAATAATGTATTACGCCTATTACTTTAATAACGTCGACTAATAATTGTACGAAGAAAAAAAAGAAGAATTAATTACCTTTTTCGTATTGATATTTCCTTATTCTCGCTTCGTTCACACCTCTAATTGATGATATACGTTTGAATGCTTCGAGTTGTTGAGTTTCAACACTGCTCTCATAAACTCACCATAAAAATACTGATAATTTATATAATAAAATGGTATTGCGATAAAATGCTAACTGTCTGGTGCTTTCTTTCGATCCTATGTACTACGAAACTGTACGCAACGTCCCGGTAGGCCCGGTGCGGTGGGTACGTGCGTGCGATTCAATGCGACTGACTGGAGACCGAGAGTCACCTTCAACGACCGTTTATTCTCACTGTGTAGGAACAAATGGATTTGCCACATCGAGTCAAGGTAGAACCGCGTAAAATGTAAATAGATCTTTGTCTGTCACTGTACACACCATGGAAAAGGGATATTTTTCTTCGTTCCACATATGGTACTTCCTGGAATGTACGCATTCAACGAAACCAAACATAATTGAACAGTGGTTGCTCAACGTAAGAAATGGAATTTCGGCACGATCTACTCGTAAAATGGCACAAAATGCAATCGATTGTACATATAGTATATAAATTATAGTATAACAACAATATATAGTTCTCTCGTCCTCCCTTTCTCTCTCACTCTCTCCCACTCTCTCATTCTTTCTCATACTTTCTTCAGCGTTTCCGCCTTATCCATCTTTTAACGCAAGTATCTAATACAGTGTACCTTCCTCTCGTTCTTTCTCTTTCTCTCCCTCTCTTTCACTCCCTCTCTATCATTCTTCCTCTTTCTCTCGTATCACAAAATATACAATCTATTCCAACATAATATATCTTATCTCCTCGCGTATCTTTTTTTTACATATTAATTACATCTTCAATATCTCCTCCCAATATTGCAAGGACGAAGGTCTTGCCAGGAGTTGCAACAGTTTCCAATATAGGCTAACGTAGGTAATGTTCCCGAGGAAAATAAACTATTTGCAATATCTTCGGAATGTGTTTAACGAATTGCACTGCGTAGAGTGCTGCTCCCGCACATTGTACGTTCCATTTGGAAGCTTTGGGAATCCTTTTAAGGCCAAATATGCAAGGTACAAATTGGAAATTCTAGCAGATCCTCGTATATCGACGCCTCTCGCAACACCTCCTTACCTGCGCAACACTACCACGACGATATAGCAACGAAACGTATTACAACAAAAACATACTTTTTCTTTTTGCCACCCGCAAAATGTCGATCGAACGACAAAATACTCGAGTAAAAAAACAAAGATATAAAACGTTATACATACATGTACATATGTCGATGACCCGCTCGATGCGTTTCTCTAACTTATTCTTTTGTTAGCCAAAAAGTGAATCGGCATCCCTAATTGATTTATCGTTAAATAGGCTAATCGCGAATCTGATTGCTCGCTCGAACAATTACCAACTAAAAGGTATACATATGTATGCATGCGTTGCGGGGTGCACTAATTCCTTTTTTTTCGCTATGATCGATTACACTTTCTTGAGCATGGGCAGGTGAAGTACTTCCGGCGCATCTATGTCCTCCAACCGAATGTTCGATGGCTTGAATGGGAATCTTACCGGATACGAATACATTAAATCCATCAACAGCTGAAAATTACGACAAACGTGTATGTGCATATGCAATCGATCCCCTCTATTACACCTGACTTACACTTGACTAATGTGACTTACCTGTTCGTTGTTTTCCCCGCGCTCCCGCAATTTCGCTTGTACTTTATTGATGAACGAAACTGGCACACGGGTCTCGTAATCATCAGCGGGGGTATAGAGATTAAGAATTTTCACTATCTGATTCGCAGTCAGTTTGTTACACATCTCGCAGACCGAATTGACATCCTCGTCAGATTTGCGAGCTTGCAACAGCTGGGCTGCTTGAATGATTGGCTGAAGGGCTTCCGATGCAGTTTCCAAATGCCGATCCCTCGCCCACTGCTCTAAATGACTCATGTTATACCTGGCGAAGAATTTTGGGATTGCGTTAGAAGAAAGATGGCACAAAAATGGCAAGGACTTTTAAGGCTTTACATTTTTTTTCTCCCCCCTCCCCCATTCACTGACCTTATTTGCATGCCTTTGGTCCATTGACAAAGCTCGTTTCTGAGAAGTAAATTATTTAAAGCACTGGCACACATGAAGTAGAAGAGTTGCTTGAACAATTGTACAATGATCTCTAGATCTACACCGTGGTAGAGAAGTATTTTGTGAACGGACGTCAATTCGTCGAGGAGTTTATTCATTTTCTGTTGGGTCGATTCGGGTTCCTCACCCACGGAACAAGACCGAGCTCGACCGGGTTTACTGGAATCCAAGCCAGTTATGGCTTCGTGCTCGAGAAGCGCTGGCACAGTGAGAGCCTGTATCCTTTCCTTCAGATTGGTCATAATGTTGTTGAAGATCCATAGGGCTACGTTGCTGAGGACTACCCGATATTCGCTGAGATCGAAATTCCTTAAGCACTGTTCGTTCTGTCGAGGAGTATTCTCCATTTGGAAGGGCTTGTCACCAGAGTACTGTTTCATATTGTGCAACAATCGAAGAGTATTGCTCAGCCATAGTACACTCGACTCGAATTCTTCTCTCTTCTTGATCACCCGTTTCACGGCGTTCAGATACCCAGTTAAAAGAGACCTGACCTTATCGTCGTCATTTATGCAATCTGTATGCCTTATGCACATGAACAGAATATAGGCTGGTAGGCCCGGCAGTAAAGTCACCGCGACTCTGGGTTTCAGATCTGTAAGATAACGCGTCGTTATTATTCAATTATTCTAATATTCAACTTGTATTTCAATCAAGTTTCATACCAATGACTAGATGTCGTATTACAACGCCAATGTCCTCTTTCCTAAACTCGAACATGCCCTCATAGTCCCTGGACTTCTTCCTGATCGCTGGCATGTTGCTTGGATCCCCGGAAGAGTTTCCGGAGGAAGATGACACTGCGGTATCGTTAACAACGTCCACGGTATCTGGTACTGTAAAATGAAAACTTTCTCACTGACATCGATCTTAATCGAGAAGAATGATCTCTGCATTCCGATGTTGGGAATTCGAGTGGTGAGACTGGTGAGCAATGGTGAGATAATGATCGGTGCGCGAGGTGCTGCGAAGACTAAAATGAAATGATTCGAGTCGATCGCGCACTCACCAGTGCCCCTTAGGACATAAGGCCGATCCTTATTTTCCTTAATATCCTTAATATCATCGGTTTCACCTTTGTAAGCATTTGGGTAAAGGCAAATTTTTATTTCCATTCAATTTCAATACGACTCTCATTCATTCTCCGATACTTACATCCTGCATCTCGAAGACGTTTCGCGAGTAACCTGCACTGCTTTTTCAGTCTTCTGCACTCCTCGGCGATCTTGTCGTACTTTTCTTGAAGGTCCTACAAAAAACAAAATGATTCGTACCAATTTCGCCACTGTGTTATTCCAATTGGCGACGAAGGAAGTTGAAGTTTCTATTTACAAGATTCTCAGAGGCTAGTCTGGCAGTCTCGTGTCGCAAGTAAGCCTCCGTTTGCGTTTGGGGTGATTTGCTTAAATTAACAGAGAGCAATTTCTGTTGCTTCTCAATTTCCTCTTGCAAACGATCGATTTCCGCGCGCCAATCGTCCCTTTGGGCTCTCCACCCTTTCTCCTTGGTTTGCAGCTCGTCCTCCAATTGCCTTGAAACACGAGAAATCATTGTTGGGTAAACTTGAGCCACTGCAGTCCATCCGATCTGCACCGTTAAAGCAAATGAGAGAGTACAGGCCAATGCGAGCTCTAGATCATTCGAGTTTCTAAACGATAATCAGCAGATAAATGATTCGAGATGACTGCGATTGATAGGTGACACAGCCTAGCAGTCTAACCAGAGGCAGAGTGCCGATTACTTGCTCAACTGTCAACTCACTCTCTCGACTTTCGCCTTCGCTTAAGACTATTGAAATTTCGACGTGCATGCACAAACGACACAAATCCTCAGTTATATCTTCAGTTAAATCCCCTTTACATTCACACAAGTTTTCTACAATTACCTGTTGATTTTCTTCTGAGCCTCGAAAGCAAGCACCAATTCACCATCTTCGTTTACGATATCCACGTCCCGTCCGTAGTTCGAACCCAGATTTTTCATTCTACGCGTGTTATCTGCCAAAACACTGTGCAGCTGGATGCACTCCTCCCGCCTTCTCTCCAGCTCCTCCTGAAGAGCTTCGAATTGTGCTAAAACAGACGTTTGACCTCTATTGGTTTGCTGACTCGGTTCTGTCAATAGCATCGATACGATTGTGTTTATCGGTGAGGATATCAGATGCGGATAACACTCTAAGATTAATCAAAGCGTATGTATGTGATATTTCTTGGAAGTGTAGGCGTGAAAAAGCAACAGTGTGGAGCGGAAAGGATTACAAGAAGGGGATTTTTAAGCGAGGTGCAGAAAACAAAGCCGTCGACGCATTGAGAGTGTGTAGAACTGTGAAATGTATTTTTTTTTCTTGCGTAATCTAATATAGAATAAACACATATTGCGATTACACAAGGAAAAGAAGTGTAGAAAATGTAAAGTAAACAAATATGAGTAGCTCATAGAAGTCAATATACCAAGTAGTGAAATATTTCTCTAACGATTTGCGCGAGTAAATTACCCATGAGATTCTGCTGTGCGCCTGTTGTCCCCACGCTCTTTCTTAACGAACCCAAATCCTTTTTCAACTGCGCATTTTCCATCTCAAGCTCCTGAACCTGCAAGTGGCTTATCGGTTATTTATTCAGTCAAATATTTTCGTGCGTTAAATGAAAAAGACTTTGAAGCAATTACTCTGAAGGTATCTTGCGTTCTGGAGGTCTCTTCCGAAGGATCCCGCTCCAGTTCCTCTACCATTCTAACCAGTCGTCCATTCTGCTTTTCCAAATCCTTCAGCTTCTGCTGAAGCTTCAGCACCAAATTAACATCGACAGGCGGAGGTGCTGGCCCATTCGTTTCCGAGGGTGATTTGGTCGTCTGTGCTTCGCCATCGGGTGGACTATCCGATCGTTGCTGGTTCCAATCGATCGTTTCTACCCTCGAGTACGGAGTCGAGGACGAGGCAGTAGATCTCACCGAGCCATAGCCATAGTCCTTTGGGGTTCCAAAATCAGACTATCCAAGTGACATGATTAATAGAAATGAAAAAAATGAATAACAAAGTGAAACGGGTCTTACGATATTCTGATCGTCCTGGGGAAGATCGGTAGAGACAATTTGGCCGCTGCTGCTCGATGCATTGCTGAGCGACCGTGAATGAGCCGGCGCGTGCATCGCCAATTTTTGCTCCAACATCTCTGCATGTTGCTCCAGATCGTGGTAATCTTTGAGTAACCTTTGATAAGCACCCCGATCTTGGTCCTGATCCATCAATAACAAGTCTTTCTCCTGTTCCAGTCGGTGTTTCAAATGTTCCTCCACACCGCGCTGGTTGCTCTTTAGTTTCTCCGAAATCGAGGATAATTCTTTTCGCAATCTTTCGTTCTCCTCCTGCAATTTCTTGCTCTCTTCTGTTTTTTCTTGAGAATATCGATTTTTGTCCTGTCGAAAAATCCCCATATTTACGCCATGTATGTATGCATGCATGCATGTACATACAGTCTATATGGGGCTGACAATGAGTACCCACCTGCAAAATATCCATTTTCTCGTCTCGTTCGACCTTCAATAACTCTTGCATCTTTGCCAATTCTTTCTCCTTCTCGCAAACAATTGCATTCAATTTCTTGTTCTCCGCGTCGGCAGACTTAAGACCGTCCAATTTTGACTTCAAGTCTACCATTTCGTTCTGTACATTCTTCAAGTGGACATTCTCCTTCATCTGAAGAAGTAACGGCAGTTAAATTGGAACGTAACAAAAGGTAGCGCGAAAGAGAAAATGAGCGTAAGAATGCAACCCACAAGTTCGTCGATTCTTTGCTGTAAGGAGATAATCTTCTTTTCCAAACCCTTGTTCAAAGATTTGACGTGTTCGACGCTCCTGGCCTCAGCCTTGAGCCTTCTAAAGACCATCTTGGCTTGATGTCTCCTTATGCAAGCCTGAACCGTAACGATATCCTGAAGCTTCTTCTTGCAAGCCATTCTCACGAGGTATCCTCTGGCGAACCTCTGAATCGTCGTCGCCGCTGCATGGTCCTGCATTAGCCTGAACCTCTGCCTCGCCATCATTCCCCTGCCATAAGTCTGGATAGCCAAGATTGTGCGTTTACTCTGAAGGAACCGGCGGCGCTTGAGCCACCCTCTCACGCGAGCTTGAATCTTGATCGCGGCCCGCTCTTGCCTAATCGCTTGTGCTTTTTGCCGCGCGATATACCCTCTGCCATGCCTCTGGAGACCCAATACGGCACGACGGATCTGTTGGTACTTTATGCGACAAATCAAACCCCGCGCCGTCTTTTGGATCATTATGCAGGCGTCGCGCTGCCGCTCAGCGCGCAGTTTCTCCAGATAAGCTACTTGACCTGCCCTGAAGAAGACCTTCGTCTTGCCAAATTTGAACTTGTCCTCGTCCTTCATGTATCTAGGATATTGGTATTGGATTGGCATTCGTTAGTCGAAATCTTATTGCTAATGGCTTTATCTTGGTATTGATCTTTACTGTGTACATAGTTCATTTCACCTTGCCAGGATGCGTCGAGAGGTTTCCTTGAGATCATCGCGGCGAATCTCTTTGAACTTGCCGAGACTTCGATAGCGCGAGAAGAATTCAGCGTAGGTCCGCTGACTCGGGAAGCCCGCCGCGGAAATCCTGATTGTCTCGAGGACACCGCAAGCTCGCAATTGTTGCACCGCACGCACCGGATTGTACTCGAAGGCTTCTTTCGTGTCGTTTGGCTTTATGCATCGAACGTAATGAGGGGTCGTCGCGTTGAGCGTCGACATTAGCATATTTAGCGAATCGCGGAATTGCGAGCCCACCTGAAATCAAACACCCAGAGTAACACCGGGAAAATCTTCTCCTCTTTTCCGCCTGTTTCAATATTTCTATTACCGTTTTCTTGTTCTGCTTTGGCGCACTCATGACTGGCTTCTGAGCGGAGACCTTTACTCTGACGTTTGGTACCACGAGCTTTGGATCCTCATCGGAGAAGAGTTTCTTCAATAATTTATTCTGTAAGACAAGTAGGATGTGAGTTGTTGTTTCGTTGAGTTCAGGCTTAGTTTAGATCTCGCGAATTTGAACGAAGCGTCGAAATGAATCGTGGTACGTACGTCTCCATTCCGGAGCACATCTACTTGTTCCTCTATCACGGTATCCCGGTTCTTCTCCAAGAACCCAACGGTCTCGTACTGTACCAAATCCGCAAAGTGATGAATAAGAAAGGCGGAAGTGCCAAATCTTGGCCTTCCGAAGTGTTTCAGTTTTCCACACTTGGCGTAAAGCTTCTCGGCCCATGAGCTATCCGATCCTTTTGGCATCTATGGCAGAATTCCGTTGACGTCGCGTTAAACCGAACTCGAGCAATTCTCACAATCAATGATCAAAAGGGAGAAACTTTGGTAATATAAGGAATTTTACTGACTCTGCACTCTTCGTCCAAGAGGTCCAAAATTCCTAGCTTCGTCTCTATGAGATCGATACACGGCTGGTTATCGTGAAAGTCTATAAAGGTCCACTCGATTTCTTCCTTGAGGTACTCCTCCTGCTCGAGCTTGAAAACATGCTGGTTGAACTGCTGCTGAAGTTTCTCGTTCGCATAGTTTATGCAGAACTGCTCGAAGGAGTTGATCTCAAAGGTCTCAAAGCCGTAGATGTCCAGTACGCCGATAAAATACTGTGGCTTGTTGGGCGCCTGCAGAGAATTATTAATACCAGCAACGATCCAGTTGAAAAGTTCGGCATAGATGTGCTTCGCCAGGGCGTCTCTAGCGCCCGTCGCCTGTTCCACATTCATGGGCTTGAGGAAGACTTCCTTCATCGAGACGATCTTTCTGTGGCACAACCACTTTCGCATGGCCTTCGCGTCAGTGCCGAGAAGCTCGCAGATTGTCAGCAAATGTTTATCCGAGGCCTAGGAAAATCATCATTGACAATTCCTCCTGATATAAAAATACTTGCCCGTCCATTCGCTAAATCGATATTTACCGAGATATAGCTTGCTTCCGTATCGTTTCCACCTTGAGCTTCGGAATGCCGAATATCCACGTTGCCCAGATGCATTATAGCGGCCAATATGCGAAGCATATCGTCCTGCTGTCTGGACGTGAATCCCAGCATTGTCAAAGCGTTTATCGTCTCCTCGAAACATACCAAATCGTTGACGCCCTCGATCGTCGGATTGTTACCTTGATTCAAATAGTGAAAATGTTTCTGATGGGACAAATGTAAGTGTGGAAGACGCGCAGCTGCAGAGCACATTTGATAGAATATATGGTAATTTCTCTCCTCGTGTGCCTAATGACAAGAAAACCATCACTCCTGTATAATGATTCGTCAAAAACTTATTAAAAAGTAGTGACGTGCTGCTTCTACTATTACCTGAAATACCACTCTCGACTTTTCCAGCAGGTACGTTCGCATACTGGCCCCAGTGATGTGGTAAGTCTTGTTAAATTGAATTTCAATGAATTTCCCAAATCTCGAAGAATTGTCGTTCCTGGTGGTTTTCGCATTGCCGATTGCTTCCATGATTGGCAGTGACGCGAGAACCTTCTTCTCCACCTGCGTCTCGGTCGCCGATCCACCGACAGTCGCAAAGTATCGCATTGTGTACTTGGCGGAAACGGTCTTACCAGCTCCAGACTCACCGGAGACAATGATCGATTGGTCATGGCCCTCCCTGCGTTTCAGAAAAATCTTTCTTCTAGAGTCTTTCAACCAAATAGCTAACCGTGCCTAACGAAGAAGAAGAAAAAGAGATAGGAGAAAACGTTCTTGACCTCTCCAATTTGGTGTAGGCTTCTTCGGCGACAGCAAATATGTGGGGTTCGAGGTCGCCCATCGCCTGACCCCTATATGCCCAGATCGTATCATTTCCGTAAATGGGCAGCTCGTTGTACGGATTGAACGCTACCAGGACGATACCGCAATAAGTGTATATACAGTGGCGTTGAAAGCGAATCTGGAGATTGTAGAGAACCGCTGGTTCGTGGAGGAACGAAAGGGACGTCAGATTGTTCTCTCCGATAAGTATATCAGGATTCTTTAAGGGCGGTAAATCTCTGTCTGTCTTGATTTCCAGACTCTTCGTTTGCTTCGAATCATCTGTGCGAACTTTTAGAGTCGGCTGATTCGCTTTGTGATCCTCTAGGAGGACCGCGCTCTCCCAGACCTTATCGGGATGCGGCACCCATACCTTGCCACCCTGGAAAGATTGCCACTTGATGTCTTGCCTCGAATAATTATTATTAAAAACTAATGATTATTGATGGACAGTGGCACGAGTCCAAATTTCTACGAGGTTTGATTACTATGAAGAAATATGGTACCAAAATTATGCAAAATTATGCAAAATTATGCAAAATTATGCAAAACTCTCATTGGGCTATACTGGAGCTAGTCTGTATAATTTGAGCACAACCAAAACTGGTACGGTCCTTTTCTTATACATTTTCACGAGTCTGCAAAACAGCTCACATATTACATTGATGGTGGAGCTCGAGTACTTACTGTACTTGCGTACTAGCGAACAGCGTTCCCAGCAAATGGGTTTAAAGCACCTAATTAGTCAGTGCCACTAATTTTCCTTTTTCTCGAAAAGCGACGACCTGACCGCTTTTCCCCTTGCGAGTGGCTGCACCGCGAAAACGGGGTCAGCAACAGAGCCAGATCGATTTCAAGAATGTACCCCACGGGCCAATTCGATGCTACGTGTAAATCACCCTCGCAGTTTTATTAGTTAGTCTTTGTACGGTAAGGGAGACAAAGTGTCTCTCCCATTCAACTTTCACGCTCAAAGTCGTTGGTTGTTGATCCACTTGATTTCTGCATCGTTCTATACACACGTGTGTGCGGCAGACTTTTTCCAAAAGAATGGCCAATTGGTTTGGTAACGGTATATCGAGGAAGAATACCTTCGCTGGGACTTATGAGGACATATACGGGGCATGTCGCGCCGAAAACGAGGAAAGAAATATTACGTGATTCGAAGGTATGCCGAATAACGGTAAACAACACTTTGTTCTTCGGCCCTCCTCCTTGGTTCACTAGATTTGCTATTCTGGTATAGAGTACTGCGTGGGAGTACAGTAGAAGTATGCCGTGTATCTACGAAAGACTAAACGAAAATCTTCCATCGCTTCGTTGCATCCTATTGCACCAAACGAATGGATATAAGCTAGAGCAAAGTTAGACCTTTCGTCAATTTTCCGATCATTTGCGTCAATTCACCCCTACGAGCAATGCGGAAACTGACATCCAACCGTAGAAACCAATAATAGCTCATCGAAGACGAAGCAATACGTCGATATTTAGCGACTCGCTAAATAACTCGCTTTTGTCAGAGTAAGCGAGAAACGAAAACTGGCCGTGAACTCTAACCAACCGTTGCTAGCTATGTGTCGTGGATTACGCAAGATCCCGTTCGAAGGACAAGCCGAAGAAGTAGAAACGTATACACAGGTGAATCATTATCGTAAGCGTTGGGTGGCTCGTGTCGGCGACACTCTAATTAAGCACTTTATCGCCGAGCACTTTTGCCTTCCACTATCGAGGCGCTTAGTCTTAAGCCCCCGCGCTGCGCGACAGGTCACACATTTCCGGCAAAAAGCTTTAAAACGCTGACTTTGCAACCGTCAGCTATTCCTCTCAACGGCAACTCGATCCTACTCGCTCTTGCGAAGACGGACCAAGGAAATGGCATCGCGGCTGAGCAATTTCGAATTCCATTACTTTGATTTATATGCACCGCCGCCGCTACCATTGTCCTTCCGCAACTGCTGATTTCACCGTGGTAATTGGAGAGAATTCTTCAGAACCGAGGTTTACTGGGAGGTTCCAACAGCATTTGAGACCGAAAAAGAAATGTCTCTACGAAATGTACCAGCGAATATCCGCGATGCGAGCAATAAGTATCTATCTTCGAATAAATTCCTTGAACCCCAACCCAAGAGTGCCAGCTAACGGTACTGCGAGCCAAAGACGGGAAGGTCTTCCAGCGATCCCGACCCCGCTCTATGTGAATTCAGTTTGACCAGCCGTGCCCGAAGCCATATACCGTATAGGCGTCTTCGTTCTTCGCGTTGGACCTTCACATCAGAGTTCTTTCCGCGACACACATCGCGAACAAATGTGAATTGCTAATCCTATTACGACTACTGCAACAATAGAGAAAATTCAGAACACTCGCAGTTCTTTCGTAGACGTGGACGGTGGCGTTTTCCTTTGCCGGACAAGGAAGCGATTCCCAAGCTTTCTACATGTACTATGTACATATGTGTATTATGGTACACCGGTTACGGAAGGCCAACAAGGCAATTATTGTCGCGGCCCTTACTCACGGAAGCCAATAGAAAAAGTCTGATGGTGGAACTGGGTTCCCACGTGCGCCATGGATTCCTAATTGAAAGAGTATGCGGAGCAAGCGAACAACATATGGGAATCCCCTTGAGCTTTCGCTTTTTTTCTTTATTCAATTAATCACGTCCTGACTGACGATGCTCGGATCCACTATCGTTTCCGCAATTACGTCACTTTTGAGTAACTCGATTCCGACACCGTTGTGGCATTAATGGCACCGGTTGGCATTAATGAGCCGACTCTTTCGTGCGTGAAACTACCAAGTCGCGGAGAGTCGGAGCGATCTTTGATCCGGTGCACCCATCGATCGACAGCTTCTGAATCACGCTTGCCGTTACTTTTTCCGCTACGATATCTAATGAAATCATGACTGATATCAGGTGTAATCGTTCTTTCGGTATCTTCCTGGTATCGCGTGTCTCACCCGTTGAAAATGGGTGGATACCTTTGGAAGTTCATTGCAAAGGAAATATTCGAGTGTAGGTGGAATGCAGCGAAGACTCGAGCAAGTGGGTTTCCCACTGGTAAACCAGCCACCGAGCACCGAGAGAGTCTTTTCTTTTCGGTAGATAAGCCACATTGAAACGCAATGTTTCCTGCAGTTCTGTAACGCCTGTAGTTAAGAACCACGTAGATCCGAGGGTGAATGCAACCCTCGCGCATGTGGCGTCTGGGCTTTGTCAACCACCCACCACCGACCTATGGCTTCGGTCGCGTTCCACCTTCTACCTCTACCAGCATCACTCCTTCAACTGCGCACCTTTCTACTCGCCTTTTTTCCACAATCAGGCGTTATTCTAGTTGGCGATAATCCACGCTCTGCAATCGTACGCAGATCCAATTAGTCCCCTGACAATTCTTAATGACGAACCCGTGAAAACCCGTTAAGGGTTCTCGGTGCAACGGTAGCACATACTTGTACTATTACGCGTTGCTAGATCAGCGGATACATTCAATGAAATTGTAACTATCGCGTAACTACGCTTTCACGGTTCGCGCGCTACGTGTGTTTGGTTCGACAAGTTCAGGATTAATCGCGCGACGGTGAGAAAGAGAGAGAACGAGGGGGCGGTGACGAGGAGAGCAGCTGGAGGTTGCAATCTTATCAACTGGAGGCCACCAGAAAATGAATCATCCTGGCACCGATTTCCCAAGCCCAATAAAAACTAAATCGTTCGGACTTTCTTATTTTATTGAGTTTGCGTAGTCATTTGGTGAATTTTGCATATCTATACGCGATGGAAACCTTCCTCACGAAAGTAGATTTAGAAAATGGATACCCTCACGTAACAACTTTGTCGAATTAGCGCAAGGGATTATTATGTCGCCAACTATATCATAGAAGACAAGCTTCTTTCAACAATAAACTCGACTGTTCGACTGTGGAACTATAGAATAAGGCGGAAACTGGCACATCCATATGTACATAGGATATGTATGCAGTTACACTGCTTGCCCCTCTCGGACAATTCCACTTGTGCTCGAGTTGGTGCAGACGAGTCTATGCTGGTCCGCGTCCTTTCACCTTTAAGGTGCAACCCAGCTCGCCTTTACTTTTGACCGAAATACTCGATCCTCCGAGAATAAACTGTGCATGTAACTCAAATCCCCCAGTATGTCTTGACTGAGACTTTCGAATCACGAGCGAAAATGCCACATTATCTCATGTGAGAAGACACTGCAGACGCGCAGACGGTGCACTTGCACAACCCGTTGAAACAATTTCTACCTAGCTCCATAATAGTCACATCTGTACACGCTGTAAAAGTCTGTCAGGGTTATTCTAGAAAAAGACAAGTTCGATTTCCTGGGGATGGTGCATTAGTGCAAGTGGCATGGTGCACTTGAGAGGGAGGGCAGGGAAGGTAAGCAATTGACTGTGTTCGTCATAGTCGTCGTAAGATCGATCGGTGGCGTGTTGCTCCAGCGGAGCACCGCCTTCGTTATTGAGAATAACCGGGTCAAGTTTTCCACCCACGTAAATCTCGTCGATTCCACGTGGAAAAATTGGAAACGTTGACCGACAGGTTTACTTCGTCTGTCGATACGATCTATTAAAGGGCGAAAACACGTTGATCGTGCGGTAGAAGTCAAGTGCTCTTTGAGATGTTCATTGGCACGCGTGGCAGTGATTCCAGTAACGGCAGCCACTAGTGGTCAGCGTGGAAAATAGGGGCAGAAATGCAAATCCAGCCGGTTAGTTTCTCGATCGAGCAAAGGCCCTCGACCGTGGGAACGCGTGCTACTACCGTGCTACTACTACCTCTGAGCGAAAAACGGGACGTCTTCATGGGAAACCTCTTCGGAGGAACTGCGATCTAGAATGTCTTATTTAATTCGAGACGAGTCATCATCGTCGAGCATTAAATCGTAATGCGTCAGTATTGTATCACAGTCCACACCATTCCATTTTGAGAGAAAGTGTGCAGAATGATCAGCGAGCGAAATGAATTGTACGCGCAATTCCACACAGGCTCCGAATTACGCGGAAACAGAAGAATACGCTGTCCGCATTATTTCGAACGCGGAAATCAATTATATGTTGCGCGAGTTCGCGTCATTATTTCTCACGGAGAAGCGTAATGCCGCTTTCGTTGGATACGTGACTCTCCACCAGCAGTGGGCAGGTTTACGGACCATTTTTCTGGATAGTCGACCACATCTCACGAGAGGTAAATCTATCTCGGTATCAGAGGCAAGTAGGATATACCGCTCGAGCATACACCCAGTCATCAGGTTTTAAGTGAGACAGAGCCCATCTCATGAAATGCGGTGGAATCCTCGCTGTTGTTATTGCCGCTGGTACTCTGGTACTCTACGGCTTGCAACGGAGAATCGAAGAAGCAAGGAGAACGACCTATTCCAATGACGCCGACGTTTTGCTTCTATCTTCCGAGAGAAAGGGATCTAGATTGGCGAGTCAAGTCAAACGATTTCGCGTTTCGATCGCGAACCGATCGTGTTGGCAACAGTTTCGAGCCGCCTACTACTAAATTCATGTAGTTATCATTTGGGATGTATGCGGGATCTCCTGTTCCAGCATAATAATCCATTAACCCCGAGTACCAGTTCTATTTTCTTCGGTAGGTATAGTTACGCGTATCCAATTACGGGGGACAGAATAGGCAAAAGCTGGTGCTATCTTTAAAGTGTCAAGATCGATCTGCAAGTAGCGTATGACAGTTTGTCCCTGACTTTAGCTACTTTACCTTTTACTTTGAAACTTTTTCTCGTGGGACTTCTCTTAGCTTCTGCGCGAGTACTGCTTATAATATGCTATATGACGCGACACGTGCGTTTCACGAAGAACACCAATGTCGATACAGGGAAAAAATCGTTGCCGTGGAAAATGCAAAAAGATTGCAAAGCGACCGCGAAGAATTTCCTCGATTCGCCTAACTGGAGCAGCGGATCGGCAAAGGAGAAAGTCGTGGCGTGGCATGGCATCAAACTATTAAAGCAAGAGATCGAGACCAAAGGATAGTCCACGGAGTCCACTATCGGTCAAAGTTGCCAATGAATCTTATTTTACTATTCTAATGTCCGCGGTGACTACATGGATTTTTCGAAGTTACCGGCGGTGTGTAATCCACGAATAACCGGATAGTGCTGGAAGGGTCCGGTTAAAATTAAGTTAAAACCGCGCCATTGTCAATAGCTGGCGTCTGACTACGAAAACTGCATCAAGTTTAGCTCGCTCATTCGGTCAGAACTGCAAGAATTGAAAACACCGTTGCTGTAAAGGGCGCATATACGTAAAAGTGTACCCGCGCGCGCCTTTGACCGGCGATGCGAGCATTTTCCCAGGGCTTTACCGCACTCTCCTCTTTCCCTCGCATTAACACATTTCACAATGTGACAATTTGCCACTACCATGAGAGGAGGTTCTCTCGCAATACAACAAATATTATCGCACTGCGAGCGACCTAGTACGAGGGAACAACAGTAATCGTGCCATCTGGTTTAAATCAGAATTTAGGTCTCGAGCTGCCAGGGCAGCTCCTACCGGCTCTTATTGATTTTACTTTCGAAGAGAAATCTTGAGAGTTCACCCTTTGCTTAAGTTTTTCCCGACACCCATTTAACCAGCGTATTGCCGATATCCTTCGCCAAGTAAAAAATCCTCTCACTCTGCAAACAGAAGAGCCGAACGTGAATAAATTCGAGTTGTATTGCCCCATTTCTCTATTTACCGCGAGATGTTAAAGTCGAGCATTTGTTGACAGTACTTATCCTCCCCCCCCCCCCCCCCCCCCCAAACCACCGTGCTACGACTTTGGACTAGGTCGAAGAACAAGAAGAAGAAAAAGGTGCAGCAAGAACGTAGCTAACAATAAGAATATGTTATTAATCCTCGGGAACGAATTCGTATACACGTAGGATCAGACAGCGGAAATTATAGACCAACCAGACGCAAGTTTAAAGCGATAGATCTCTTGTGTGAAAGTCGTTCCTGAATGTGGCATGGGAACGATACCTTCACCTCTAACGGACGGGCCACGATTGTCCTGATCGCCACCCAACATCCCTCGCATACGATAAGGGCTTCAAAGTTTATTCGATGCCGCCAAAGTACCGGTTCTAAAGTTTCGAAAAGTTGACCTAGGTAACGTATCAGCTTCCCCATTTACGCGAATTACTCACGGTCTGCACAAATTGATTGGCTTCTCGATGCCTCGAGCGATTCGACCTTAATGAAGAACCGACACCGCGTCGTACAAGAGAGCGCACAGTGCACCAGCTGGTCTCCCCTTGGCCTCTCCGCCCACGGCGGGTCTCACATTTTCCACGTGCCGCCGATAACCCACTGTTGTTATCAGGTGCTCCAACACTTTTGTTCGAGCCTATCGCCAACAAATGAGGCTTGATTCGCGCAACGGAATATGCATGAGTCGCTGCAGAGTGTGCTAGTGAGAAATATATGCTCCAATGCCATAAAGGGATCGATCTGCTCCGCACTGATACACGCTCACAAGAGGTATTCCGCAATTTTCTCGATGCCTCGAGATCCGCTGTTAGGGTATCAACCGACAAGCTCAGGAAGAAGCTGCAGCTTTTCCACACCGAGTCTTTACCGAGTGTTGTGTGACCGACTAAATAATTAACGCGCTCGTAGAGTGGCCTCACGAGCCATCGCGGACGGGCTACCTACGCTCGAGATTCAAAAGAACCGTACCAGAAGTGTGCTCCGTAAATGTCAATACACAGCGGAGCTGTTGGTCCCGCGAAAACTGGTTTTTGTCGATGGTGATGACGATGAGAGTGGCGCGAAGGACACGGGGCGGCTTAGCGTGGACCCTTTACCTTAACGTACAACTCCCTCGTAGTCATCGTTGTCGGTCCAGGTGCTCACCTGGTTCGGCTCAGGTACCAATCGGGAGAACGGAGCACCCACACAAGTATACACGCGCGACAGCACCCACACACTCAAGCACCTGGCCGAGGGTGAGCAGCGGGAACGCGGGAGGAAAAGAGAGGGGGAGAGTGAGAGAAAGAAAGAAAGAAAGAATGAGAGAGAGAGAGAGAGAAAGAGAGAGAGAGCGCGCGCGCGACAGAGCACCGATACAAGTGTATCTACGACATTTGTCGTGCGACTGACGACAGTCGCTCGCGCACGAGCACCGTCAATTTCCGCGGGTCGTACACATCCCGGGTCTCGTCGTCCGATCTGCGCTCACGGCATGTTTTTGTTTTGATTTTTTTCTTCCTGTCACTGCTATCCTGGAGATTAGGACGAATTCCTGGAATTAAAACTCGAAGAACTAGTCGGTGAATCGTTGACTCTCTCGTTGTTGCGGATTGGGAAAACGCGACACTTCAGTATTTCCGCGGTTTCTCGAGGTCTGGATCACAATTGGCCTTCTGCCGCGGATACCACCGGCAGTGGGCCACCGGAGAATGGATCTTCGCGAAGGTCGTACCTCCACGTAAACGGCCTACGACGGCACTGCCACCAGCTGGCTCGTTATCGGGTTTAGATTCGGCGCTCCTCTTCGCCCCCTCTTCGCCTCCGCGCGCGCTGCCAGCGCTTAGGCTTTGGCGCAAGACCGGCTTGTTCGTCCTTGTTCGTTCGGTCTTGATGCGACTACCTCGTCGGCTTCTCTCTCCTACTTGTTCTCTCGATCGAACTACGTGGCTCGCGCCATCTCGTCGAGCGACGAACCAGTACTACTGGTTCTGTGGAACCGTTCTCCAGTGGATGCGGGTACAACTAGCCCGACGGCGCAACTTCCATTTTGGAGAACATCGATTTCATTCAATCCTCCTTGGTTCCTCGTGAAATCCTCATTGCCCAAACTTCTTACGACTTTTGTAAATGTTCAGAATTCAATTCGTGGCCAATAATAGATTTTAGCGTGCAATTTATATTTTCCATCCCTCCAATGGTATCCCGTTTGATTTGTGAATCCGAACGAAAGGATTCGATATTGATAGCTACGTTGATACTTTCGCAAGTAGGAATTAGCGCAAAGTTGCAAAATGATAAGATTGATGCGGCTGATTAGCCGGTGTCATACCAGTCGGCATCCCGGCAAAACTTTAAAGCTACCGCCGCTCGCTATCTGCTCGTGCGATATTTTATCGACACTGTCGATAAAATAAGGTATCGTTATGTATACGTATTTATGTATTTTGCAGAGATACACGCGGCAGATGTTTTCTGCGCTGCACTCCCACCGCGACTTGCGGCAACCTTCATTTTTATTAGCCAACAGATAATCTAAGATAATCTGTTACTTGGGACCAACTTTAAAACACTTTAAAATACGCGGCATTGACACCAATTATTAGTATAATGCGTAATAACCCTCCTACTGGTGTTGTAACAAAGATAGGAATAAGTTAGGGAATAGTTCAGTGCCCGATAGCAATATAATATATTAGTCGTGGTTACGCGAGCGGATCATGGCATTCTTCCAACTGGTTCTGAAAGCCAGAAGTGCGGAAAAAGCGAGGCAAAGATACGAGGATGAAAAATTGAGATCGATCGACATCTCCGCCAGCGCGAAACCGCAATATACGTTAGGAGAACGTTTTCGAAGGAAGAAGTTTCGGTAAAGCAGTGAGTTAGGCCGCACCCCTCCGTCGAATTGTAATAATCGATCGTTCATCGCACCAGATGCAAGCAAAGGGTCAAAGGGTTCTGGAGCAAAATCGCCTGTTGTTCGGAAGAGACTTGGTTTCATAGGAGGAGAATAGCGCTTCGAACCGATGGAACCTTTGAGAATTACGTTATGAAGAGCTTAATTGGATTTTTCGCAGGAGTACTTCTCACCTACACTTTTTTCGCATTTTTCGTCCTGCAGTTGCACTTTGCACTTTCCACAGCAACGGTCCTGTGCACGGTCATTGGAACCGTTCTCACTCTGGGCTTAGCATTCTCTTTTCGTGTACGGTGAGGTCATTGGTGTCACGTTTCATTTCCTTTCGCGTGCTTTCAACGATGTCAATAGAATCGGTCGACAAATTGGCGAAATCGAATTTTTAGGTGTATAGTTTTACTTTTGTTACCACAATTCTTCTCGAAGAGAGGAAGACAAGCCTTGATGGCTTACGTTTTTATCTTGGCTCTGACAGGACCAGTAAGGAATATCTTACTCAACGTTGGTGTTCTAACGGAATCCCTGACGTGTGGACAGGTGTGGATTGACTTCATGAGATATCCGAGATATCGCGAAATATCGAATAAAAAAATTCTTTCTAATACGTTTCCTAACATACAGGAGCAATTAAAAGAAGCTGTCAAGCAAGTGGTCGATTTGATAAAGCAACCATTCGACTCGTTGCGAGAAGCCATTTCGAAAGTGATAAAGACGATGAAAGTTGTCGTGAAAAATATCAAGCGCACCCTGCTCGCTATAAAGCGACTCGTCCTCAGTATACGTAATTCAGACAAATCCTTCAATGTATCCTGGTCGAAACTTTTTCACCAAAGTGATTTACCTTTCTTTCAGTTCGCGTGATCACGTCAGTTTTCCAGTGGCTCGGAAGCGTTGTAAATATCTGCAATAAAAAGTTGGGCACACCGTTCGATCGATGCCAAAATGTGTTTGAGGGAGCGGTGGCGGATTGCCGAGCCAAACTAGGTCCAGTTTTTAGTGGCATTTGCAACCTAACGTACATAGTCAGTGCACTCTGCTACGTAGTCAAACCCCTCGATTTTATTTGCATGCTCGTTTCGTATGTAGCTGATGCTATAGTCGACGCAGTAAAAAAACGTAAAATCCCATACGAGTCTAATTGAGGCCGCGTAATTGCCGGCTCTACGTCGGTATATCGCTGAACATACTTTTATTTTGCAGGGGTGAAAAAATTTACCGATCATACGAAAGCAATGTTTTATGTGAAGATTAAGTTTTCGCACTCTTTCCATTTCGAGACCAATCAAAGTAAGACCGTTCAGGACGTGTCTCGTGGTATTCTTACCGAAATACGATCGAGGACCGGGGGTGTCCTAGCAATTTTCGATTGGATCAGCTTCCTCACCACCTTCTTTGTCTTTTTTATGTTATTGAGGTATTACCGTTGGTATCATTTTACAAAAATACGATACAGTACGCAATCCGTACACATTTTAGAATCATTCATTATCGGAACAAATGGCTCACGAACGAACGATTCGACAATCGGTACATAACTCAGGATCTCCGAACGATCGATCTCGTGAGAGCTCGTCAGGATAAGGAAACAGTTTTGCCCCTGAACAGCAGGGAAAGAAATCGATATGTTCCATTAACGTCGATTACTCTGATCAAGACAGAGAAAATTCGGCTGGCAAAGACAGCGATCTTTCTGAGCCTAGCCACTTTTAAAATTCTCATTTACATAGCAGTCGACTATAGTCTATGGTGGATCTTGCATATCATACAGTATCATGGGAGAATCGAAACAAAAGTACCTATTGTACAAGGGGAGATGGAAGTTGTTTCTTTTCAAGTATGCATCTTCGTCCAAAAATCACTTTACAGGTGCAAGAGCCAAATGTAATCACGGTGGACGTATCGGGAGATGGATATATCGCGCAATTGTATAAGAGCATCGTCAAAGCATTCACCCCCAATAGTAAAGAATCGGAAATTAACGCGGTACCGTGTCTTCCGAATCCTCTGCCACCAAATCTGGACCGATACACACATATGATATTCCTAATTCTTCTCTGCTGGATCATGATGATTTTCGAGCCTTACGGTCTACGAATTCGTCACGCAGTGCTGGGTTACTATTATCCTGCTAGAGCTAAGCAACGAGCAACTTGGCTGTTCAATCACATTATAAGGTAAATACCTCCTTCCCTCGTCCAATTTACTTTGCTTCACTGGTTTCGTTCATTTCCTTGGATTCTAGTGATGGGTCCTCGTAGGTCGCGAGGAACTTTCCTAAAGTACGCACGGCGGCAACTTCGTCGCAGATTTGGCATTGCTGGCGTTGAACAAGTGGAACAAGTGGAACGAGTGACGTTGAAGGAACGATTGGTTGCGGTGTGTCCCGTTCTTCACCTATGTTTCCCGATTCAACAGAAGCTGTGTCTAGTCTGCGGAGCTGTCGAACGAACAGACAAGAATCCGCATATCGAATGTTCAACGCCTGGCTGCGTCGGACTATTTTGCATCGAGTGTTTCGCTGACTTGCAGAATCTCTGCACGATTTGTCGTTTGCCAGTCGAGTATGGCGACTTATCCGATATAAGCGAAGAGAAGTTGGTGACAGAATTTACTTTTCTCTCCGAGCCGATGTTACGTAATGTTTTGACTGAAAAAAAATAAGCACTGTATTCCAGAGACTCTTCGGAGGATGCGCTGCGACCAAGGGTGCTGCAAGGAAGACACAAAACTCTTCGCTCCGAGAACACGTGGGGGTCTGGAGCAAGTGGTACAGAGAAAACTGGCTTAATTGAGGGAGAAAAAGATAAATATCAGGACTCGGATGACGATGCTCTCGATACAGAATCAAGTTACAGTTACTGTAAGAGAAACTATAGTAAATTGTATATGTATACATGTAGAACCACCCGACAACGGCATTCATTCGTGTAATCCCAACGATCAAGCGTACCAGGATGAGTCGGCCGGCGAATCAGAAGATGTTCAGCGAAAAGTTTGGTTCAAAGACGTCGAGGCCCAAAAAGAACGAGATGACGTAACAATCCAAGTACGAAGTTAATTTCTTTCGATCGAAGAAAGCGCCGGTTTTGCAAGGTATCCTTTTTATTTCAACGATCAGATATTCCACGATCCATCTCCGAGGGAAACAGCTTCCAGCAGTGAATCAGCGAGATCGCACCGAAAGCTTGATGCCAGATTAAAAAAAGGAGCCTGCGCTTCCTGCCGCCATAAGACAGATACCGATTCCTCGATAACCGAGACGGAGTCCTGGCCCAGCGAGGACGTGCATCCGAAGTATCAGGCTGATAAGAAGAAACGGTGTCGCCTAAAGAAGACTGTTCGAGCTATGGCAAGGATTCCATTTGTTGGCAGTGGCCAAGTGTGTCTTACTTCAATCATTTTTAACCCCCTATCACAGTGGGTTTTGGAGGCCACGATCGAGCCTCAATTCTAAAGTAAGCACTTATTCTTCAGACTACCCAAGAGAAAAGAAGAGAAAAATCTTCATTATTGCAAAAGATTATTCGAGTATTTCGGAGCGAGAGTAAGAAAGAGAAAGAAGATCAATATGAGAAAATTGAGAGTAATGCAGCATGGGAAGACTCCCGATCCTCAGCTTCATCGTATACCAGTGACGAATCCGATGACACCAAAACTCTAATCAAAAGTGAGAATTACCTAAGAGATATTGACGGACACGAAAGAAGGTTATCGAGAGAAAATAATCCAAAGTACGTTGGTCAGCATCGTTAAGTACACGGCAAATTAAAGTACATCGGATATAATTGAAAATAAAAAATTTCTGTTAAAGACACTTTGAATCAGAGTCAAAAGTGACTTACTACAAAGTTGACGAAATTAACGCTCAACTGGCATCTCGAAAATTTCTTGGCAAAATTGAGGATGATCAAAAGCCAAATACATGGAATACGATAAGCGATGATGCACTCCACGTAATTGCGCATAGTACCATATGAATTCTGATTTATGTCGAGCAGATCATTAATAATGCCGTATCGTTAAAGATTAATTGAAATTATCTTCCCATTCGGGGTATATGGCATCCGAAATAAGTTCCACCAGTAATAACGATCAGTGGATGCATTCTAGATGGTGGGATCGCAGTCCGACTCGATTCATCACGCGTCAAAAGATAAAAGTACCTATTTACGAGATGTTGCCACGGCGGCGTCCAGACCTTCCGACGATATTTCCAAACCTGGCAGCGACTCAGAGACCATGGATTGGTCCATTCTTTATGCGGATTTGGGATACATGGCCGATGTCGAGCTACAGGATACCGCAACAACAGACTACGAGCAATCTGCAAGACGATTCGGGTCTATGAAGCAACCACAGAACGGAGTCTCCACAGAGACGTACGACTCTTCGTCCTGCGAATGCTCCAGAGAATCGACAAACCAAGATACATCTCTAAGTGGTACCATTGATCCATATGAACAGTACTTCTCCGAGGACCGAAGTAGAATAAGTCAGATTCTGCGACCCGCACCATACACAATACGTTCAAGGAAATATTTATCCTTCTGTCGTCATCCTGAGCCAGTGGAACAGTCTGTAGAATACGATCGAAGAAGAGCAATTCGCAGAGTGGAAGCTGACACAGAAGTTAGTTCCAGTAGCTCCAAAACCGACGCCGATGCCGACGTAGGATCCAGGGAGTCTTCGACTTCGATCAGTCAGGAGACGGATCCTTCTTTTACCGTAAGTACACATACATGTATTATGTCTAGTAATATAGAGTTCTCATATTTGACTCATTATAAATGTATGTATTTATTTTCGAGGTATCCTTGGAAGAAGTGGAAGTAGTGGAAGGCGAGGGTGGACTACCCTATCAGCAAACGGAAGCTTACAGAAATGTGGTGAATGAGTTCCGAAGGAAAGCTATCTTGAAAGTCAACGAAGATCCTGTGGAATCTGTGCCACTGGGACCTTTACTTACGAGACCCGATAGCGCCAACGAGAACGAACTCAGACAATTGCATCCACCGGAGATACAATCCCACAATTGCCCTCCTTTTTCGGCGGAATCCGATGAAGGCGTAATTGGCACTTTCAGAAATGAAAAATCTGATCGGATCTCGGAAACGAGCGAGACATCGTGCAAATGTTCCAGCAATAGCCGGACCACGGATGCTTCTAGCCTGAATAAAGAAACCACACACACGGAGAGTGAGACACGAACAATATTTAATAGTAGTTCGACGATAGCAATAGTAATCGATGAATAAACGATTTGCTACAAGTTCAGATGGTTATTTCATTTATCCTGTCACTCTAATTGTAAGATGCCTAACCAAAGTGATAGACCTCAAAATTCAACAGTACTCAGAGATGTAAAAAATTATCGAAAGAAAAACAGAAGCTAAGATAACGAGGATTACCGTAATAATGTGTGTAACTTATTAAGATGTTTCGAAATTCTTATCGGAAAACGGCACAGGAAAAGAAAGCGGATTCCTCGAAACACGTAGACAATAATACCCATCGGTATGCAAAAATTAATCCGAAAATAAGCCGCAATACGCGCGAAAATAAACGGAGAATGCATAAAACAGAGATGCATCCAACCCGTGGTACTGCGACGATCGATTCGAACCCAAAGGATCTACAAAAATCATTAGAAACGGGGCTTAAGGAATTAGAAAAAGGAAGAGGACACAACGAAACTGAGATTTCACCGACAGTTTTAAAAGAGATGATCAACAATTCGATCAAGGAAGCGATGCAAAGTGTCGTGAAACAATGCAAAATAGAATCGCATCGATCTCCGATGTATCACGGTAACAAAAGTGGAGAACTCGATTCGTCAAACAAAGGGAACAAAGGGAAACGCGATCGATCTCGGCGGAAAACCTTGCAATCTAACGCCACTGCTAGTACGAATCACCGCTCCGAAGAAAAGTACAATAAACAAAGTAAAATGCGCTCCAAGTCGGCAAATTCTGGTCGGATGGATAATCGCAAAATGACTGGCAACGTAAACATTTTCATTTGTTCCGAGGCAACTGATGCAGCTCAGGTACTTGGGGTTTCCACTGCATATGCCATTATATGCCGATAGCGTTAATTCATTTGTTTTTAACTTCATCTGACAGAGTAATTCCTAGTGATTCCTCTGTTCACAGGCAAAGAAGCAAGAATCCTCGGAAAATCGTCCTTACGGAGATTCGAGCTTAGGAAGAATACCCAATTCAAGTGAAACAATGGATCAAACATCCAGCACTTCCTTCGGCAAGCTGGAAGCTAGTGTCTCGCAAACTGAGAGACCTTTCTTAAAAGAGTCACTTGTATCTAACGAGGGTGAGATCAGTAGTAACAACAGTAACGCAAATTATACCGAGAACGCTCTCGCAAGTTACTCTAGAACGGATAAAGCTACTACACAGTTAGTAGCTCCCAATCGAAACGCTGTGGACACTGCATTGTCTGTCGATAATAGTGCTCCCAGTATCCAAAATGCGAAAAAATTTCAATCTAATACTCATAGATCGAACGATGTTCGTTTGCAACCAAAATCCAAAGTGTGCGATAAGGTACTACGCGTACGAGGACGGAATTATATTAATAGAGAGCTTGGCACGGTTTCTCAAGGTATAGGGCACAGTGAGAAATATCTTTGCAAGGAATCGCGTCCGAAGTGCTTCTGTAGGGAGCAACAGAAATGTACACTTTTTGATTCTAATGAGTGTCGTACGAACCGAAAAACAATTAAGTGTCCTTTCATGATCGACGACAAGCCTGAACAAGCACGCTCTCCGTGCAATTGTATTAGAAGAGAGAAAAAATCAACTCTGTCCGATGACTATAATTATCACGAGAAATCAAAGATATTTCCGACTTGTGAGCTGAATAAGGAAGTATCAGCAGATGACAAAAGGAAAGGGAAGGAAACGTTGAAAGATCCAAATGGAACCATACCAATGAATGAACAACCTCCAATTGATCCGCAACAACACAAAGAAAAGCTTATCGGAAAATCAACTTCGGAAACTGCAAATAACGTGGAAATGCCTGCCTCATCTCGCGATAACAGTGAGGAGAAGCAAGGTAGTACCAATAAAGGACAAGTATCGTCATCGGTTGGTCAAAGTTTTCGCGATGTAAAAACAAGTAGAATTATTTCAGCAAATGACAATGACAATACGCCCAATAAAAGTGATCAAAAAGTTAATAACCCCCTTGCTAAAAACGGAGAACTCAAAAAGCAAGAGAATGTGGAAAAAGAAGTAGGGAATGCGCTGAAGAAAAAAGAAATATCAAAAAATTCTCCCCCGTCTAATCTCGTTAATGAGACGAATGGTCCAACAGTCAAAGTAATTAAACCTCCCAGAGATGAGAAAAACGTTATTCGAAATGCATCAAAAGTGAAACCTACCCCGAAGCAGCCAATAGGAGATGAAACTGTTATAAAGACCGACACTAAACAAATGCCGCAGAAGAAATCGAGGAACGATCGTTCGTCGAAAACGACAATACCTTCTCGAAGAGCAGGAGGCAAACGTTTGGAGCAATCGACGCAAAAAATATTTGGAATAAAGCAATCCGGTCGATCGAAACCATCCACCTTACAAGAACTACAAAACGTTAAGGAAAACAAACCGCTGCAGTCCGAAATTGCACACGATACTAAAAATGTGCAACACAAACAAGCAGCCGAAGCGCCTGACTCACACGAAATTGAGAAAAAAACATTTGGGGAGAAAGTGAAAGCTTCACTTTTATGCAGATCGGTTAGGAGATTAGTCGATAAGTTAAAGCGTGGTAAATCCCCGGCTAAAACACGCAACGAAAAAACCGAGGTATTGGGCGACACGCCACGCGCAACTGATACGGGGAAAGATAATCAGCTGAATTTGAAGGAAAACAACAAGCCTCAAGTAAGGAATGAAATTAACGCAGTGCGGCAGAAAAGAGGCGTCAGAGGTGTGGTCCAAAAATTGAATATACCAAAACCTGATGGCAAGAAGCTTGATGCTACGCCAATTGGGGATATTCCCATAGCACCAGCCGTAACGCAAGATAAGGGAGATGGTCCGAATTATGTAACTCCTCCCAAGGCGGCTATCAGTCAACGCACCGAAAACAAATTAAATGTAGGGCAAAAACGAAAAGCTAAACTACTCACTGCTATATCCAAGAAGAAAGCATTTGTCACTATGCAACAACATGTTTCTCCTTCTCCTATTCCTTCTCCTGTTCTGCATCGCAGAGACGTGACAGAGGAGAAGAAGGAGGCCGAATCTGAAGAGTCCAAATCCGAACACGTCAAGTTACCGGAATCATCAATTATGATAGATGTGGAAAAATCTATGAAAATAATAGAAACGCCACCAGTTTCCGAAACTGAAGATTCTACAAGAATGGTCCAGCAGCCGAAGAACGAGAGTGAAGAAATTTCAAAATCACCCGAACAACCGACAGTACCCCTAAAAGTAACGAAAGATGAATCAGTAAAAATTCGAGATTTGTCGACTATTTCGAAACCGTCGCAAGATACTGCAAGTGGAAACAGTGACGGCCATGAACAATCTGAAATAATGAAGAAAAAAGCTGAGACCGATGAAACGACACAAGGGTTCGGGGGATTCGAAAATGACAGCCGACCACCAGAGCTACAGCGGCATGCTAGTACTACCTTAAAGACGGAAGTCAAATCGGTATGCGTGTCTCAGATCGAAAAGGAAGAATTGCAAAATGACTCATTGACAGACCAACTCACGGTTCAACAATGCGATTTTTCCAAGATCTATCGTAGCACGGAACACAAACCTCTCATTGTCAGACTTACAACAAGTAGCACTAGTTGCAATGACTGTAACTGCACCCAGGATAATAAGAAAGGGGTCAAGGATATACGGGACGTGTGTCAAATCTCATACTGTAACAAAAATGCGCATTTTTCAAAAACTATGTTAAAAAAGAGCAAAGAGAATTTACTTGCAATCGATGAGGAAGAATCGTATTCACAGACGAGATGCCATTACAATAAAAATCCTGAACATCTGTCAAAAAGCAAATACTCTCCTGACAAAAAATTCACCATAAGCAGGTAATGTCGAAGTGCAATATACGATATGTAAGTTAACGATTATCTCACGATCTTTAGTTAATGTTACGTAGGATTCTAATTCACACAGACCTCACTGTGTCAGATGTTGCAAATGGGAAGAGAGTGATAATTACGATACAACCTTGCACCATATTGACACGCATATAAAGATGGAAAGACATCGCTGCAAGAAAACGTTAGTCTGCCTTTACTGCGATAAACCTCGCGATAAATGCATCTGCAGGATCCCCGTGCAGCATCGCTCTCGGTGTAAGGCATCGAAGGATCTCAATGCACGCACCCAGGATCAAAGAGCGTCTTATCGTCCGAATAGATCGTTTCCGATTTATAGTCCGATAGAAAGTCACCGACCCTTCACTAGAGATTTGCTCCCCAAATACCATGACTATTTCGACGAAGACTGCCACTGCCACGAACGAACAGAGTACGAAACACTTGAGGATGTGGCGGATCTATCTCATAAAAGATCGGCTACGTTTTCCAACGTTATGAGCGAGATCCAACGAAAAGCTAGCGACATTACTGGTTGCTCGGTTGTTCCAAGAAATCAAGAGAAAAACGTGTCTTCGGAAATACACAGATTAAATAATAACGATGCTGTTCTATGCAAATCTGACTGTTATGCGCCTGCACTCGACCAGTGGAAAGGAACACGTGCGACAGACGAAACTAAGCGAAAAAAGCCATCGGCGAAATGTTACTATTGTAAAAATTGGCCGTGTTTGTGAGTATTAAGATGAATAGTGTTCAAGCTTGAAAAAGATGCATCAAATTTCTTTGATTGCAATTTTACATGCAATTCAATTTCCCGGAGGGAGTCGATTCAAAAAAGGTCCCTTGATTAGTTGCAACAAAAGCAGATATGGTACTTCCAGTTATAGTAGATTCTTTTTTTTGCATTCTTCGGCACAGCTGCATTACGTTAAGAGAGGAGAGCAAGCCGAGGCCGTGCAGGTGCGCTGATTCACGATCCTGCAGAAAAGAAAAGGTATCCAGGTGCCCGAGGAACAACGAGGAACTAGTCTGCGTTCGCTGAAGGGACGCGTAACACGTACTCGAAGGGACGGAATTGCTGACTCGATAAAGACTCTCACCGAAAATCGAGTTAAAGTTGATCCAAGAAGATCTGTGTGGAGTTCGCCTCAACTTGGCTTATCGAGTGCTGATGTGAGTAGAAGACATTTTTTTGCAATTATGCGGGCTCCACACAACAGTGTCGTATTAGAGAAGTCGTAATATTGTTGCTGCATAAAATGTTATGCCTCCGGGTTGGTAAATATGTACACATCTTTTATGGGACGCGTTAAAGAAATAAAAAAAGGGGTCGGATCTTAAGCTTTACTCGAATGACGAGAAATTTGAACCCCTCCAAAGAATCGCGCGTAGATCCCTCATTGCCAGTCCAATCAACGTTATATCATGAACCTGATAAAATTTGGTACGGCGCGGCGCACGACTACTGGCAATTAGACGTCACGGTTGATTTATCGGGATAATAGGAGGGGGAGTATGCTCACACGAGAGTTTCGAAGATGCGACCGAAAATCTCGGGATTCGTTGATCTTTTGCGAAGTGTTCCAGCCGGCCGAAGAACTGCCCGGAGTAGGGGGTATCTTAAGCTGCATATAAGATGCTGTTCCCGTCTTTTACTAGACCGGTACTGGCCGTAGCCGGGTAAAGACAGATCGTGGATCTACGGATTAGATACATATTAGCTGAAGCATTGTCGTGCTGTGCACCGTTCGTCGAGAAAGTCGATTCTCCCATAAAGACTACCGGACTGTGTGCCCACCTTTCACGTGTGCTGGATGCTACTAATGTAACGTAAGTACGTACTACCATTGCCGGTGATCGACTAAGCACTAGGAGGTCGAACGCGAATCAATACCGAAGAGATTACCATCTCGAAGAAACCAATTGCAACGAATTGCCAAGGAACCATGGAAGTTCCGAACGAAGAGCCACGATTGTGCAAGGCTGCCTCCTGTGGAGAGTCCTGGGTGAATCAGAGGAACCGTCAGGGGAAGATTTTCACTCTTCGCGATCTAATCGATGCACTTTACGACGCTTTCGCTACTAACAACGTGGATATTGATCACGTGCAGGACCTCATGGCATCCTATATCAGCAACCCCGCCGATTGGAAGAAGTTTGCTAAATTCGACCGTTACAGGTAAGCTACTGGTGTCCTGTGACACGATGAACTTTGCGCGTCAGACGGAGAGGAGATTGTTCGGGAAATTCTTCTTCTTCGTCGTCACTCCTATCACAAACTGGGAGACACAATTTTCCTTATCCATCGCTGACCTTACGCTACGAAAGAGCATATATTTACGAAGGCCACGCAGAATGTCAACTATCGGTCGAGCCGATGAATCGGAACTCGGTAATAACACGACGACATATCTGGCGCCTCCAGATTCAAAATAGGATTCACACGTCAGTTGACGTACGATCCATTGAACAATACCAGGGTTAAGCTATCAATCGACGGAGAAGATAAACGTTCCGTGCCAAACAGCACATTGCGCAAAGAACGCAAGCGATCTCTGACGCCAATCGCGAAAGAACGATCGACCCCGCTTCTTAAGCTTCGAATGGAATCGGTCAAAATTGCCGTATCGGGGGCGCGCCCCCGACAATGCGCCGAGAGCCGCCGCTGCCGTATGGAAATTCTGGGTAAATATTTTCCCCGGTGGTTTTTTTTTCCTAAATAGAACACGCGCGTCGGCCGCGGAGTTGTGAAATGAAATTAATATGACGAAGTTCACGGTGGGTTATCGCTCGTTACGTTTCCCCGGTTGCTCGTAAACTTTTTCTCCGCGCGAGGAGAGATTCACGCGACGCGGTGTCCGTTCCCGCGAGCAACTCGCAGGCAGCCTTGGTGCCAAATGACCCGAAAGACGTCCAACCGAGGTGACTGATCTTCTCAGGAAAGAATTCACCGAATTGGATATGTACCTCGGGGCCGGAGAATTCTACTCTCTCACGGTGCAGATCACCATCAGATTACGATTGAACAGATAAGCGAAGAGATAATTGTGAGACAGGGAGTCTCTGCTAGGTCCTTTAGAACACTTTAGAATACTTTGGATCTCCTTACTCTCGCAGAAATGTATCATTGTTTATAGTCACACCTACTGGATAGATCGATGTGTTTACGCGGCACCTATTAGGGAGCAAACGTTCGCGAAATTGTCTCCCAAACGGAAGATAATCCCACTAGGACCAGAGAGCTGCCTTACGTTCGGCCTTAACTGAATATATGCAAGTGGCAGATAGCGTATTCCCGCTAACAGAGTGAGAGAGAAGACTGTTACTAATATGTTTCTCGATAATCTTGCCGGCACTAATCGATCACTACCACGTCTGTTTACGTCTACGATCACAAGGCGAAGAGCAATAACGCAATACAATAAAGCATCCCAGTAATGTATCTTAATCTTCATTAATGAAGGCGAACGATTGAAACCGCCCTCGATACTTTTACTCCACGCTACGATTAACGGTTCTTCGATATATGTATAATTATATAGCGTACAACTAACAAGTATCGAATCACTCGTTACGGGTGGAGTGGAGGAGAGTGAAACGAGTGTAGTCGGATAAAGATGACAGAAGGTGTAATAAGGACGTTGGTCGTCGTCGCGTGGCTTTATGATACGCAGCTCCGAACGCACGCGAAAGTGCGGAAATTGTAGCACGTATACGTCGAACTCATGGACGAAGTGAAACGGCACACCTCAAGGCAAGTCGAACGCCCTGATAGATAAATCTCCTTTGCTACAAGCTTTCCAGAATTACTAAAAGTACCTCGTGGTTCACGGTGGCTGTAACAAATTCATAGTAGACGGAGTAGGTTTAATCTTGGATTTTTTTATTTTTACGGATATTATGAAGCGTATGGTTCTATGTATGAATCGTTTTGGTTCTAACTGGGAAAACCAGAGTAAGTATGCGCGTTTTCGCCAGTGCGCACAGATTGAGATACGTGTATACATGTACATGCTACATGTATGTCGCGCAGACACTTTGAGATTTATACAGTGAATGGCTAGTTCTAGACTCTAGACACTTTCGATACGTCCCCTTCTCTTTCACCACGATACTCTAAGCGACTAAGCGCTACATAGGCGGTTTCAACGATCAGCGTTCATTTCCTGATTTACACTAAAATAAACTGATTGATGATTGTACTTGACAGATACACGAGGAATCTCGTGGACGAAGGCAATGGCAAGTTCAATCTCATGGTACTATGCTGGGGTGAGGGCCACGAATCGCCCATTCACGACCACTCGGATGCTCACTGTGTAATGAAGATTCTTCAGGGTGAATTGTGCGAGGTATTGTATTAAATACGATTCGCGAATGTCTCGAGATTGATCTCAACAGGAACCGATTACGGACTTGTAAATTATAGACAAGATACGCGTGGCCCGAAGGCCAAGAAACTACCAATACCGTGGACACGGCTCAAGGACTTAAGGAATTGCAGAAGCATAAGCTCGGTCTCAATGAAATATGCTACATTAACGGTAAGAGTGGATTTTATCCATTTTTAGGAACCAAACAAGAGAAAAATTCTAGCGTTTCTGTCATAATCGACATGAAAAAATGATATTCAGATTCATTGGGTCTGCATCGAGTGGAGAATCCGAGTTCTGTCAATCCTGCGGTTTCGTTGCACCTTTACTCTCCACCGTTCTCGACGTGCTCGATTTTCAATGAACAGACTGGCCGGAGGACCGTGTGTACAGTAACTTTCTGGTCGAGATACGGAGAAAAGAGAAACAGAGTACGTCTTATTGTTAAAATCAAAGTCAAATAGCTAACGATGCCCGAATTCGAAACTAACCATCACCTCTCTTACAGGAAATCCAAGACACGAGGTGTCCCACGAACAATTAGGCGTAAAACACCCTGATGCCATCAAGATGTTCAGATAAATAATAATTTGTTTATTTAGTAAAGTCTAACGTAGGTCTAATGTGCTCGAACTAACGATTCTACGAATTGAGTATCCCAAAAACTAGTGTGCCTTTTATCCTTTTGACTATTTAAATTTATTTATACCAATGTCTATGTCGATACATAAGCTCATATAAATATTTTCCACGTTCCTTGTGATTCTATGTATAGATATGAAACTTGTTGAGATAGAATGGGAGGCGAAGAAAAATGATACACGCTGCTAACTTGTTATTTCTGTATAAAACGAGTACTACCAATAAAAATAAAACAAAAAAAAAATGTTCAAAATTGATTTTCGATCGGTGTCTTCTAATAAAATCATTTGAAAGGTGATCAGCTGAGTTACCGGCTTACCGCGAACTGTGAGCTATTTATAAATACATATATGTATTCCCTCTGTTAGACTCGGTTGGACTTCCGACTTCCGACATATGAACGGAAGATATTTGATGGTAGATTGTTACGAAAACCAATGTCAAATGATCAGATGACAGTTTCACTTTACGAGACAATTAAGTTAATGGGTATTAGAAGGTGAACTTTTGATCAAAACCATGAGTGCACCTGCACACGTTCAACGGGTTCGAATGCTGTACAAAACAATTTTGAGGTTACACCGTGGTTTACCTGCTGAGATGCAAACTCTAGGAAATGAATATGTAAAGGATGAATTTCGACGGCATAAAAAGTGCAATGAAGCGGAGGCTAGGATATTCATGATAGAATGGGCAGTAAGTCAATGAACAATGAACTATAGGATAATATTTTGAACAAAGAATCCTTACGTTTACTTTGACACACTTATCACACCAAATGTGCTATTTCCTTTGCGCAGGACTATGCCATGTCTCTTGCACAGCAAATTGGATTGAAAGGGCCACGTACGGCTAAGCCACTTGGCAAGGATTTAGCCGAAGATGACTTTAACAAATTTAGAGACGAACAGATATATCAACTGTACGAGCTAATGATGGCTGCGACGGGTAAACCAGAAGATAAGGATAAGAAGTCATAGTACGCACATTGGATCGATCGAATACTCACTTCTGCGGATGTACAAAGTTTAAATGCTATGAACGATAAAGCTCAACTATCACACTTTTAGTAACATGTGCTTCGACTATGCACTAGCATACACTGTTTGGTCGATGTTTAATGTCAGATAGTACCTTTCGTCATATGTTCCTCTGTAAAAATTAATTTCAAACGTAACATAATACATAGTCCTAAGGCCCTAAGGTATACCCTCGTAAAACTTTGTACATACAAGTATATTTTCTCGACCGCCATCGATACTCGTCGTGTGTATGTATTTAGACAGTTAGTAAATTTTACGTTCATAAAGTATAAGAGAGTTTAACATTCCTAACGACAAATAAATAAGACAATTTGATTGACGTAGCAGACAAGTCTCATTACGATGTTCTGCGCGAAAAAAGAATTGTGAATGTCGTTATCTCGGCTATAAAATAGCAATTTACAACGGCACCACTGCACGTTGTGTTTATAGTGTTACTCGGACCGAACTTGCGGACACTCTTGCCTCTTGCCTCTGGTCGAAATCTGCCGGACATTATCACTAACGAAAACAGGTTATGGGTTCGTGAGCAGAGTCTAACCGAACGAGATAAACGAAGCACAGTGTTGTGCATATCATACTTAAGGAAAGATGAAGCCGTGGAAAGAAGCTGGAAGTTTAATTCTAGCTGCACGATACGGACAAACAAGTGTCCAAACGTCATCGGTTCAAACAGTAAATATTCCACCTAGGCTCTTTATCGACGAGTATCAAGAAAGGGCTTTGGTTCATTCATTGACAGGACCTCACAATATCTAACACTTCTCTGCACACCTTCTCTAATCTTCTGAATATCACAAGTATCGTAATAATTGAGGTGCACTGCTAGTGGACCCAATTACAGGTACATAGCAGTACACAACAACGCACGACTAACCACCTACATATGTATATTGTACAGCCGATATCACGATATAAGCATGCATATGTACATGTACATGTATAATGTTGATGAACGTCTAATTGTAAGTGTCATGTCAGGCGTCTTGTAAGGTCTTGCCCCATGACACTGCGTTTTTCTCAATATGGAAGGTGCCAAGTGTTATCGAAATTCTGAGAGATAGTCTCAAGCATTATTATTGTAACGCGGATTATCGTAACGGCATTTTGTGGCATTTTGTATGCTTTTAATCGCCCACTACGTCTAAACATACGTATACATACGCGTATTATGAATACGATATATGCATGCACAAAACAGGTGAAATAATTATAAGAAAATCGTTTTCGAATTTCAGTACAACTATAAAATACTATGTTTGAAGCGTCATCGTAAATCCAGGACCTTGCCGGGGACCCATGTGTTCCCCGGAGGAACTGTTCATCCTGCTGACACTGATTTAAAATGGAACAGTCTGTTCTCGAAGTACGGATTCGACAGTAATAGCTTCGCTCCATTATTCCCGAAGAATAAGAACCGTCCGATTATTTTCACCGCCGATCGTGGTAATTTGCCGAAAGAAATTTCATTACGCATTACCACTATCCGCGAAACTTTCGAAGAGTGTGGCCTTTTACTTTGCAAACAAAACATGGAGCCCGAAAAGGATTCCCATTGGGCGACTCACATGCCAGGTGGGGAACCTACCGATCTTCGTTCGAAATCGACCCCGCCTATCATCGATGCTAATATTCAATGTCAGTATATTTTTCTTCCCGCTTTAGTTTCGGAATTAGAATTGCGTAGCTGGCAATCAAGAGTGCATGCTGATGCATCACAATTTTATGAAATGTGTGAAAAGCTAAAGTGTTACCCAGATATATTGTCTCTCCATGAGTGGAGCAATTGGCTGACGCCAACTTCGTTTCCAAAACGCTTCAATACCGTGTTCTTCCTAACGTGTATGCCTTTTATGCCTCGCGCAAATTACGAAACCTCGGAAATGGAGGATTTAGAAGTAAGATTCCTTTTTTCATTTTTTTTTCAATTTTTAAGCAAAATAAGCAAAATGTTTTCTGTGTGCAAAGAGACTTTTCAATTTTTAGTGGGGCACACCGAAAAATTATCTCGACCTCGCAAGTACACTATTGTTTCCTCCACCCCAACATTACGAATTCGCGAGACTCTGCACTGTAACCTCGTTAGAAAGTTTACTGGAGTTCGCGGTGAAACGCAGGAACAATGGCATAGGAATAAATTTACCAGTACGTGATATTCATTTTTTTTTAACATGACAAATAGTTTGCTTTGAAATATGTTACTGACAAGAGATTTGTTTCTTAGGTTCCGGTAGAATTACAAGACGGAAACGTATTTTTATTACCTGGAGATTCAATGTATCCTAAAGATATAAGTCTTACGGAATCCCAGACAATCGACAAGTCAGAGTTGACCATTGACGATTTTCATGCTATTTCTCGTGTCAAGCATAGATTTCAATTCATCAGTTCTAATGCAAAAAGGTTAATAGTCGAGAACCTTGAAGATGAACATGGTCATCTCGTGCCAGTACCGTCCGAAACTTCCTTTACGTTTCCAAACAGGGCTAAAATATAATAATTTTGTTTGTTAGTACATACTATATTCTGGTATAAGAATTGGGAGTTTTATAATTTGGAAGAATGTTAATTAAATTTTTTTACTAATAAATGTTATCTTGCAATTCAAACAAATACCTAAAGTGCAGATTTCCTATGTACCAGCGATCCCCTTTTGATCGACACAAGGTAAAATAAAAAGTGACAAATCAACTGGGAGATAGAGACTTTACTATAGCCCATAGCACCGTGAGAAACACTGTCAAACGCGCGGGAACTGAGACGGAATGGCGTTATTGAATAGAATTAAATGGAATGAGTGGAAAGTAATAGTGAGATAATATTTATGTCTTTTATAGGTTTTAAGAATAGTTTTAGTTGTTGGGGAAGCCTATTTTCGTAAGTATTTTATAATCTCTTTCGCACATTATTATCGGTGAATGAATATTAGCAGTGCCAATGTATATATACTGCACCTATATAAATCCCAACCACTAGTTGCATGCAAGTACATGTATGTACATCAATGTACATGTCTATTGATATTGTGTTTGTTGTTAGATTATTCAATTGTATCTGTATTACTTCGTAAAATGGAATATCGAAAAAGACGACGGCAGACAATAAACACACAAGTAAATGATCTGCAGAAAGTGTATCCACACGATTTGCAAATGTACACTTTACCACCTAGCGGTGAGTTACAATTCACGGAGTTTCAATCCTTAGGATTCGATAGACTAAAACGTAAGTACTCACTAATGTTTTTTCCGTCTTGTTCAAAATTTGTTGTGTTGTGTTTTTCAAACACATTTCCATTTTTGTCTCCGCAGTTCTTAGAGAAATTGAAAATAATGGCATACGAAATGATTTTAAAAGCTTGGAAGAGCGTAAGACGCATTTAGAAACGGCTCTAGTAAAGGAAGGATTAAAGTATTTCGCACGATTGCTACAAGCAACTGGCTGTAAGCCGCCTACGGAAGCGGACCTGCAAGCCAGAAGGCAAGATCATATATCGCACTTTATTATGAGACTGTCCTGTGCCAGAGATCCGGATCAAACTACATGGTTCATTAATCAGGAAGTCGAATTCTTTAGATTAAGATTTAATTCTCTTCAGAAAGAGGGCATCGAGCAACTACTCAAATTGTACAAAATTAAGTGCCAGCAAGTAGGTAATAGATATACAACGTATAGGAATATAATTCCTATATGAGATTTATGCCAAATCGACCGTTCAATTGACACTTATACTGTATTTTACAGTTAACAAAAGAGGAGAGAGAAGAATTGAGAGAGGAACTACGTGCATCTACTCCAAAAATTGTTTGCGTCGAGACGACAGAATTTTATAAAGTACCTTTCTGGAAGGTTCCGGATTTAGTTAGAACACGCAAAGTTTTCCTTAACAATGGTCAAGCCTACCTATCGCAAGCCGACTTAATTTCTCTGTTCATGACATACTTCAGACAGATTTTGACAAAAGGAACGAAGGTAAGACATCGATATTCCAAGATTTAGTAACCCGATTTAATATTTTGTAATATACCAATACTGTAGTTTCTCACATAGTCCGCGCTAGACAATATTGAGAAGATAAGCGACGACACAAGATTAACATCCTTTTTATTTGCGTTACCTGCTTCATTTTCGGGCATGACCCGCATCGTTTGGTCAACCACCGAAACGCCAATCGAAAAATTAGACGAGGTAAATTAAGCGTATTCCAGTGCAGTTGAATTTTGCTTAATTCGCATATCGCGTACTTAATTTTTTAGTTATCAAAAATATCATATCCCTTGTGCATGAGAGTAATGCACGAAGCACTAAGGACGCATCATCACCTGAAAAACAGTGGCCGGATGCACTATGGTTTGTTTATAAAAGGTATTGGCGTGCCACTCGAGGATGCATTGCGATTTTGGAGAGGAGAATTTTGCAAGAAAATCGACACCAATAAATTTGATAAGGAGTATGCCTATTCCATTAGACACACTTATGGTAAGGAGGGAAGGCAAACAAATTATACACCGTTCAGTTGTGCGAAAATTATACAAGCGTCCGTTGGTCCCGGTGAATACCATGGTTGTCCGTTTAAGCATATGGATGCGGAATCTTTAAAGCAAAAATTAATGGAATACGGTGCGCCCGTTCCCAGTGAGTATAGTCATATAATTGCTCGTTTTACTTTTGAAAAAAGTCTTATACATATGTATATTTGTTGCTTTAGGCATAGCAGAAATGGCCAGTCTCGCAAAGGAAGGTCATTATACGCTTGCTTGTACCAAGTATTTCGAGGCAGCCCACAAACGCTTACCGGATCGGCCCATTAACCATCCTAATTCTTATTACGCGGAGAGTCGAAAGATTTTCACGAAAGATGGTATTAGAAAAAAGAAAGATTCTATTGTCTATTTTATTAGTAAGTTGGGCAAAAGTTTTAATAGAAAATTCATTACAAAATCTAGACTTAGAAAATGTGGGAGCAACAAGACAGTCACAATCGGGAAAGATGAACGATCGTGCGATGGGCACACCTTCTAGGAGTACCGACAGAGGGAATTTTACACCTTCGAGGACGCCCACCGATAGTTTCAATGGATCGCCGTCCTTGGCTAGGGAAAGGAACGGCACACCCTTGAGAAAATCAGAAAGGCCGGCTTTGACGCCAGTCAGGAGACTGGCTCAAAATACAGTGAAGAAAATTGAGGAAAATCTCAACGATGACCAAATCGCCATGTTGATGGATGAATACTGATCATCCGGTCGCACATATCGCACATATCGCACGTGATGGCTTATTGTATTTGTGGTTTTGCGCTGCTGTTACTGTCAATAAATAAGTCTATAGTTTTTTAATAGCTAGCATAATAATTGTCCTATCCTAACTCTCTCTCTCTCTCTCTCTCTCTAACTATGCGTAACTGTTGGCCTTCTTCAAAGCAGTCTTCGGTACAAAATTTCTGCTAACATCGCGTATCATCGATTCTACCAGTGCATCCAGGTCGTACTTGTGTTGCCATCCCCAATCCCGTCGCGCTTCGCTATCGTCGAATACTTGCGGCCAACTTTCGGCTGAAAGACAAATTATTGGCTTTTTGGTCCCAAAGTCATTCCGATAAAGGTCAGCACAGCTAGTTTGTACAAACCTATATATTGCCGTCCATCTGGTTTATAGGTGATCTCCAAATCAGGAATGTGTTTCTTCAGCTCACCGAACAGCTCTTCCGGGGTAAAGCTCATGGCAGTGACATTATAAACCCGTCTATGCAAATGTCCGTGTGGCGTGTTTAAGAATTGAAAAAGTGCCGCGAGACAATCATCGATGTACATCATCGGTAATCTTGTGTGCGGTTCCAAGTAGCATTCATACTTTTTGGTAACCAGTCCCTCGTGAAATACTGCGACAGCATAGTCTGCCGAAAGGATAATCTTCTTCACCGTTACAGTACAATTTATGCATCAAGGATCAAGGGACACACAAAGGCCCGCGATCTCATGGCTCGTGATCAAGAGATCCTGCATAATTTCACGTTATCATTGTCCTTGAGATGCAATGGATTACGGAACATTACGCAGTTAGTCTATTCAAGATTGGAGCGTGCTCTAGTTCTCGCGAAAAGAAGAGGACATTTGCCGTAAATTTGACTCGTTTGGAAATAATGCGAAATCCGACTTGGGCATATTACTATTATTACTTATTGTTAGGTACGTAAAATCATAAAGTCCAACGAAATATGATACTCTCGTGGAAACACGTACCTGTGGTACCGCCGCCCGGTGGGTCACTGCTGATTACTCCTGGAAATCTAAGGCTCCGGAAGTCCAGACCAAATTTGTGATAATAATACTCTCCGAGAAGTTCAGCGTGCACCTTACTCACGCCATATATCGTCCGAGGTCGCTGAATCGCGACGTTAGGCGTAGGATTTCTTGGTGACTCGGGACCAAAGACACCGATCGTCGAGGGGATAAATATCCTCAGATTGTACTGTTTCGCCAGTTCGAGGACATTGTGCAAACCTGGCACATAAGTGAGAATTCCTTAAAATTCCTTCAAATTCTCATTGTACTGTACAAAGTATCAAGAAGGTTGTATTTCTTTAAAGATCGGCAGAAAATGCCACTGGCAAATCTACTTTCTCTCCTGGACTTTCTTTTACAAGCACGACAATATGTATAATTATTGTCGCGCGTACAGATCTACTTGTTAGCCCTGCATTCCATTTCACTCGAACCCACTTCCACCAAAGTAGAAATCGGCGCGCGTTAATGGCAACTTTTCATCCAGATTAGAAGTGGCATAATTATTTGGGATAATTCCTCCAATAGCTCCTTATTCGGATTATGTATCAAAAGTTTCGTTACCTTCTATATTCACCCTGACAGCAAGAGGGACGTTCTGTTCCCCAACCGCGCTTAGGACCGCGCTGAAGTGAATCAGCCAGTCGACTCTGTAATCGACGATAATCTTTTGCAGACCCTTGTAATCGAGTACATCAGCGAAAACAAATGGTCCGCTTGCCAAACTCTCCTCGGATGGCTTGGTGATGTCCGACAGGATCACATTTTCCTCCCCATAGTTCTTCCGGAGGAATTTAGCGCATTCGGTGCCCAATTGGCCAAGACCGCCTAGCAACGATCACGTTATAAAATCGACTAACCCTGCGATAAGAATTTTGCGCAAACAACACGAGCATTTCCCAAGAGAGAGAAACAAGTTTCTAATGCGTGATTCGAAACTCGTGTTTTCCTCCTCCAACGTTGTCGCGTCATATCGAACATCAAAGAACAAGTTTTTCACCAGTCGTTTGTTTACCTGTTATGAGGACCCTGGGTGATCGTTGAAAGAAATCCCCGTGGAACTCCCTGGACAAAGGGTTGACCGATCGATGAAAGTCTCGGGAACTCGATCTTGGGATTTGTCGCGAAAAGCGGATCAAAGTTCTGAACGACATTTTCTCAGCAAACGCTTATCGGTGAGCGATCTAGCTCGCGCGAGTGGGATTTTCCAAAAATTTCGAAATTTGAAGGAAATTTTGAGAGAATCCGCGAGACAAAAGGAGTGGAGATACTGCTGTGAGCGTAAGACTCTCGATGAGATCGCCACTGATACTGATTCCTCTTCTCGGACACTTCGCTCCGCGGAATGATCGATCCTTTCTCGTCTCACCGCGGATAAACAACTGGTGAAGGCTCGTATAATTACGCGATGTTATATTACGGTTCATTCTGAAAACCAGTTGGAGCACACAGATGCAGCCCTGGCCGCGCGTTTGTGCGCGCATACACGCGTAGCAGGACCTTCAACTTAGTGATTGATCTCTCGATAACATTACACGTGCGTCGGCGACGCTCTATTATCAAACAATTATGTTTATTCTATTTTATGCCTTCCTATTTTCGCCTATCATCGACCACCAGCTATGCTAGGCATAGCTCCTTTTACTAAACAAATCGCTTGTCGCTTCTTTGCACCCTGCATCGCAATCTATTGAAGTAGAATGCGATCAATGCGAAATGAAATGAAACGAAACATCAGTTGCATTGCCGTGCTCGGTATTCGAGCTTATAATTCCTTACAATTGGCATTTCTCCTATCTCATTGTCGGTGACAATCCAGTTAGATTGATTTACGAGAGAAATCACGAGGATCGACAGGATCCATCGATAGAACACTTGTTTGTTGAATAGTGAGGGCAGGGGTGTACGACACGGGAGATACCGGTTTTTCTTCCCATGGCTCGAAAGAGCTCTTGGGCAGTATGAACTGTGCCTCTGATCGAAATTCTAGGCTCCCAAGGGGGCTTGGCTGGTCTAGCCAATGGAATATTGCCACCTCGCTCGTACGATACGAAACCGGTTATTGCCAAATATTTCCCCTTAGGCATAACATGTCAAGAGACAAGAGAACCTACCTGCATATCACAGGTCGACCATGGTAAGATTAATTAAAAGAATAGCCCCACGTCCGTCCCACTGTGTGCGCCTTCTTCAAGGGGATGATTTCGGAGCTCCGACATTGAAATTCTTGCAACATTCCTAGGACCAAATGCAGTCTTAAATCAGCGTTAAATCAGAAAATATCTACCGGTCGTGAGAAAGTAAAACTGACGTATCGAAGAAAAAAAAGTAGTAAAAAATCGAGCCCATGTTGGGTATAGGAGACCGCCAGTGACTTTGTCTGCATCGAAGAATAATGCGAATCACTATCACTTTTTCGGCGGATCACCTGATCGCTAAAAAACAAATCTTTCGACCTTGACGCACCTAGATGTGGCAAAGGCGGAAGCCTCGCAACAGCTAAATGTAAAGACAGAACTAGCGGATGACACGGTGTTTTGTTAATAAACAAGAACAAGTTTTACGTATGTTTTACGTATGTTTTACGTATGTTTTACGTATGTTTTTCTGATGCATCAGCAATGCTACTCGTCTAAACATTTGACGTAAAGGCCTTTCCGTCGAGTTACGTTTGCGCGCATTGCTATCAAATGCATACCACAATTAGGTCAGCGTGCACCAATACGATCGGTATCAACCTGGGCTAGTCAACAGTATTGGATAACAATTTGAATCGTGATTCTCGAAATCCTGGAGTCAATAGCGTTTACTCTAGTATAGTGACTACGAAAGAAGATGAATAGTATCATTTCTTGCTCATGCCAGTATTCTTCGTGTTGATCGATCCCTTGGTCACCGAAATTTTTCGTGGTTTTTCGTCGCGGCAAATTTTACTTGAACTGAGAAAGATTCGGTGGAAAGGGAAGAATTTCCTGGAAGCGTGTCTTCACGGTGGTTGGACACAGTACTTCGCAATCCTCTTTTCGTCCCGCTCGCCATCACCCACGCCACAGTCATCCTTCTCCCCTCGACATTGTACACCAGGCTTTTGCACGAAACTTCTTCGTCCAGTTAGTTGCAACCTGCCCGTAACGAGAGCACAAGTGCCTCCCGTTTGCCCGACTCGCATCCTAAAAAGTGCCGCTTGTGAAAGACTCGTGCGACGATACGGTGGTTGCTGGAGGATTCTATTGCCCGTGGGGAGTGGACGGAGAGCATAAACTCCTTGCGATTTCGGTGGAGGGTGCCGAAAGGAAAAGTAAGGGTTGAAGGGATACTTAGCACTACTTTAGAAGTAGCACGATGCACTGTTTCATTAGGACACCCGAGACACTTCGAATGATGAAATTCGAGTGGATCTTTGCACGAACCGAAATGCATGCTTTTAACTGGTCAATCGTCTTCTAATCTAACTTCCAGTTCTATATGTATGTATACAAATCACCAAGCACAAGTCTTGCTAACAGCAATACATAGTCATAACAGATCAGGGAAATTGTGTGTTCGGTAAATAAAGAATGAAGAGCCATTGCACATGCCCGTGAGGTACATGACCTTACGTTCAAGTTGCATAATCACGTGCAGTTGCGCTCGATGGATTTTAGAAAGAAAGGGGTATCTGGAGTCGAGTAGGAAAATCAAGGAAGCACGAATCACGAATCACTTTCACTCAATCGCATTGGAGCCCAGCTCGGTCAAGTATCGGTATATGTATACCGATACATACACACGTAGATTTCCAACATACGAGGAAATACACCAGAGAACAAAGAGGCAACTGCCAACTGCTGCACCCGCAAAAATTAGTTGTCTACCCCAATTGCTTTCAATGGATCGCGTACAATACAGGCTGTTGGATAATTTGCGTGTGAAATCGATTCACGCTAGGTTCACGCTAGATTCGCGCTCTTTTCATCAGGGTGGGTCAGGCATCCTGCTCGTGTAGCCAACGTAAAGAAACTGGACCCCTTTCTCGCGATACAATTCGATCAACATAGTGGTCTAGTTGTGCAATTATGATAATTGCATCAGACACTATTCAATAATACTATTATATGTCAATGTCAATTATTCATCGGCGATCATTTAATCCAGCAACGCTCCATATTCGCATTCTTCATGTTCGGTTGACTTTCCAGGCCGGCCGGCCGACTGCTCGCACTTTTGCGGGAGGTGCGCGTTATGAAACGTATGTGGTCACCCGTGACAGTACTCTCAAAGAACAGCTTTGTTTTCGTTTTATTGTGCTGTGCTCAAAGCGAATCCTCCTGCTTTCGGATTATCCCTTTTAGGTATATCTATGTAATTAACCGCCGTTCCACCTATGGGTAATGGTGGAAGGACTCTTCCTTCGCAATGTTTTTCACGACTCGTCCTCGGTGTAGAGCGTTCTCGAGCTGAGGCGACGGTAATTATTACGGCGTGCGATTGTCCTAGCGGTCTTTAGCTCTTCTTACGGTACGAAGCATCAATTTTGTAGTTTGCGACCGTAACGTGCGGTCAACACGCAGACACGCGTTCCTCTTTCAGCATACGCACGCGAGATAAATCGTCATAGACTCGTTAGATTTTTTACTTTTTTCCTCCTTAATAATTGCGACGTTGTTTTTTCCCGCGACTCGGACAACCTCACTGCACTTGTAATAGGTACCGGTTCCACATTTTTCAATATCGCTCCACCTAGGGTGTAATTGCCGGTTCGAGTCCTTGGCGAACATTGTGAAACGCGGCTTCGTGTTTCCGCGGGACGGTGCGCGAGTCCTTCGGGCAGCGAGTGCAGTAGCGAGTGCGGTAGCGAGTGTAAATAGGATCGGCTTTTTTCAGAAAATGTGGTACTCGAGTTTAAGGTCATAAGCCACGGTGCGAATGCGCGATGGTCAAACCACCGGAAGGCAGAGATCTTCTAATAGTCAGCTGGTTTCTGGTACTGTGTTCCATCGGTGCCAGTGCCCAGCTGAATCCGGAGTACGGCTGCCCTCCTCAAGAGAGGATTTTACCATGCAGATGCTCAACCCGCGATATGGAAGTACAGATATGGCAAGTAAATTAGCTACGTTCGTTCGAATCTTTCAACGAGAACTCCCCACATACGTATAGATATACGTCTTATGTTAATCGTATCAATCCCGGGACCAATAGGTGTAGTCATAGCGAATTGCCAAAGGTACTCGAAGGACTGAAATCCGTGAGTCACTATATGGATCGTCCGGTGGACGAGCTCATTCTGGAGAATAATAATCTCCCTAGTCTGCCTGGAAAAGTCTTTGCTACCCTTCGAGTGCTTCGATTGATGCTTCGAAACAATCGTCTGGAGAGGGTTTCCTCGGGATGGCTGGAAGGGCTTCACGATTCTCTACTGGAGCTTTTCGTCGTCGAGCCTGACCTGAGATCATTACCAGTCGACAGTTTGGAAAATCTTCAAGGCCTTGAAGCTGTGACCGTGCAAAGCCGAATCATGAAGCGACTGCCCAGATTTTCTGGACTTCCCAAATTGAGATACCTCCAGATAAATTCCCCAGCTTTGCTGGAACTAGCGCCGAGAAATTTCCGGGATTTAGCTAATTTGGAACAATTGCACGTATTTGGAAGTCCGCGTCTTGCTCGCTTGGAGGCAGGTTTTCTGCGGGCTCTTCCACGTCTAGAACTGGTCAACATTACGGACTGCGGCATTCATTGGATTCATCCACGATCCATGATAAATCTACCAGGATTGAAACAAGTTGTTTTAGCTGGAAATTTGATAGTGGACGCTGGAATGGTTGGTCGTGCTTGCATGGACCTTCCATCGCTTTCCGCGATACGATTGGACAACAATCGAATAAATCGTCTTAGCGAAGGATCGTTCGTTGATCTACCAGTTCTATCACGCCTGTACCTATCGGGCAATCAAATCACCGAGGTATTTGCTGGTGCGTTTCAACGAGTACCGGCCTTGAAGACCATCGATCTTAATCACAATATGATACATCGCATACATCCGGAATTTTTCCCCCGTCGGCCTGGAAGCGATCTCGAGGAGCTCTGGCTGCTCAACAACGACATAAGTCACGTAGCCGAATTGAGATCCGTGCTGGATGCATTGCCGCGATTGAAATTCCTCGATGTCAGTTACAATCAATTGGAGGAAATCCCATTTGGTACACTGAGGGGTCATCCCACATTAGAGAGATTGCATCTCGACCATAATAGACTGACTTTCCTGCAACGCGAAACCTTCACCGCGATGCCAGCTCTCAGAGAACTAAGACTCAAGAATAATTCTCTCTCAAATTTACTGGAAGCACCCTTCTGGAATTTACCAGCATTGAAGGTAGGATTTATACTGGATTTATACTGGATTTATACTGGATTTATACTCAATTTATACCGGCATTTCAGGGCCTAGATTTATCCGAGAATTATTTTCGTCACGTCGAACCGCGGCTACTAGCGAATCTTCCCAGTTTGCGGCGATTGGATCTGAGCGGCAACGCAATCGCTTCGATAGAACCCGAAACCTTTCTTGCAACACCGAGCCTGGAGCACGTCAACATATCGGGCAATGCAATGTCAGTGATCCATCCCCTATTGTTTCGGCACCTGACGAATCTCTACGAACTGGACGTTGGTTGGAATCGGATGGTCAAAGTAATTCCTGGCCTGCCGAGGAACATAGAGCATCTTCACTTGGCGATGAATCGAATTGTTTCGTTGCCGGCTCTTCAGTCCCAGGATCTCGCACTTCCGATGCTTAGATCCTTGGACCTCAGTGCCAATGGAATAGAGAGGATCGTATCCAGAACCTTTGCCGATCTGCCCAATCTGAGAAAGTTAAATCTCGGATACAATTCCTTAAGAACCGTAGAGGATGGTACCTTCGGTGGATTGTCTCGATTGGAACAATTGGATTTGAAGTACAACAGATTGGTCACTCTTCATGGAAGAAGCTTCAGACCACTGAGATCACTGATGGATCTCAATCTTCGAGGCAATCGATTGGAAGTCCTTCGACCGGACATTTTCCAGGAAAATATCAGGCTACAGAGGCTAGATTTGAGTAGAAACAACTTAGCACAAATTCCTCATCCCACATTCGCAAGTACGAGGTAAGTGGCAACATAAATGTCAGTACGAAAGACAGATTACGCAGTGGAATTTTTTTCAAGTCGCTATTCAGCGAAACCGTCGAAAGAGGTGATTTTCTTTCCCCTTCCTCTCTTCTTTTTACACACTGAAACACCAGTAGAAAAGCAGTTTCACTTGTGGGTACTTGGTTGCGTCACCAACAAATTGGTACCTAGAAAGTTCTTCATGCTCGCGTTAATGTCGCCCGCTTGGAAGTGCCATCGTAGCACCATCGTAGCACCATCCTACCGTGTCCGTCAATTTTCCTAAATTACCCCGTCTGACACCTAATTTGACTTTTTTTCATCGCGATCATTATTAAAAAGACCGTATGACGAGAAAAAGGTCATTGAATTGTCAGAAGCTGCACCCTGATCGCCACCCTCATTTCCCTTAATTCGAGTCTGATGTCAGACAGCCGAAAGCCCTAGAAACTGTAGGTCGTTGCGGGGTGGCAAAGCGGAAATGGCTATTTCTTTGAACGATTCGATGTCAAAGGTAGAGGGAACGGCATTAATTGCAGGGACCTTCGTGAGTTGTACGCGTCGCACAACGCTTTGACCGAGTTACCCGGATCGCTGCACGGCTTAACGGCTCTTCGGGTCCTCGACTTGAGCTTCAACAAGCTGAACATCCTGTCGCCGGCCACGCTGAGCAGCCTCTCGGCCTTGCTCGAACTGAAACTCGTGCGAAATCGTATCCGCGAGCTACGCGAGGGTGCTTTCGACGGATTGCCGCGCTTGTCACTGATCGATCTCGAGAATAATGACCTTAGAGTGATCGAGAGAAATGCCATTCGCTCGCTACCCGAGTTACAAGCTATTCGGCTCGGGAAAAATCGGTTACAGGTAATTATTATACAAATTATAATAGAAATCACAATTGTAATGTAAATTGAGATCGCACGATCAGGGAGAAAAAGGTTTGATTCTACTCTCTACAGATAATTCCGAGTGGCGCATTTACCGAGCTGCCGTTGCTGCAGAGTGCAGAACTGCAGGAAAATCGTATTCAGGAAATAGCGAGCAATGCTTTCATTAACGTGCCTCACCTTCTCTTCCTTAATCTGAGTCACAATCATTTGCCAGCCTTGGAATACGTTGGTCTGGAGAGTCTGCGCTCATTGGAGGTACTCGATGTGAGCAACAACCGATTGTCCAGGGTAACGAGCAACAGTTTAGCCTCGATGGAATGGCTGGTGGAGTTGAAGGTACGAAATATGGGTCATCGTGCGGTGCAAGACATCCACGACACGTAGATGATACGACATTTCACGCTACACGGAAGCACACGGAAAGCTCTCGCTCTCTCTCTCTCTCTCTCTCTCTACAAAAATCCACGAGTCCAAAGTCCAAATCACTTTTTTCCAGTATTAGCATTTTCTACAATACCCTCCACGTAGAATTGTAGTGTAAGAATGGCAAGAGCTTTATCGAGATGCAAAAGATCGAGAGTTAAACAGTGGGAGGAGCATGGCTTTGGTATAATGGGGAATTGTACTTTCTCGTCGAGAGTGAAACTCCTCCGTGAAGCGTGTACGAGACCGCTCGTTATGCTAGGAGAGCAATTATTTGTACGCCTGCATCGTTAATTAGGAAGATAGCGGGCCGCTTTACATACGTTCCCCACTTTGCTTACAGATGGACAACAATCGGATTTGCGCCATCCACGGATCCCCTTTTGACGAAATGCCGAGACTCCGGGTTCTTAGCCTGAAGAGCAACCGGATGGCCTCGGTTTCCGAGAATGCATTCAAGCGGCTCCGATCCAACATCGCAGTTTTAGATATCGACGGTATTGCATTAACGAAAAGAATTCAATGCGAGTCAAAACACCCCACCGATTTCCACTTACGTCGCTTTGCACAGGCAATCCACTTTCCTGTTCCTGTGGGATGCTCTGGCTTCGAGGGTGGCTGCAGCAAGCATTCGCCGAGGGACCACGATGCGCCGATGGATCTCTTTTTAAAGAAATTCGCCTGTCGCGGCAAGACTGTCAACGCGAAAGACAGATCGATCCAATTCATCCTGGCTGTGAAGCGGAGATGATCGACTCTGCCACAGCACCAGTATCATCGGGTAACTTAGAGTTCCATTACCTACGAATACTATTTTTCTCGTATGCATCATACCCTAATGACGCATGACACTCCACATTCAGCGTTTGGCGTCACGGAGATGGTTCCATTGTGGATGAATCTGAAAGACCTGTCGACGCGGAAGCCCACCGAGGACTCGGAGTATTACGAATATCCCGATTACTCGCAGGAGAACAAGAGCGACATTCCGAACACGACGAGTGCACCCCTACTTTCGCCTACGGTTCTTGTGCCAACTCAGCCAGTCAAGACGATCGAGCCACCCCAAATCGATAGGATAGAAAAGAACAATACCATACCCGGCAAGAAGAATGGTCAAATGCCACCTTCGCCCAGTAGTTCGGGCTTTACGTTTTTCGGGGTACCATTACCCAGTCTCAATTTTAATCTCTGGGGTAATTCTGGCAGAAAAGCAGAGAGAAAAGAATTTTCCGGGAGACCAGGGAGAGGTCGTTACAGAAATTTTCCACCCACCGAACCCGAGATACATAGGGGTGGCTTTGTGCCTCTACCGCGCGGTCAGGGTGGATTTGTGCCCATTCTGGATCCCCGACTAGCATACGAGAGACGCGTTCGTAACGAAACTAGCAAAAATGCTAATGCATCTAACACTGTGAACGGGACGGCTCAAGAAGAACGTAAACGATGGGAGAATGGCAATGGTACCGTGGTGAAGATAGAGAAAACCTTCCCAAAGACTAATCGATCGACTAATAGATCGAGAGTTGGATTCCGCGAGCGAGAAGAATTGTCTACGATATCGGCTACTGGTTACAATTCTATTCCCCGAAGATCTGCTCCAAACCGAAATACGTAAGATGCATTATGAATTCATTTTCATCTCTTCGTATTGTAATCAATTATTTGTTCTTACAGAACTGGAAGCGGGCCGGATACGAATGTCACGAAGAAGTTTGGGGCAAGTGTGACAACTACGACAACTACTCTATCCGCCCCATCGGTGCAGCATGACGATTCCGCGCAAACTACTGACACTTACAATGAAGAAACATTGGAGATGAATATGGAAGACGCGAGACCCGACGAAAAGAGATCCCAAGAACTCGCTAGTAAAATTACTTGGACAACCCCAAAGACGGATCCGCTGGTCGCTAATGCGATTACCAAAGACACTGGAATAAGTATGGAAGACTTGGCGAAGCTAAAAAAAGAAAATTCCCTTTGGAATTCGGGGATGGTAGATCCACAAAGGATGTCAACCACCATCGAACCTGTAACGGATTATCGTAATGTACTAACTGGTACGTACTACTCGTGTACCGGATAAGCACTGTCAATAAAATTGAAACGTAGCAACCGTTCTGATTACAGATGATTCGTACTTGACCACAACCGATCGATCATCGGTTGGATCGAAGGAAAATCGAAGGGAAAGTCATAGCGAAGCTTCGGCTCTTTCGGCGTTTTTGGTACCCGGAGGACAAGTATCCTCTTCCGTTTCCTCCCGGCCGCTTGGTAGATCAACGATAACGAAAGTTCCGTCACCACACTTTGGCCATCTGAGCGATCGGAACCAAACGGCAGAGAAACAAACGTCTCAGAAATCCACAGATGAGAGTGCTGAGAAAGTGACAGGAAATGGAAACGACGCTTTCGACGAAAATGCTAAAGTTATAGAGGACAGCTCGTTCAATTGGTATTTCCAACATTATAACGATACCAATTTAGAACCCTATGTAGGAGTATTGTACAGTTCGAGCTCAAACTTATGCCCAACTCGATCCGTCTTATTGGTACACATCTACTTCGTTGCTCGTTGGCTACTATAAGGCTCAGGCTCTCCTATTGGCTCTCTTTCGTTCACTCTAACTTCATTGATTCCGACATTGAATTATGTATTGTACAAACCGAAGGAAACTGCTGCCGTGTACTGTCGACAAATAAAATCGAGTAGATCGTAATTATCATTTTCTTTTCTATTAATAATGCAATATTTGTCACTTACGAAAGCTTGAATTCTCTAAAAAATACAATATACAATATCTATACCACTTAAGTCGTGCTCATGTTGCGGATTGAGAATCCTGTTTGATGAAATTTGAGGTATGTTAAAAAAAACATCCAATTGGAACATCCTTGCAAGCTTTTTAACGACAATCAAATGGATACTTGCACCGGCGACACTTGCGAAACAGTTGTGAAATAGTTGAGAAACAGTTGCGATTAGTTCGAGTTAGTCATTGACTATTCGACTATTTTATCGACGGGTTATACCCGAATGTGGTGCGGATCCAGGATATTGAATAAATAGCACTACCGCGGCGCCGAATACGTTGGAAAAGAATTCGATACTGTCGAACGACAATGGGATCGCCTCCCATTATCTCATTTCTCCTTCGTTGAGTATAGATGTTTCCGACACTTGGAAAAAACGTATCGAAAAATTTGATGGTCCGACATTGCATTTAACTTTGACCCGAACTTTTGAGAATCTGCACACACTGTGGGCGAATTTCGCGATTGGTATAAAGATTAACAGTCAAGTGTTCAAGGGTTAAAACAGCCTTGATCGACACGCGTTAGTCCTGACTTTCGGTACTTATTCACTGACTCTTAGCCTTCGCCTTTTCCTTGTCGTCTTTCTTCTCTTCTTCCTTTTTCTCCTCCTTCTTCGCCTCTTTCTTGTCGGTTTCCTTCTTCTCTGCATCGCGGTTAGTTAATTTATTGTTGATTAAGTTATGTAGCGCTACGATTGATCTGACGAGAGCCGCCAGATAAACGACCAACATCTGATCGTTCGTTTTCACGTATAACGAATCGACAAAGCTACTTTGCGTCATATCTGGCAATAAATTAAAAATGTCTTGTAGCTGATAGACAATTTGATGGTTTATCGGTAATTTACCATTTCCAACCTGTAACTTGAAAGTTCCACGTGTTTGCTACGATGGAAATAAGGAAATCTCTCGGGTCTATACAATAATTCGATATAATTCTCTCACCTGAAGCAAATAATTTCTAATTTCTCTGATTTGTTCGTGAAGACCCTTCAATCCTAATAGTTGGTTCGTGATCCTCTGACTAAGAGTTCCGACCGTAGTGTCTTTTATGTCCCTCAATAAATGCTCCACGCCTACTTCTTCCGCTTCTTCCGCACCAATTTCGCTGGGTATGTGTTCGAAGGTTTTCGAGGTAGGCGAGCCATCCTATTAGCAACACGAGTTATTCTAGCATGAATGGGACCATTTTGGAAATAACGCACACTTTCTCTTTACGTACGTCGTGAACTTCTTCTACGGCTTGATACGCTTCGGTCGGAAGACCCAGGTCTTTAGGCTTAGCGTCGATGATTACTAATACGGAATTAGGGCAATATCTTCTGATCAATTCGTTAATCGCTATATCGTTCTGATGGAGTTTGGGTCCCGTGTGATACCATCCGACTATCTTTTCGCGAGCTGTAAAATGATTTATAAGGTAAGGAAAGCTCGCGTCGTCCAAATAGCATAAGCAGCGATGCATCTGCTCCGACGTCTACTCATTATTTACCATTGACTTTTTTGAACATGCCGTACATGTTCTCAAGGTAGTCATGATCGAGGAACCACACAGATTTGTCTTTGTCATCCTCGTCAAAGGGAACTGGAAGCAAATCCACAATTAGTATTGGTGTTTGATAAACCTTAAGTGTTTGTTTATACTGTACTGGCACATTAGCAGAGCATAAAAAACGCAACCCGGATCTTTAATAACTTTAAGAGTTACAAGCAGATTAAAATAAGACTGGTAGCTCTTAATAAATTTTGAATAAAACACCCTACGTACAAGCATGATGACTGTGGACGATGTACTAACCTGCAAAACTGTTCGATACGTCTAACACTCCTTTGGCTCTCCAGCACCCCAAAAGTACACCGACGACACGTTTCTGATTACCAATTTTGCCCATACGATTAAAGTGATCGACCACACTCAATAAAACCAGTGGATGAACCACAACTTTTGTAGTCACAACCTCTTGACTCGGCATTTTTGGGCAGTTTCTTTTTGGTGTTTAACGCACTGAACCTAGTCGCAGCTCCGCGTCGCAATGGTCCCAAGATCACCAACCCACGCACCGCATCGAACCTTTACTATACATAATGTATATATGTATGCGCAAACAATAAGAATTACGAAGGAAAATGTTACTCTTATATGTATATTTCATTCGATTTCACTTACCAATAAAGATCAATTTTCTTTATTGAACAATAAAAGAATACCCGGATGTTTTAATCAAAGATGTTTGGCTAAGTACGATAGATCTGCCGATACCTATTTAGAATCTTTCATAGAATTATGTTCGACTGGCTCAAGTATAGCGAGCGATAAATTAGACTGAATGGGCTGCGATAAAGTTTAGAATTATACCGAGGGAATTAGAAGACACGTTACGGTTAGCAGCCCTGTCCAAACATTGCACGTTGCCGTAAGATTATATTCGATTCCTGAATTCTACGCTCTTTAGACGAGAATACGTGAGTACTGGTATTTAAAACATTACCTCAATATACCGCTGCACCGTACACAGAGTCCCAAGCATTCGTACGCAATTCTTGTTTGAATATTCGTAAAATATCAAAGAACGAAGAAAGTCGCTTTCGGCGTGTTACATTCAGTCACAGCGTATCTCAGCGTGTGTACATCAATCTACTTGAAGTAATCGATAAGTCTTCATGCATGCCAACACTGAAATGATCGCCAACCGCGGCAACTTTTTTGAATATACAAACAATCGTTCTTCCCGCTTGCAGTTATAGACGCGTAGGCCGCAATGTCTCGACCCATTGTTTTTGTGACGGGAAACGCAAAGAAACTGGAGGAGTTCATTGCCATTCTCGGAAAGCAGTTTCCTCGAGAAATAACGAGCAAGAAAGTCGATTTGCCGGAGTATCAGGGTGAGATCGACGATATATGCAAGAATAAGTGCCGAGCTGCGGCGAATTTGATAAAGGGCCCAGTGATCATCGAGGATACGTGTCTTTGCTTCAATGCCTTGAAAGGCCTACCTGGACCGTACATAAAGTGGTTCCTCGACAAATTAGGACCGGAGGGGTTATACAGAATGCTGGACGGGTGGGATGACAAATCAGCGGAAGCAGTTTGTACCTTTGCCTATTGCAATGGAGAGGAAGATTGCAATGAAGATTCAGTGCTTCTTTTTCAAGGCCGCACTCAAGGCACGATCGTAAGTCCAAGAGGACCGCGAGACTTCGGATGGGATCCTTGTTTCCAACCTGTTGGCTACGATAAGACTTATGCTGAGCTACCGAAAGAGGCGAAGAATCAAATCTCACATCGTAGCAGAGCCTTGGAGAAATTGAAGGAACATTTCATGAAAGACCTTGCAAGCTAATCCTATCAAGTTTTGTAGAAATTTTACAATAAAGATTGCAAAATTCTCGCAAAGTGCTCGCTGTAACCAGTTCATCTTTCCTTCTCCCAGCTGCATATTTCTGAGAGTGGAATCTTCTAAACTTTCTATCAGTCGGTGTAGTTAGCAAAAAAGTCTCCCGATACACGCGTTGTAAGTCTTGTTTTTACGCAACACGGTTGCGAGTAATATCTCTATTTTATCGAACAACTATCTTTCTTTTGCCAACCGAAAACAACAAATTTTGGCTGAAATGTCCGTAACGATAGCCGGCGAACTTTACCGAAAATAATACTTTGAGCTTGGAATTTGTGAACTTTTAACATTGACAAGCATACCTTGCCAAGCGAGGAACGATCTTACAGAAAACTGTACTACATGAAAATTCATTCGGATTATACGTATGCGTGTCAAGTGTCAAGATTGCTGTTTGGTAGATGCTCAGAGACCTGTTCTTCGCCCAATTATGTTCTATTTTTAGCGAACTCTGATGCAACAATTGCAAATATTTGACCATTTTCACGACTCGTAATTTGCCGATATATCCTCGACCTCGCGGTTTCCCCGTGCCAATGAAATAATTTGCCTGGCGACCTGGCCATTTAAGTGTCGCGAATTTTGCTCGGTTTGTTTTGAAACATACAAATGGTTCTTTTTTATTCGAATTGCAATGAGATATGAACCTACATTTGTAAACAAGAATTCGATCATCCTCGTTGATGTATCAACACACAGACAAGAATCCGATAAAAAGCATTGGATACGGGTCCACGGGTTATGCTTACTATATATCTACATCTACATCTACATATTCTCTATTCGCATTTAAAACTTGTCCTCTTTTCCATTTCCCTTCGTCCGTCGCATCGACGCTATTCAATCAATTACCAACACTAATCGATTACGTTCACTGCACCATGATTGATACTGGCATCAGGGAATGTTTAGACAAACAATTAGACAATTAATTAGACAAACAATCTTTCCTGCCGCCTGTAATCGAATTTAATGAAACTTAGTGCTTTTTAATTCATTAGACGATTCCTTGATCCTTAGTGTGCATTCAATAGAAAAGTGGATTCTTCGAAAGCGCGATTCCATGTATATACAATATACATGTATATTGAGTAACGATGGAATATTATACCGTCTGGAAGCAGTCTAATGAACTTTGCAGATTGTACATTTTTATCGTTCCCACGATTTCAACTTCTTTTTATGTAATTGATAGCCCCGTACTTTTACAGACTGCTCGATGTAACAGAAGTCACGTTCGGGTTTTATAAGCCTAAACATCTATGCAAGAAATAATGAGAAAGGGCGCGCACGATGAGAAAAGGGGAGAAGGACAGGGTGAAGAAAAAATATTGCAAAAGGGAAGAAGGACCTGCCTTGATCCGGCAGCGTATTTTTAAGAGATGTTCGCGTGGTCAAAGCAACCGGTTGCAACGATACCCGAAAGGGTTATCTGCTGCATTGATTATGAACGCGGCACGGCCCGTTTGTAGCACCCTTTCGTGAGGGGTTATCGTTGTGCCTGCACTTTCGTATTTTACCGGCGAGTCGCGGATTTTTCGCCTTATAAAAGGCGTAAAGCTTGGCCGTCGTGTACCAGTCGTTCGCCATGGGTCACGCTATGATGAATATCCTTACCGGTAAGTCGGAAGGCAAAGATAACGATAGAGATCTTTCAGTGTTTTCAGGTGTCCGTCACCTGCAGTTTTATAGAATAGAATCCTTCGAAAAATTTTATTTCGATATAAGTAATTTCCCTTTCTATTCGAATGACTCAGACTATTCAATGATCGATCCAATATTCTTTTGCAGTGCTGCTGGTAGGCCTCGCGGCTGTGAGTGCAGTACCAGGTAAGTTTTACAATGGGCTCTACTTGTCACAAGTACATTTCTTCTTCTCGAAATGTTCTCGATCGAATCGACGTCATAAGTGCATGGATAATGCGCTCGTGATAAAACAGAAGGCAGACGAAAAGGCACATTTTGATCGTTCTCTCTTATCGTAGTACATTTCCCTCGTGGAAAGACGGTGGTATACAAATATACCGCGAACGTTGAGGCTGGAACCCTCAAACCCACGAGCTACGCGTCGCAGTTCAGTTTGACTGGCTTGCTTCGCGTGAAGCAAGATCTTAGCGATCCGACATTGAAGAATGCTTACTGCGTCACCTTGACCGACGTTAAGCACGGCATGCACAATGGTCCGGTGGTGCAACACGATCACATCGAGACCGTCCACCCGATTGTGGAGGCCGCCAAGGTCATGGAGGATCCGTTCTTGATCGTCTACGATGAAAACGGCAAAGTAGGCACTCCCCTTTTTTGTCAAATTCAATGTCGTGACTCGTGACACGATATCAGAGGCTGAATGGAAAATTAGTATCGCAAGTTGTTCCTCTAGTTCCAAGGCATAAAACTGGAGAACGTGGAGAAGCAAAGCGGATGGTCGAACAACATTAAACAAGCTATTGCTTCGCTGCTTCAATTGGACTTGGGCCAGATCCACGTGAAGACTCCCATGAAAGCACATAGCTTTATCACACACGAGGTAGGTAACGACTGATGGGAACATCCTGGGAAAGCGGCTAATGTTCTCTTTGGTTGTTACCACTAGAACACCATTCACGGTACCTGCCAAGTCGCCTACAATGTCCATCCCAAGGATCATGTCCACCCAGAGGCTACGAATGTATTCGTCGTGACGAAATTATACGAACCGAAAAACTGCAGCCACTTTGTTCAGCGCGTCTTCAATCATGTCGAAACTGAGACGTGCGAAGTCGAGCATACAGTGCGTAACCGTAACGTATTATGGATTATCGAATTCGGCGCAAGAATTCGCAGCAAGAATTCGCAGCAAGAATTCGCAACGAGAATTGGCAGAGTGCAGGCACGCATAATTCGTTTTGTAGGATACGATGAGCACTGCGAGCCGACGTGTCTTTGAAGTCGAACACCAAGGCGAACAAGTTCTTATCAAGAAATTGATTGGTCACGGAGTGATCAACTACCTCCCATGGCTTGGCAAATCCGAGGCCCACTACCTCTTGACCAAGTACGTGATAACGTGATATTAATTGGCGTAACCGTAACTCTTGGAACGTATTGTGCATTCAACATTACAATTACAATATTCTTGCAGCCAAACCCTCACCCTCGAGAACGTGATCCCGGTGACCGAAGGCCAAACGACAACTGTCAAGTTCCAAGATCTACCACTCATTCGTGACATTACCTTCAACAAACCCGAAGGGAACTACGCCCTTCACGCTGCTGAGGATGTGACCCAAGGACGGCACATTGTCAAGCTCGACGTGCTCATTCCCAAACTGAAGAAAATGTTGGGCGAAGCTGCCGATTATCTCGAGGAGAACCACATGGAAATGAAACAACCCGACTGGAAGCATGGACAGACCATAAACAGACTGTTGCACACCATGAGTTACATGGACGTGGGATCCCTCGAACAAGTGTACAATACGATTCACGACGCTACTACCCCTCGCGATCTTACCATTAAGAATATCTTCTTGGGAATGGTACCAAATGTGGGAACCACCGCATCCAGTATTTTCGTAAGAAATGTTATCCGCACCCATAAGGTCTCTGATTGGACCGCCGTCTTGATGTTGAGCAAACTGCCAATTCACGTAAAAGTACCATCCGTAAGGCTTCTCCTGGAAATGGAAGACTTGATCAGGTTCGGGGATTCTATTGCCCCGGAAGTCAGGAAGGCCAGCATCCTCTGCTTCGCCTCGTTGCTTCACAAGACCTTCGAGCACGAACAACACACCACGAGGGATATCGTCCGCTTGGATAGATATCTTCAGCACTTCTTCGAGCATGTTCAGAGTAAATATTCGCGTGATCCAATTCTCTCGCAGACTCCTCGCAGAGCCAACTTGCTAACGGTCGTTGCAATTGTGATTTTCCAGATGAGCCGACCTACCAGATGAAGATGGTTTACATGATGGCTCTTAAGAACGTCGGTGTAACCAACATCATCAAATTATTGGAGCCAGTGATCCGCGGCGATATTGTCGTAGGCGAGAATCCTCATCATATTCGCGTCCAAGCTATCTGGGCGATCAAGGATGTGATTGCGAAGGATCCCGTACACGGACACGACTTGTTATGGCCAATTCTCTCCGACGTAAGCTTGCCCCTGCCCGTGAGGATCATGGCTTACGATGTCTTGGTTGACCAACTTCCGACTATGGCTCGTATGATGAACCTCTACTGGCTGATGATGCACGAGAAGAACGAGCATATGTACCATTATCACGTTACGACCATGAGAACTCTCGCTCACTCGGTCGATCCCTGCATGAGACCAGTGCGAGAGATGGCAATGAAAATTCTGCGCTTCTCCTTCGTCCGACACGTACCTGGCACCCTGTCCACAAAATATTTCCACGACTACGTCGACCCGAAATACGGACATGGCGAATCCTTGAAGACCTCCCTGATCTATGACGAATTGACTGGTTTGCCTCACATGGGATCCATTCAGCACTTTGTGTCCGTTGGCCGCAGACCCGTAAAACACCTTGGAATCCATTGGATGATCTCTGGTATGGAAGACATCCTTAAGGACGTTAAGCTGGGAACTCTTGGTGGTGCCTTGAACATCATCACCAACGAGAATGTGAAGACGGTCTTGATGCGGGCCGCTCAGGATATGCCGGCCAAAAAGGAGATTCACGCTGACATTTGCATCACCATGAATGGTCTGGCTGTTGTGTCTAACCACTATGACAAGACCAACTGGAAGAAGATCTTCGATGACGTGAAACAATGGCAGCAGCACGTTACCGATGCCAATGTCAACTGGCAGAGCGTCGTCTACGACAACCTCTTCGAGATGCAGGTTGCCACTGACATGGGTCTGCCAGCAGTTCTCGCGAACAGAATGCCCAACCTTCTCTCCCTTAAATTGAACACCCTCATCTCCGAAGTTAGAGTACCCTTGAACGTACAACTGAAGGTCGATGCTCGCATGTGGCGGCATGGAGAATACGTTATGTCGATTTACAATCCGATCTCCGACGTCTGGCACTCGATTCGCAGAGCAACGTCTCGCGATGTCTCTCTTCCTCTTGAAATGACCGTGGGATACAATCACGAAACCAAGAGTGTCAAAGTCACCTTGCCGAGGTTGCCATTAACCAAGTATTCTACTGCTGGAATATCTACACACGCCAGGAACTACGTCACTGTCACCGAAGACGAAACTGACGTCCTTAAACAGAGCTGTCCCACGTGTCATCACCATCAAGTCGTTACGACGGGAACTGAGAAGAAGACTTGGCAGACTGTAGTCGATTCGAAGGATACCGGCCTCCAGTATACCATGGCCATTCACAACTGCGAGAACAAAGTTACCCCAGTTACCGTATGGAGCGAATGGCTTCGAGTACTCTCTCCAGAGCACAAGAGCACAATGTAAGTCCTCCAGGAATACTCTCTTATTGACAAGTGCCAAGTGGTTTCGTGCCACTCAAGATGTCCTGTCTCTAGGGGGAGCAAACTTGCCCAGTTCGTTATGGCTGCGCGTCAACAAGCGATTAATGACATGATCTCGCCCGAGCTTGGCAACTGCGGTACCCTCGTCAAGATTGAACCCAGCATCGTTCACCCTACTGCCCACGTGAGTTGCGAATTGCTCTCGTTTAGCCTGCTGCCTCTACTAATGCATGTATTTTCCTTAATGCTAACTCATTGACACAGATCGACATGAACATGAGAGTGAACGTAGAGGATTTGGACCACATTCACGACACCCTGCATATCCACAGTAGCAAGAAGGTCAACGTTCGCGGCACAGTCGACGTCAAGGCTGCCTCTACCAATGCCTCGACCCGATTGTGGGATATCAATGTTAGCTTCGACCTGTCTCAAGGCCACGTTAACAACAATCTCAAAATGCAAATCACTCGTGTCGTTCCCGGAGAGAAGAACTTGAAGATCTGTCTCGACGCTCAGAAGAACTATCCAGTAATCGATGGAGATCTACTGAAGCTTGGCACTACCAAAGAAGAGACTAACATGAAGATGACCATTACTGCTGGTCAGACCGACGAACACAAGTGCACCCGTGACGAGACTGTCATTACCATGACGATAAAGGGAGAAATGTCCGAGGAACAGAAGAAACACATTACCCACGACAGCACGCACGGTGCCTGCGCAAAGGACATGCAGAATGAACTCTTCCAGACATCGAAAGGATACATTCCCAAGACCTGGAGCTGCCTTCACGAAACAATTCTTCACACCACTCTGAGAAAGTACACCGTGAATGTTGCGCATAAGAAGGTACACAAGTTTGAGCTATTTCTCGAAATAGTGCACACAATTGTTCCGTCCGTTAAGATTCTCCAATTTCTCACTCTCGTCTCTTTGCCTTTCCCAGGTGCCACAGAATGTACTCTCGACAGTGTACATGATGGAAGACATTGTTCGTGCTCTTTTCTTGCCCCACGTAAGATACGTCAGCGGGACGACGGTACCCTTCGTCAAGATGAACGTAGAATACCCTGTTGGAACTCATCACGTCGATGCAAACATTGCTACCGAACACACCACCTACGATCTGGTTGAATTGCCATTCGGACACCCCATTTGGGACCTCTTCATGGACAACACTCGCTTCAGCGTTCCATTTCTGTGGTCATATGTTCCTGAAGACGCCAGTACGAATCCAGTTACATTCTTCAGAGATTCATCCGAAAACAGAAATATGATCGAATAATGATTTCTTTCTGCAGGACTTTGCACCATCTATCCTCAGGTCCTCCTAACTTTGGACAATGGTACCATTCCATTCGTTGTCTCCGATCAATGGACCCTAATCTCCGGTGACTACGTCTCCAACACTTACGCGGTCTTCGTCAAGGCTGTCCAGCCGAACACCCTCGCTGTTAAGGTATACGTAGGAGAACACGATATAGAGATTGTCCCCACTGACAATAAGATGATAGTCCACGTGAACGGAAGCCCCGTCGATCATCCAGAGAAAGGAGTTATGGTACCGGCTGACGAACCCGACACCTATGCTCTTAAGTAAGATCAATATTCCAATATTCAATTATTTATGAGCTGGCATTGACTCTGCATACACTTATACATAATTATATTAATTCTTTCCTCATCGATTGCAGATTGACCAACAACTATGAGCACACCATTGTAAACTCTCAGAGGGTTCCATTCCTCATCCTGACCACGCCAAACAGCGTCAGCATTTACCTGCGCACAAGCTTGCAAGGCCAAGTAACGGGCATGTGCGGCCATATGGATAACACGCACAAAGAGAAGATTCCCAAAATCTACAGCGTCGCTCACCTCTAAGTTCTAACGCGAAAAAGACCATCCGAGAATAAGAGTTTTTTTCTCCCATTAACCGATTGTGTTCATGATTGTGTTCAGCGCTACTAGCATTAAGAGATTTTAATAAAAAAAGATATATTTTGGGTAAATTATGAATGAATAACTCGTTCATCTATTCCTTGACCTATCCTATCCTTTGCCACAAATTGGAAAAAATTAAGGTGCGCAGTGCGCAATGCTAATTGCATTAGACTATCAATAAATACATGTATTATCTTCTTGTCTTCTGGCTAAAGCCGCTAAAGTGTCTGTTGCCGATAGCTTATTGGTTGCTTGCGTAACTGTACTAGCCAATGGGGTGAAGTTGCCGCGGCATTCAAATAGTACACATACACACATGTATACTGATATCGCCTGCCTTGAGTAATTCAGTTTGAATTAGCAGACGCCTTTGCACAAACCATTTTAATTACAATTTATAATATCTAGAACAGCGGTCATTTCGTATGACCGCCAGGTATACTCGTACTACATATATGGATTCCGTAGAATTTTGGTAGCGGAAGCACTTCGGACACCTCGCCTCCGTGGCGCAATCGGCTAGCGCGTTCGGCTGTTAACCGAGAGGTTGGTGGTTCGAGCCCACCCGGGGGCGGTTACTTTTTGGGTTTCGCAGTCTTGACTTCCTTCATGCAACATTTTTAATATCTATACAAAGTAAGCGAGATGGACAGGTGATTTGGATTAAGTCTGCATTTTTTCGGCAGTTTTATTGCAATCCAGTCGTCTGAGAAAATATCTACGAATTTTCGTTAAATTAATTAGCTTTCGTTTCCTCTACGCCTTCTGCGGAATGTTAGTCATCAGCTCTATGGATGAAAAATCAAGTCAGCTAGGATTGTATAATTGATCCTATGAACCAATGTTCTACTGAAGTCGAGAAAGTGTAGTTTGAAATTCGGTTCTCAAACCCTTCACGCATTTGTGCTACTCGCTCTTTCTGTTGCGCCCAACGGCGCGGCGCGGCGCACGGCGGAGAGGCATTGATTTACAGTGATTGCGTTTAACCATTATCTAAGTAAAATCAATCTGCTTTTCAAGCTAAAGAGAAATGTAATAGTGTTTAACAATACATTTACCAATACAATAGCTTCACTGTAAAAATTCTAACATGAGATGTAGTAGAATTTTGCCTTGAATTCATTTTCTGGCCTGTTTAGAACGAATGGTTGAAACGCAAAGGCGTAAAAACTCATTCCACACCGGTATTTTATTAGTAATTCGCCGTTATCGGTCTTGACAAAATTAGTGTTGCGACAGACTCAATTATAATATGCTTGAGCGTAGTATAATTTGAGTAAGAAAGACCCTGCTAACAACTCGCCTCCGTGGCGCAATCGGCTAGCGCGTTCGGCTGTTAACCGAAAGGTTGGTGGTTCGAGCCCACCCGGGGGCGATACTTTTTGTTTCCAAAAATCTTATGCTTTCCAAAAAATTCAACGATTGCTAAAACATTTGCAACATACACAGGTAAGTATAAGTAATTAATTTCTACACACGATTTTCGCGATTTCTGTGCGGGGGACTGGATGATTTGTTCTAGCTTGTATCTGCGGCTGCTCACGCGAAACGAGCGGCCGCCATTCTCAGCGAAGCTGACGTCACGAGCGCCGCTCTCGCAGGCCCGTGATCATGATATCTATTGCTTACTACTAATTTATTATACTTTTTCGGCTTCTTAACAATCCGATACTTGTAACGAGACGCGCCGCATAGTAACCGTAATATCGATTATCGCCGCAGCGGTGGGAAAAACATAGCAACGGTTAGGTATAAAAGGCCGTGTGAGGACCGATTCCAGGGAGTTCAGCCGGACTCTCTGGGACAGGACGAGGTTAAGAAACCACGGCTGCCTAGAGAAGGAAGCTTATGTTAGCTTCGACCGCCTGCTGGCAACCGGAGTGGACAGGAGTTTTGTACCTGAGGCACCTCTTGGTGAGGTGCTGCGTCTGTGATATAGGATCGGCTGCAGTTACATTATCGTTCAGAGATAACTTACTGTCCGTGTATATTTCTCAATATTGATAATTTATATGCAATAAACACGATACGCTAATTTCTACGCTGAGCTAGTTTTCAAGTATTGCATTCAAGAAGATATGCAATGTCTCTTGTGTCGATTATGGGAAAAATATTCAAGCAGACTTATGGTACATATGAAGCATTACGAAGGATACCTGCTGTGTGTATCTGCTCAGTGCTCGTGGTAAGCTGTAGCAGTGATACTCTGCTGCTCCTACAGGAAGCGCCACTATGCCTTTCATGCTCTCTAAATGAGTGCATGGTACTCATGCGCTTGCTTTATTTTAGTCTCTACGTGAAAATAACTCTAATTACTTATGCCTACTTTGCCTTTATACAAATAAAACCAAACGATACTAGTTTTACTGGAGTTATAGAAATAGTTTGAAATTTGGCGTATTGCTTATTCAGTACCGCAGGTACCGTTATATTGAAAGTATATGGAGGAAAATAGCGTAAAATGCAACTCTGCGTATAAATAATGTAATTAATGTAATTAAGGCGGTAGAAACGTTAACTTTATATGTATAATACTTTAGTGAGCTTTCAAGAGGAGGCGATGAAAATCCGCGGTGGTTTCAGGTGCGGTGTTCGCCAATCGCCGGGTGTACGCCCGCGGCCGATTGCTCTAAGTCGAGATAGATGAAGATAACATCTTACGTTCGAACGTCGGCGAACGGAGGCTGCGGGGGGTCCGCTCTCTCGCAACAGGTCTCGCTTTACGTACACCACATATTCCTACCTGTTACGAGTGCCCTCGCGGCCCGTCATTATAATGTTAAGCGATTCGGGAGAGGGCTGCTGCGACTGCGTACATCAGTCGACGAGCGTGATCAGTTCGTTCTTTTTCTTCGGAAAGGGAAAGGACAGGGCAGATTCCTTGATTTAATTTGCTAATCTCACCATAGTTTAGCTATTGATCAGTGCAGTGATTATTTTGTATATATTAAATAGATTAAATATTATTCAGGGTCACCGACCAGTGCCATAGCAGTCAATAAGTTAAGTTAAGGCGTTGCTTCGATCTCTGATCGCGATAAAAGTCGACTGTCGATGTCAATCCAACTAGCGACTGTCCAGAAGTCCCTGGCGAGAGACGGGAATCGTCCTCGCACTATTACTTCAAGTTGCTCCATTTCGAGCCGTAAAAGCTGTCGACTCGCACCGCGATGTCGTATGCAAATCACTCGAGTAGAATATGGCAGAAAATCGAGGGACGTCTAAGTTGTAAGTAGCGCGAGTCGAGTTCGAGCACTGGGTGGTTAATATATGCCGAATGCCGAAACTTGTGCAAGAGCGCAAATGGGCTTGTCTCGGGGTCCCCGGGGCGCACTGGCCACTTTAGGTTTCTACGTCTTGAAATTAATCGCGACGGAATTTGCATCTGCTCCTTCCACTGGTCAATATTATTAATTATCCGCGGTACGTAGCCGTAATGTGACGCAAGCCAATCGCGGCGGCACCCGTTGTCGTCCGGTGTCTAGCAGGTCTTAACACGGCACTATCGCACGTGATCATTGTGTTACGAGCAGGCGTCAATTATCCTGCGTCCCCGATTATCTCTTAATCCCCTGACGTTCTGTCACCTAGAAATACGCGCGGATATTGTTCTTAAACTAGCTAATCGAGATTTTACGTTTATTGTCCCGTTATCGGATTCTTACGGGTCTTTGCGTAATGGGGCTGCGCTACTGTCCACCACCGCCCCTATCTTCCCTCGCACCTTCAGTCGAATAAGACTTGCTCCGCGGACTTTGATCAGGTGGCCTAATGGACCAGGCTAATAATCGGTATACGCGTTTTCCAAAATTCCTTTTAGAGTCTTTCTAGACTTAAGAATTGTAGTTGGGTCGCCCGTCACTCCGCAGTCGGAATAATAAACGAGACAAATTGAGGGAGCTCCGGGAATTGCGCAAGTTGGTTTTTGGTCTGCAGTTGGCCAGTCCTCGCCCCGTTTCCCGTCTCTTCGCGAAAGAGAAAACCGTCGCGTCGCGTTGCGTCGCGTCGTAGCTGGATTTGGCGGTGTGCGCGAGACGTAACGCGCGCCTGCGGTTACGTAAGATTGTGCGGGTGTTTGCGCTTATCTGATTGTCCTCCGTAGAGCTGGCCAGCGTTGGTACCGCGAAAGTTATGCGAGCGTCATTACGAGGCAAGATCACGCTCGGGCGCATGGACGCGTGCGATCAGGAGGTCGGAGAGAAAAGAATGTTGACAATTGCGCAAGGGGCGCTTCGAAAGGAGCATTCCTTTTTTTCGATCGCCTCCCGCATCTGCATAAAGTCACGACTGCCGGCCGCCTTCCCGAAGCCCGATTTAATTATCAGTCTTTCGTCGCGTCGGTCGACCGAAAGCCGACCCGTTTAGCATTGTCGCACAATATCTTTTTTCCTCTCTTCGCCGTCGCAGTCAGGATCGCGTAATTGGCAGTGGCAATAACAGCAGGCGGTGCGGTATTGCACTTGCGTTACGTTATAAATCGATGGGGGATGTTTCGAGTTGTGGAACACCAGTTTAGATAAGAGAAACTTGGTGTGTTCGCAGAGGATTGCTTACACACCGAGTGGAGGGTGTGCCGTTCACCATTGCGATGGGTAACGCTAGCTCGAGACTCGTATCACTCGGATTGCTGTGCCGCGAATCCACACGATGGTAGAGAGAACCAGTTTCGTGATCGTTTTCTTCCTACTCGAGCATTAACATTATGATCCGCTCGCTTGAACGAACGGCTCGGTCGGAGCGAGGCCAGAAAAGAGGGTGCTTTGTCCGAATACCACAATCGCACATATACTTCCTTGCGCGGTTCCTTCCACGAAGTGCACTGTCGATCGCGAAAAAATCGACATCAGCCATAAAAGTGGCATACACGAGCAAAGAACAATAAGTAGAATTCCATGCGACTCGGGTCTGCGGGGCGGCTGTAAGGTAGAGAGTAAAGAGAAAAAGTACCAACAAGCAACCAATAACGGGATCGTTGCAAACAAATTACTCGTTGCGCTCGTAAAGCATTACGCGCTCCTTTAATTACACAGTATCGTGGTGACCGCGCGCGAGTGTGCGCTGTCGCAACGCCGCGCCGGCCAATAAACACGGGGGGAAATCTCTGTTAAAAGATCACCGCGAACCAGATAAATCTCAATACAAAGTCAATTATGCTTGGCAGCAATGGTCGCGAAGGTGGGCGTCAATGGGCTGAGCGACGCATTTGCATCACACGCACCGTCGTAGTTCACGTTGATTTACAAATTCCAGGTAGTCCATTGGGAAACCCCTTGAGTGACAGTCTCAGCGGGCACCACACAATCGTGTCGTTTCTTCCCCGTGTCCCGGACGTAAGCGCGATTTATCTGCGCTTGGAATAGGTGGACAAGCACTTTGCACTGGCCACCACCGGTAACTCTTGCCAGTAACTCCCCTCGGAGCAGTGCTTCTTCCACGACATTAAATCTCGTTTGCATAAAGAATGACACGTAACGCTCATAGCCAGAAACGAGCGGCTCGCGAGGCACGTCAATGCCATCGGAGAGCAGATGCGCACAGGTACGATCCGTACGATGACTCACAATTAGAGGAGTTCAAAGAGCTAGACTCCCGCGCAACGTACCTCCACGTTCTCCGCGAGCCAAGAAACGCCGCGTGCGGAGCAAGTCTACGATCTATCAGAGGACGAAATTAGTTCTGCACGTAAGGCAAAGGTAATACAACCCGAAGAGAGTAGTCGAGCCCGAACCCAAGTCCGAGCCCAAGCTCAAGCCCAAGCCCAAGCCCGAGCGTCTCGCTACCGAGCGCAGGTCGCGGATTTACGGCTGCCCGGATTTTATGCCCTGTTTCTACAAGCAGCCCAGGGAAGACCCCTTGATTATTTCCTAGTCTGCTCCTACGTTTCAATTTAACCTCTTTCGCGATCTCGTAAGACTAGCGATCTTTGAGTTTCTCTCATTGTCAGAAATCCGTGTTGAAATCCATGGTGAAATCTTTCTGCAATTGAGGATAAGTATTTTTCGCCGGGTTTTTCAGCACGGACCATACCTCCGTGCAATTGTCATACCTTAAGAGTGGTAGAGGGAAAGAGTCCCTTGGGCGTCGCGTCGCGTCGCTTCGTGGGCCTCGTCGAATTTCGCGTACCGTTAGTCTGCGCGAGGATAAATAAAAGTCCGTGGTTGCAGGTAATTGCGTGTGCGCACAATATCGAGAGGTTTTTTGCCGGGTCTTCTCCGCTTGCCGAGCGTGTGGGCGATGCTTTCTCTTCCGTCAGGCTATAGAGGAGGCGGTCCGCGTACAGAGGCTCGCTCGCGCACTCGCGCACTCGCGCACGCGGACTAACGGCCGATATAAACGGGAGACAAAACTAATTAGCCAGGATTATTAGAGACAATATGGCAAATTGCGCTTACTCACGGCCCGCGGCACGATCGTGCGCCAAGATAGACAACGCGCGGACCGTCAGCACGATTCAGTTCATTAATTATACCGGGCTTACGATTACAAGATCGCTTTAATTGCAATTACGCAATCGGCGTCTCGATCGATATACATTGCCGAGCTCTGCCGAGCCCGCGGCTGTTTTTACCGGGTTCTTCAAGCTCACTGTACTCTTTGCGCTCTTTGCAAATGACATGCAGGAGACTCGGTTCCAGAGAGAGCTAATGAGCGGACGACCAGCCCCTCCTTCGCCCAATCCACCGATCATACGTACTTTGGCGTTGCCGGTGTGCGGAATCGTTAAATCCTTATCTTTCACGGCTTCTTTTTCGCCTGCCGAGCAATTGATTTACTCCGACCGTTGCATTATCCACGAATATCAATTAGTACCAACTAATGCGTACACGGCGTAATGTATCACAGGGCAATTATTTCCGAGGTGACCGGCCACGTAAATCTTAACCTAAATTTATGCTCGTATAATCGCGCGTACGAGTGAGATCGGCAGTCGTCGGTCGCTGATACGTCGGCGTCGGGTCGGTGGCTCAAATGAGTCAGAATGACCTCTCACCAGCTCGCGGGGCGATCCAGCGAACCGCGGATCGAATGTCCGCCACCCACGAGCGCCGATCACCGATAGATCACACCTGATCGTAAATAGATCAACGCGCCATGCCACAGCGAGAGGTGGGCGGACCCGCGAGCGAGCTTTTGCCAAAGTGATTTTCGTCTTTGCCTCAAACCAATGCCACCGATCTCATTATAGATTGTACCACTCGAAAGCGGTGCGGCGCGCCGCTGTTTTTTAGCCCCTGGAGAGCCACCGCGGAGCCTGCCATTATTATTCAGCGCAAACGGCCCGCGTATAAAGAGATTGATTAACTCATTCGCCGTTTGCGGTCCCTGGTATCGCTCAATGCTCGGCCACTGACGTTATCCTTGACACATCGAGCCACGCGCGAAATGCTCCAATTAAATCGGACCTGACGTGCGTGGACTCCACAGTCCTAACTCCGTTTGGTGCATTGCATTCTCGACCGTTGTAATGTAACTTCCCGAAGAGCATTTCGGTTCGCAGGCTTCCTCATCACGAGGAAAATGGCTCCACCAAATTATCATGCAGTGCTAACGACCCACGGATAAGGGAATTGTTTACGACGGTTGTAACTTAGCCTGCTTAGCCATTGTTTGCTCGCGGGGAGAATATTGTCTCTCTATCGCTTGCTTTATAGCCGTTTCTTCGCTTGGGCCAAGCTGCGACGATGCAAAGGATGAGAGGGAGGGACAGGCAGGGACAAGGAGAAGCGAAGCGAAGGTGAAATCTTGCGGAGGCAAAATCAAATGGCGCGGCGTGCGCTGTGCTCCTCGGGATATCTAGAGATCTCGAAACCAGCAACGTCGAATAATTCTCCCCGGGGTCGTGTTCGATCGATCGGCCGATCGACGAAAACGTACTCGCAGTTTTTTCCTCTCTCGCGGGAGAGAAAGAGCAGTGGGAATTTGAGCTTTCTTCTCTTCGCCTCGCGAACATTGCGTTTGGGAGAAAAACGGGGAAGGGTGGATCTTACAATTAGCGTTGACATATGCCGAACTGTGGGCATAGAGGGGCGCACAGAGGCACACTATGCCTCTCGAATTACCAATGATTCAGCTGTGCGGATAAATATCAGGATGTGTTAATGCAAGCGCGGAGGAATCGATGAGAATTAAACTGTCCCACGTTTGGTCTGACTCGTTGAGTGATTAGATACAAGACAACGCTCCAGCCAGCTCCGGGATAATTTATCGCGGGGCGTCGCGTGCACCGAGCCAAGCGGCAAAAACCGGCGAAATCGCGCAATAAGTGCGCAATGGATTTCATTAGCCTTTGCTTCTTACGTACACTGGAGTAGAAGCGTGCCAGCGATGAAGGTACCTACGCGGAATTCCAGGGGGCAATAACGATAGGTCCCGTTCACGGCATTTTATTGTGTGTAAATATCTCCTACCCTCTGCATGAGATTCGCTCGAGTGGCTCATTAAAGTTTCTAATTGTCTTCGATAACTCGTCTATAGAAATTGGCAGAGAATCTATAGAGAATCGATAGAGAATCACTTTGAGCAGAAGATTCAGTGCAGGGCCCGAGCCAGCTTGTCTTCGGTGAGCTTTGGCTTCACCCGAGAACAGGTGAAAAATCGGGACGTGAGCGAGTCGGGACATTAACGACTCATTGTCCCAACTATAATCTCCGCGTCGCGGCGTTCCAAGTTCGAACAGTGTAATTGCGAGCGTCTGGCACAGGGGAACTTCGGAGATGGCGCCAGACGGCAATGAAACCTGAATTTTATCTCGTTCGTCTCATTCTCGAAAATCTCTTATGCTGAAATCTCTCCCACGTGGGTGGTATTTCGCCAATTTGAGACGCACGATCCGAGACTCCCCAGATCGCAGAAAACCTCTTATATTAACAAGTACATATACTTATTATACGGTAGACGGTAGGATTAGGGGGAAAACCGTGCGGTAGGCAATAGTGACAGGACTTTATCGGAGCGTAGAAATTTTCACCGAGCACTGCCAACGCGATCAATGACGGCGCGTACAATGCCATGCCGCGGCATGCCGGTGCGAAACGGGAGGTGGCAATGTCGAGAGAACCACCGCGGAGGTGGTTTCAAACGTGAAATAATCACGCGTGGTCGACGGTCGGCCAGGAGACGTCGAATGAGTCACGCGTTGCAATACTGCAAGCGGAGTCTGTGCGAGTGCATTGCCACTGCAAACGGTGCGCCGCACGGCACCGTTACGAGCCAAACAAATTTGCGCGTGCAATACCCATCGAAACTTTCTAATTCTAACTTTGATATTGCTTAATTCTTTTATACTACAATATTTATACTACAATATTTATACATAATATTTGTACCGATCGTCGTTCAGTACCTCTTTGTTTAGTAGGTATTGCGCCTCCTTCCGATTCCACCGGTAAGATCTAGGTCACATACGGTTCCATTAAGATTCGCCGAGAAAAAAATGGAAGCATTTCATGTCGGGCGAATTGAACACGTGTCTCGAGCGCACAGAAGCAGTGTGCGTGTTCTCGAGATGAGTCGGTCAGGATTATTCGTACGTGGGTGCTCCATTAAGATTACCGATCTCCCGGAGCATTCGTCGAGCGACAAGTGGAGCTCCCGCCGCGCCGTGTGGGGCGTTTTGTCAAAGGACACGAGTACACGAGAAATGGCGAAAAAATAATTGTCCTTTCGTGAGATTAGATTGCGAGCCCGATCGCGAGCCCGATCGCGAGCCCGATCGCGACCGGTTCACGATCGTGGAGTGCCTTTATTTCGATAGGGTCCACGATCGGCACGAGGCCTCGCGAGGGCCTCTTGCCTCGAGTTTATAAGCTTGATCCGGATCGTGGTAAGATCGGGCCGATCCTGTCCGGGAGTATCTCATAAACGAGATCGCTATCGACGCCAAGTTATCGTAATCGCCTATTCGCTGAAACAAGTATAGCTACCGATCGCGATATCGCAGATAAACCTCGATGACATCCACTGGATAACAATGGTGATGAGTGTGTCTGGCATAGAATCACGATTCCCAATTGTATTCCCCGACACTCTCATAACTTGGTATTAATACACACAAGCAAGCACCACTGTTGATGAGCAAACATTGATGCTTGACATTTCCCACGTGGAATTTTTCTCGATAAATCAACCGCCAACGGGCGAGTTTCGTTCTTGCTGTAGCAGGTCGGAAAGTACCATTGTGAGGCACTTTTTCGCGAGAGCCAATCGGGAAAGACTGGTTGAGGTCGCGACGAGAATGAAATCGTCAAGACGAGTCGATCCTGAAATCGAGTTGGTGATACCGCGCGTACCTCGAAACCTCTGGGATTTGCGAAGGTGGCAAGAGTCGCAGTGTAAACCGTAGACCGTAAACTACTCATCATGGGTACTACCCTGTGTGGGCTGTCGGGCCATTGTCATTATGAAAATGACGGCGTGGTCCGCACGCTCCAAGAGAGGTAGTCACGTACCAACACTTCTGCTAGGTGTTCTTTGAGCAGAAACTGCGAGACCCATGGTCACCGGGTTACCCAGCCTCCAGAGACAGCCAGCACCGATCTTATCCGAAATTTTCACCCGGTCTCATTGTCTTTCTCTCTCTCCTTTTATTGTCCTTCGGGAGACAATTGCTCGAATCCGTGACACCGCGCTCGTACTCGCTCGCTGTACTTTCCCAAAAAATAATTGAAACGATAAATCATTCGAGTCGCGGAGGAAGTTGTCGCTGGCGTCTTTTGCCGGATCTTATCTCGCAGAGGAGGATTTCGAGGCGAACCGAGGCCGACTGGGGCGAGCAGATGAATTCTATGAATCTGCATAGGGCGATCAAGGAGGCACGTGGGCCTAGCGCGATCCCTGTAATGAGTTGAGCTTATGCATACACAAGCGGTGAAGCGGTGACACCTTCTCTCGCGGCAGTGTGAATCATCGCTGGCTCGCTGGCTCGCACGCGGGTTTCTCTGCCGGGTTGCTCTCTCTCTCTCTCTCTCTCTCTCTCTATAGCTGGACCTGGCCGGTCGCGCTCCATTGCTCCCTCCTTGTCTGCTCTGGTGCTTTGCACTGTACGTACAATGCACGTGCGTTGCACGGCATGGAGTGGCATGGCGCGGCGCCCTGGCCAGCCGGCAACTAGTTATTAGAACGCTAAATTATAGGTATTCGCGTGGGTGGCACGCAAACGCCGACGGTGCGTGCAGCTACGATTTATTTATCCTGGTGCCGCGAGACGCCCAGGACGACAAGTGGGCAGGGAAGATTCACGCGAAGACCATGCCCGATAATTAATTGATGGGGCTGATTCTTATCCGGCAAATTTTGTCTCCGTAGATCCCCCTCCCCCCCTTAATATGCGATACCACTTGTGAGAAATATACTTTGTTCGTTCGTAGATGCGTCAATCTCATCTAAGCCTCTTGTTTATGCATGATTTTCAAATTTCCCGTGTTGGGTAAATTTCAGTAACTCTAAATGGATTATCAGGATCGTGACCATTGAGGTTCTTTGCAACTTTTTCCGAACATAATAGGCTATTGTGAAATCGATTAGTCGTCCCATAGAGCAGAGCCGATCAGTATGATAGAGCCGGATTCCAGAGGAATTCCACGGAGGATCTCTCCCGTGGAAGGACGTTCTGCTGGCGGGAGCGAACGATCGAGCGAACGATCGAGCGAACGAGCGAGCGAACGCGCGACCGAACGAGCAAGCGAGTACGCGCGTGACGGGGCAGAAAGCACCTGCGCTCAAATAATAACGATCGCGAAAGAAAAGGTCGTCGATAGCCGTTAGTGTCCGGGTGCGCGAGGTTATCCGTGTCAGGGATCGGACAGCGCAGTGGTGCAGCGCAGTGGTGCAGCGCGACGGTGCAACGCAGCGGTGCAACGCGTTCTGAATTCCCTCGCGAGTGCAGGATAAGTACCAGGAGAAAAAAATAGGACATGTCACCAGGAGCACCGAGCGCACCGCGCAAACACCCACTTACATTTCGCGAACGTGGCCCCTGGAAACGTGACTAACACGCACGTGGAACTGGACAACCGGATCGTCACGCCTCGCAATCAATGTTGATGCTGCCGGTAGACGATTGCTCGGAAATCAGCGAACCAAATGACCGAGTGTCGGAATCTCGATTCCGAAGGCGGATCGAGCTAAACGACGAGCTCCGGTGTCAAGATTATGCTGATCCGCGCATCTCGGGGGAAAAATCAAGACCACCGCCGACCCTCCTAGAGGAGCCGTGTCCCAATTAAATGTCAACAAGTCGCTCAAATGAATTTCATGCAAATTTCACGCCCACTCGCGTTTGACATTTTCCCCGCAGTTATTCCTGCGATTCGTTCTCGGTATGAATCATAAACAAGCGGCAGACGGCGAAACGCGTTACGAGAGTCTCTCTTGGTGCCGGTGCGGTGCACTGCACCAAGTAGTTGGCGAGTGCACTCGAGATTACAAAGGTTCTAGGAAATCTAGGATAACGTAACGAGTAACGATATCTGGGTAACGGTAACGGATCGGTTGGGCACGAGCACCTCTCGGAAGAAACTATCGAGGACTATGTATCGTCGAGAAAACGGATTGTACTCGCGATTGCGGGGTCAGTTCGGGTTATGAATGATTGTGGCGCCAAGCGAATGGAGTACGTCTGTGCGGGCGGTGCGGGCGGTGCGGGCGGTGCGAGCGTGCCTACGCAACTAGACTAGGCGATTCCGAGTGGCGGTGGTTCTGCAGTTCCGCTCGTCCCTCGCGTGCATAGGAACGCATAGGAACGCATAGGAACGCATTACCTATTTATGTACCTCGGCCAGACTCGAGAGGATTGCTGACTAATTTGCACGCACTTTACCTCAGGGTCCACCTTGTTGCTCGTTTGCTCGATCCGGTGGGTCGCCATCGAGGCCGTTTGCTAATTTCCATAATATGTACATCCCTCCTCTCGATGCGATCTATACATGTACACGTACATGTATAGCCGTCGCGTCGATTCAATAAACCTGCGTCTACCGGTTCTCTTTTTTCCTCTTCCTAGTCATTTCACATTTTAATTTTCCTTGGGAATAATTTGGCCGATTGTTTCTGTCGGAGGATATTGGAATATTCGGTAAACTGATTGTGAGCTCGTGCGCTCGCTGACTCCTTAATCACGGCGATAGCTGATCGCTCGGGGCGACAGCAAGGGACAGCGATACCGCGACGGTGAAATGCCAACCAGTCGATATCTAAAAGCTAAGCGGTCGAGCAACTTTGATCTGACGTGACCAAATTGATTCATGGCTCATTGTCACGCATCGCTTCGGCGAGCGTTGCGCGTTAATTATGCCGCGATGCTTCGAGCCACGGATCCAATCTGCATCTTTCAAGTGTGATTCCGGTGATTGCAACACGGTTGCACGAGAATGGGGCAAATATAATCTGCGTCTATTCTGTCTATTCTTGACCGACGCGACGATGCAATGGGATGAGGTTAACGAGTGGTACACTCGTGGTACACTCGTGGTAGTTGTTGTTTCGCGTAGAGTTCTACCAGGTGCATCGGGCTCAAATAATTCTCATAATAAAAATCAACGTACTCATCGTGGTTGGGCGAAAGAAACAAGGGCTTCCTGCTACCTGCTGGCAAGATAAGGCCCGGAAGAGGGGCCCGAAGAAATCGACGGAGCAGATACATATACGCTTAACGCTTAACGCTTAACGCCTAACGATAGCCGGAGGGCTGCTCGCCGCGATCTTATCGCACGATGGACCGTGCTCGGATGACGGCCAGGAATTAGGCAATTACGCGCCGCTTAATTGCTAATTACTCAAGGGCGCAACCAACCGACACTAATTACTCATGCTGACAATTTATACCGCACGTTGACGCGCGATAATTGCCAGCCCCGGAGCCGAAGCACTTGGACAACTCGCTTTCGTAAGCGGGTCGAATTTATCGAGCGTGGCTGGCTCGGAGCGCTACGAATTACGGGGAATCATCAAAAATCGTAATTCATCGATCACGATTGGGGAAACGGGGAAAGGATGCTCCCTATGCTCCCTATAATCTGGCTGATTGGCGGGTTTTTGGAAGAGAGCGAGACGGGTCAACAAACCTTCGGAGACGGGTTGCCCTCGAGGCATGCAGGCGAGATTCCATCCAACGAGACTTCCTACTTCCAAGTATCAATTGTCCTCGAGCTCATTCATCCGAAAACTATTTAAGAGGATCGCCGGAGACGAAGCCGGCGATACTTGATTCGCGCGAATTATTATGGCTCCGGTGCCGGTGGCTTGGTAGCTTGGTACCCTACGCTCAGCATCGCACGGCGCGGCGTCGGGTCCAACGGAAGTCCAGCACAATTACGACAGGTTAAAGTGGTCGGAGCGGCCACTCTTGAGGGTCAGGTCGTAGAAAATTGAAGCGCCCACGCGATATTAATGCGAGCGTCGCTCTAAACCAAACTCCTCTGACGTTTACGCCCGGCAATACATGCATGTGCGGATAAGTATTTGTATTCCATTAACGCGATCCTGGCCGTCAAGAGAGGCATGCGCTCACCCACTGCAACCGAGCAGACTCCATCCTGTTATTTATGTGACGTTCCATTACAACGCTTAATTGTTTGACTAATGTAGGCAGGCAGTTAGCTGTCCTGCTGAGAACCGTGTCCCGCGGTTCCAGGAGGCATAGCTAGTCTGCCGAATCCTCTGCCGGATCTGCCTCCTTCAATTTTATTTTCGTCTTGTACAATCTTGATTGGGATTACGTAAGAGCATTTTGCAACGGACCTAAGGCGATTACCCTAACGAAGGAACCCATCGATTACTCCACGGTAGTCATTTCGAGAGGTGCGAAAAGAGGGAGGCGCGCTCCTTTGAGATAGAGGTGCGAAGATATCCTCGAGAGATAGATACGGTCAATTATCTCCGCTCTTGTTACGTAGGATCCGATCTCTATCGGTGCGCTCTCGAAAAGTGGGCGAGAGAAAAAAAAAGCCGAGATTCCCCGTAGCGTGGAATCATTACGAATCGGCGCATAAATAAAAGAATGCGGCCTATTCCAGCGCACCTGCCGCGAGTCAATCGCGCAGGAGCCCAGTTAAATATTGATTTTTGCTTAGGAGAAGTGAGAAGTCGGGAGGTAGAAGAGCAGGCAAGGCAAGCCAAGGCGAGGCAAGGCGAGGCAAGGCGAGGCAAGACTCACTCGGAGCGGTCCGTACCTGCCAATTTCGGGAGATGACTTTGCGACCGGTTTCCAGAGGCATTGTTTTTGCGAGCGCGCCGCCGGCTGCGGCGCGGCGCCCCGTCGTCTCTGCAGGTTATTTGAGCTTATCGATACATCAATAATGGAGTGTGGGTGCTCCGTCTCCGTGGCCTCGAACTCCGCTCCCTTGTCTCTCCTGCTCCTGCTAATAGGCCATTGAATATGTTGATGGAACAGTCGCAGAACGCGATAAAACCGCGAGGCTCGAATCAAATTGCAAAGTCTGCTCCTGGTAGCTGACACTTGGTTAAATATAATTGCCGCACTAATGGAATTCTTTCGTGCGGAGCGTAACGAAACTCCTGACTGTGAGTGATGCCCGTCACCTTTTGCATTCGGATTGTCGCGTCGTCGCACCGGCGCGACGTGGTGCGGTGCGGAGCGTCAATTGCGCGTTTCGCAATTGACTCGCGATTGCCCTCGGCTCTAGGTCTGCTCGACAGGTGGGGACGTGTAGGACGACTGTGGTTTATAGCAATACCATGCGAGCCTCGCCCATTATGCGCCATGATGCATTCATTCACTAGAGAACAACCATGACTTTACGTACAAGGAAACTGGCGTACGTCTACCCTCTCCTCGGCTACCGGAAGGGCCTGAACAACGGTGATGTCATCGCGAACTCGTTCGAGTGGCGCTCGTTACGAAAAGCTACTCTCAAATTCTATTATACCACCATTGTTACAGCGGATCCATTTTTTGCCTGCACGTGGAACCGAGAGATGGAAGCGTGAACTTTGGCTTGAGCGATCCACGTGCGGATCTGCAGTTTCACTTCCGTCCTCCGACAGAAATTGAGGAATTGCCGTTGTGATTGATCTTGTGGGTCGCTCCGTTCAGACTCAGAGGCAACCGTGAAATTGCACTGTCAAGGACTACCCTCGGCCACCCTCGGCCACCCTCCGCCACCCTCACGCATCCTGCGTGAGAGCTAACCGATTTGAAGGTTCGTCGTGTCACGGCCAGTGATAAGCATCGAGTTCCTATCCTGCCCTGGTTCACTTTTTGCAGATCTCTCCTGTAAAAGGATCGCAGGGACCGACACCACGGGACAGTCGCGAAAGCGGCCGACTATTTTCGGAGCACCGTACCGCCACGAGGGCTTGTCGCCTCGGCAATAGCTGTCGCGCCAAATAATACGAGGACGACGATACCTGGCCGATATCTGGCCGATATCTGGCCGATATCTGGTCGATCGCTTGCACAGTTTGACTCGGGTTTCCGGGTAGCGTGTCAACCTTGACTCACGGCGATAAGCCGCGAAAACAGGACGAGCTGCAAAACGAGACACCGTTGACCCAGACCCGATTCCGGTGCCGGGGGTGAGAAGCACCCTCCGGGTTATCGCGGTCAATGGACACGCGAACAAATTCCCCTGTGGTCTTATTCGCGAATATACGCTCCGCGCAAAATAATGCGAAGGATACGCTCGAACGACTTTTGTCGCGAATAACCATAAGGCGCTAGCGATCCGCATAGGTGTCGGTGCACCATTCCATCGGACTATTCAGTCCGGATGGAATTGAATTTCCAACAAGCGGGCAATGAAGAGTGCGATTTATGCCGGGCTAGGCTGCATTCCACGTTGAAATATAAATGGGGGCATTGCAACCACGCTTCGCGGAGCCCCCCTGCTGGACAGAACGGCGCACTTCCAATTTGGCTGTCCAATAAATTCGAGCGGCACACACTACCGACTTTTGCAACTTGGACTCCTATTTCGCGTGTCGTTGGCTACCTTAACGGTAGAAAGACTGCGCCTGTCAATCCAGCTGTTCGCGAAATTGCATTTTGTTATACATACTCGCTTTAACGCTTTGACGCTTCAACGTACCGTGCTCTTTCAACTCTTACAATTAGACTGGAGCGTTCGGCCCTCGGTATTGTTAAAGCATCATGCCCGACCAACATCCGCGTTATTCATTATTTGGAGATACGTACCGGGTAACTAGAGCGAGCCAAAGCCCGTAAAAATTCCATTTGCCTAGAATACGGGGTACGCTAATGGGGGAAAAAGGTCGGAACCTGGTGACATCCGTATATGGACGGGCCATGTTTCTCGCGGCGAAGCTATTCGCTACTCGCGTCCCGTTGCAGTCCCGTTGCGAGACGCGAGACATAGATCACGGTAAGGCCGGACGATAACGCATAGTTCGCCGATGGCCCCGCACGATAAGCGCGCTTACGTGTTAAGTGCGCAACCACACCGTCCAGGTGTCATCCGAGCTGGTATTTCACGGGGTGCGCGAGGATGCTCCTCGAGTCGGTGTGTTTACAACGGCGACGACACCTTGGCACAGCGGATCGGGTTTCCTTCGCGCGTGCTCCTATCCGCGAAATATTCGCGACACGTGCAGATTATCGCCACCTTCTAGCCCCTCGCGGCCCGAGGAGGCAGTACGCGCCGTGCCGTGTCGGAGGAGGGGGAGGCATTGAAGATTGGATCGAATGTCCTCGACGTAGCATTCTTCGTATGGGCGTATGACTCCAACTGCCTTCATCCGCAGCTCTTTCTGCGGTCAGGGTTGCGAATCGATTGTTCCTCAAATCCTTCCAGTACTTGATTTATTCACCCTCTTCTCTTCACCCTCAGTCGCAGCTATTGCGACGTGACCACTGTATCGCGTGCAACGATAAGCCAAACCGAGCTGATGAGACCGATTTGTATTGCGGTTTTGCTCCGTGAGTGCCTATGACCGACCGGCCAGACGGCGACGATGACGTCGAGGACATCGTGAAATCGAGAAGCCAGCGATGGACACGTACGCCCATCGTAAGAGATTAAATTCTTGGGGCAGTGGATCCTTGGTTCGATGGCAAGCTCTTCCGAGGATCTTCCCGGTAATGGTCTCTGATTCTGACTAATGCTAATCGGGATAAATATTCGCTTACCGGCACTATCCCGATACTTGCGCCTCGCGATATCCTTGTACCGATTAATCTCCTCTCGGACCAGTTCCAAGGACTCATTTCTTGAATATTGCATCAGAGATTAGCGGGATCACCGCTCCAGGGGAAGAGGAGAAGAGGACATTGGTACGATTCAGATTCGATTATCAACCGGACATTTCGATCGATGCCGTCGCGTGCGTGACTGGATCGCATGGAGAAGTCGCATGGATTCCATGAGCAGAGAAATCGCCGTTAGCACCTGGTCGGACAATGAGTGCTCGGCTGCGATCACATTTATTACGATAAGTCGCGCAGTCCGTGCCGGAGGCGCAACGTGGCAATGAGAAAAACCTCGGATCCGAGAGGGCCATTTATTTCAAAGGCACCGTTAATCTGACGCTAAAGAGACGAGCCCCAGTCAAAATAGCCATGGGGAAACAGGTAGCCTTTTAATCCCTTCACGCATTACGCGTTCATTCTTCGAGGCTGAAGAGCGAGAGATTAAGGCTAACCGGACAATCCCCCGAGCAGGTTCGAATTCGTGCTAATGAGTGTCCCTTTAGCGTTGGTGGGTTCCTCGAGGGGGTGGTGGTGACGAGGACTTTTTTCGGCCGGTCCGTTGGCACCTGCCTCGTCGGATTGCGGGCTAAATCCCTAGGTGTATCGCGTTCGACGAAGACCCTCGTATCGCCGTGGGTCACAATGCCATCGTGAATCGACGGATCGATGCTCGATTGTTCGTGCAAAAGAGGGAGGAGAGGCGCGCGTGGGCGCAGGCTTTTGTAACGGTAAATTACCGGACGAAAAGGTGGTAAAAAGAGGACGTATGGTGTCGGAAAAGAAAGGACAGGGTGGAGGAGGCGCTGATTTGAATATCGACGCTGAAGAACAGTGAGGGATCGCGAGGCGTGGGCAACCGCACGCGCTGCGCTGTGCTGCGCTGTGCTGTGCTGCGCTGTATGCCTCCGATCTGTCTTCCTTCTTGGCCTCTCTGTGCCTCTCTCTGCCCCTCTGGTCTACCTGCCCCGCCACGCGCGAGATTTAATGCAGTCACACGTGCTTTCGTAACGGTAAATCCTTACACAGGAGAGCGTTGCAAGTGGAGCTGCTGCAAAAAAGCTGACCAGCCGATGCCGCCGCGGCGCGGCAGTGTGCCATCGAAATTCTTCTGGCAGATACGCTGTCCAACTCTCGGAGTGTAAAATTAATCCCAACGTCGCGTGCGAGCCCGTGAGATAAGAATGCTCGCGATCAAACGGATTTCTCACTTCGGTGGAAAATGCATGCGGTTGAATGGGCGGGCGTGGGGCTCCGCGATTAATCAGCGCACCTGTGCGCGGTGTAAGGAGACGGAAGACTTCCGTTGGCGTCGCGTCGCGTCGGTGCGGTGGTTCGGAGTAAACGACGCGAGCGAATCTCGCCGTGTCGTGCCAGGCAAATCCATTCACTCCGCGTGGCGCAAGGGTTCATTCAGGCATCGCACCGCGTCGCCGGCCGCCCACGTCTCGTTATTTGCATAGATTCCCGCACAGCTACGGGTACCGAGCTCGGTACCGAGCTCGGTACCGAGCATACCCGTAGCCCAACATTTCCCATTGGACGTTTGCTCGGACGACACGAGTGCTCGCAAAAGCCGAGCCTCGCGGATATTTACATACTAGATTCTCTATCGGCGACGCTATACGACGCGCTATACGACGCGCTATACGACGCGCTATATGGCGCGCTATACGACCGCGGGGATAGCAAACTCTCCCTCGTGATCGCGATCGCGCTTCTCGCAGCATCACTGCTTTCTCGTGAGAGAATCCAACCTCTGTAACCCGTGCGAATGCCTTGTTCATAGGTGAGCCGGAAAGAAGATGCTGTGCGTTATGTCATCGCTCTTATCTCGGATGAGCAGTCAGCTTTCCTATACTTCAATGAAAGCCCATCCGCGACAGCGAGCTTCGCGTTACCCCATAAATTATATGTCGATGGGCGAATGAGCGAGACTTTTCGAGCGCAACGCCGAGTTCACGTCTATTTGGATAATCGCGTGGGGAACTCGTCACCGTACGACTTGGATCTGACAGACAGAATCGGCATGTAACCGTGGATTCGGTTTCCAATGGCTTTCTCTGTCGATGGTACACCCTCGCAGGTACAATTCGCTCGTTGAGGTTGCGCGAGACGTACGCCGAACAAGTTATACGGATCAATGCAAAGTTCTCGATCGCATTCGATCGGTTTTCTACACGCTCGACATTTCCAGTCTCGCTCGGCGAACCTGTTCGATTCACCGGGAGGCGATCGACTCGCAGAGACGATGCGACGCCGACGCGACGCCGACGCGATGGTTCCCAGCGGCAGCACAGCGCAGCAAGCAATTAATTATTTACGAAGCGACCGAGATGGATGTGTCGCAAGATCAGAAGGTAAGAGTGTCTCCGCTCACAATCACGGATATTCCTGCCGCGACGCGGTTCCGTGACCCGCGACAGAGTTGGGAGGAGCGAGTAGACGGCCGGTGGTAGCCGATTGGCCGACAGCCTCCACCAGAGCCGGTAGACAGCGAGATAATTATCCAGGTGCGATAAATTAGCCCCGCGTGTCACCCATCGCGTGAAACCTGTCCCCGGACGGCTGTCCGGTCTGCGGGATTTCGCGCCGACCAATCGAGGCGCTCCAATGGCTTTAACCGGTCGAGATACGTCCACCAGATCTGAACTTTATCGATTTATAACGTCGCCCCTGCGCTCCGGCCGAGTGGCCGCTACCGAGGAAACCGAATGCCTCGAGACCGATAGATCACCCTGCACTACCAATGGAACCGTGAGATCAGGCGAAAAAACTGACCGGTCAAGCCCGACTGATTTTCGAGCAAGCCACCCGGTAAACTCGCGAGCTTTTTCCTTCGAAACACCTAAATACCAAAATAACGCCGTCTGATTCTCGACAAATGTAGATGGCTATTTGTGTGGCTTTAAACTTATTTCGCATTATAGACGCGATGCGAACCACCAATGCAGATGGGCAACGAACGAGGCGCGCTTATAAGGCGCACGATTCCGTACGCCTGCATTTTCATACCATTTATACGCAATGTTCTATACGACAATGCGACGATAACCCGAGAGGAGAAGAAGCGTCAAGCGAGCACAGTGAGGAAGGCGAGCGGATTGATTCATGCGATGATTTTAGAAGCGCTGCACAACTCCCTTGGTCCGTTATTATCGAAATGCGTGTCATCGCGATGGTTGCGAAGAATGCGTACAAGGTGCATAACGTGTCGGATTGGATATCTCACATAATAATCCGCGATATATTCACCCGGGAGGAGGCACATCCGCCGCGGTACATTGAAATTCTTTGGCCGCGGACTCGGCGTAAAACATGTAAAACTTGTTGGGCGTCACGTCGATAACAAGGATTTTTGCAAGCTGGCAGTCAACTGGTGTCTGCGTACGTGGTACATTCCACCGAGGGCGTATAATCTTACGGTTCACGCCGTATCATCCGCGCGCGTGCGAGCATCCGCACTAAAGTATCCGCCGCTTCTTCGATCACCGTGTTTGCTTGGAGAAAAAAACGAGGCCACCTTTTGTGCAATATTCATAAAGGCCCATCGATCGAACCGCATACATACTTGGATTATTCGAGGCGCTGGTGGTAACGGTGCAGAGGATAACTGTCGATATCCTGGGTCCCAGGATGCAGGAAACGCGCGACCCACCCCCGTTTTATTAATTTTTTTTCACCCTCGCCAACTCGCGTGCTCCAAATCTCACAATTGGTTCTTCAAGCCTGCACACGGGGTCCTACATGTGTGCATATTAAAAGTAGGACCTTGTGCAGGGCCGGATGTGCATTCTAGCGGGACTCCTTACGGTGACGACGAATTTCCGTTCGAAAGGAAGTGGAAAAAGTGGGTCAGGACGCGCCATGGAATTGCATCGGTGCCTGGCTCTTCGTGTAAGGATTTCATTACGAGGACAGGGTATCAGTCTCGGTATACAATGGCATACAATAAACAAGTTGCATCTACCCAAATGAAAAGTTAGATGTCTGAAATTTTCCTTTTCGAGGATTCTTCGATTTTTCGGCCGATCCTTTTCCGTCAAGTTGAAGCACTGGCGTCTCGAGTTCTCGAGCCGACGCGACGTCGGTAATGGCGCCGGCGTCGGCGGCGGCGTCGGCGGCGGATACTAATTCGCCGGTAATTCGAAAGTTTAGCACGCTGTTGCGCTAGTAATGAGTTAATTACGGGCATGTGCACGCGTCCTATTTAATGCAGCGGCACAAGCATCACTGGTTGTGCCATAATGAGAGGCATTTCTTAGACGCTGACCGCGAGAGAGCTCTTTGTGCGCGCCGCTCACGACATCAGCCCGGCTCGCAGGCTCGCACGGGTATAATTATTACAAAGTTGAAGAAAACGCGAGAGACCGAGGGTACACGGCCCGGCTCGTTGCACTGATTGAGACATTACTCTGCTGTCAACCGTGAGGATGCCAAGGATAACAAGATCCCCCTGGCGCCTTCAAAGGATCTTTTGCAGATCTTTGAGTGATCTCTGAATAACCTTTGGACCAGTATTACGGCTGTTCCAACTAAATTATCCATTCGAAACAGAAACGATCCGTCTTTCCTTTCCACCCGAAACTACTCTTATGCATGACGTATTCCAAGTTTATGTTCGATAAAATGCACGAGAAATCCCAGTGGCAATTGGCAAAGCGATGAAAATTGCGATACATTTAGAGGAGAATGAGGCATGTATGTACCTGGAGGTACCCGAAGGTGGTCTTTCGAGAGACTTGAGAAACTTGAAGGTAAAGCGTTCAAGGGAGGCCTCTTGGAGTGATTGACTGCTCGAAGGTGCGAGCGGCTCTAAACCACAAGGCTCCGGAATCAATTTGCGCCGTTATAAACAGCCCTCGACCGTCATTAGGATAATTTCTGTCCCAAGGCGTGTGGGTGGCAGATGTACGGTCTGCTCTTACGAAAGGGGATTGCGTAAATCGTGAATTAACGAGAACCGAGGGTTTCGCGTCGACCGATGACCCTCTCGGATAAGGGCAGAAACGATTGATTCCGGGCGCAATCGCCTCCAGGAGATCTTTACCAGAATTCCACTTTAACGGAGTGAAAAAATATACCGCAAACACCTCCACGCCACCAGCCAGTTCAGCTTCCTGTTCCTCTTTCGAAACACTTGTACATCCAGGACCCTCTAGCATAGAATTCCCAAAAAATCCCACGAGCTTGAATTTTTTTCACGCATCAGGCACATTTTCGTAGCGGATTTCAATCGAGAAAAATCGTACGAAAGACGGTGACCTTTCGATTAGAATAATTAAATCGCGAGCGCCAGAGCGCTAGAGCGCTAGGGCGCCGGAGCGCGAAGCGATATCGTATCTCCGCTGCCGATGCAGTTGGGTTAAGTGGACGGCTCACCGAGCAACAATTGCTGCAAGACACGCGCGTTACTTTGTTCTTGCGTTTGGAGGGCAGTGCCATGTCGAATGTGCGAGAAACTTTCAAATGGTTCCGATCGCCGCGGCGCGCCGTAATAATACGTAATTCGCCACTATGCATACATATATCATGCGGTGATTGACATATATGTTGTATGCATTGTTGCAGCTGCCGATATTTTCTAATAAAATATAGCAATATTTCGAGAGCCATAGAAACGCGAAGAACGCAAGAGCAAAACGCATGAAAATGCTTGAGCGAATGACCAACGATTACAGCTTGCACCAGGACACGCATTTCTCTCAGATGCCCTCACGCTTGTCCACCACATGGCGAACTTGTACGCGAGATGGCGAATGATCGATCAATTCTATGGCGCCGCCCTGTACCTGTTTCTACTGCACAAAGAAAGTCGCCGGCTTATCTAGCCGCTGCTCGACACGACACAATGACCCGGTGACAGCGACCGATTTTAGTATATCGCATATATCGCATTTTATACGTTGTTAGTACTGCATCTGATATTGCGACTGCCTGTATCTCCATTAGGCGTTCGAGTCACCCGTGGTTTTAATTATGCGATAAGACGTGCGTGCGGACGTTGGACGAGACACAGATAGAATTTGAGGCTATTACCTCGGGAGATGTTAAACATTCAAGTGTAAAAGTAAATCGAATTGAGAAAATTTACAGCCGTGTTGTGCAATCGTTAGAATTCCTAATCAAAAATTACTCTTGTTGATTTAGAATGTGCTGGGAATGATGATGCAATGATGCTGGAACTACTGATTGCGAGAAGTAGGCTACCAGTACGCTAGTAATAGAACCGTAGTAAAATACTGATGTCTGAGGAACCAAATGAATACTAGTGAGATATGCTGGGTCATTAATTGTCGTACAACAGGGTCGTTTGTCCAGGTGGTAAGCGACAATTAATTTTTCGGAACAGGCCGTTCCAACCTCCCGGGAATATTCGCGAGACTGGCAGGACCGAAACGAGACACCTTTTGAAGCGCCACGCGGCACCGCGCCACGCCGCACCGCGCCGTCTGTCAAGGACTCTGGGCAACGGAAAGTGGCTGGAGTCAATTCGCACGGTCCGCTGGACTTCCGAGGCAGCCTCATTGTCGGTCGATTAGCGGCATGGTAAACGACGCTAATCCGAAAGGAATCTCACGTTCGATGCTCCGCGCGAGGTATCCATTATCTTCTCGCGCTCGGCTCCGCCGATGGAAATGGTCCACCTGTCCGGCGCCCAAGATAGGATGATAAATCACGCGTTTTTTAAAGGAAACGACCGTTTTCTGCACTGACAATGAGAGAGAAAAAGATGGGGAGAGGATACCGCTGCTCTAGGCGGTCGAGAGGTTCCTCGCTGCCAGCGAGGAAGGGTGCTTGACGTAAAAAAAGAAGCGAGCGGCCAATCTTTCTCGTCTCTTTTCCTCTTGAACCTCTGGAAACTCTTTTGCGCGGAGCTCTGATCACGCGGCGATTCACCGCGTGTGTATTCAGCGGTCATCATTAACCGACTATTATATCCTGCTCTCGAGCGCCGCGCCGCACAGCGCCGCACAGCGCCGGTCGAACGACTAGTTTTTCGAAGAGTCACTACAGTTCTGCGTTCATCGTCTACTGACCGGCCGAAGAAGATATGGATGTGCCAAGAGCATTCAGACTCGACGCGTTACACTTGTTGGCCGCGCTTTGTCGAGGATCGCACGGTACATTACCGGCTCTATTATTCACCCTAAGGGGTTGTCGACGCACTCGCGAGTCTCATGGAACTAGACCGTGAAGATCGCGCGTCTAATATCGCTCGTCTCGAGTTTGCAAAACACGTCCCGAAAACAGGAGTTAACGGTGTTCCCATTGCTCGCTCCTTGCCAACTAGATACCTACGTATTACATACGCGTATACGTGCATACGTACCTACTAATCACTAATCGGTTCCTTTCATCTTGTCGGCTCTCGATCGAGTGACCTGGCAGATGACGATGCCCGTCTCTGCTCCATTGGGGATCCACGGAAAGCATCGAGCCATCCGCACCGGGCGTCTTTAATGCGTATGCGCTGGTAATGACAGGGTGCGGAGAGCTCGCAAGGTCGCGCGTATAAATATCCGACCGAGCGAGAGGAGGTAATGATTCGAGGCGCGTGTTGGCCCGGCCATAAATTCTGGGCCCATTTACGGGACAGATGCGCCGATAACTCGAGCGCGGCCTCGTGCCGACACCCCTTTCGAATCTCAGACCCGGTGAGAGCCGCGCCATGTTCCAGACCAATAATTATTAACGCGCTTGGAATAACAGTCAGCGAGGAAGCGTCGGTGGTTGAAAGAACCGAAGAACAAAACTGGAACTTGTCTTGGAGGCTCCCGGGGGCTGAACCACTTTCCATCGTGCAGACACTGCAGACGGCACCGGGAGCTCCCTCCTTTTAACGTGCTCCCCATTAAAAAAGCTCCGAGGAGAAAGCAGTGTTATGACATTTATGCCTTCGGTGATTTATTCCGCGTACCAGTGAACAGAGTCCACGGAAATTACCGAGGTCTATCGCACAGCCCAAATGCAACGGGCACCAGCCAACTATTATTATTTATTATACAGTACGTGTATACTACTATAGTATGAGAGAGCGGAGATGTGCGGCTGAAAAATCCGCTAACGACTAGGTCTGATATATGGTATGTGTATGCACCTGCCCGAGTCCCACGCGGCTCTCGGATAGGCACAGTCACCGTACTCGCGGAAAAATCCTGTGAGTGGTGCACGTGTACCAAAGAGGGACAAGAACGGACCGCAGGCGTACCGATCCCACAGTTTTAATTATGCCACCGTGGCGTGGCCCAGGAAGCGCCCTGCGGTGCACCGCGCCCTACAAAACGCCCTTCCTCAATACATATTTCCAATTATTTGCCGCTTAATTAAATATCACTCTTAATGATGCACGCGTCGCAGCGAGGAAACTAATGGAGTCCGCGCGGCACGACGCTAATGAAGACGTGGGCCGAACCGTTCGAGGTGTTGCGCTTATTAATGACAACCTTCTCTTTTTCTCGTTCGCATTTAAGCACGAGGGGCCATCCTCGCTCTTTATTCTCCGCAGTGCCAATACGGACGGTACAAGCAAAGAAACGATGACCCAGTGAGTTTGCATAAAGTGGTTTGTACTGGGTCGAACCTGCGGATGAGGCCCATTCGAGGCAGTACAAAATCGATAAAAAGCCTCGCCGAGGGTCGTTACATTCATTGCCGAGAGAGAGAGAGAGAGAGAGAGGATTGGTATCTGGTACCCTGTCAGCCGCATCCTCTCAGTTCCTTATTGTCCTGGGTTCGATTTGCTTGTATCACTGGACCTTGTTTCTGGTCTCGCGAGTCTGAAACCAGCACTGTACATATTGCGTGCACCACGAAACTAATAACACCGGTTGCTCGAGTCCCAGCAAACACGCAATTACGAGCGAAGAGAGTCTAAGGGACCCTGCTACCGTATTACGAGCCCGTTGCTCGGAACCTGCATCGTGTTCCACTTACAATTTCGTGTTCGTTGAAAAAATTGAACCCATAAAGTAACACTCTAGCAATTAGCGGTAAAGCGTTTTGCCTTTACACTCGCTTCCTCGTTACGTTTTTCAGCTTTCATTGTCAGTTCCGAGGCTGTGACTCACGTGGCGGCGACTCTCTCCCTGCCTGTGGGTGATTTCCTCTTTCGAAAGGATATCATCCCACGTCCAATTATTCGCGGCATGCATTTAGGAGAGCGACATTTAATCCGGCCCCCGGCGCGCCGGGGTCAAACGACGTCTAGGCGTTGCATAACGCGCAGGTGACATCGCGGTGCCCTGGCGCTCACAATCAGTTTATACGCGTTTCATCCCGTAGCCTGCGTGTATGTCACGTAATTACCATGCTCGGGTGGACCTCAGACACAGCACTGCGTCGCGAGTCGCGAATCGCGAATCCTCTACGCGTGGGCAAGAAACCTATCTGCATTCGACGCTGCATAAGTAGACGTGATTCTCCGTGAGTCTCTCCTTGCTGACCCTCCTTTTGATAATGATCCCTTTCTTCCGCTTCCTGATTTAAGGCCATCTCCCATAAGCCTTAATCAGATCCGACAATCGATCGATCGATCGTGCAGTTTCGTTGGATGATTTGACGATTGCAAAGGACTAGGATTACCGCGCGGAGGTGTTGTTAATATACATGTATGGTATATCAGCCAAGCACGCACGCGGATCATTCTGTCATAGTATAACTCACGCCTTCCAATCGTTCCTGATAAATAAAGGGGCTCGTAATACACCGTGCAGAGTGATACTCGTGAATATGCGAAGTGAACGATCCGTGGGTCAGGCCTTGGCGACAAGGATGTGTAGGCGACTCACGTGAATTAAGCTATGGTGGATCTGGCTTCGTAAGTGGTGCAACAGCAACGATCCCGTGTATCGGTTTGCAGCCGACGCGACGCTGGGGATGCTGGTACTCGGCGAAACAAGCACGCAACGTCGAGCACGGTTATGTTGCACGGTAAAGCCGGAAGGTACCGGGGAATAAACTCACATTCGAAACAGGTGCCGTACAGAGATCATTAGGCTTAATGAATTTAATAAAGCAACCTATTTTCTCTCGCGGCTCTCGCGGCTCTCGCGGCTCACGCGCCGCTCACGCGAGGAATTTATTACCTCGCGAGTAACAGTATTCCAGATGTAGCATAACGGAATCAGCCGAGTCCCATTCGTTGTGTATACGAAGAGGACTCGGAGCGAGCGCGGATCACTTAAAACAATCCTGACTGCACCGTCACTCCTCCGCACCGTGAATACGAGTAAGATGTGTCCCCTATTCTGGTCAAACGGGTATACTGCCCCGAAGAGCTTCCGCGACGTTCGACGACCGGCAGGGAAACTTGGCTGAGAGCGAGATCGGTATCGGCTCGTTAACCAAATACCTTTCGAACTATTACAATATTTTACCAAGTCAAATTCCTCCGCCTGGGGATCGTCGATACGCTCCGCGCGGTTTCCAATTAATTAACATATTATCCGTCGATCGGAATTGTTAGCGGGTCGAGGAGTCGATTATTCGCGGTTGCGGTTTTACGCGCGATCCATTCCCAAGCCCGAGCGTGCATCGGCTCGCAGGTGTGATCGAGAAAGTCATCGATCGGCCCGATAGGCATCTCGTGGAAAAGTTCAATCCTCTGGCGCCACGCGAACCTCGGAGGTGGGAGTGTGCCGACACACGCACCTTCCACGCACTCGCATCACCCAAGGAAATCGTAGCTGGGTCACGAGTCCTCTTGCTCCGTAAAGGTAACTCGCGAACGATGATATATGCCGATGTAAAAGTTGACCGCCCAGACACCGGGAGACGCCTTTAAAACAATACCGACCGCTTTGCTCTCAATGAGTTCACCCCGAAGAAGCCGTGGGCCGTGGTTAGGCAGTTGCTCTATTCAGTCTCTACCGTATACATCATATTCACTCTGTTCTATCCTTCCTTCCACGGCGACACGACGCGACGCGACGCGGCTCCTCGCAAACTGGCGGACTTGGTCGTTCGAGATGTGCTTTCACATACGCGTCGTGTCTCATACAAATTAATACGAAATGTTAATTGCCGATAGGCGGAGCCCGAGAGGCAGTTGGAGCGTCGGAGGTGGTGACTGCGGCCCCGATTCGAATGGGAGAGTCCGTGCGAGGAGTTACTTTGAACTTTCCCGTAATATGTACGCGTACGGAAAGGACCGGACTATAAGGCGACATCGCTCTACACATCGTACAGGAAGTAATAAGTTGGCGCATTATGGACGCGCGATTACTACCATTATCAGCGCCTGTGGCAATGAGAGAGAGAGAGAGAGAGAGAGAGAGAGAGAGAGAGAGAGAGAGAGAGAGAGAGCACACACATTGCTCTCCTCCCCTGCCTCCCTTCATTACTGCGTTCACTGTTTTAATCAGATCTCTCGTTGTCAAATGCAAATCTTTCGCTCTCGAAACACCACTGACTACTCGCTGCAATAGAAGAAATCAAAGTATGTAGTCCGTCTACTATCTTGTTTCTCAGTATGACTAGTTGACTCTACATCTTCATTTTGCGATCATCCATTCGCGTGTGTGCGGGAAGCTGGACTCTTTCAGACGGTACATGCCGAGAATCGAATCAAGCAAAGTTTACACGAGCTCCAGTGAGGCTGGTCGGCTATCGGCGTTATCGGCGCTATCGGCGCTATCGGGCATGATAGATGGCGTACCACATCGCGATAAATGACCGGATCTCGCGATGGCTCCACCGCAGGCCCATCCGCAGTCGCTTTCGGCCTGACTGCCAATCTCGTCCGATAAACATCGACGACAAAAGTATTAATTATAATTCGCTGCCGTGCTGCCATTCAATTCATTTAGCGAGAACTGGCTTGCTTCGTTCGTTCGATGCGAATGCGACGAAAACCTCGGCGCGACGATTTGAGTCGTCGGAGATAAATCATTCGATGAATCCAAGTGACCAGTTTTTGCGATCACGGGTTCGAGGTGATTTCACGTCGGCCACAGGTGCCGGGACGGCCACTCTTTCCGACACTAGTTGGATGCAGCTCACGTAACTTTTAGCTGAAATTCCCTGTCAACAGTGGTCGGCAGTTCCGGAGCAAACGCTGATGATTGATGTTTGGACTAGATCGAGCGATACTGCTCGCGAGATGCAGGACTCGATGATTGATGAGAATGTCCGATAGGTTGTTACCTTAAGACTTTAGCGTCGATGGATCGAAACCAAAGCAGCGTTCCGGTAACGCCGCGGCGCACCGGGGCGTTTGCACTTGGAACGATAGACTTTAAGGAAATTACTTTGTGGTTCGATCTTGGGTGATAACTTTCAAGTTTCAAAGTACTTTGATAAAGAGTGTAAAATAGCCGTACCGCATCTGATTTGCATTCCAAAGCTTGTCCCGAGATCCTCGGAGATTGGCGTTATAAAAACCGAGATGCGTTATCACGGTGGTCTCGCCGGATACATACACCGTTACTGCGAATAAAAGAGGACGATCGGTGGAATAAGATGTCACGAGGCGGACGAGACGTAAAAATCTACGCGTCAAGCATATGGTCCCATAGAGTTCTACTCGCAATAATTACGAACCCTGCCAGCAGTACGTTTCAGCAGCGACATTTTTATCACCGCTTTTTACGAGAAGCAGTACGAAGCCCCTGCGCAATGTCGTCGAGGTGAATTCGACTAATTGCACGTTTAAAATCCTCCACGGCCTAACGACATAATCGTCCGTCTAATGGCAGGTTGCGCTCGGCCGTCGCTGTCACTGCTCCGGTGTTTATTGAATTAGTTAATTACAGAGGGGCGGAGCGCAGAGAGGCTCTGCGCACGCTGGTGCAAGCAACTCGAACTCTACCTTCCCCTTCTACTATATTTTCAACGTCGATCCTGCTCGCTTCTCTCTTCACTGATGAACCGAGCCCGACACCCCATTACGCGAAATTGTTGCTCGCTGCCACTAAGGCAGCCGCTCCCTACTCTCCCTAGCACTGTGAAATTTTCGGATTACAGGGCCCCACTGGGGTCCACTGGCTTGATTTACCGCTCGGTAAAAAGTCTAGTTGGCACCTGCGGCACCTTCGATAGTAGAAAGATAGCTCGGGACAGAAGGATCGTGACGACTCCATCCGCATTGAGGGCACGGTTTGCGAAATCGGCACTAATCGTAAGAAACTAATTGTCGAGGGGGGTAATTGGCAGGCTGTTCGTTCTAATTTTGAGCCGTGGGGCGTGGTGTAACTTGCTTCGCCAGCGAGTTCGACTCTGCTAGTTGGAGCAACTCGCTGCCTCGTTCACTCGCAACATGTTGCGAGTCTTTCGCCTTCCCTAGGGACTGCCGTGGCCCGGCACCGTACAAGTCCACTCTACCGCAACTCGATTATTGCGAGTTCGAATGCAGGAGAGTGCTTATCAAGTCATTAAGGCGCCATTATGCGGCAAGCAACGTTTGTTTAGCTAGATTCTGGGACTTTCGTTCCCCTGCTCGAGTGGATCGAGACAATCGTCGTTGGGCGATCAGCAAGGATCACCGATCGATCGTGGATCAGTTTGGAAGCGAGTCGATGTCGGGCCTCGTTCGAGCGTAGCAAACGATACGTATGATAATGCCTCGTACCCCGACGACCTCCCACGTAATAATTAAAGGGTCAAGAGGGTAATTACCCGGTACCCAGTACTGAAAAAGTGAAGGTTCGCGACTCGTAGTCTCCATATTCTCCATGTTCCCTTGTCGACCTTGGCGCTGGTGGTAGTATTCGTCGCCTACTCAATATTCCACCGGACAAGTTTGATAATGCTCTGGCGCCAAAGGTGCTGCGAGGTGAAAGAGCCGTGGCCAATCGATCACAACGGGTCACTCTATTGTGTCGCTCACAATCAGATAATAAGATATAAATATAGCTTGTACTCTAAGGGAGCCAACAGGGTCTGCGTAATCCTCAGGATTTCTAATTCCGTAGGTTATGGCAAGTTAGGACTCGGTTAGGACCGAGACCGACGGTCCGTACTACGGTTGCGGCCGCGTACTCTCCGCGACTCCTACGTTCGTGATCTCGTGTTGACCGTTCCGCACGAGTGCGCGGTACACGATCCTGTCGCGGACGCTTACGGATCTGGAAAAAGCTTGTGCCGGAGCCGGGGGTACGTAGGAAGTAAACACGTCGGATTTGAACGCGAGCGCGGAAAGACGCTTCGCGGAAAGACGCTTCGCGGAAAGATCGCACATCTTGGAGAGGTGCTGTAGATCGTTTGTCGCGATAGCGGAAGCCGAGGTCGCTTCGCTATTGATTTCGATGCACCACTATGATAAAAGGGGATTGTATCCACCATGAGGCTATTATGCTCGGTCGACTTTTGCGCTAGTCTTTTATAACTGTACGTTGCGTAGAGTTTCTACGAGTATTCGGAGAAAGAGAGGCGATTAAGGACTTTCACTCTGATTGTGAAAGAGATAGACTTGATCGCGATTCCAAGGAGACTGCTTCTGTCACGGAACTCTACGGCTCAATTAGTCTCGCGATGGGATCGCGAGAATAATTACCGGGCACACGCGGCTACGCACGTGCCCGGTAACGCCGCGCGCCGCGCGCCGCGCGCTGTGCTGCCCGCGTTATCAATCTCCGCGGAACCACCAACATCGAAATCGCTGCATTTCATCCGGCCTCTTTTCCTCCCCCCTCCCATCCCCCAAGATTCGTTACGCTCGTGCGCCTACTTCCAAGGCAATATCTCACTTTCCGCGGCTCACCATCAGTTCGTCGACGAAAACGGTGTGTTACGACTTGCCCCCAATGAACAACGGCTTCAGCCGTAGTGCGGACCTCGATACTTTTTGCGATACGCAAATTTTTCGGTATCGCTCATTCTAACCAACAGCCAAGACCTTTTCTCACGATTCCTTTTCTAACGATCGGACGCGTCAAGAGCTACACAAAAGCGAATGCGTACCGTGGTATACGCATGGATGTGAGTGGATAGTGTGGAAAGACGCCCGGAGGAGGTCTGCATTGTGCGCACGTCGATTCGTAATCTAGATCAGGAATTACTTTTATCATTGGCACCGGCTCCACCGTTCGTTCGATAGGTGTGTGTGCGGTGCACGCGCGTCTAACGATCGCTTTTGTGCCGATCGCGGTGCAATCATCGCCGACCACGAATAATAATCATGCCACGACGAGAGTATCTATCATAGTGCAGCTGGGAAAAAGTGTGGCACTGCCGCACCGCCGCACCGCCGCACCGCCGCACCGCGAGAGTGAAATTTAGTAGCGCGAGCGGCGATACATTATGCTTTGATGATCGGCAGGTACTAGATTGCCCTCTCGAATTCGCAGGTAGACCGGCACGAAATTCCACCCCCGATACGATCTACCGATATTAGTCGCTCGATCGCGCCGCCAGGCCGTGATTTCCTCGGATAACCGACTTTAATATCGAGAAACGAGCCGCTCGATCGCCTCGGTCTCCTGTTATTCGCAGACAGTACTGCGCCAATAATGATCCCGTAAGAATCCAGATCGAATCGACCGAGTCGAAAAGTCAACTGTTCGATTCACTCGGCTCACTCGGCTCGCTCGGCTCCACTCTATGCAAATACATAATAAGAGTGGCGCATGTTGGGAGTTGGGAGCAACGGTGTGGACCTCGTTTAAAAGCTAGATCGGCATAGAATGCTGATCGATTATCGGCGGGCACGGTCGGCCATTACGAGCTCCGGTTTAATTAATTTTCTGTAATCGCGGTAACGACGTTCCGATCGATCTTGCCGGTAACTGGGGGAGAGAAGGCATCGCAGGAACAAGAGAAGGAGGAACGGAGAGGGAGGCGCCATGCGGAGGTGGAAAATATCGCCTCCTGGCAAAACGGGTTCCTCGGATTAACCAACACGCGCGGTGCCGATCGATCTTTTGCGAAACACGGCCAATAATATGTCCGAGGCCCCGTCACGACTCGAGTTGATACATCTGACTCGTGCATACTCACTCGTGTATGTACTTGTGCAGAGTGTGCGCGAGTAGCGATCGTTGACGAAAATGTACCCGTGCGGACAACACGAATAGCCCAGGCCACTGGGCCGAGTGCCAGTGAACGCGTGCTCTTTTCATCGTCGATTAACTTTAACCAATAGTCCTTCGGAGCGTGACGAATCAATTATAACATTTATAACATATGTACGCGAGAAAGCAACTTTGCGGAATTGACTTGACCGACTGCTTCGCCTTGTCGCTTTGAATGCCGGTCGACTCAAGCCCTTAGTCACTCACCACCGGCTTGTACGACTGATCGTATTATGAATGTACCAGCAGTATCCTGCCTCTCTTGTCTCTCTGCTACTCGTCCATAGAGTAAAATTGGCAAGAAAACTCTTAACGATATCGCGCTCGAATAGCGAAGAAAAAAGTCGGTTCCCAAGTTCGAGGCCCGACTGTCGAGATAATTACCGAATCATCGTCGTTTCGTCACGCGGCTTGACTCACAATCGGAGGCGAGAGGTACCAGCTCGTGGGCGGCGCTCGCTTTCAATCGAAATCGCGATCAGATTAATTATCGCTCTAATCGCATTATCGGGCGATTTGTCGAGTGGGGCGTGGGGCGTCAGGCGTACGGTGCGTATGCCTGGCTCTTGTGTGAGCCTTGGCGCGGCCCGGTGCACCGCAAGCCAAGTTGCGTAAACTGGCGCAAACGCATTGCGTCGAGGCCCTGGCCCCGAGGATTTATGGGGCTCGCGGTCATGCCGGCCAATCGACTCTCGATATTCCACGAATACTCGCGAGACGAGAGAGCCGTGCTCGTGCACCGTGAGAGATCCCGGAGCGAAAAGTTTCGCGAAATGTCAGCTGGTTGAATTACACAGGGTACCGCCTCGACTTGTTTTTTCCTTTTTCTGCGGGGGATCGAGGAAATCCGCGCGCAGAATTAACGTTCCGTGCATGAGAGCCTATTGAAAATTAACGACGTGGACAACGCGTTATTAATACCGGTATTTATCGCGGCCGCAGAAAAGGAAGAGAGAGAGGAGAGTGCCCCCGCGAAGAGTTTTTCCGCTAATGCCACTCGTAATGAGTTATGCACCCCGTGGCCGTGCAAAAGTCGACGCGCGACTCAGCATGCGCTATCGAGCTTATTCGCTATTATGATGGTTATTATTCATCTCTTACGACACCTGGTACGTGTCAGGTATTGGCCCGCAGGACCATGGATTATGTCTACCCACTAAAACCCGCGAATATAGGGCCGGCTCGTTCCCGATACGTAGACCCAAGGCCCAATCCACCTAACGTCTCTATTAACGCGGCTACTTTGGTCCCCGTGAAAAATTTATCCGTGCACGCCACGCTGTTAGAGCCCTAGCCGCCACATTAAAATACTCGTACCGCTCCGTCGATGATAATGCTAAGCAGGTGTCGAGAAAAATCGCGCGCTGCAATAGTCGGGTCCTGTTGCCGCGGAAAACTCGTCCCCGTCGTCGGGATGTCGAGATGCAAACAGCCAGTCGTGCGCGCGCGCGAACCACGGCTATCGTATACATATTCCGAGCTCGTGGCCCCGTGAGCGCACCTGTACCGCCGCGAGGCCATTATTCCTCGGTTCTTACGAGCAGCAGCCCCCATTTTCGAGATTAAGGCGCCGCGCCGATGGCGCTACGCAGGAATCGATTAGCGCGCCGCATGCCGCGTGCCACGCGCGACTTTATTCGCCCGTAAATATCGGCTTAATTACGCCGTTCCAGATAACATCGGGCAAGCCGACGGTCGCGGTGGCGGTCGCAGTGGCGGTCGCAGTGGCGGTCGCGATGCCAACAGCGGTACTTGCCGCCGCGCGAAAAGTGCCAACTATCGAGTGGCTCTCGCGGCCAGGCGTACATGTGAAATGAATAACCAAACGAAACACACGAAAGGTTTCTTTCCGTAAATTTCGAGCAGACCCCCGGCCCCCGTAGCGCGGGCGGGAAAAATCGCGGTGTTACTCAGCGTGCGGTATCATATCGAGAGCAGCAACCTTATATTTTCTCCTCGTGTTAGACTGCTAGAGTACGCCGGCCGCTGGTAGATAGGGACCATTATTCTCTATCTCTTACGACACGACACGCGGATTACGTATCGGTGTGGCGCGGCGGTGAAACGCCGGACCTCGCCGCACCTCGCCGCACCTCGCCACTTCTAATATACGTATGTACTTTTAGTATTTAGATTTCGAATCACCCGGCGAAGATCGCCGAGCGCAAGATCGCGGGGCCTTATTAAATTTTATTCCGAAAGAAATATCGCCGGGGACCAGAACGAAAGAAGCAATCCCTGATTGTCCCGCAATATCTTACTCCGATCGGTATCCCGTAATACGTTCTTTCTCTGTACGAGGCCCCGGCAAAAAAGAGCGCCGCTCAGTGTGTGGTATCTGGCCCGCGACCTCATGCTTTTTTGTTATGCTACAGCGCCGGTGCACCGCGGTGTATTGCTGCCGCAGATAGCGCCCATTATTCTGCCTCTTGCGAACGACATGCGGACAATGAGAAACATGGGCCCACCCGCGGTTTAAGTGTCCCTATTGAAACGTGCAAATTCCCTTGGTCGCTGCTCCGACTGCACCGAAGCCCTCCTTCTCCACTCCACCCCCTAATCCCAGTCCTTCCAATTATCCCTTTCAATAACATATCTATCGGCAAAAGTGCTAATGTAGACGCAACGCTGCGCTGGCTCACCGCGATTAGAAAAATCGACCGATTTGCGGCGAGAAACTCGCGCGTTGACTTTTTTCAATTATCGCGCGAGCCTCATTTCGAGTGGCGTAATAAACTAATAAACTACGCGGGTAAGTACAAATGCACTGGCCCCTGATCGACAACGCGTTTCTCCTCGGGACCCTGAGTCGCACGATGCTTAACGGACGCAATATCTCGCGGTGATTATATGCGCCCGTGCTCGTACGACCGTTAAGACGATCACGCATTACCCGCGAACCCCTGCGGAGCGAAATGGGTCCATTCAAGAGGCTTTCGGAACCTCCAATACCACGAGACTCTCGTTCTCTCTCTCTTTTTCCTCTTCCCGTACGCTACGCATATTCTCGCGCCATAGTATGTACGTATAGCCGTAGGTTGTACTACACATGCACATACATACACGTAGGCAGTGCATAATGAGATTGTTCAACGAATTAAACGCCGCTCGCTTAGCATACGATCAAAGGAACTCCTCGCGGCTTCTCAGGACCAAATTATAATTTTCGTCATCGATCATGCGCTTGTCGCTAACAATAAGACTGGCTCGTTTGGACCGCGAATTTTGCAAGCTTGGTCGCAGCTTTGCTTTAACTAACTGGTTCTGCAAGTAGAATCGATAATCTAGGGTGCCGATGCTCCTGAAAGGACGGATGCATATCGGTAGACCGACCTACGTATATCGCTGGCTACACTCGACATTCGCAATTAACCAGAGTGATAGTGCGATACGAGAACGTTCGTAAAAACAGTCGCTCCCGACTGTCGTGCATTGGCCGAAAGGTGTTTCGGGTCCGTGGGCGTTTATCGAGAACATATCCGAGAGCCGGGGAGAGATATCAGAGATTCCTCTGTAAAATTAAGTGTGGAATATAATGATCAGAGCGCAATTAATTAGTATGCCGGTGGACACCAGTAATCTGCGGTCAGTGCGAGGATTATCAATTTCACGCGTGAAATACTACCACGACCGCGAGCGTAAATCATTATGGAATATCGAGTGCAACTATTCCTAACGAGCACGAGATCGTCGTCCGTCGAGCGAACAGTACGTTCCTTTGAAATCGGAGAACTTTTCATTCCCGATCGCGTCCAGCGCCAGCGCAGGCAGCGGTGCGATGGATTTCCAAGGCAGTCGTGAAAAATCTCCAACAGAGTCCCGTGGTTCGCGATAACTCTCCTGGGGGAGAGCAAAATTCGCGTTGATCGTAAATCCCAGCGAATTCTGACGTCGGCAATTTCACATACTCGAACCGAATATTTGAGCGCGGCTCGAAGCACGGGATATTTCCGATCGGCCATTCCGAACATACAATTCGCGCGGCCATAAAATTCCAACGGTCCGATTAGACTCGCATTTTTCCTTCGTCCGATAATTTCCGCGAACGCTATCAGTCTCGATCCGAACGGGAACTGTGTTTACGGGCGTTCGTGAGGCAACGGCTTAATGCGCCAAGAAATGACACTCGATCCTTCTCTCCTACGCCGACCACAATAATTAATGTAATAACGGAAAGAGCCAAGGGACACGTAACGATCTAATAACACAATCAGCAGTCGACGTCGAACTGTACGGGCGAGTGGAAATTACGGGAAAGGAATTCGGAGCAGGTGAAGGAGACACCTGAGTCTGATTGTGAGTCCGAGCGAGAATCGATGATCCTGCAATAGCAGTGGCCAACGGTGCCGAGCAACTCATACTCGAAAATAGGTACATACATAGGTATACATATAGGTATGTGTAGACGCGGCTACATGGCAAGCCGCGAGCCGCGAGCCGCGAGCCGTGAGCCAGCCGACTATCCCACCTACTATCCGCTTCCTCCGTCGAGGAATTATTTTCATACTTTCACGTAAAGTGATTGTTTGGCTCGGGCCACCGGGGTCTGCTCCCTCGAGCATGAACGGCGGCCCGGTAATTAAATTTATATCGTATCGACGTTCGCCTCGTTACACGCGCTCAAACGGAGCAAAGCCGAGATCGAGAGACCAAAGAGGAAGGATGGAGCCTGACCGTCCTGGCCTGGCTTACGCGCGTGTTCCCTTAGACCGGCGCTGTTCTCGGTGACGATTTTTCCACCCGCCAATAAATTATTCCACACACGCGCGCGATAAGTCAGACGGAAAAGTCACGATACGCGAAACGCGGAAAAAGTCGAGGGATCTGGAGACCTTTTCAGTGGGACACGTTTTGATGCAAGAGCAACTCGCGCGCGGCGCACTCAATCGAGGAGATCGGTGCCGGCGATAGCGTGCTCCTATCGCCCCGCGATCTATCACACCTTTTTTTCACCGCCAGCTTGTTACGTGTAAACAAACGCGTCAGGAACTCGAACGACCTTTTTCCTGCGTATAATGGTATCGTTAGTCCATTTCCTCAAAGCGCCTAGACGAAAGACCACGGTGACCATTCGCTACAATTTCCGAACGTTTCCCCACAGATAAGCAAGGAAGAATAATATAAAAACCACCGACGAAAAGATTTTTCTTTATTCCACTGAAAGAAAAGTCGCAGCAACGTTGCATAAGAGAGCGCGATAAGTAGTCGGAGACATGCAAGATCAGACATCTCGCGTATGAGTCAGCTGTCGCGGAAGAGAGTCGCACGTGACAATGTATGTATCGGGTGACTGACATTAGCTAGACGCGACTTGCGACACTTTAGGATCATCGACCGATCGACGACCGTGGCAGTTTGCCGGCGCAAGCTTCGCCGACAAAATTTATTCTTTTGTCTCGAAGATTGCCTATCGATGGTTCGCGCTCGCCGAGTAAGCCATCCAGCCAGTAGGCGAGAATCCTTTCATAAACGTGCCGCTCCAACAAACTGCCTCAACTGAACGGACCTACGTGCACTGTACGTACACGTTGAACGTATGTACTATACTGTTGGGTCCTGGAGAAATGAGCCTCTCGGATGGCGGATGGGCAAGAGGACTACGCGTTTGGCTACGCTTTTGGCTACGCTTTTGGCTAGTTGACCAAGTGGCGAACTCAACTAGAACTCTGTTCGCGCTATTGCCCTGGCATAGCGTGTCCTCGTCGCGGTTCGATGGAAAATATGAAACAATCAGCCGGTGCTAGCACACGCTACGAATAAAAGGGAATTCTGACTGATTTATCTTGAGGGTCCACTAGGTAGGAGGGTAAAACACGGACACAGCGGGTATACGTTCCGCGGCGTGGCCCGCAACGTGTTTCACGCTAACTGGCTTCGAAAAATGATCCGTTTCCTTCGGCTGAGCGGGGTGTCCCAAATTAAAAGTCTACGCTACACATGCACGCTACGATGCAAACACTCGCTCGGTCAGTTATGTTACTGACTGCTTACGGGACAATTTGGGAGTGACTTTAATTGTGACGAATGCACCACGGGTTTCCAATAATAACGCGCGCCCACTTGGAACTAATCAAGATGTTTTACGGGAACGTTACGCGCGTTCCCCTTTATAATGGAGGACGCGTCTAATTTCTTTTAATCTCTTTTAATTTCACTGGGCTTCCAAGTGAAATACGGTTTTGGTAAAGTTTAATCAGTTACGTGCTTGACGCGATCCCGCATCACTCGTAAGTTATCTCGTCCACTCAAGTGCCCGAAACACGTGTAAGACGTATACGGTGATCAGATTCCCTGGGCTCGTTCTGTTTGCACACCCGGTAAACACAGTAACTATCCGGCGAGCAGCAAATCACAATGGTTTAGCGCACCGCTTAACAGATTGTGTCAAATTGATCCGGCGCGTATGTATGTAGGTACGTGCGAGAGCGTAGGAGAGCCACGCCGAGCCGAGCTGCGCCGCGCCGGTCCACCACGATGGAGCTCCTATTGCTATCGCGTGTAAATCACGCTCCATAGTGGTATTGGCTATCCGGCTATCTGAAAACTCGATCGCCGCGCCGATCGAATAAATTGCCGCGCTCGTGGATACACGTAATGATATCCGAGGGTTATGAGGAAACCTTTCCTGTTTACGTGCGCTGCTTTGCCCATTGTTACGCCACTAAGCAGTCATTTCTACCGCGGATACGCCCCCTGAAATTCGAGAGCAGAATGCTCGGGAGCACGACTACCGATCGGATAGGAGACCTGCACTCTGATTGCACGTTAATTCCGACCGACCCGTGGTCCTTGAACAATTGGCCCGGGGTACTTGTGCCAATTCCCATAAACTTTTCAATCAACTAACCGGCGCTATCTCGGAATTTGCGAAAACACTCCGGAGGATATAAATTGTCAGAGTAAACGATACGAAAGTATAGAAATGAGCCGTAGTAAGCCAGGATGTAAATTTCATGTCCATTTGAGTTACTTTTCATTAAGGGCAATGCAATGGCACTGTTCAATTGGGTGCGCCGGAACGTATTCTAACGCGCCCGCAGATCGAACTGGAACAGGTTGGAGTTTAATGTTCGCCTGCGACGCGACGCGACGGTAGGAATCGAATGAAATGCTGTTTGGGCTTGGCGCGTTCGCCGAGCATTGAATCTTCCCAACGCCCACCACGTGTCGTCGATATACTCGTGGCTTTCCCCATTTCTATCCTTTTTGCACTTTGTGTACATTCGAACTCTGCACTCTTTAGTACGCCAGCGCCGCGTGACTCAGTGGAATCGCATCCCCTCGAGAGACCTGCCGATAAATCACTCGTTCGTTCAGGGGTAGTATCCGTTTGTACGAGCCGCGTGGATAGTTTACCGCTATCATTTCGCGTCTATTAAGACCGCGTTATACTTTACCCTCTCACTCACTAAATTATTATCGCCCTTTAATTACATTTGCCGCGCGCGCGCAGAGATAATTGTAAGTCGCGGCAGTACAATAGGTCGCGGGTAATTACCCGGTGCATTACACGAGCGTAAAATATCGACATATATATCGATCGGTGTGACGGGATTGCAAAATCCGGCCCGTATAATTATTTTCCGTTTATTGTTTTCTTGCCATTGGCAGTTTGCACTCGAGCGACAGATTTACCTTAGGCTTCGATCGCGATCGTTAATCAGTTGGTTCGCGCGACTTGTCTCGGATCGAACCGTGGCTGTGGATCGTGTCAGCGGCACTAAGGGTCAAGGAAATCACTACCCTTACTGGCGTGCGGTGCGGCGCACGCGATGGCCGATGGGCGATGGTGTAACGGTCGAGTGTTGACGAGTGACATAAATTGATTGTGTTCGAAATCGAGTTTCGCGGCGGAAACACAGCGCGCGATCGGCATTCGCGGAACTTTAGTGCTCGTTGTGTAAGTGACCCTTAACGACACGAGGCCCCAGCGAGAGAGTAACGAGCGCCACGGTGCACCGCGCTGGCCTAAGACCGCCGCGCCGCCGTGTGCAAAGGATCGGCGCGGCGCAGCGCGGCGCAGCGCGGCGTCGCGTCGGCGTCAACCTGCGTCCATGTCCGCGAGATCGCAATACAGATTTGCGCTCCGCAGAACCCGTGAGCGGGAAGGCACGCGCATTGCTCTCTTATCGAGCCACGCTACACTCGCGATCAGACACTCCTCCAGGAAAATAATGAGCGCCGATAGAGTGCACTTGGACCGTCCTCCTTATACGTCTGGCATCTAGCACCTTCATACGCGTATTTATGCGCGTATTCTCCTCCACTGCGCGACTATTTTTTCGCGGGGTGCCTCCACGCTCCTGCGAGACCCACTTCCGGGTGGGTCAAGATACCGACGACCGTCGGGCTGATAGCACGATCCAAGAGGGCCAAACAATGCTCCGCCACGAATTGCACAAATCCTTCAATTTGATCTTGTATATCATTGGGAGAGATCTAACTGGATGTCTGCAACATTATCATCCTATTCTCATTTGAAAGACAGTTATCAGGAATCGGATTCATTTCCTCGGCTCTACTCTACTTAACTCGATCGGTATACACAGAGAGCAATCCTCTCCGCTACGCTTTTCAATTCTTCTCGAGCATTAATAGCAGTCTTAACGAAATTACACCTCATTACCGTCTCATAGGTCACAGAGAACTGAGAAACCAGTCGGAGGAAAGTGCATCCATCCAGTCGTGTTCGAGAATTCCACGGGTATAGAGAGAGCACGAGAGGAGCAAGACAAATTGTCGGCGCGTGATCCCATCGGGCTCGCAGATCGAGCTCGCAGATCGGGATCGCGATGATCGTGAGACGGCGCGCCAGCGACGTTTGTATATCAATTAAGGTGAGGAGTGAGGAGTGAGAAGTGACGAAGAGACGGTTGAGGGCGAGAACGAGGGCGAGAGCGAGAGCGAGAGCGAGGGCAAGGGCAGGGGTAGGCGCGTTAATCAAGTATCGACCGGCGCGGCGGCGGCAAGCCTGTCCAACTGTCCTCTAATTTCGTGGCTGCCTCTCTCGAGGCCGATAATAAAGATCGCCAGCCACTAACTGGTATCCGCTGGCAAACCCGTTTCAAGTCCGCGAGCTGACGAACCTGAAGAACCCCAGGGCAAATGCCATCGACGTTATCACCCTCAAACTCCTTTACACCTAAACACACCTCAGTTCTATCCACGTGACAGTAGGGTTTTTCCAAAGCGCTAATTGTGCAAAGGCAATGGAATGCACCCGAGAAATGCAAATTTACACAAGTGGACTCCGACCAGTTGCCACGGTAGTTCAAGTCTATTGTGCGAACCTGGCTAGGTTCGCTTGTCACCTTTAATAGTCAAGAAAAATAGTGACTTATAAAATTGGCGCCGGACGGTGTCACGAATCAAGGAATTTTTCTACCTGCGGCGCATACCGCAAATCTATACTGTCAGAGTGCCCACGCGGCGTGAATTATAGAACTGCTCCATAAGTGGCGCTAAGTTCGATTTTTCCAATGGTTAATTTTGATGCTCATTGTCAGTTCTCCGGTAACGAATAGTCACCGTATATCTTGGGAGTGGAGTGAGTGGAAGAAAGAGGGAACTCGCGCACGGGGAGCCGACAAGTGACACCGTAAGTACCGTTAATCCTATTAAAGGAGGACTAGCTCGGACACAGCTCGGCAGTCGGCTGAAATCGATACTTACTCAGGGTAATCGTATTGGGTCCTGAGAACGCGCCTGTTATTTCTCTAATCCACCTGTAGCCGGGATCCGATATAAGCCGCGAGTACCTCTGATTCTCGATTCTCGATTCTCGATTCCACACCTCCGACCTCCTTTCCGCAGGGATCCACCGGGCGCCGATCGACGGTCAGGATTGTCCTCGCGCAATTAAGGCGAAATAAATCGCGTTTTCCTGTCGGACGCGACGCAGCCACGCGCGATCCAGTTTCGCCCTGGATAATATTTCCTCGTTACGCGCTCTCTTATTATGCGATATAATAGATAAATCAATGTCTCGCGAGGTCCGTTATATTCACCGCGCGTCCGCGCTCGCGCGCGCGCGCGAGTGTGTGTTTGTGTGTCTCGAGATCATCCTTGACCGATGATCAAGTTTGCCGTCGCTCGAGAACCGTGAGTCGCTACTCCCGTGCGTATGCCCGTGCGTGCTCCCGTGCGTGCTCCCGTGCCACGGTTAAACTGCCCCATTGTGACCGATTTGCATCTGGCAATGGACCGCGAAAAATAATTCCAGTCCGTTTATACGCCGATCAATCACCCTAGCGGAGCTCGTTTGCGAAGCACGGTAGAATATACACCTCCTGACCTGTCGTAAAGCCCGAACAATCGCTCGTATTACTGTATTACCGCGACAAGGATTACCCTGCTCCAAGGCGACTGTCGGTCGACGGGATACAAGTACAACCGGCACAGTGGCACATTATTCCACAGGATTGTCTCGTGAAAAATATAAATAAAAACAGCTCGGTGGTTTATTCAAAAATTAATTACACGCTTCGGTCGCTGACGTAGCCCTCCCGTCCTTTTATTCGTCCGGTTTCGCCGAGTGATAAAGACAGTATCGCCGGTATTATTTTCCTCGGGAATACCGCTAGTTGGCTAATTATAATCGGCCGTGCGACGACAAAGGGAATATTTCGTTAATAACAGAGGGACCCCGCCCCCTCCCCCGCTCCCTGTCGCGAGTGATATATTTTTTAATACGCCTCTTAACCCAGAATGCGGCCTCCATGGGCGGCTTGACCGTCGACGGCAACCCCCAATGATCCTTGCAATTAAATATTTCAGGTGAACCCAGCGACGTGCTTTACTGCCGCGTCGACCAATATTTTTCTCGGGTATCGCTGCGCACCGTGGTCGCGGCATCGATCGTATATCACCGACTGTGCCCTGCTGCTGAAACACGTAATTAAGAACTCGCGCGAATATGGTGGCCCCACGATTGCATTCCCAAGTTACTAGGGTGTCCCGACATGATTGTGCTCTTGAGTTTGGTTGACGGGCAAACAGCGTTCACTCCAACAAACGTAGCCGGCCGAAGATGAAGGAAGCAGAAGGAGTTATGTACTTTGATCGGAGGCAGTCGGATACGACACGTACAGGTTCACCTACGATGAGATCTCCTCGAGATAGCACCCCGTAACACCTGGTTACGTTTGACAGGAGGTATCAAGCCCGAAGCACGAAATCGAATTAAGCGTTTCGAATAAATTTGTCTTGGCACGAGGATGATCAGGAGGAAAACGATGCGAAGCGGCTGCTGGCCATCGACATAGACGAATCGAGTGCACCCTCGCCTGAAGGCGACCGAGTCCGCGTGCGTGGGAGTGGCACATTAGAAAATGCCACGATGCGTGCTGGCTGCTAGCTGTTGCCTCCTGCCCGCTGGCAACCTCAGCATTACGGTCCTTTCGTTACACGGCAAAACGCGCCAGTCATTCCGCACTCCTCGTCAGGTGGAAATTTCCACGCTCGCTCGAGGGATGCTCCACTCGTTCTTCGCGGCGGACTTTCAGGAAGGATCAATTAAATTCCTCAAACGAAATGAGTTACGGCAGCGATAAATTGCCTTGGCTGCCCGGGAAAAATTCACTCGGTAGAATCTAACCAACTACTCTTGGTTCCTATAGTCTATCTCTCTCTTTCAGAAAAGTTCCTATAAATTACTCCAACGATCCACCTAACGTTCTGCCACTCATTAACGTAGCCCGCCGCTTAATTGCGTGTTTGTTGTTTACGATTTAATAAATTAGTCGGTGCCCGCGGTTTGCTTACTCGGTAATCAAGGCGCATCTTTCGACGCGGTGCCTTCGATTGCTTTGTTGGATCGCGCCGTTCAAGAGCCAGAGTGCCGATTCCACCGCGTGCGGCGATTTCCGCATCGCGAGCGATCAATCATCGTGGATCGCGGAAAGAGCGCCGATGCGTTCCAGAAGTACTGATTAGCTGGAATCGTTCACGCGTCATTAATGCATCACGGCTGTCGGGGTTAATTAATTGTCTTTCGCGCAAGAACATACCACCACCGTCCAACGGATTTCTCCTCTCTTCTCAGTTACGTAAAAAGGAGTATGTACTATTGTACGTAAGATGTCTAATCACGAACGATTACGTAGCGGGCGGTCACTGGCCGCACGTAAATTCTCCGAAATGCCGAATGACTCGTTTAGATACTTTCCGCCCCATAAAACGTTAAATACCTTGATTAGCCATTAATATCAATTGCAGCCAGTTGCGTTCCGGGAAAGTACCTTATCCGCCAGATAATTGCGGGCTCATTCCATTCACCTTTATTAGAGAGACCGTCTCGGTCAATTTCGTCCAATCAAACGATACGGGTCCACCCCGATCGTTATCTTCTAATCCACCGACGAATTTAGGCCTAGCTGGACCACACCTGGCTCGATGCGGGTTCACCGACGGGTACCGTGAACACCCAAACTATCGATTCGTCGTCGATCGATATGACCCGCAGGTAAGTATGCAGGTAGCCTCACGAAGGAATTTCGCTCTTTTCACCCAACAGAGATCTTCTCCGGAGAGTCTTTCACCTAATTATCCCTGATGAGGAGAAATAGAAGGAGTCACGCCACCTGAGAATACTCAGAATCGGAGAGGGTGCATATTGAATCCCTCGGTCCCAGTTGCGTTCGCAGGACTTGTCCAAATAATTCGACAAGTGTGTGAATGCTAAGGGAGGGAGCAGTCACCAAGATGAATGGGAGATTCGAAAAAGCAAAAAAATACTCGAGAGCATATTTGACCCGTGATTTTTCCCATGCGAGGCCTGCTGAAAAAGCGACTCGATAATACTTGTGGACCGGTTCCGTGCAAATCTACCACCCTCCAAATCGTCAGTGGCCTGGAAACATCGGCCACTGACGGCCGGTGGTAGAAAGGTCGAGGGGAGTCGAGCAATATGCCTCGTGCCAATATTATCGGCTGCCTCCCTCTCGCAGTGAGCCTTAACGACCAACTACGGCGATGCACCAGTCCCACGCTCACGTGGGGTCACGTGCCACTTTCGGAACCTGCATGGTGCACCAGTCCGTGTGATTCTGCGAGAAATGCTCTCCACCCTCCCCACTGCTTTCGCCGATCATCTCCCTCTCTAGTCCGTGAGATTGATTCACCCCTATTCGCAATCGGTGCTACAATAACTGCTCTATTATAGAAAAAAAATATTCCAACCTCCGACTTGTTCATCATGGTTCCTTTGAGTTTCCTAATGAATAATCAACGTAGCGCTTCTGCCAAGTACAATGGAGCCATTGGAGCCGAAAAAAAAAGTTTGTCACGAGACCTTAGGCCTTAAGTATACATCAGACAGCACAAGTTCGGCAAGCGCGCGTCAAAGAGATTGAACGAAACGAGCAGACAATGCCGACTTCCGCTGTGTCGAGCGCGACTTGGTCGGAGTCGCGCGTTGCCCTAAGTGAATTGCAGTTAATCCATCAGCCACCCCGGAGACTTTGAACGGAGAGAGGAAGAGCAGCAGAGGCGTCGCAATGTGTCGCGCCAGTACGCGGGGTTCGCAGAAGAAGCAGCTTCCGATTGGCACGAGTGGCTTCCTCTTCCCTTCTACGGCACATACAGTGTATATCTACATACGCGTGTCCCGGTGATCTGATTCACCGGCGGATGTGCGTCATAGAGGATTTCTAGACGATTGAGCTAAGTGCCAGTTCGCGATCCGCACCACGGTACCCGCCCTGTCAGAATTTATCTCGCACCATTTGCCCCACTTCCATCGTCCCCGCCACCCACCAGAACACCACACCCCCCTTCCAATTCGAGTGATTAGTCGGTCCTAATCAATCGCGATATAAATTTCCCATAACTCTGGGGACCACGACCTTACGACGATATACCAACAATCTCGCGTAACCCAAAGTGGTGTCCCGTTACATATCGGTGGATCGACTGGTGTTGGGCGTAGGGTGTAGGGTCATTTTTTCAGAGGGTTTCGCATACAAGGCAGACAGTGGCAGTGGCAGTGGTACTCGTTACCAGCAACAAATGCAGCCTCCAAATTAAGGGAGTATACGAGTACAGTGTCCCCAGGGGCCTGGTTAGGATGCAATGTCAGCGACGCGACGATTTCATTATGGTTTGCAGAGAGAGAAAAAGAGTATGGGGGAGAGTGTCGCCGGCATATGCGCTGCGTCTCGCATTGTTCGCGGAGCTTAAAAGCAATTGTAATGAGCACGGAATCCGGCCTCGCGTGTGGGAAAGGTACACAGTGGTACACACGCATCACGGACTCCCGTGGGGCCCCGTGGGGCCCGCGTGCCACAGTGGTTTGACCGACTGCCAAACTTTATTAGCTAGCAGATAGCTCGTGTTACGGGGGAGATCGCGTATCGCGTTGTCAAGAAGCCCTCCTCAAATAGCTTCAGGCTGATGAGCACTTGGAGAAAGGGGTCGATACTGCTGGCTGGAAGATAGAGGATGGACGATGAGTCAACGGAACCTGTTTTTATCCTGTGCTCCAGGGAACCAGGCTACAAAACCAATGTACCCTTGTTTTAAGATGGCTCCTCTAATGTGTACACGGCAAACGTATGCATTAATCGAATCGCTCGATGCACAGTAAGTAGACGGTAAGTAAAATTTTCAATCGTCCGTCGGTGTAATTTGAGCTGTACGATAGAGCGAAGCGAGAATTCTATAGCGAGAGATAGCGAGAGATCGTTCAGCCGGATGTCTGATCGGTACGCGTGTTGCAGACTCGTGCTGCACGCGACAACGGATAAACGGATGTGCTCTTCATTTCCGCGAGCCACCGAGATAAAAGCAAACAATAGCTACGAAATATGGTTCTCAGAGGGTGGTTTGCTGCGGAGCGACTATCGTTCACGTGACGCGCGGTCAGAATTGAATTATACGAATCCGGCCACTTCTTGCCACGTGCTGCCGTGCCCGTGGTTCCTGCTGGGCATCCACGGTCTATCAACGAACAATGGTCCAGCGATAAGGCGAAAAGCACACCCCTTGGCACAAGCCTTGCCGAAATGTCTCGCATCTCCTGAACTCTCATTGTCAGACAAGTACATACTTGGCCTATTTCGCATCGTGCGTGACTATGAGGCGTTGCCCTCTTTCAACTGTGTAATAATTTTCCCCAAGGAACGAAGATGACTTTGATCGTGTAGCATCCTTGCGATGCAGGGAGTAATCAGTGTTTTGCTAGTACATATCCTGTTGTCCTGCGGTTTCGTCCTTCCCACGGCCATCGTGACACTGTGTCGAATCCGCGGATGGGTCGATGGCTACCAGACACACCGAGGCCGAGAGGTGAGATCGCGGACAAGTCCGAGTATTACAGAGCACCGACGCGACGCCGACGATGGGAACGGTCGGAACGAATCTGAGGGCAAAACGTGAACGCTTCGTAGCCAATACCTATACCCGACCGTGCGCTTCAACAAGAACACAATGTTTATAAATATGGCCGCTTGCTACTTTCGGCTTTGCCCCTCTCTCTCTCTCTCTCTCTCTCTCTCTCTCGCACATATACGTACATGTCAGAGCATTCTGCTAACATTAGGAGATTCACAGCAACAATTCAACTATGATGCCTGATTCGATAAGTCTCCGTGGACCGAGATACTGGCCAAGTCGTTCACACGCGAGATCATGGTGCTCCGGTCAGCAAGAGCACACCCCATCACAATTACATAATTCGATGCACCCTCGAGTATCGAGGACCTGCGGCACACGCGGCCCCATAGATCCACGCATGCACGCGTACCCATGGGAACCGGTAATGAGATGGTGGTCATGGTTTCCCACCCTGCGAAGGTGGCACGGCTACGGGGGCATTCGGACGACTCTGCCGGTCTCTCCTCTCTTTGGGGATGATACGGACCCGCAGGACCCCCTACAGGCTTTGTCAACAGCGGCAATATGCTACCGCTCTATGCGCCAAGATCTATGCCAGCGCATAGCCAACCTGTGGGAACCTGTGGGAACCGAAATCGTCCGATGAGCCGGCTATCCCAAATACAGAGGCTTGACGCGTGTTTTTATTAAGTGGCTTATGCCGCAATATCCATGAGAAATCTGCTACTAGAAAGGCGTACCTACCCGAGACCCCGGGAGAAAGTTTGACTCAATTCCTCGTTTCCCTCTTTGTCTGATTCTTCTTGTTGATCTTCTTTGGTACACGTGTAGTTAAGGCGTCAGGATGGGATGGCGATGGCGATGGCGATGGCGATGGAAATAATTACGTTCTCTCTTTCGGCGAGACAAACTATCTTGTATCGCATCATCTCCGGGCCTTGCATCGCGTAGATTCCACCTGCAAGTACAGGATAACGGGTATCGATAAGCAATAAGCCTTTGCCGACTCTACCGCCACGGGCGTCCAGGATTATCGCGCACTTTTTGCGGGCATAAATCACTTCTCTGTTTATCTCGTCACGTGGGATCCTCGCGGTTGGATTGGAATCGCTCTTGAGCGACGTCGCCACGTGCATCTCTCTTTCGCTTTCGGCCACTCCCGAAGCAAGAGCGAAAATGACGCTGACGCAAACACGGGAATAAATTAATTTCGCTCATTAGCAAGTTTACGAGCGCGCGCCGACTTTGTTGCGTGCACGATATCGCGATCTAACTTGTCCACGGGTTCTTTTCTATGGGCCCATGTTCGATACGTACATTGTTTCTGCGGAACAATGATCGCGAGAGAGCGTGCGTGCCGAAGGCGCCTCACTGGAAAAGGGGGCGTACTAAGTGGGTCATATTAGCGGATTAATTAGCCTCGGTTACGTGTGTTACGAGGGATCTTATAACGATCGCGGCAAACAGCCCGTACTGCCGCCGATAGGCGATCGTGAAATCTTACGGAGAGATACCATTAGCCGGTGTAACTCTCGGCTTGCTGGACACGCGAACGATATTACCGGGACTACGAGCCCGGAATTGATATACCCATTGATATACCCATTGATATACCCATTGATATACCCAGTCTAATTAGAGGCCTACGACGAGCGCGGAACACTATTCTTCAATAGCCGAACGCTAAACGCTACGGTGTCGAACATGCAGTTCCTTCAGCCCGGAATAATAACACGTCCAGTACATATTACGGGCCGCGAGCCCTGAGTTATGGCAACGAAGATAATAGAATTTCTTTGATTGGACCTACTCGCCGCGCCGCTTCATTAGGGCCTCAGATGCGTAAATTTCGCTTGATTGGGTCGGTAAAACCCAAGTGAGAGTTTCCGCCAATTTTTCGCTAGGGGAGGCAGCGTACGAGTATCTCGCGCGTAAAACTGGGTCATATCGGTAGATTAATTAGAGCCGGTTAGCAACAGCGTTACCAGCGTGGTCTTACAACCAACCGCTAATGGGGTATCGATACACAATCAAGAAATCTCCGAGAGATATCATTAGCTGGTGTAACACTCGTACCGCGAACGCACTGTCACCGGGTATCGGTCGGACTAATGAAGCCGTATTAATTAAAAATTGACGCTCGAAGCTCTGCCTCGCCATCGACACGACGCGACGCATTACAACCGCTAATGGTGACAGGGTCCAGCATGTTTTTTTGATAGCTGGCTTGCCGCGATAAGGCGATCTCGCGATGCCACGACACCTTCTCTGTCTCGCTCTTCCCAAACGACACGGCCACGGCCGGCCCCGTTATGTATTGCGTCGGACGTTTACTCCCCAATAATTTATGGCAGCGATCTCGCGATGCTTTATGCCGCTGTAAATCAGATTAGGATGTTTACGGGAAAACTCGAAAGTCACGCTTTTCGCGCTCGATAGACGGAGATGCTGGGAATCGATCCCTGGGTCACTGGGCCTCGAGATCATTCGAACGGGAACAATGAATGATCGAGCATGCACATAACTTGCGCTTCAAGTCTATCTACTCTATGCAGCATAATTGAACGTATTCCACTTGTTCCGCCGAGGCGAGCAACCGCGGAGATCACGTTTTATTAGAAAGGTTGTCTTACGAGATACCAAACGATGCCATTAGTTTCCGACTGGTCGCAGCGACATCGACAGTCAAGAGGTAACCAAACTTGAGGGTTCGGCGACCAACTGTTCCTGACGTCTCCCGGAGCCTGAGATTCGCGGGATCGGCCCTGCTGTCTCGCGATCCTCGTTTCCTCCGTCACGTGTCGCGAGGAGTCAACTGTCATCCGCAGCACGCGAGACTCACGTGGCTATTGTTGCGGCACGCGGCGACGCGGCTTGCGCTCGTACCCTTTTCAGAACTATTGTCTGCAAATCAGTGCCGATCGAGTACTCGTGGGACGGACAGGAGTTTCGCGAGCGATTGTCTATCCGCTCGTCCTTAGACTCGAGCCCGGCTCTTCCGGAGCGAAGGGACATTCTCGTTAGTCGCGCAGGTTCGCCGTGAGATCTTTGCAGCTTGCATTATCCAATACAGTTATCTGTACAGTGCGCAACTCACACTGCATACGCACACGCGTGCAACCGTCCAAGTGTGCGGTAAGAGGCTCAAGACCGAAACGCCGCGCCGCGCCTCGTCGCGCCTCGCCGGCGTAATTATATTGTTCCCAATTCAATAAAATGCTCGTTATTTATTGCCCTCGCTTGCCAAATGTTGTAATAAAATGTAATGATACGGTATCGGCGAGATTGGTATCTATCACTGCGTTATGCGTTATGTACTATCCGCGTATAAATTACGCGTCGATAATGCGGGAGAAAATTGCACGTGTTCGACATGCTCGTGAAAAATCCTACCCGTAATGGTCCGAGTTTTCCAGCGAAATTCGCTCCTTGTTACTCTGTATGGCGGTGGTCTTGTGTATACACGTGAAATCGAAGTTCGCGCTTTGAATAGGATCCCTGGGGGGTCTGGAGCACCCGGAGCAGCATATGTTTTAGATGCATAGGGGAGCATCGCTTCACCTGTGGGAAAGCACTCCCGACTTTGGTGATGCCCTTTGTGGGAATGTTGCTCGTAGGTCTTTGCAATTCCGAACGTAGTCGTTCGTCGATCGAGCAGATATTAGAAAACTACGAGATCGCGTTACAATTGCTCTCCTAGGACTTTGTTTTCCAGCGTGTGTTATTAACGCAAACGAACGCATGCACGTATGAGAGAGAGAGAGAGAGAGAGAGACCGAGAGACAGACCGAGTGGCTCCTCGTGATGAATGTCATTGCGAAGGGAGACTTATAACGCATTACCGTGTTTGCGGCTCCATGATGAATCGCACCCACTCGCCTGATACTCGAGCTGCCCACTCTTGCCCGCGACTCTGTCCACAACTTTATGCTACCCACTTGCTCAAGTTTACGGTTTCCGCAATTTTTTCGCGCGGCAACGCATTAGTCGAACAGCGGGAAAATATAAATTACGCTTCCAAGCGGTGAGATTTTTTCCTCGGCGATGCGGTACGGTGCACTCGATAAAAGCTGCCATTATTGTGGTGTGGTATTAATTATTGGATCGGGCCCGTCTTGCTCTCGAGTCGGACATAAAGTGTCTGTCGGATTATTAACGGCACGATCCATCGCTTTTTCCGACGCTCGCCTCTCGCTCTGTCCACGACGACATTAGGCGCCCGTTGTACCTCGAGGTGCCGTTGAATTATATGTCCCACTGTCCAGACGCACAAATCTTAGGCAGCCCCGGAAACCCTCTGCTTTCCATGGCGTCACCACCACTCGGCGACTAATTTTAACCAGGTAACCGGTAATTGCCATGGAATTAAACGTACCTTTGCCTTCTTACACGAGTCCCATTGCACTCTCATTGTCAGTAAATCAAGCCTCGCGTCTTCCATAGCCTGTCTTGCCTCTTGCGCGACAGGAGAAATTACAAGCGAGCAACGAGACAAAAGTTGCTAAACTGTTGTTGAGTGAGGTACAGGAGGTGCCTGATTCCTGGTACCTTCCTCTCCGTACGTGCCTCTATTTTATTAGTTATTTCTCGGATTCCCGGATCCCATATAGTGTTGCAGGGCGAGAAAACAATGAAAACATGGTAACTGGGAGATTGAGAAACTACCGTTCTCCACGCGTCTCACAATGGGTCGCTCGAAGTGACTCGTCGTGCAATATCATGAATATTATTGTCCGCATTAGCATTGCCGCGCACAGCTCCAGGGGTAAATTATCGGGTTGCGAGTCGATCGAGGGCCCATGTGGCGCCAAGTGTTGGCCACTTGGCGATCGCTCGCGGTGCCCACACGCACGAGTAGAGCCACGCAGAGGCGCCGCGCCATGCCGCGCCGTACTGTGTTGCAGCGTTTCCGCGCCTGCAACTCCCGGCTCCCGGCCCCGATAACTCAACGGGTGCGCGAGTCCTTTCGCTCGCGCTGGAAATTATTGGAATTAACGTGCAATCGGGAGAGCCATGCGAACCCGATCGTGTTTCTTCACTGACAATCAGAGACAAATTGGTTCCTCGAGTCGCGATCTCAGTGGCTGCTGCGCTCGACAGAAAGTGACCGAACCAGAAAGCAATTAGCAAAGGGGTGTGACGCGGGCCACTATTCGATGACCGATAGCCGGATGATAAATACTACCCTTATTATCGACAGCTCAGTCTCCGAAAAAAGTTGGATGTATCAAGTTGTATTGAGTTATAGATTAAGAATGCAACATACGGTGCGCAGCCTGAACCGATTGAGAAGATGAGAAGAGCTTCAACGAGCAGTGCTCTTCTGTCCGTAATAACTCGCTACACCCATCACGATCGTATCTCGACAAATAGTAGTGGCTGGTGGCTGCCTACCGAGAGTCCATCGAGCCTCTCGCAGGCTCTGTACTCCTACGGACTCACCTGGCTCATCGGCATATCGCGAATAGATGCGCGCCTCTGGGATCACAAAAGCATTCTTGCTTTCATGGTGGCAGCAGTCGACGAGTACCTTCGACTGACTTCGGGTAGGCGTCAGAATTGACTGTAATGGAAGTTACAAGGCGAGGTGGTTCGGTCCCTCCCGATTTGGAGCGCGTTGTCTCTGACTCGAGAGGAAAGGACACGGAGAGAACCGCGATCGCACGGCTGTGCCGAAATGCACGTGGATCTGGGAACAAGAGCAGACAAGAAGCAAGTATACAAGTATGTATACGTAGCGGTGTTTTGTGCGAGCCGGCGATTACCGATACCGCGTAATTTATTGCCCCTTATTCGCGAAACGTGACGCCGGGGAGGCCGTCTCGTAAAGTGCTTCCAGTTCTGAGTCACGCGGCCCGAGTCTGGATTTTTGCCCAATCGGGAATGCCGATAGCTCTGCTCGTTCGAGTCGAGCGCACCCGCGAAATAGAGTATGCACGCGTCTATCCATACTGGGCACCGGCCGATCACCAAAGATAAAGACACAATAACTCAGCGATATTCGCTCGCGGCACGAACCCCTCTCTCCGCTGACAGCCGCTTCATTAATCGTGTACCACGGCACGGCACGGCGCGGCGTGGTGCGCTGCGGAGCGGCAGAGGATCTCCGAGGTACATACTCGCATGCCGTGCGAGTAAGTAAGAAGGGCATACTCGAGTCGAGTGCAAATTGATTTTCGCAGATCGCGTGTCCTCGGCTGTTCGCATATAAATAGAACCGTAGATCAGCGGCTGGACTCCTCCGTACAGTCCTGCGCGGCCACTGGAAAAAATAGTGGTACACGACACGCATCGAAAGGATGCAACAGCGGCGGGTGTCGATCTAATTAAAATTACAGGCAGCCTATTAGCAGGAAGCGAGCGGAGAAACGCGCGCAACACGGCACGGCGCGGCGGCGTCGTAGAACCGAACGCCAAGAGTAACTTATGGTGGCGTGTGGACGAGAAACCAGCGAAGCCGAGCCCGATGGTAGTGTCGCCACGCCGCCGCTACACCGCCGCCGCTGCACCGCCGCCGCTCCACCGCCGCCGTTGCACCACCGCGCTGCGTCGGTGGCTAACGAAGCGGATTTAGTAATTGTTTTGTTGCGTATCGGCGCAGGACCCTGCCCCGACGCACCATTACTGGTTCTACATTGTAAAACACTTCTCATTGATAGCACGAGCCCCTTTGAGCTAGCTCTTGGCCGATCTCTTCTGCGGTACCGGAGAACCGGAGAACCGGAGACCCCGTCCGCTTCGTCCACTTCGTTCTCCTCGATCTTGTAGGGCACAACTCTCGCAACAAACAGAGAGAAGGATAGAGCCCCGATCACGCGGTTCGATCCATTGTTCGCGAGACCGGTCCGCCGTTGAATTTATAATGCTATTAATTGGCCGCATTTCCGGCCTTATATATCAATCGGCGGCCTCTCGATCCGGCCGCGGCGTGCGTGCTCCCAGAGGTGATTCGTGTTGTCGATGATTGGTATCCAGGCCACGGATACCATCTAGATCGAGTTTGAGGCGAAGTCTGCTCCGCTGCCGTGAATTGTGGCCAATGCAGGTACAACACCCGCGGACCAGATTTTTAGGGGCGCTCGTCGAAGTTTATGGGAGCGCGCGAGCGACTTTCGAGCGAACGGCCAGTGTCTCTGTGCCGTTCGCTTTTTCCCGGGTCCCGATTTATACCCCCATTAATCGAGATGTTGCGAGGACTGTCGTGCGACTTGCGACTTGCGGCTTGAGAAGCGACTGCTCTGGATCATCGCACGCGCTCGATTTCAGTCGGCGAATTTACAAGCGACCTGTTCTGTTTAGCGATAAATCAGTCGCTTAATTAACAAGCCAGTTGCGCGGTGCCGAACTTGATGCCCGATACGATCTCGTTTTCATCGGGAGATTTTTCTCCTGAACCACGCGCTCTAATCAAGGTACTTTGCGCGGCAGACTTCTCCTGTTTTATCATTCTTTTATCACACACGCGGGCGCGCGTGCACGCACGCTCCTAATAGTTATGATTAGTGGAGCAATAAGCTGGGAGTGGACCAGTTTTCGCGATACCCACCAAATGGAAAAAGGAAATCGATTCCGCGCCGGTGATCGTGACCGGTCGTGATCGCGCTTAATCGATCTTGAAAACAAGATTGATTTTGCATCTAACGCCGCTGAACGGCGATTATTCACAAGTAATAAGCTCCGACTCATTGGACGGTAATTAAATCTGGCCCCAGTGGTGGCGGCATATCGGGGAAAATGAAGATTCCGATAAGTATCAATAATAAGCGCGACTAATGCTCGCCTTCTCCCTTTACCCAGATCAAATGGTTATTACCTCCTAATAATTACTCTGCGATAATTACACGTGTTAACCACTCGTTTTTACAGTCTTGGCAATATATTTCGTGTCTCTTGAACATGAACGCCCGGAAAAATTGCCCGGCGCAGTCAGATTGCATCTGGCTCTTAAATTGGATAGGACATTTTTATGTCAATGACGCGCGAATCGCCGACGACCTCGGTCAATCGTACTGCGAGCACTCCTCGTGCGCGTGGTGCTTTGGATTAACACGTTCTAGGCGACTTCGGAGGAGTGGCAACTTTTTTTCCCGATCAATGGCGTCCGGCCGGGTAACTGGAATGTAATCGATGTAATTACTGAACGCAAACGATCGGTCGATTGCTACTCGACGCGATCTCAAACTTCAAGTCGGGTAGCAAATAGTACAAGTACGATCCATTTATCATCGACAATTCTTAATCGGAATTTCATTAGACATTAGACTATCCAAGGAACATCGTAAAAACTTACGATGCAAAGTGTCTCGACGATCGAACACACTCGGTAACTGCCTAATTGTTCGCTTTAGCGAAAACAATCGCGCAACGTGAACTCGCGTAAGGGAGTAGATAGGTCGAGCGAGCATTGCAGCGTGGATTGCAGCGTGGATTGCAGCGTGGATAGCAGCGTGCAGTGCAGCGTGCAGTGCAGCGTGCATCGCAGCGTGCATTGCGCCGTGCAATCAATTATAATAATTACCACCTAGTTCGCGGAACAAGTCGACGCGCAGAAGTCGCGTGCAGCGGCATAAGGGATGCGCCGAGTTTAATTGCAACCTTGCCTCCGACACCTATACCCACCACACTGGATAATGAAGTATTATTAAAATTTCACCGATTTCACGCCGAGACCGCTCATTACCATTTATCGGGGTGCGGCCTCTGGCCGATAAGGCTCCGATCGCAGGAGCACGACAATTAAACCAGTCCTCTAGGAGAAATAATCGAGGAGGAACCAATCGAGACAGGTCTAAGCCAGCGTACATCCAGTGCGTTATCAACGACAGAGTCCCACGACTGTTCGTCCTCGTGTTAGCAAGAAAAGATTACATACTGTACTTTTCTCACTGACGCGAGCCTCCTATGTACGCGTATAGAGAATCGAGGAGAGTGAGCCGAAGGAATCTAATAAATTCCGAAGAAAGACATTAATGGACGGACGTGGAACAGACCTGTTGCTTAGCAGTAAGCTCAGGAAAAAGGTGAGGATACCGAGAGCAAAGAGAGTCCGAGCCGAGAATCGGCGAAAAGGAGATGCTGGCGCGGATATCGCATGGGAGGTGAAACGGCGCGGCGCGGCGCGGCGCGGCGCGGCGCGGCGCGGCGAGAAGAGGATCGCGCAATGGAGATAGCGGAAGAGGGACCGAGACCCATAGAACATGGGACCCGCTATCTCGCGGGGGAGTACTCGAGTGGTACTTACTCAAAGAGCAAGTCAACAGCGGCAGCTCGTTGCTAACTTATGACCGCGAGGAGATCCCCCGACCGACTACTAATGGGACTAGTACTACCAGTACAAACTCACCACCGAGCCAGGGACAGCCGGAGAAACGGAAAGAGAGACGCTACACTACCATACCATGGATGCATAGATCCTCTCTTCGAACCAACCCTCCTTCCTCAGTGCCACTTTCTCAACCTGTCCTTATACATTATTGTAATAAATACCTAGAGCAAATTGACGTGGAATTTTATAACGCTTATCGAAGCGTAAACCTCACTTAGCAAACGGTCCAGTTGCACCAGTCCATTAGACAAACGCTCGACCATAAGTTAGCCGCGCATTGTGATTTCGCAGCCGCTGCCGGAAAACTGCTTAACGGAGAGCTAGCCTCCTCAGCCAGTTGGCCGATAACCGTTCGCACCCGATGATCATAAAGCAGAGCTCACTCGGCGGATGCACGTGTGGCGAGGAAGGACGAGGAAGGACGAGGAAGGAATATCTCGCGGTGCTCGAGTCTAAACGTGTGGGTGACTGGAAACTCGAGAGGCCAAAGTACGCATTTGCGGATCCGAGCAGCTCGAGAGAGTGGTTGCGTGAGCGCTAAACGCGTCGAGAGGGCACACCCGCGCCCGAGGCACGCGCTAAGTCGACACGCAACCTGGCGCGCCGCAATTAAAGGAATTCTGCACCTCCAGTGAAGATCAGGTAGTTATTGACTGCTTTGCGTTACCGGCATGCCACCGCCCCAGATGCGTGATATTATTAGATTCGATCTTATTGCAGACCCATTGCCATTGGTCTGCAGGTTCGCGTGTCACGGCAATGGTCGCGGTGCCGATCGGGAAACTATCCAGCACGGGTAAGCGTCATTCCTTTCTAGCGGACTCCCGCTAAATCCGATCGCCCGAGGATCGATTCTTATACTCGGCTGGTTTACTTCTCGATTTCGAGTGCTAGTGGACTTGTCACTTGTGCCTCATTATAGGGTCTACGAGAGAAAGTTTAGCCAGCCACTATTCTGAAAGACTAATGGTCCAAACTAATACTTTCTAATCACGCAACACGCCCGTCAATCGTCCCGCCCGGCACCAGGCCGGCACGAGTTTCCGGAAGTGCCCTATTACAAGATTTTAACGATCGAACACGTTCGATCGTTTAATTACACCGCGTGCCAAGCGGCCAAAGTAATGTTTGCCAAAGGATCGCGGCTCGGCATGTACAATTCCCTTTAGCTCTGATCAATGCCAGAAGTCCGGCCGCTTCCACTCGATCTCGGTGAAGCGATCTATCGACGGGAGTCACGGGAGCCCCGGGAGCGCGAAGGGATCTATGGCTGGCAGAGGAAGTCATCGAGGGCAGGCCCATAGATTTAATCGCAGCACGTTATCCGTCTGTCTAGCGGTCAGACGTCGGACCATGGCATGAATCGTGCATACTTACGCCCGATTCTCGATATCCTCTCGTCGCTCACGATCCAACGCGCGTAAAGACGAATGCGTAGCGCCAAGCTGCGCCAAGCCGCGCCACGGTTGAAAACGAATGCCTCTCTGGCAGGGAGACGTCTTCGGGTACGCTATCCCCTTTTTCACCGGTGCCACCACCACCCATCAGTGCCTGCCCCTTGATTCTTCTTCCGCCGTCCTCTCCCCTCATACTGCACTCCGCGAACGAAGCGACGATTAATCACTGACCTGGATAATTGATAAATCGCACGAATCGAGGACGGGGACACGCGGATACACCACGGTCCGCGCACTTACTGACGCCTGGTACGTTCCCGATGCTGCTTATAAAGCCAAATTGCTCGTGGTGCGAACAAGTCGAGAATCCGCGGGATTTTATCACTGTCCGCTTTGGGAAGCGCCGCACATACGTCACGGGGAAAGAGCGGACTGCGGGACGCGCGATCGCTTATAATTAGAGCTGACAGCCAACCGCAAACTGCTAATGCGGACGTTGCAGCCTGGAAGACAGGGGATGCCAATCGGGTAAGAAGGATGTACGATCACCGAGATGAAATAGGATCTACCGCGATAGGCACCGTTACGTGCCGCGGTTCAGAGTAAACGAGAGAATCCTCCAGAGAATCCTCCAGAGAATCCTCAACGCGTATCCTTGTACCGGTATTATCGCGCTATTATTACCCGACCTTTTAATTAGGCAAATTTATTTTCAATGGTAAGGGAAAAGGTTTGATGTGAAATTATCGTAACGTGTGATTGTACGGGTTTCGGAGCGCGGTAACGCCAAGAGGTGGGGCCGGATTTATCGTGATTTTAAAACTGATTACGACACGCCTCTTAATTCCCATGCACGTCGCGCACCGTTTAGCGAAGCCGCGAGCGCGATTATAAACCGAACCGCACGCGCCCTCTCTATTATCCCGTTCAACTGTCTCACTGTGCTCGCTCGTGCCAACTTGCGAAAGCCAGCAAACCGATCTTCTTTATTTGCCTCGCCCGCTGCCGGTTGCACAATGCATTTTTCCGCTGTCATCGTGTAAATTTCGATCTTTTGCTCTCGAGTGCCCACCGGCGAAATCTCCACGCGTGGTGTATTACAAAAGAGAGCGTTATCGGAGACTGGTTAAAAGGTACGAGAGCGATAATAAATGCACGAGAAGTGGGCAGAGTGGGTCTCGTAGGGAGATGCCACACTGCCGTGCCGCACCAGTTGGTTTGGTTGGCGACTCGCGGAATTTATCGGTTGGATCATCGGCGAGGTAAGAAGGTCGGGATTAACGGTGGTCGTGTCCAACGTAAAAATAAAACGCTCCTTAAAAAGCCACTTGGCTGACCCGATGCGCACGAGACGCCAGGTTGAAAAATGCTGCCAGCGTTGGCGAAACCTTTGCGGGCATGCATCACGCCTCTCTACCGCCACCATTGCGGATTGGTGCGCCGCATCGCCGCCTCGTTACACTATACATAATACACAAATCTCCGCGATTAGTGCTCTTCGTGCTACACTTGTTCCTCGGGCATTACGAGCATCGTTCAACGACAACCGATACGCGTCACGAGTAGTAATCGTGATCCGCACCACCGAGACCGTTTTCCACAAAGACAGTTTTCCGGCTCGCTACAGCACGCTGCAGCGCGCTCACTTCGATGAAACCAAACGCAGACGGTTCTCCGCGGTATCTACCGGCCACTGGGCGTCTCTGGCGCATTGTTCGATAATACGGTGCCGCTTAAATCGCGACTCTGATTTCATGGGGGACACATTCCCAGACAGTCGGTGGTCTTGGCGCCCGCGTATCACCGGCCAACAAACCGTAACGAATAACTTATCGGCCGCGAAACCATGGAAAGTCGACTGCCACCGGACCTATCGAGATTCGAGAGCGATCGCAAAGCGAAACTTGGCCCGGGGAGGGCCTGGTGCGCACCCTCGCGTTCTCTCAGGTCCCGATAGCGCCTACTACTGCTGCGCGAGATTTGCGATACGAGCCTCTGGCCGATATCGGCCGGAGTAGGAGCTCCCTGTACCACGAGGCCCCAAGAAAAATCGTCTCTCGTATTCATCCACGATACTATACATAATCATTACGATATCGTTTCATTGATTTGTCCACCGAAGAAATATAGGCTCGCATCGCTCGTCTGGAATAATGCCAAAGTGGCTGGAGAGATAGCGGCACGGCGTGGCGCGGCGTGGCGCGGCGTGGCGCGGCGAGGAGGCGAGGAGGTGCCCAAGGCACCTTGGTCGAAAGTATGTGGCTCCTCCCGATCGGGAGACGCACTTGAAGCCGGTTCTTGCGCCACGCACAATGGACGTGTTGCGACACGTGCGATTATCCGCGTTTAACTGCCAGGTTAATTTATTCCTGCTGCTGGTTATCGAGGGCGGCCACGCGAGAGCTTGCCGATCGGTCCCCGACCGATCGGACGACACAATGGCCCATTGAACCATTCGGAGTTGGGATAGAGCTCGAGAAGGGTATCCCCGGTTTATCCAACTCTGCTGGAAATGACTCCCGACAGCCGCCTTTTCCTCTGATAACACCCTGCTTCTCTCTGGAGACGTAAAACGGCCAATAAGGTATTAAGTGGATGGCCTTGGGCCTATCTAGCAAGACTGAATGTATTCCGACGATTCGTGGAATACGGTTCCACTACCCCCCATCTCATCGATACTCCGAGTCTTTACGCTCACGGGTGGCGAAATATCGCGGAAAGATTCGCCAGGTGTCGTTGAATAAAATGCGATATTTATATTTCGGCCAGTCACTATAATTGAGGGTATAAGGGACCTGCCCATCGGGCCTGCAGTAGGCGACGCGTACAAGTGTAATCCATTAAGACGCGCCCACTTTGTTTCCACTCGGCGAAATGGCAAGTACCACTGACACGGTACACCTACCATTCGATTGGTGCAAAGATATGCTTACAAGGGATATTGGGATTTTCGGTGAGCAGCTGGCCCGAAGGGGCTTCCTCGCCTCTGGCGTCTTTCAAACGAAAGACATTAAGCAATGTACGTAGTACGTATGTGGAGTTTGTGCTTCGTCGTGCAGACCTGCGTTTCGCAAGTTCTCGCTAGACCCTGTCTAGCTCGAATATCCTCTTAATGGTGCGCGCGGCCGGTGTTGTTAGTCATCGAGAGAGAAAACCAAACGTCCCATTCGTTCGAACGCACGACGAAGAATGGGTACGAATGCAGAGCGCATTGGGCGCATTAAGCGTGAGCAAATCAAATGGAACATGGTACTCCGTGCGGCGTAATGAAGATGTGATTTACAATAAGGTCGATAGTAGAACCGGCAATGTACGAGCTACATCGAGAAACACGGAAAACCGTCGAGCCAAAAGTCCCAGCAGAATAATTGGAAGCCCTTATCATGAATCCTCCGGAACAAGCGTCCAAGCGGGTCCAAAAGGAGCATGATAGGGGCGGGAATACAAGTCCCGATTAACATATCGTCGATATGCAGCCAAGTATATAAAAGTTCAAGTTTCATTAGCGTGTTTGTATTACGCGATCCTGGAAGCTGCAACGCGCCGGATGCACGAGCGGAACTCGGTGGAAATAATTAGACAGACTCATCGTGCATCTTGCTGAGAAACGGTCGTGGAGGAGGGCTGCACATGGGGTCTGACTCCTGGCTGACTGGCCCTTTACAGTTTTACACGATGCCCACCGCGTCCACCGCGTCCACCGCGTCCACGGTGGATGAATAGTGGGCCTTGCGAGCGTGTACGATGCGTGTACCGCGTAATGTCGAGCCACAGCCGGTCCGGAACCGGGCCACGACCGGGCCACAAGCAAACGTTATGAGAGGATGCTCGTGTCTCGGGCATCTACTCTGGCCGGCCACCACCAAAGGGAGGCGGTCCCGAGCAAAGCGGGGTCTCGCGTCCGCGAGGATCCACAGTGGCCCATTTTCGGTCCTGTTACAACCCGGTTATTACCATTATTACCGCGGCCCATTACCATAAGGGAGATGTTATTTAAATAAGTCGCGAGCCACCCCGCGAGCAATGTCTCTGTGGAATAGAGTCAGTTACACCGGCGCGGAGCGGCGACTCGAGACGCCCGCGGCTTCCATGCGGACGAACGAGGAGAAACAAGGAGAAACGAGGAGGGGGGAGAACACGCGAAAGAAAGAGAAAGAGACTGTGAGAGACCCGAGCACGATTTATGTGCGCCTCGCACTGAGGAGCTACGGAGGTTTTAATGAGCCCGGCTGCGCTGTACTGCGGGAAAAAAATGATTGTAAGCGAAAAGAGATCCCTGTTAATTGATATCGTATTGTGCACCGGTTGCTGGGACTTTGGTTTGATATGTTTTACACGCGTTCCGTATAAGTTACACGCGGCCCCGCATGAAGCGCACGACTCGGGCCGCGCAGCTCGAACCTCGAAGCTCGGAGCGCGGCTTTGAGCGCGGCTTTGAGCGCAGTTTTGACCACACGCGTTTTTTACCGTTAACTTCGAAGAATGACTCGTGCTGGGAGTGTTGCGTGTGGGTGAGCACGCGCGCACATCGAGTGCGGAATCTGCATGAGCATTTTGCTGAAAGTGCGGCGCTTACCGTGACAGAATGTACGCACCGGAGAAGGCGCGATACTGGCTACTCGCTCCTCTCGGTACCTCGGTACCTCGGTGTACGCTTGATGCGTATCTTCCGTGCGGCTTGGAGTTGCCGCTTGCATTCGAGCTCGAGAGCCGCCCCCGCGCGCTACGAACGGAGATGCCAGATTGTCAAGTCGGCTCCTTCGCAGTAAAACGAACGCTGCGGACAAACGCGATCTCCGGTGGCAACGACTACGAAATACAGAGAGAAAGATTTCGCCTTATTGCGGCTAACCGACCCGAGCCTGACTCGATTACGCCATTTGTTACTTGAGAGAGGCGCCGGCAATCATTGAAGCATCGTAATCAACCGGTCGTTAATAAAAGCTCGCGCAATAGAATCGCGGCGCGGTACAACGAGCCGTTGTTGCCCAAACACTATCTACTCCCAAGTGATAATTCGACGGCTCAATCTGACGAAATCGCGACGATGAGAGTAGAGAGGTTCCGGTTTCGTAGGGCTCTGGGGTAGTTGTGCGGGTAGATTGGTCTTGCAGGAATGGAGCGCGCAACTTGAACCGGTAACGAATCGGTGTGGAAGGCGGTAGCTGAAGGGCAAGGTTCGAAAGGAATGCACCGGAGATAAGGAAGAACCACACGAGCTATTCCATTCATCTTGGTCATGCCAAGCGTTAAGAGCTGCCTCCTTTCCCGGTCTCTCGAGATCGCGCCGATGCATAAGCGATTTATTTGAATTAATGAGCTGACCCTGTATAACCGGGGGATCGCCCTAAACTCGTCGATCCGATCTAGCAACGGTCGCCTCGTGACCACGAGGACCTTAATAAAGGATCTCGTGCACACGCCCTCGAACTCCTCATCGTTAGAGCGCATATATACCTTTCCACGTATGTATATGTATTCAGAAAACCTCATTACCAGTCTGCTTTCTTGCTTTCCTTTATCCCTCTCTCCTCTCTATCCTCCGGTTTCACGCGGAGACGCGGAGCGCGTTTACCTCGTGAGCTCATTTTTCGTCCGCAGCCGCCAATTAGTTGTGCGGTTTTCTCTTATCGCGACAACGCCTCCTAGAAAGTCAATTTAGCGGTTTCCCAGTGCTGGCAGCGAAAACTTCCGATATTATTGCGCTCGCGGACACGAAATCGCAAGATCCCATCAGCGATTCATGGAGACCGCGCAGCGTTGTGCGGCGTTGTGCGGCGTTGTGCGGCGTTGTGCGGCGTTGTGCGGCGTTGTGCCGCGTTACGCCGCGCTCTGCCGTTCGAAACCTGCTCCACCGAGGGTAAAGGCTCGATATCTGGCTCGGTCTCTTGCGACACGCGTCGCTCGCGCGCCGCTCTTGATGTAAGCCGCTGATACAGGATTTATGTTTCCCTGGCGCTGCGCCCGCTAAATTACCAATAAATCAGCAACCAAGTCCGCGCGCGCGTTGCGCACAGCCTCCTCGCTCTGCCACCGTGCATGCTGGTACACGCTACGAGTCACCCAAATTTGGCAGACAGCTGCAGTTCGCGACCGATCCCAGAGAACCGGGGCTCCGTGGGGTCCGCCTTCTTCCCCATGCACTTCCACGATCGTTTCCTTTAACGAGCTGCTTCTGGTTTTTAAACTCCTTTTCCACGACCCGACCTCTCCACCTCTCTCTGTCTCTCGTTGTCAGGGTTCAGCTCGGTAGCAGCTCGTTTGTTACTGCTTATTGAGGCAGCCATTAACGCTTCGGACACTGAAGCGATACCGCTATCGCCGGTTCTCCTGGCATGACGGCCTCTAACCATCGACAGGTAGAAAATCCCCAACCCCAACTTCCAGACGCTTTGCTCTTGGCGCCTGTTAATGGCGCGCCAAATCTACTGCCGGCTGGCTGCTGGCCGACTCGCTATGGCTTCGGAGAAGCCAAAGCAGAAATCCTCTTTTCTTTCCTGCACTTGGTTTACAGGCATGCCCGAGCAGGTTTATGGTTTATGCGGCAAGATACATTCCAAGTTCTTCGTGCGATACGTCCATGGTGAACTTTGAGTTCGCCTACGCGCGTACTCGCCCTGAAAGACGATGTCGACGACTGGCTCGGTTTCCGGAAGTGTCGTGGCTCGTGTTTCGTGTTTGGTCGCACCAGGAAATCACCGAAATTCAAGCGAAATTCAAGCGAAATTCAAGCGAAACTCAAGCTTCCTCTCGTTACGAGCGTCACGAACCATTCTTATGGTATCCCGATAAATGGCCATTAGCGGCGTCAATTACTACCAATTGTTTCCTTGACAATAATTAATGGCAGTGTCCTTGATCAGCTGTGGCTGCAAGCCAGACACACAATTTGGACCCGTAATCTCGGGCCCGATTGAATATTGAGCAGGGCGAATCGCAAAAGGACCCACGTAATCGCTTAAGCCGAGCGTCCTGCGTGATCGTCCGCGACCAAGTGGATACTCATTTTTTAAGTTGCTCGACGGCCATCATCGTTGCGCGTCTCTCGATTAGCCGATCACAATGTACGAGGTCCATAGATCAACGGATCGAATCACCGGGATCATCGGTGCCGCACAAGATCCGTAATTGGATCGATCGAACGATTGAGCAATGACGAATGATCCGTCGATTCCAAAGTGTCCGTAATGGGGTCTCCCGGCGTTATTAACAGTCCACAAGTCCATCCACGCTCTCGTCGCGTCGGATCCATTAATTTAGTTCGCCATCTCCGTTAGCAGTACACAATATTTCCTGCGTTACGCACGATAATACGTCTATTCTCGCGTGGCCTCTGATCACCAGTGTGAGGCTCGATTATTGGCAAAAGTTTATCGTGTCCTCTAAATTGTTGCATCCCTCGAGAAAAATTCGGGTGCGGCTGCGAGTCGTACGAATCTCGCCAGGTAGAGGTAAGACCTGGCACCGGCATGGCGGACACGTCGGCCAATGTGTCGTACGTGGGGGAGTCAATGGCGGTCAATGGCACGAGCGAGCTCGATCAGGTCCACCAGGAGCAACATCTCACCGGTTGGCATAGCAGGCGGCACCTGGACCGGACTTAACCCGACTCGGCGAATGCTGAGCACCGTTAACCTGGCTTCACAACGAAAACCTCGACGCTAGAGTCGTCTCGGCAAATGTCTCCTCCACTCTTCCATAAATGTCTCATAATATCTGATACTGTCATAATGTATGCAGATTCTATCGCAATCCAACTGATAGTTATGGAGAAATAACTGCCCATCGGGCAAACCTATTTAATGCGTTTACGATCATCGACGATACGGGCTTTTACTTTTTTTTCTCTCCAAGTGAAATATTTTCATACCGTGTATCCTTCGTAATTCCCGTATCAATAACGCCCAATGCTTTTGGTAGAGGAGTACTTGTCGTGGTCCATTGTGTACATAGAATTATTGCCGTTCGACAGTCATTTTTTCTAGCCCCTGCGCGGCGACGTTGGGCATTTTTTTCGGGTTCGGGGGGCCAAGAGGCCCTGATCGGTAGATCAATTGACGTCAGCCTAATGGTTACTGGGGACAAATCTACGGCAGGTAATCATTATCCAAATGTGAGGGCTGCCTAAGGCGACGTCAAACGGGCCCAGAAGCATCGCCGCTTCATGCTTCCGAGAACATTACTGGCCGTGATAATCGGCGCATTCATCTCCACTCCCGGGAGATCCTGGCCACGGTGTTTTCGTTGATGTTCATCTCCTCTTGATCCTCCTTTTGTTCTCACCCTTTACGATCGGAGACGATTTCCATTTCTCCGCCGCCCCCCTTTCATTTTTACACCATCACCAATTACATACACGCGTGATTCCAATCCAAGCACTTCTCAAGAGGCTAGCGGTCAACTTTTTAAACGGAACCCAGTAACAGGAATCACCACCGATGACAACGTCCCAAAGAGTCGTTTCAACTTTGAAATTATTCCTCGCTTACAACAGGTAGCACAAGGCAACGGGAGCTACAGCACGAGGCTACGGGAATACATAGAGCCGAGCAATTTTTCAAGCGACCGGCAGCACCAAGCGAGATGATAGTATTTCATGTCGCGCTGCCTACGAGTTATCTCTACACAATCGCGATCGTCGAAGCAGCAGGCGCTGAAACTCTCCGGATCGACTTCTGGTCTGGACTTGGCAGTGGAAGCCAAAGCGGAGTCGTCCGCGATCCGAAAATCGAGAAGACGGGGAGTCATGGGCCCCATTTGGAAGCGTGGATTACAGATCTTATCGGGGCTTACAGGGCACCGCTACATCCTACGCAGCTAAACTACAGTCCGATCGCGAGGTGAGCCCCGATCGCAGCGGACTCGGTCAATAATTCTCCCGTCGAGAGGTGGAACGGTATTAATGGAGGGTACCGAGGTGCCGGGGGCCTCGCGCGTGCTGCCGACTACCGCTGCTCTTGCCGTGCCGCGGCTCCCGCTTTCGCCTTCGAATTATTCTAATGTCACGATATCGCGCGGCGCTCACTGACAATGAGCGTCAGTGCGTGCCGTGCGATCGGCTTCCACTGTCTCGCGGTAGCCAAGTTCGATTTATCGACGCTTCCCTACGTCACTATCCGTGCTGCGCCTCGTCGCCTGAGCGAAAGACCCGCTGGCATTGCTATGCGTTACTCTCCAAGGCTGTTCCTTACTCGTGCGACGGAGAAAAATAGGAAAAACGCATTGACCGTGCACTCGGTGCCGTTGCCGTGGACTGGACGCCGTGTATGCCCGCGTCGGAATGTCGATTAAAAAACCCGCGGCTCGGTTGCACCTATATACATGTAGAATGCATCTATGTACGCATGTATGCACCATCGAAGCGCGTCTGCGATCAGCTGTCTCGAAGGAAAAGTTCGGCGAAAGGTGCGGCGAGATTTTCTCCGAACTCTGTAGCAAAGGGGGCCCGGCACGACAATGGGCCAGATCGGTGCCTACAAAGTGCAGCACAATGTTGACGTCCGGCGGTTTCATATTCGGGAGAATGAATCTGTTCGGCGCGGCTGAAATAGGTCGCTCGTAAAAGTCCCGCTATAAATTTACCCCGATGTCTCCACGGTGTCTCCGAGGAGCGTTCGTGCAAAGGGAGAGAGATCGTAAAAAGCAACGCGGCACAACGCGACACAACGCGGCGCGCCGATTCCACGCGCCTCTCTCTCTCCTCTCTCATCAGTCTACCGACCGTTTCTTTTCGGCAACCTACAACGACTCGTGCCATTTCGGCCAAGGTAATAGCAGCGATTATTATAGCGATCCAAGATGCATATCCGCTAAATTCTGCGAGCACCGGGGGAACAGCGACTCGATCGCCCGGGAACAAATTAGTAGATGGTCACGAAAAGTGTCCTGATAACAGCTCGCGATTAATGGCGATATTTAAAGCGATTTATCAATTCCAGTCGCGTATCCTCGAAGTATTCGTGACGCTGAAATCAATCTTTCAAGATTTCGCTCCTCGACGTCCGCGACGTATACGTATTTTACGATCGATATACGCGGATGTACGCGGATGTACGCGGATACCTGGCTGCCTCCAGGATACTAGGATGCCAGGCTGCCAACAGCTGACGGAGAATGGGGCCCATGATGGCACGCTTCCAGGACCAGCCAAGAAGATCGGCAAAAGATGGAGGGCTGGTTTTTATGTGCCAGCCCTATTGTGTCGCGATTCGACGGACTGGAATAAACGCACCACCACCACACGTGACTCTTGCACCTGAGATTTGAGCAACGGTGGATATGCCAATGGGGCGACGCCGCCGCGACGCTTGAATAAGAGTTGCCCAATTAATTTCCGCTACCACTCGAGTGCACCACTTTTCAATTCTAGAGATTTTTCGACCAGCTACGTCGAAGACGCGAGGGTTTCGAGAAGGGAAAAAAGTTCTGATCCTGGCAAGGACCGGACTGAAATCTCGGCAGGAATATTCACCGCTTCCCTTGTTCCTTTTAAAGTTTAAAGGCGGCTCGGCACGGCGCGCCGCGCTGTGTATAGGTGTATCCCGTGTGCCTTCGGGGAGTTCGGGGTAGCTGGGCACATACCTTGGCTCTGCGTCAAAGACGCAACCTCGTGGGCCTTAACTCGATCCATTCAGGATCGTTCCTCGTGTAGGCACTTTGTGAGTTCCGAGCACAATGAAGCCAACCGAGCCGAAAGGTACCTGCAGTTCGTGTATATACCTCAAAACTTGTGGACACCTGCGCAAGGAGACTTTTGATTTTTCTTCTCCCGCTGCACCTTGGCAAATTTCTCATTCATCCGGCATCGAAATACGCCGCTGCCAGCTCAATGCCAGTTTGACACTCCATTCCTGGTCGTGACTTCAATATGCATCTTTAATATTCAGCCGATCGCTTTATCCGCTTATAAGTGCGAGCAGTCCGACCTTTGCGTATTAGAAACGCACTTTGGGTATTCGAGCAACTCTACCGCGACTTTCTTAATCTCTGCTTTTGCCTCTGCGAAACGCGAGAGACGCAACGATCGACGTATGTTGCGCCTACTTGGACATTGGAAGGCGATGGAACATGATACACACGTACGAGTATGTATGTATAGGAATGGCTAACCGGGTTGCAACTACATAACCGCTTAATCCTCTGGGGTTCCGGAGAAAGTCAATGGTACGGGGCACGCGATGGAAAAAAGGGTAAAGGATCGACCCATCGGCTCATCGGCCCGTCGGCTGACATGTGCACGTGAGGTCGCACCGTTCCATAATAAGTCCCACCGGCACGGACCCGTGACGAAGGTAAAGCGCCTCGTATGTGCGGACATTAACCAAATCTGAACAAACAGTAGACCTTGCGCGCGTCCCCTCTTTCTCTCGCTAGGGCCGGCTTTGGGCCTTCCTTCTACCAGCGACAAGGAAGAGAAGACCAGCTGGTCGGGTCCGAACAGGGGCTGCTCGGGCCTGCATCCCCAAAGGTCGACCCTCGAGGCTGGCGCGGCCGAAAATAAAAACCGAATGAGTCCCCGGAACGGTACATCAGGCCCCTCAATGAACACACGTACACAAGCTGCATCGAAATCCGAAAGTAGGTACGCGAACCTATCCGGAAAACCTGATATCCTCCCAAGAGGCAACCAGGTACAGTTAGAGCTAGGTTTTCGCGGTTGAGACGATCACTGTTTCTCGATCATCCTCCACCTTCGTCTTTGCGGATCGTGTGTCGCGGAATGCACTCCGTGACAAAGTCAGCTCTAATGAGTAATATACGTGTACCCTACTACACCGGCATCATTAACTGTCCCCTTGCGTGTAAGCTCGCGTATAATCCTTATGTTCTGTATAATTTCCCTCACGTTGGGCGTGCTACTTCTGCGGCTACCGTGTAACCGTAGTGTAACGTCTCTCTTGCCTTCCTTGGCCTCGCGTCTCATCCGATCCTCGCTCACGATTTCAATCATTCCCGAGACTCCAGCGTTGCCTCGCGGATGAAAATTTCACGATGCCACGAGATAAGAAATCGGTACGTTCGAGGGACGCCTTAAGTGGTTGTTAAAAATAAGTGCACTTCCATGAGCCACGAATTTCCTGAATACAGACTTACAGTTATGCGGGAGGGGAATCGTAATTACGCGACACGTGTACCTGTACAGAAGGCAGAGAGTCGCTCGATATCAGCGCGAGGTCGCGATCTTTGCATAACGAGAGTAACCGAGGAGAAGAATGCAGGCTGACCCTGAACCTCCTCCCTCCTAGCGGCGCGACAAAGATCAAGGTGGTCCGGAAAACCTCTGCATCGTTGGTGGACTGCAAACGCATTTTCACAATTATGCAATTGGATCGCGATCAGGTAGATCAACTGCATTCTTTTCCATTCCCTCGTCGTGCAAGATGAATTAATAGGCTGTTGTAGAGACGCGTGTATCGAGGCTGGCCGGACTTTGTTGAAAAGCGGGATACATGTACAGGCAAGGCACAAGAGGCAAAGCAGACTAGGACTGTCTTTCTGCCTGCTTCCGACGCATTTTCGCGCTGCGCAGTAACTAAGCTCTGCCTCGGGGCATGGATGGATGGATGGATGGATGGATGGATGGCACGTCGATTTCTTCCTCGCGTTCCTCCTCCATGCGGCTTCTTCCTCTTGGTTGCTGCGGATTGATAATCCTGATGGACGTCGTGATAGTATTAGCGTCATGGCGCTCGCCGCTCCTGTCGCGACCTGACGTCCGCGTGACGAACGAGGAGGAGGAGGAGGAGGATGAGGATGAGGAGTAGGAGGAGGAAGGGAAGACGACCGAGAAGACGAAGAAGTAGAAGAAGAAGAGGAAGAAGAAGAAGAAGAAGAAGAAGAAGAAGAAGAGGCGGCCGCCCGTGTGTCGGCCCCGGGAACCCGATACCAACCGGCAACGCCGTTTTATGAACAGCCGCGGAAGAGGATGAGCGACTACGGAAAGACTGAGATGCATCGGCCTTGATTCTGATCTCCTCTTTATGCTCGCGTGGAAGCCACAGCCACGTCCAAATTGCAATAAAACCGAGTGGCACGCGGAACGGGCCCCGTTTACCAGCCACCTTATAACTCTTCATTGTGGTCATCGGTCTGTGCCCTATAAATCTACCATGCACAGTGGCAACCCAGCCATACATACTACACGCGTGTAGATGAGCGTTGAACAGCAAGCAACGGAACGTATTGCAAAAACAGATGGACGCAGCCCGATGAGGAAAGGAGCGACTGGAGGTAAAAACTAAAAATACTAGTAGGTAGTGCCGGTAGCGCGCGCCCGTGCGATCCTGACGAGAAGAAACCAGGTGCGAGGACGGGGCGCGTGTCCAGATTGGGGTAGGGGGCAGGTGGGCCCCCTGCATTGTCAATCTCTGCCTTTCTGTACCTTGTGCCTGGCTGCGCGTATGTGACCCTGGTTCTCTGTGTGCGCGTCTCGACGAAGGGTTCCTCGCGATGCGAAAGGTGCCTACGGGTGTGCACCGCTCACACACGTCAACACGTACGCGCACACAGTCCCAGCCACTAAGCACTCTACGGGGTTTCGGAGGGTGCAGCCAACACATAATGAGGATGTATGCGGCAAAAGAGGGGTGGCAGCTTCTCGGGATGGCAATGGGGATGGCAATGGGGATGGCAAGGGGGATGGCAAGGGGGATGCCATGCCATACCTCGACTCACCTAGCCGAACGAGCGTACTCGCGCTCTATTGTACGTGGAAAAGGCAGGTGATGAGAACGGTCGGTACCACGCGACTCTACTTGGTGGTTCTCATCTCGGCTACAACTATTCTACATTTATATTGATTTGTCAATTTTTTTTCGTTTCCTAATTGGTCCTACGTTGAATGGCGCTACATATTCACTTTTCCCGTTATACCCGTATTTTATACATACAATATATTTGGTCGAGAGATTAAACGAATTTTAATTGAAATTATTCTTAAATATTGAGTAAGGATTCTCGAAGGTACTTTATATTAGTAAGAAAGCAATCCGGAGTTCTGTTCCTTTAGGACAGTCCTCTAATATGGTATGCGTATGTAGCATATACATACCACATGTACATGTATATCAAGAGCTAGGGAGAAGCTAAGTAGAAATCCATCAATAAGAATAGTACCGTTGAGAACCACTAGCGGCTCAGGCTACACGGCAGAATTGCACCATTGCACCGCAGACTGCAGTGTGCAAAAGCTTTTCCCCCTCTTCGCATCGATACTCGAGAAGAGCACGTGCCATCAGCTGTCTTCGCTGGACCACAGCTGAAGTGGAGGAGGTGCGCAAGGGACAATGAGTCCAGCGGCACATTTCGGTCGGCAGTGATGTCTCGGAAACCCCAACCGAATCCGCATTCACCGAACTTTATCCGTAACGAAGGAGCAGGCTACAAAGCTCATCAACGTTAAAAAGATTCTTGGAGCGCCGACTCGACTAACAGTACTCCCTAATTTCCTGACGCGACTAATGTCGACTCTTTGTCCCAGAGGGGGCAACCATGAATATGCAACCGCGTCGGTGGCTGACCCTATACGAAGCCACGTATGTCCCAGCCAGCGAGAAGCGTTAAAGAGATATAACTTTTCCCGGTGGCAAACGCTCTAAACGGAACAAAAGATGACGACGCGATGGATCGATCCCAAAGCGCACGGGGGTGGCGATCTTGGCGCAGAGGGATTACGAGACTCGCGCCAGACGAAAATCGTAAATCTCGGGAAAAAATGCAGTAAATCTGCGCCCGCGGACAATGCAGCTGGATGTCGGAAGCGCCGTGATCAACGCGGGGATCAGTGAGACCGCCATCCTAGCGTAGCCAATGAGATTACCTTCTTCTGGCGCGAGCTCACTCTACCCGCTAGCTCGACTCTTGCTTAACTGGTCGAAACCGAGTCAAGTCGGTTCCGGTTGTTGCGGTCGTGAACGTAAGCAAGCTGCTCCGGAATAGCCTCTCCTCCCTTGGCGGACCTGCTCCAATCTCTCACCGATTCCACTCGATTCCTCGCCGATAAGGGTTTCACGCGGAAGAGGAAGCGGTGGCGTGTACCAAGTCCCATGGAATTCTCTCTCGGCTGGCCAATTGATTGTTAAGGATCAACGATTACGACGCTATCGACAATAGGCTCAACCGTAACGCGCATTAGCCGAGGCTCAACAGGCGATTCGCAATGGAATCGAGAAGAGAGAAGCATTATGAAAGAAACGCTGGCAAAGTTGTTTAACTGGGCCCGATCCTCATTAGCGTAGCTCTGGTGTCTTTCTTCTTCCTGCGGCGAACGTAACTCACTATACCCGCGCCCCGCCGGACGTGTTGTCTCCTTCTCCGACTGCTCTCTTTAGTCGACCACCATCCACATTTCCCTTACTCTCTCACTCTTTCTCTCTCTCCGGCAGCGTCTACAATAGCTGCATTGGTCGTTACGCAGCAATTCTCTCCATCTCCCTCTGCCTCTCCCTCCCTCTTTCATGCTTTCCTCGATTCTCCCTCGACTCTCCCTCGACTCTCCCTCGACGGAGAAACATAATAGCGCGCTCTTAAACACCTAGCCAACACCGTGTAAGACAATCCTCCTATCAGCGCCGGCGTAATAGTTGGACAGCCAGTCAGCCAGGCCGCTAAGGACAATTGCTTCGCGGGTTGCTGTTGCGGCGCAACGCGGCGTGGGCCCGAGCTCGAGCTCGAGCTCGTTTCCCAGCTAACGCGGTACGTGTATTACGATCGCATAGCTGCGTCTAGCTGGCAAACCGCCTTAAGGTTCACCCATAAATGGAATCAGCGTAGCGGGCACGAATCCTCCCTTTCGCCCCGTAGTCTCTTGTCAGGCATAGGGCATGGGGCAGAGGGTACAAGCCACAGGTAGATCCTTGAGGGACCACTAACGCGATCCGGCCGTGCGCGCACTGGTAAAATCGCTTATGCGGCCTACCAGCCGACTCGGCTTGAAATTTCATCTCGAGAAAACAACGGAGCTAGAGCCCGAGTTCTATGGCGAGGATTCAAATGCCGGAAGAATAATAATTCTATGAAACCGGCGTATTTACTTGGCTGGAAGAAAGGCGCCAGTTAGGAGAGGAAAATACCGGTTAGGTGGAATAGGGTACTCGCCGTGGCCAAGGTGCCGACTGTGTATTTGCATCTCTCTCTCTCTCTCTCTCTCTCTCTCTCCGCACTTAGCACCGCAAAAGTATCAATTCTGTTGAAAATGGTGTCGCCGTTAGCTGATAATGGAGCGATCAACAGATCACGGTGGGTCCTCGTGGCACGTGTGCATGGTGCTTAACGCCGGACAACGCCAGGGCAAAACTGACTGGCTCCAGATTTGCAGCATTGCTTTCTCCGTCTGGTTGTCTCGGGCTCCGACACAACGCAGCGGACCGCTTGCTGGCTGTTCGAAAGGGCTACCATGGTAGCACGGACTGACCTAATACGCTTCCCGGCTATCAATCATACCTGCGCGGACATCGACCGTTGCCGACGACTTTCTTGCATAATGCGACAAAGCTACGTTTCGTGTATCCGTTCGAAGCGAGCAATTCAATTGAGACAGTTATTCTCCGATAAGAGCCAGCGCCAGCGGCCGCACACAGTCCGGCGCGCTAACCACGGTGCGCTACCACTTAAAAATCATTATCCGTACGAATCTACTTAATTATTTGTCAAGCTAAACATTTTCGCGAAACCTATCTCGTGCTCAGAACATCCTGCGAAAGAAAGTTTCCGGAGGAGACGTAGGCTGACCTAATACGCTTCGTAGCGATCAATCATCCGCACACAAAAGCTCCTGGCGCAGATCGGTGTGGACTTTCTTGCATAATGCGACAAAGGCGAGAATTCTCTGTAACCGCGCGGATATACCCAACACAAGCAGTGGGGAACAATTCAATCAAGAGAACCGATAAGAGGAACTGCACCTTAAATGCCTCGATCAAGTTCCACGTCGGGAACTAACTAATGTTTTCTCTCTATACAACTCCCGGTATTGAGCTCCGAGTCCTCCGTATCGAGAGTCTGAAATATCAATTTGAGTCGAGGTATGCGGTGGCTCCGCTTACGATACGATCGGCTGGCTTGCTCCGCAAATAGGGCTTAATTTTTTTTTTTCAACTCAACCGAAGGGCGGAATTGCAAGTTGTTGATGTGGAAGGCTTCTGCGAACGGTATTCTCTCGGTCAGGTGAAACAATACGGCGGATGGCGAGATTACCCGAGGAACGCGGCCCGCAACGGAAATCTCGATTGGTTTGCACGGGCTGACCCCCAAGGGTGGTCACAAAAGGTAGCACCGGTGTAAACGGAGGTGATTGCAAATCTTCACGGTGCTCTCGAGTGCCCAGGTGCACGATGAATAATAGCGAGTCCACGTACCAACTCCGATCTAGATACTTTAGAGTTCCGGTGCGATTTATACATATACGGGCCTCACATTTCGCCCCACGAGCGAGAAGCCAGAACTGACGACCGGGACTGACGACCGGGACTGGTCCGTAATTTTGTTCTGCCATCAGGAAGAGGTGGAGGCACGGAACTCTTGCGATCTGAAGAATCGCTCAAGTACTCACTCACGCCAATCATTGCGAGCGCTAATAGAAACGAGAACCTCCTTGCGTTTCTTGCTTACCTGCCAGGGGCGAGAGGAGCGAGAGTTCACGAGGACGACTACTTCGTGTTCTCAGGCCGAAGCGGGACCGTCCGTGAGAATCGAAACGCAGAATTAAATTACTCGACTGCAGTTCTACTGCCGGCATCACCGCAGGGGTACTCTCGTTCGACGTATGAATTCATTATAAGCCACTCCCGAACTGCTAACAGTCTTCATTCTCGTTCCCTCGTTCGTCCCAGACCTCTCGGAGAATCGTTCTCGAACCATACGTCACGCGCTTCTGAGTCTCCTCGTGTTCGTTGCAAGCTTAGCAATGTCTACCACTAACGCCCAGACACCGCGCTGTCCGGTCACTCTGACGCGTCGGTCCATGACGTATATGTACATATCGGGTACGGTCCACGGGATCATCGAAACCGTTAAAGGCCTATCGTTGGCCCGTCGCGTCGTTGGACGCGTGCACAGAGAGAGAGGGTGGCTTTTCGAGGGGCACCGCTTGGGGAAGGGGCATGTTCGCTGGGTGCCGATGCACGCAAAATGCGGACAGATGCGTGTGCACCTTTTGCTTCGGTCCATCGGCAGTCTCGACCGACACATGTGCCTTCAGGTACACAGACGGCCCGTGCTCTCGAGGACTCGCATACGTGCACGGATGCAGCTTGCCTGTGGTGGTACTCGGGGCACAATGCCAATAATAACCTATCGCCCTCGTCGCATCCCTCGCACGACGCACGACGCACGACGCACGACGCACGACGCACGACGCACGACGCGCGCAGATTCCAGCAGATGCTCTCTCGGGCTTGTGCTCGCTATGCCGCTTGGCGGATCCTCCAGCAGCCCCTGCACGGGGGTCTAGTTTTGTCTAGGAGGGGTTGGCTGCCGGGTTTTTGGCGTACAATGAGCCGCAGGGGCAGGTGTGGACTCCCCTCAGTTCGTGCGGCGGGCGCGTGCCCCACACGAGCGGGGGCGGGCTACTCTTTCTCTCCTCTTCTTCTTCGAGCTTCCCCTCCCTCTTTAACCCTGACGTGGTTGCTTTGCTTCTCACTTGAAAATGCGAGCCAGGCCGAGCCGAGCCACGCGAACGAGCGAGCGTCTTGAGACGGCAACGCCCCTACGAACAGGGGTGGAAAGAAGTTGCCCCTCGAAGATCGCTGTTCCTCATTCTTCGTTCCTCGTGACCGGAAAACCGCTGGCAGAGGTCACGTGCGGGAACTTGCATCCGATTACCGGGCTGAATGAGTGCTCGCCCGAGACTTCTTGCTTCGATGGGGTTCTTCTCCCTTCGAGATAGGGGGATCGGATTGTCGTCGGATCGCTTCTGATACATCTCTTTATAGCGCCCCGTGGGGGAGGGCCAGAGTCGAGTTTCGCCTTATTCTTCCACAGCGGACGCTCTTTCGGGCTGGAAGCCGCTCGCGAATCAATGGTGTCGATGGCGTATAACGGTTAGGAGCTTTTTATGGTACGATCGAGCGCGCGTCTTTTACGGATACGTACTACGGGTATCTCACGGAGCATCTGACTACCCATTGACTAACGTTTAAAGTGTTGAGAAGGGTGGCTATGTGCGAGCGAGCCCATTGGGTATCTCGCAGCCTCCGCGAAAGCCTCCGCGGAAGCTCCTCTGCAGAGTTTCAACGGTCAGGCTCAAACAGAGAGGGGTGGTGGCATGTGTGCGAGGAATAATAAGGGCAAAGGACGCATGTGTTTCCGCGGGGCGTGCGCCAGTGCCGCCAGTGCCGCCAGTGCCGTCAGTACGCTCCCTTTCAGCCGAGATTTCAAAACGGACACGTGCCATCGGTGAAAGTCGTTCGGAGTCGAGTGAAAGAGGAAGGCAACGATATGCACAAGGGCCAAATTCAAACCAAAATAGTTCACTTCTTGCCCATGAAAGGATTCCCTTTTCTGACTGCAGCCTGCTGCAAGATTCAAAGGGCCTATTGTTACCCCTTGCTTCTCTTCCGCTCGTTGAACGCTATTTTCCTCGTGCAGATAAAGAAAGATACCGGATCGAATCATATTTTCCCTTCCGAATCACCCGATTTACGCGCAATAATTTTGAGAGCATGGTGCAGAGCTCTTCGGTTGCCAGGGGCCTCTCTCCCGTGGCACGCAGACTTATTTGTTTAGAAAAGAAAAACAAAAGATGTCCGCTTCCTGCGGTCAAGTGCAGCTACTCTCGAGCACTTTGCTAATAAGCATCCGCCGAAACTGCGCCAGCCGGTGCCGCGTATCGTGTTACACTGCTATAGAGAACCCCAGAAGTGCTTTTCCTTCTTAAACACCCTGCTCCCTGCTCTTCTCTCTTCCATGGAAACTGGAATTGCTTTCGGACTTACGTTTAGGGTTCAATTAAGTTTGACCAACGCCGTTTGATCCACCTTTTAATCGATGTAATTTTTTGTAGCACTCCCAGGTACGAACAGATGTCCTTTTATCGAATGGTGCATCTTGCGGGCTTGTAACCCCCTTCGTCGGGCTGAAAGACACTCCCGTCAGGGTCTCGTGAAAAGGAGATCAGCATTGTAATCCGTGAAAGAACAAAGCTGACTGAAGGCACATTCGTTTAGGCGTAGCAGCAAAGGGAAGGAGGGTCGGATGCGTGCATCCGGTTGGTCACTTCCGGCACGCGCTTAGACACGTGGCTTCGCTTGGCCTCTATGCTCTCTCTGTCGCTCTCCCTCTTTCTGTCTCGAAGCTAGCCCCTTCCTCTCTCCTTGCTGGGGGGAGTATTTTCTTCTAAGAGCCCATCGAAATTAGGACCCATCTATCTAAAGGGCCCGTCTCTAAACACCAGTAGGAAGTGTCTTTCGAGCCTGTCAGATGCTGCTTATACGCCGAAACGCCTCGCTACATTTACGGGGGCCACCCTTAGCGCTAACGCAGCCGAGTGCTTGCACGTGAAAGCCGAGAGTCGACGAAAGGTAGAATCAGGAATTGTCCTGGAAGGGGTCGATTAAAACAGTTGAGGATATGCATTTGGAGAATAACGGTCTTCTTGATGTAGGAGGGCCAGCAAAAAATACGGCTCAACGCCGTCGCACCGTGGCGAGCTTTAAAGGTCTCTCACCGCAAAGAGCGAGGAGGAAGAGCGAGGAGGAAGAGCGAGGAGGAAGAGGCGAGCTCAGAGCTGGTCCTTTCGCTGTACACTTGTGCACCATTTACGCAAGCCAAGCACTTGCCACTGGCGGGCGGTCGCGCGGCTGCTCGCGCGGTTGCTCGCGCGACTGCTTGCGCGGGCGCGCTTGGTTCTTACAATGTTAGACGGCGCGGCGTGGCGTAGCGTGCGAGTACCATCAATGGCATGGTCCATGGCCTTGAATAGAGAGGACTCTACAAAGAACCGGGCGAAGGAACCGACAAAGGGTCCCGGGACTTCTTTTGTCGGAGGGTCTAGCAGTCGAGGTGACACAGGCACAGGCACATGCGCGGACACAGGCACGGGCCCAGGCACGCAGTCGAATCTGGTGTCTTGCTCTGCACACGAAGCTTGCCGCCGCGGTGCACCGGTCAAGACGATCTTCGTGAACCTGCCAAATGCGGGCCTGAGGAACGCTTTCGAAGACGCAAGTAAAGCCCAGACGAGGAAGAAGAAGTAGTGTGCTAGTGTGTAGACAGGTGAGCCGGTGGAGCACTGATTCTTCGACGAATTTTTGCATCTGTCCGTAGGTTGATCTTAGGCCCTAGTTTCCGAGAAGCGAGCCAAAGCACCCTCCCCTTCACGCTTCTTAAATCTCTTCCTCTCTAGCGAGGCGTTTAGCCGTTTCCCGCCGCAGAATCGTTAGTGGAATAGCGGCCCGAAACCACAATTTCGACGGTCTCATGTACCGAAAAAATCTCATCTTCGTCGTCTCGCGGAATTGAAGGCCCACTTCGCTCCGCTTAAAACTGGAACGGTTAACGTTTGATTCGATGGGGGGTGCCCTCATCCTGTTCGTGGCGCGCGTGAGCCACTTCCGGAGTGGAGCTCGCTACCCGCTACGGTCTTCGACCGTCTGTTCCGCTCCGCTCCATTCGCAGTCCGAAGACATGAATGAAATTTCGCGACAATGCAAATTCACCCTCGAAAAAGGGTTGCAATTAGACCGCGCACGCGCTTTGCTTTGCGGCCGCTCGGCCCGTACTGGCGCGTGCATCTGCTCGGCATCTGCGGACAGATGCGTGGCTGACTGGTCTTCTCTCGTACACCGACGAGACGCGGAGCCGCTCTCTTCGAGGCTGGCTCAAATGCCCGGAAATGAAATTCTAAACACCCTCTCCTGTGCCAGCCCTCTCCCTCTCTCTCCTCTTCCCTGCAACACGAACGAACAATGCGTTCGCGATCTGACTGTACTGACTGTACTGTGCCGTAAAACCCACTCCCGGAATTATGGGCGGTGCGCGAATCACCCATGCGCCACTAAGCGTCTACGCTAGATCGACAATTTGATCGGTGCTGTAACTTTGTACGACACACATACTGTAGCTCGATTGTCATCCCTCGATGAAAAGTACGAAGGGTGTAGCTGGCCAGGCTGCGTAAAATAGCGTAAGAAGCAAAGATTGCGACTCCTTCGAACGAAGATGCCTATTCCTATCGGACTGATTTAAGCTGTTTAGACTTCCCTAGCGTATTTTTGGAAAGTCAACGACACCCCTTTTCGGACAAAGTTGGCGGGTGTCACGCAGCTCCCTGACTTTCGCCGATGCATCCGAGATTTTCGACAAAACATCAACAGAGGGTGTTTTCTTTTAGCGTCGCTCTCTGAGGTACCGACACTCACGACACACGTAATTCACCGTTCGAAAATAGAGAAAACGAGTGGTGAAAAGGAGAGACTTTACCCGGAAAGAGCTCACCAACTTCCTGCGACCGCACTCCCAAAATAATCATCGCCTCAGCCTCGATGATCGTCAGAGTTTCCTTGACTCACAATCGGAGTTGATGGGGTTGTTGTAGTAGCTCGTCCTATTATGATTTGGTCGTGATTGGCCTAGCATCGACACCATTAATTTCTTAACCGCGCGCTCTTTCCTTCCGATCTACTTCCCCTAAAGTATTTATCAAACGCACCACACCTATCGGTCCAAAGCTTCCGAAGCAGATGGTACCAAAGTACCTACTCACTCGGAAAACACATGCTCTTGGCCACGTGGTTTTTGGTTTACACCCATGGTCACGGTTCTACCCCATCTTACGTATGCTTCTATGACGTAGACGTAGATAAACACATTCTCCCTCTCTGTCTTCCTTGTGCTTGTGCGGAGAGTACGAGGCAAAACCGATTCAATCTCCCTAATGGCATCGTGTTGCTTGCCACGAGCTAATACGATGTATCATGCACCCTAATGGCCCAATGGACTCGTACCTGATTATTTCGGCTGCGGCAGAGCCGCGCTGCGCCGCGCTGCGCCGCGCCATTGCGTGGGTCGGCAGGTGGTACTCCCCTCGGTCAACTCTTTTAAGGAGGGGGGTCACTCTTATTTCCTCCCGATCGGTTATCACCGATACTCCTTGGATCGCTGTTGTACAATGTCGACAGTGTATTCCAAAGCTCGATACTTTTCGTGCTGGAACTGGAAGGTTTGCACGCGACGTTGGCAGAAGCTAATTTCGTGCTAATGCCTTGGAAATTGGCGAGAATAGCCGAAATTGATCTTTCGGAGGTGAACGTATCAGCTGCTGATCGAGTGCTGATTGGCCCGATTGCCCCGTTGAGTTAATAGCTCGAGGGCGAAATGTGTGCTGGAAGACGGAGGAGAGGTAGAATCAATAAGATTTGATTTACAAGATCCATGAAAGTGGCCGCGGACCATTTTCACGGTCGATCACGCCCCCGAGCAGGGGCTCTAATTGACACCGTCGTAACCGACACCTTGGCTGGCCCAAAGGACTTTATGGCCCCTCGCAACTTGGTGGTTCCAGGCAAAGACTGTGAGACTAAAGACCGGTTTCGTAATCGTTTTAAGGGCGTTTCGAGCTTCCCCTCTGCGAATCGCCTGGCCTGCGAAAACAGGACTTAGAAATAAAAGAATTCCGATCCAACAAGAATGATCGAGCACAATGCTACCGAGTACTTGAACATTACTTAAGGATAAAATCCTTATAAGAATATCAACAAGCCTTTCGAAGGACCCCCCTTGCGCGCGAACAGGTTTCTCCACTGGCCAACAGATACAGACCGGAAAAAGGCGGAAAAATGTGAACGACGCGCATAGGAAAGATAAAAAGAAAGTGTCTTGAGCAGTTTTTCGAAATGCCGAACCTGCGCTCTCGACGAATCATCCTCGCGGGATCTCGGCCGTATCGCTTTTAAACACTGGCTAATCCGAAGGCACGACAAACCGGCCGATAATGCATCCCCGACGGCGACGGTTCCGTGGAATGCGGCTCATCGTCCTTTGCCGATGATAACGAGCTGGGAAAACTGAGTCGCGATAAACCGGGCCGCGACAGGTCGGAGGAATCCTCGGCAAATAGGACTACGCGGGGGTTACCTTCTCTATCTCGGGGCAATATTAAATCTGCCCCTCTAGGAAGATTGGCAATTAATTGTAAAAAGTGGAAGGTGATGCACAACGAGAAGCTCCTATGCCCCTATGGATTGTCACTGTCAGTACTGAGCACTCGGCCAGTGATAAGACTGTTTGTCAATTTGGCAGGTGACAAACCGGAGAGCGCTGGTTCTGACCATCGTACACGATGACGACGCACCTTGTGGTAAACGCAAATATGGAGCGGATCCCATGGCATTCATCCACCGCCATAGATAGAAAGGGAAATTCTGTGCACACACCTAATGTACATGTACGCGTTCGGCCCCAATCTTTACCCTCGGCAGATATCGAGGAAGGATCGGTTGGATACTTGAAGACGACAGAGATAAGAGAAGAGTGCGTCGAGTGAGCTCGCAACGCTCTCACGTATGTAGTACGAAATTTAGTTGGCGCAAGAATTTAGAGACAAAGCTGCGATACGTATCTGTGTTTTTCCATCCCACAATCCCCACAATCCCCCGAAGGATAGTCTCGCGGGACAAGATTCGAGGGAAAACCGCAAGCAACCCATGCCATCCCAGCCGGGATCTTGTTCTTTTTTAGCTCGCATCAATCCAACGAGATTAATGATACGAGATGTCACTGTCAAGAATCTATTATTCACTATAATTTAAATGTCACGAGTCTCGCCGATCGCGGCGAATAAAGTAAGGTATCATTATCCGTAGCTCGTGTGCACGATGTCTATTGGCATTTGAGTAGAAAAAGTCTAATAATCCTCGGGGGCACGGACAGCGAGACACCGCTGTTAGATATGCCACCGCGCGTAATGGCTAAATGTTACTAATAACCGGTTCCGAGCGTTTAACTAATGCGAGTATTAGACGATCGAACGCGGGATAAGAGGGTCCCCAGAGGTACTCGCGATTATCCGATCGGTAAATGGAACTACTCTCTTTGAATCCAACATTCATTTTGTCCGTGCCCACTTCCGTCTTACTCCAGTCGTACCTGGGACAATAAGACCGTTTCGCAAGCTTCATTAGGGCCGGCGTGGCGTCTGCGTTCCTCGATTTATCGGAAGGCTTCAATTCCCCAAAAAATGTCTGCTACGGAGTGTCACTGCGCGCAACTTGTACCGCGCGACCGTAAAGACTCTATTGTGCGCCGTTTAATAAGTTCCGGACACCTTAAAAGTCGATGATAAATCAATTCTTAATACCCCTGCTCAAAGCGCGAATATCTATGTATATCAGATTCAGCAGTACTCGGCCTCTGGAGTAAGCGACTGTTTTTTCGCCTCAACGAGTAGTAGTTTTATTGCCATTATAGTTGGAGCGCATTGTCAACGGGATCCCGGTAAAAGGAGAGAACGAAAACCGCAAGTATTACTACTCCGAGCTTTGTGATTTTAACCGCAACCAACCTTACTCGTCTCGTCGCCGCTCCGTTCCGTTCGTTCTCCCTCTTGCTCTATCTCTTTCCCTTTCTCTACGCTCGCTGTTTACCCTCTAACCGCAAAATTAAACACGTTAATCCCCCGGGCACCTTTCGTCTTCTATCGGCGGACACACCTCGTTTGGCGAGCACCACGATAGAGCGTGCTGCTCTAAGTAAAAAGAGAGGCGGCCGAAAAAAAGAAATTATACCAGGCTCTCGTCGCTCTGAGGCTTCCAAATGCTAATCCGGAGATCCCTCCTCGATGCAGGTACGGGATAGAAAGCGTCGAAATGGGCTCGTTTGTCCGCAAAACCACAGGCTTAATATTTACCTTGGTCGTTTTTATGGCCGCTCATCATACCGGCCACCGTATATTTCATTTCTTTAATCGCACTCGGCGAGCGGGGAGGAGGAGTCTGCCGGATGCCGGTCGGAGGCGCCTCAGGAATCACGTCCTCCAAAGCCTAAGCGTTAGACGATCAAATCGTTAGAACATTTGCCAACTTGGCAAAAATCTCTATCATTCGAGCCCGCGCTTCCTGCGAAATTACTGGGTCGTACCAATTACATGTATCGGTGATTCCGCCTGTCTCGTCAATCTGATGATTGTGAAACTCGAATCTCGTGGGAAGCACGTGTCAATCGTTACGCGTCGTTACGGTGCGGCGCGACGCGGCGACCCCGTTAAATGTTAGAAAGGTGGCGAGTTCCTTTAAGTGGGTCACGCTCGTGGAAATTCGACGCGTGATTCTTGTAAAGGTGTCCGACTGTTGTGAGTAAAAGAGGTCGTTATCCGCGCTTACAAGGTGCCGTTCACCCTAGCAGGATCCATCGACGAGCAATAAAAAAAGCCCGTCGGGGCTCGCCCTTTATCAGTGACGGGGCGGTCCCAATATTTCCCAGGACTCATTGTGTCAGCATTTATCGATGCCCCGATAAGACGTGCGCTCGCAGGAATTCAATGGCACTTTTATCGACAGGCATGTGCTTGGCAGAACACAAAAATACTACTGTTCCACAGCCCCGTGACGCAGGGCATAAAAGCACCACTGTTGAACGGATGCTCTTAGGTTCGTTGTCTCCGCGTCGTCCATTACCAACAGACAACCAACCCTTCCTCTTATCTCCATCATGGATTGTTCATCCTCGGGTACTCTACGTTTCGCGTGCGAACCCGAACGATCAGGGTCCCCAAACCGTATGTCAACTTGTACCAATTTTATCGGTTAATAAATTAGAATGTATCCGATACCGCGCAAGGTATACCGATCGGTATTACGCTTTTGCGACCGCCTCGAGTTGTTCGAGGACGGTGCCAAGTCCATCGAAGGAGGATGATGGATCACTGCTATTAGATAGGACGGCGTGGCGTAGCGTGGCAGTCTTTCATGAGAATGTCGCTTCGTATCCACGGTACGTAGCGAGGCGCGACTTAATAGCGCCATTGAGCCCCCTAGTATGTGTGCAAAACGGCTGAAATTGTGTCTTACCGGTGAAGCGAGGCTACGGCCGATTAGGCGAGTAATAGCTTCCGGATGAGTGCTATGCGCGAGACCGAAGCATCGCCCTCTTTTACGCGTCTCTCCATCCTCGTCGATTAACGCGATTAGAATATACAATTAAGAGATTCGACCAAACTTGCCATCGGAGAGTTAGTACAGAGATGTGCACACGCGATGAGTAGTAGCAGTACAACGTATGTGCAAACGTGCTTTCGGCAGAACGTGAAACCGCTATTTTTCATAACCTGCCGCCTCGGCATAAATCAACGTCTCAACCCGAGGAAGCTAATATACATACGTTGAGTAAACAACAATTTCACACCGGTGCCGCGACTCTAGCAGTGGCTGTGGCACTCGCGTAGATACTCGCGTAGAACGATATCAGGTCCGACGCGTTTTTACCGTGCGATCGACGTAGCCTCGAATCGAATCGGTGCGGGGAGAACTGGTCGCGACCGGTGTCAACACAACCGTCGCCCAGTTCCAGTGACGTTTCCACCAGTGGAGCCTGTAGTCCGCGAGATGAATGAGAAAATTAAGATTGTCCCGTAACTCGTGATCCCGCGAGGCCCGATCGCACCGCACCCCGTTCTTACCAGCCAGCCAGCCAGCGAAGCTCGGCGGCTTCTTTCCGGTCGGATGTTGACGCGCTCCCTCGAAGAGAAATTAGCATTTCAAGCTGGCGAGTATGAGTGGGCCCAGGAAACCTTTGTCTCGTGCGAGCAAGGTGTCGTCGCGAGAGGAATCGAGGAGTGAGAGCGTGCGCGTGAACGCGAGCGAGGACCGGTAGCAGAGGCGGCTTCGAACTTCGAAGGGATAACGCGTATTAGGGATCGTTACAATGGGCCGGTGAGTGTCTTCGACGGCACAGGTGACTGTGGGAATGACCGTTGAGGCCCGGACAGGTTGAGCCGCTCCTCGAACCGTTGGACGTGTGAAAAACTCGACGCGAGTCTCGTACTCTCGGATCACGGATCCTCGTAGAAAATCTTCTCCAAGGGAGGTGGCTTTTTTCCGCCAACCAGGAGGGACCCGAGAGGAGAAATCCTCTACGACCAACCGACAGATTAATAGCGGTTCGCCTTTTTCTCGATTTGAGTCGCAACCAGTTGCCTCTTCCCGTCCGTTATCCCGAGCCCTCTCTCTCTCTCTCTCTCTCTCTCTCTCTCTCTTTCCAACCCCTTTCTTCGCTCTCGCTAGATCATTGTATGTATCTCTTTTGAGTGGAGCCGATCTGCATATCGGGCGGCCCGAGTTTCGAGGGAAACTTGAGAAAAACTCGAATGGGTTTCTCGAGGGAGAGCGTGTTTTGCTGGTTCTTCGAATGACGAACTAGGTGCGAGCAGACCACTGGAAGACGAGTGGATTGGATGCATCTGCTCGTGGTATGGCGTGGCATGGCGTGGCATGGCGTGGCGTGCCGCGGGGGTCGGACCAGGTGCCACGCGCTTTTCCACACGCTTTTCCCCGCGATCATCATCGTTCACGATCGGCCGACTCACATCAGAGGTAAGATCAATGGTGGACTAATTGATCGGTCTCGCCGGCAATTGGACTCTAAAAAGGATGCGGCACGATACGCCGCGGTGCGGCGCCTCCTGGGCCCCCGGGCATCGAAGCCCCGGGCAGCGGATGTGACTCGATAAATCGACTGCCCAATTCCCGCAAGGATTCGTTCGACCTCGTTAGGAACGCCGCCCCGTCAGCCGTGAACGTCTTTCCATAGTGTTACAAGAGCAATTAGCAAGATGTGCCTCGGTGCGTCAGGAAATTGAATAATTCATAGGAAAAATTCCAATTGCTTCAATATCCAAGCCAATAAACTGATTTACGTCTTGCAAAGGATATTACATACATGTATATCGTGGCTAACTGGCTCAACTTTGTTGGGAGTCAGAAGAGCATCGATTACGGCCACACTCGCGAACTGAAGGAATACATACATGTATATTGTCACCTATAAATTACACACGACTTTCTTGCGGCTTGGCCCGAAGGCACGAAACCAGGCGCCACACCGTGTCGCGCTGGTCTGTCCAAGATACACACACTCGCGCCTTCGCTCGATCGCCTTTCAGGGGTGAATTACATCCAGCGTTTTTCCCCGCCAAAGCCGATATATCACGCTTAATTCCTAACCCGGTGCCTAAAAAAGAATGACTCGCCAGCGACACGGATATACAACTGTAGCTCAAGTTTCTCTCGAAAGGGAGTTCCGAAAACGATCGTTTACAAAATGGTCGTAAAAGTACAGCTACCACCGAGCACTTGGCTCTTAAAACTCGAATGAAACCCACCATTCGAATGCTACTTCTTTCTCACAGTAAAACGATTGGAAATCGAACAAGTACAGTAGTAGAGACACGTCCAGCGCGAGAGTCTCACGAGCATTGTGTACACTGTACAGTGACTCCAGTGTACACAGAGATTGTTGTGCTAGTTGGCAAGTGGCAGACACGTTAGGTTCATTAAGAATGCATTCCAGGGTGTCCCCGGAGTGTCTCTCGGAGTACTTATCGCACTATAACCACTCACTTAAGGCGCCGTACTGTCCCGCACAATGAAATCAGACACACCCCCGTCTCGAGAGTGCGAGCACCAAGTACATACCCGTATTACGCGATTGCACGATCCGTTACGTAGCTAACGTAGCTCTGCAATCGCGTCTTTCCGGTCACCTGATTGCAACGAGACATTATAACTCACTCCAGTAACGGGGTGTCTGATTACGTTCGTGAAAAAGGGCCATTGAAAAATCGAGAGTTCCAAACAAAACTGGCTGGTGGGATCAGTTTTGAGTCGGGGTCTCACGGAGAGCATCGGGACCGATCTCGAGGGTCTGGCGGAGGGAGAGCGATCGTCTCGAATAAACGAAAATCGAGTGAAAAACATCCTGAGAGATCCTTCTCTCTTTGGCTCTCGACGCGTCGTCGACAGTCGATTGCGCAATCCATGCTCTATCCATGCGCATTCGAGCCTTCTCCGTTTCTCACGTCGCGACGCGTCGCCTTTACTCTTGGTCCCAGTTCCTCCGGGTATTCCACTCGAGATTCCAGATCGAATCTCCGCTCCGGCGCAGGGGCTGGGGTGGGGCCGTGGGGAGGGGGGAGGCGTTAGTCACTGGCCCCCCTCCAGCAGCCGAGACTTTTTGTACCAACGATTTTCGCAACAACAATTTCACCGGTGGACGCGGGAGTACAAGCACGCGCCCGCCCGCACGCAACTCGCGGCCGCTCTCGCATGATCGAGTCACAGCCATTGTCTGTGGCCACGCGGAGAAAGTGTGACCCTAATAGCCAAAGGAATGATTAGACTTTAGAGGAATCGCGGGGCTCCAGTCCCTTGCGTCGCACCCACTCGTCACGTTCCGAACCCCTTACCTCTTTGCAACCTCCTCTCTGGTTTCGAGTACATAATTAGAGAATGCCGCGTAGAATCAGTCATGGCGATTTGTCACTGGCGATCGTGATTCCAATTAGCATAATGCACCCTCCGACTTGGAAAGCATCGAAGGTCGACTCTGTCAGATCGGGAGGATATAAAATGTCTTTCGAAAATTAACCAAAGTATCGGCGTAAATTTATTGCTCCCGCATCCTATACCCCTGATCAAGATTAGCAAACGGTAGAGATGTTCAACTAGTCTCGCTTCTCCAGGTTGAAACGAAGCAGCACGAAACAGCACGACCGACCGCCTGGCTGGCTGGAGAGTCAACGTGCTCGACGGTGGCGGTCATTCGCCAGGATAAACGATGCTCGCCGCTAAATCTACGAACTGGATAACGTATGAATTACTAATAAGTTTTCCAGGACATAAAGCACGCGGGATACGCGAGTGAATAACGTGCGCGGGCGTACGCGGGCGTGCGCGAGTCGCATGCGACTCGGTGCAAGTCGTTTTGAATAATCTAGGCGCGCGCACAAGTGGCCTGAGAAGTGCTCACAGTTCCAAGAGCAAGAAGAAGCGAGAAGAAGGCTGATGGGAGTCGTCTTTTATACCGCGATGCTAATTAATTGAAACGAGCGGCCGACAGTTGCGCCAGAAGGGGGGCCCGGCTGGCAGTAGCATCTCCCCGGTGTTCTAAGCAGTCACGTTATATCGAGAGAGGATCGAGATTATTTATTTAATGTATGCCCGACAGGGACCACCAACTGGCAAAGCAATGGGGTGCATGGCTACACACCCGCGTCTGCACGCACTAATTTCATTTTCAGACCTCTACCTATTTCCCTTATTTTCCAATAAATATAGGAGAATATCATTCTGCGATGTCAACCATTCTCCCATTTTCCCTAAATTCCTCGAAATCCATTGCTCGGAAAAAATTGGGAATTGGCCCCTTCTCTACTGAATTCCGTTGATTCGAAACCAACGCGTAAAGGAACCCTATTAAAGCATTAGGCGAATTACAATCATTTTGTAATTTCGTGGTCGGTCCGCAATAATAAGCAAGCTCGATAGGTCATCGGAGAGATGCATTATCCTGCTCCCAGAGTCGGAGGGGGCGGATCGCAGGCAGCTACCTGTTGCCGTGCAGGAGGTCGATTTGCAGCAGAGCGTGAGCCCGCTCGCGATTTCACCGGGGGCGAAGGGCGATCTTCCCGAGCATCGAGTAGGAGCACACGCCACTGGCAACGCAACAGAGAGAAACGAGGGTGGAGAAGTGGACAGCAGCGGTCGGTGCAAGTAGACTGGCAGGAGCGCCAGGGGAGTGGAGCGCCGAGCAAGAAAGACGGGAGGAGAACACAGTAGCCCATAAACGGTGCGCTGAAGGAAGATGGCTCGATCCGCGGAGGATGAGTAGCACGGTAGTTGGCGGGACGCGTTGACGGCAGCATTTTTTAAGGCAGATGATATCGGCCCCCGGGGGACCAAAGACTAATGCGCCGAGATAGCGGCAGTAAATCAGACGAGAATTCCAGGTCGCACACGTAAGGATGTTTATACTCGGCCACGACCTCGCACGCTGTTGCTGCTGCTGCTGCTGCTGTTGCTCGAGTCGAGACCAACTTGAGGCCAAGTCGAGACCGAGTTGGGACTGGGCCCGCGAGATTTACTTTCTACCGAGCCTCCAATCGAACAGATAAGCGTTCGCCTGGCTACGCGCGATAAAATATTAACCGGCATTTACGACTCCCCCGGTGTGCTCTACTTTGCTGTATGGCCTCGTCCCTGGTAAGCCGAGGAGTCTCTCGGAGGTAGCAGGTAGATTCGGAGATCAGGGCTCGATCGTATAATTAACTCTATGCTTTCTAAACTCTCAATGGAACTTGGAATGCAATCGCCCTTTATTCTGGTTCTACTTTGTGATTCGACTGCCCTTACCATTAATAACACGCTTCACCGATGTTTTTGTTTCTTTGATCACGACGCGGCGCACGGATCGAAGGATCGCATCGTGGTGCATACATAGGTGCTACTTCTCAAGCGGCGGACTTTCAAAGCAGAGAAAACTGCCGGTGTCTTTCTCCTGGTATGTATTCGAAATAGCTCAACTATGTTTTCCGTGCAAACACTATTGACAATCTCCCCTTGGGTGGTGGCTTGACGCGTGTGTGATAGGGCTCACGAGACTGAGGAACAACCCTCACTCGTGCGTTTCTTATTTCGGAGGCTTTGGAGCGGATTCGAGCGGATTCGAGCGGATTCGAGCGTCTCCGGTACGTGCTCCTTCGCAGAGTGGTGGTATTAAAACCAGGACTATGTGAGAAAACGCGCTCTTTTAGTCGAATCCAGATGGAGGAAGTAGCGGTCTCCTTTCTTTTCGAGCACTAACCAAGATTCCTAGCTCGCTGGCTGGCCTCCTTGAATCGGAACAGGTCCGGTTTCCTTCTCTTCCACCTCTGAATCCTTGCGGTCGGACCTTACAATCCTCCATGCATATCCTCCCCCTTCTTCGCCTCTTCGAAGCCGAGGTGCCTGCATGCCTTGTCGACGCTGATTATGAACGCGCCCATAAGCTTCGACGACTGCGTTCTAACACGGAGCCGAAGACATCTCGCGAGGGTCGTTCAACCCTCGCGCCTCGCTCGACTCGTCGAGCTTTTTTCTCTTTGCGGGGCTCGGCCGAACGACTCGCGGCCAAACAAGATCCACCTTGTCGAGGAAGCGAGGACTGTTTGCTGCATAAGCATAATATGTGACTGCACAATATGTATTTGGAATGGAATTGAGCGGGCGCGCTATCGGCCAGGTCGATCGTGCGGCCGCGATGTAATGGCGCTGTTCTCACGTGCCAGCTGGGGAGCTGGGAGAGACTAATCAGAGATAATTGCTTACAAAATTTGACGGTAATCGCGCGCGGAGTCGAATTTCTCGGGTGAACCTGGGGGCGGCCGATCGGGGGAGTATTAGTCACGTTTCATTTCGCCTCGATAAATCGGTCAAAGTAATGCCCGCTCGACTCACTTACACACACCGGTGCGGTGTACCCACGATCGCCTCGGGCTGTCCAGATATTGTTATCACGAGCGAGGTGTACCTCTATCAGATTGAGATTGCCGATCCAAGCTGGAAGTCCTGTCGCAACCCGGTGAAAGTGTATCGGCTCCATACGAGAGACCAATTGAAATTAATTTAATTAAGCTAACGACAGTAGAAGAGAGCAACGACCGACCCACCGGTCCAAGTACCATGTACGCGTGACCTCAAATAAATAGTTGTTTCTTTCGGACATTTTTGCATGGCTAATGGCGTTTACGCCCTTGATGCTGGGACGAGTCAGTCGACGTGCAAAGCAACTCGATAAGAAGGAGAGTGGAAGTAAATGAAGATCGCGAATCTGATTTACGATGCGACGAATGGAGGCTCCTTTCGAGGCGATCATGTTGGATCCTCCTTCGCTTAATCGAAGCGGAAACATCCGTTAACAACTCGTTCCGTGGGTCCACCTCCCGGTGGATCGATCGACCAATTTCATCTGCGCCTGCGGTCTAATCGCTACAGCCAACTGCCATCTGAATTCCCGGTATAATGGTTATGTAAATCATAGCGACAGTAAATGCGAATCATAAATTTTCTTACATCCGTGAGCTAGGATCGATTTGACGCCGGTCGAGAGTCGTTCCAGATCTCTGCGAGCGGTAGGAAGCACCGGCAGGAGGCAGTTCGAAACATCAGATAAGCCGTCAAACTCTTACCTGAGGTCCTGTCAAAAGGACGAAAACTAGATCAACCGGAGACCGATCAACAGGAGACAATAACGATCCGCGTCTTTGCGCGCTTTGCGCTCCACGACGAAACTCGAAAAACAAGGGGATGCACGAAAAATATAAAAGTCAAAGAGTGTGATGCATCGCTCGTGGTTAGTGTCTCACCCTAATGGCCGATCAGATAAGGACTCCTTGTCCGGTGGTCCCGAAGAGATCATATCGCGTTAGCACACTCTCACACCCTGCAGTGTGTCCCGTAACCCGTAACCCGTAACTCGTAATGTCATTATGGGGCTCGACGCTAAAATGTGTCACCGCGGAGGATCTACGGTAGAATGGTATACGACTCAATCTACGACTTGTTGTTAGACACGTTTCGTATCGTGACTCACGCACCACTCTAATTCTAATCGCACCAACTTCATTGTACATACATACATACAAACTGTTTGACGACCGCCAGTTTCTGACTCGTCGTGTCCCGCAAGAGAGGTAGAGCTATATTCTCCGAAATCCGAAATTACGGTAAATTTTTACACCCCGAAGGAATGGCCATTAATATCGCCTCTAATAACAAGGTTCCTGCGGAAAGTGATCAGTTCGTGGTCGGGACTTACGGTGCCGGGAGTTTGACGGAGCTTCGGTCATCTGGTCCATCGCGTCACCTGCCCGCCCCTAAAAACGAACCCCCGATGGGCACGCGACGCCCTGCTCTGCCGAAGGAAAAACGCCTGGCAAACTGACCATATGCCGCGTTCCTCGAAAACCGATGGATCCTGGATCTGCGGTGGCCTTATCGATGCGGATTTCGAGTATCCTCGTCTCCTCCTACAAGTTTTCCCTTGTTTTCGGTGTTTCTCATCCGAGAACACTGCCGCGTCACAAAGGAATGCTCTATTATCGAGAAACGTGGTGTGCGATCAGCGATCTGCGATCGAGAAGAGGACACCGTTCTGAGAGTTCTCACCGGTAAGAGAGATATAGTCATTACACGATTTTCCAGGGATGCTTGCCAGAAGGTTTTATTTACCGGTCTAATAATAGACCTACGCCAGTAAAACGTCCGGTCGGAACAGCGTTTAGGATCCGGGAGGGGACCCCCTCGAGTTTCTGGAAAACGGAAACTTGCCACGCGCCCGGCAGGATCAGCTGTGCAGGCTTCCAAGACAGATGTTACTCGCGCGCTTCTTCATTCGCGGTGGTACGTTGTTCCGAGGGATTCGCAGCACCCCTCTCTCCCCAGCCTTTCGAATCACGACTTTTCCTACTTCCTAGTCGCGCACGCAGGTGAACGTCTCAAGCGGCCTTACCTGCCCCGTCCTGCAGGTATCAACTTGCACGGAAACGCCGATGATCTTGATTTTTTGCTGATCCCGAAGCAGAACGGAAAAACGGGGGATCGAACAGTCCGAGAAGAAATTTTAGCGCCAACTTCCGGGCTTCAAGGCTCGTTCGACTACCGACTGCGATATAATTTTGTCACACTTATCTAATAAATCTAATTTTTAGTTATTGGAACGAATACTATTATACAAATACTGGCTCGAATTCCGAATGGTTACCATTCGATTCCCCAACGAAGGGCGGATAGTGCTCTCGAAGAAATCATTGCGGCAGGTCACCACAAAGGACAAGTACTAAGGTTCGCGGCCCTGACCGAGGTGACTGCGTTCGAGAAGACGAAGACGCAGTGATCTTTTGAGATTTCGGCACAATGGGGCATTCCTACACAGCACGACACAGCTATTCACAGTGAGAGAAAAAGGAAATAAAATAAGAGGAAAATCTCTTAGCGAGTTATTTCCATTCAGGATTGACGGAGTCTCTACTATTGATGATTCAGTAGTTTACAATTAGTAGTGCACTCGACAAATTGATTAATTCTTTATACTCGACGAGGACAGATATTTTTACGAAAGCGCGAGAAACCGTGATTTGTCAAAAAAATGAAACGATTATCGACTCTTGACAAGTTTTGAATAAACGAAGAAAGATGTCTAACCATTCTTGCCGTATCGATTCTGTGATTTTACAGTTACACTCCGTTTCTCCCTAGCTGTCTCGGATATTTTGTACTTGGGGCAAGGGGCAAAAGGAGCACCTGTACCAGAAAAGTATCCGTTTCTGCAATGAACGAACGAGTAGGAAAATGGCACCTTCAAACTGCACTGTAAAGAGTCTTTAACAACTATCCGGAGGATGACACTCGCGAGGACCCCTGCGAAGAAGTCTCTTGGTCATTCGTCACGGACACTTTCGGTGTTACCTCGCAATAGTATTCTTTCAATGAACTTGGGTTCATTCTTCGGGAGGTGCCATTCTTGAAAAGGCTCCATTCTACCGGACGAATTGTCGGTCTAGAGAGCGGGACAAATACGTACAGTATTCTTGGACGTGGCTTCTCGATCTCGAGGAGGATCCCAAGTCCAAATGAACCAAAACGTAACGCGCGCCCCATGAAACTCTACTACCGTAACGTTCAGGCTTAAATGTTATTCTTGCGGTACTCGAAACAATCAATCTCGCTCTACGGTTCGGTGGACATTGTGAAATTGTCGCGGCACTTTCGGATTCGACAGTGCGTCGCTTGGCTCGAAAAAAAATAAACGGTGAAAGAGCACTCGAGACAGTTGGTGGAAGGCGCGCAGGACAAAAAAGACTCGTGAGCCAGGTACGCAATGTGGGACAATGGGGCTGCAGGATCCCGAACGATCCCTGAGGAGCCGAAATGCTAGCGGGTTACACTCAGGTACTCTGTTTGCAACCTGATTATCTCTGTTGCTAATAACCATGTAAACATCCTGCGAGCGGTAAGAGGAGGTGTAGGAGGAGCAAGAGCTTTGCTCCAAAACAATGGACTAGCGATAGACAAAAAAGTAGGACTAACAGTTAAAGCTGACGCAAATTTTCCACGATACATAGAAAATGTGAAAAATTAAACAGAGTAAGATTGGCCCATTTTCCGAGCTACGAGATTCCTCGTACATGCATGTATTCATGCGATGTATTTCTGTAGCTTGCCGAAGACCAAACAAACACTGTCATCGGTGGAAAACTCGGAAATTTCACTGGAGAAGAGATCGTGGGAGTGACGCATCGCAGGGTATACTGCAGGTAAGCAACGGTATGCAGATAAGCGAGATAGCTAGAATAACAAATCCATAGCGCGTCATAGAGATAAGTTGGACTAGTAACTTGTCGGAAGGTTTCGGGAGGAATGGCGACAAACATGTCGGTCTTGTCTATCGCGACTCAACCACGATCTACATGTATGTATGTATGTATGTATGTATTACGTTGCTCGAGGGAAGTGTCCAAATAGCTGGCTCAAACACTCGAGCGTAGAGTCTAACGGGAATAGCGTCAAAATAACGTCAGAGTTCGAAAGAGCTCGAAAGAGCTCGAAAGAGCTTCAAACTAATTTTCCCTTGGAAAAATGGAGACGGAAGAATCGAGGATCGAGGATCGAGAAATTTATCGATGGGCTTCGTTCCGATGACACTCGGTTAATGCTTGACTCGTCGACTTTCCAAATCCAAACGATGCATTCATCCTGGAAGTAGTGTACCTGCATGATTGTGCCTAATTAGCCCTGAGTCGAGGAACTTTTACAAGGACCTTCTACGAGGACCTCCGGCCGCAGGTGTTGCCCATTGTTACCTTGCCAATTTCCCGCTGCTTAAGTTGTAATCCGCAGGGAGAAGAACCCTCCTACTTTGAGCAGGGAAATTGCCACGGTCATAGAATTTTTCGCCACGTGCTCGCCTTCAAAATTCTACTCAACGTACTGGACGTACTGGATGACCAGCGTGCAGCGTGGATGACATGGATCGTGACGATAGCATTATGCACAGAAACAATGAAAACGCCTATGCAGTGTGCATATCGATGAGGCGACACGTGCGTCCGCTTGGGTTCTCTTATACTTGTCTTAACGAAGCATGAGTCGCCGTACATTGTTTATCGCGAATTCTGAGTAATCAGCGGCAAAGTTCATCCTTGAGATGTGCACCTCAAACTGTCCGACTGGCTGTGAGTCAGAACGAGATTTGCCAGTGCCGTCACCAAACATTCGCTCGCCAAAGCCAGCGGGCAAAGTCAATATTGATGCGCTAGTAAAACTACCAATAGTCCGACCGGAGGACAGATAAACGAGTACTGATTGTGAGTCACTTGAGGTCCGATTGCGCGTCCAAACAGTTGGGTAGTGGATAGGTTGAGCAAGTCGAATCGAGTCGAGCCCCGACTCGTGAGCTTGACTCGTGAGGCGTATCATCGTGCCCGCTCCGAATCCTATCTCAACGTAAACAAACCCGCGAGTTCAAGTGCGAAACCGAGGGCGAGCAGTGCATAAACCGAGAGACGAGAGCACGCCCCCTGAGCGTAATGTTTTTGCCTTCCACGGTAGATTCGTGGAACGAGTCAGGGTCTAAAGGCGGCTGTCGTTGGAAAATCCAATCCAATCCAATCCAATCCAAGCTTCCGCCGAGTGACGACCAGTTTGAGAAGCAGGCCGAAAAGGAGAGAAAAGAGAGAGAGAGAGAGAGAGAGAGAGAGAGCTACGGGCCCCGGGGTAGTTACCTCCCCTCGGCGGGATACCTTGCACATGTCTAGGGATCCACGAGCCCGAGAAAATGGGTCCGTCCGCGTAGCTAGTCTCGGTGGGGCCAGTCGCATATGGTGGAACACACATACACCCCGTATACATCGAGCGGTAATAGCCAGGTGTTTCAAAGGTGAGGCGAGCAGGCCCATAGGGCGCCCCTCGCTCTTCGAGGCGGCACGACAAAAAAATAAACCAGCTTCCTTCCGATGGGGCTACTTTTCGAGCGGGATCGGCCACCCGGTACGCGTACCTCCTAATAATCATACAGATTTATTCGGCCAACCCCAATCGGTAACCGGTAGAACGTACATATATGTATGTATGTGCGCGCTAGTTGAAACTCTTCCTAGAGTTTAACGCGCTCAAGGTGGCGAGGTGTGTCCTCGAACAGTCACACCTTTCGTTGTCCGCGCCTCATCGTATAATTTACTACTTTTTGGGGATCAGTCAGTGACTTTGTAAAAATCGCAAGGTCTAGACCGCCGCACCGTAGTCAATGGCCGTATCTCGCCGTACCCTTGATGGATTTATTTTCCAAGTATTTTTGAGTGTTTCACGCGGCATTTCATAGTCTAGCGCGTCTGCTAGCTTGTGCGAGAGGGATGCTTGCGTTAGTCGGATACCGTTATTTTGACTATGCCCGGAGAAACTTTCGTCGTCCGGGAACCGCTCTGCTGAAAATCTTGTAGGACCTGCTCCTCGGAACGAGTAATGGGTCGCGAAAAAATAGATTTTTCAACCTGCGCGAATACTCGTAATACAAGAATAAAGGTAGAGCTCGATCGAGAGTTTCCCTCGGTTAGGCACCCTCTGGTTCGCACGTAGCGACCGAGAGCACGCCGGCCGCCGGCCGCCGGCAAACAAAGCCGTGAGGCAAGTTAGCGTGGCCAGTATTTTATATAATTTAGGAGCAAGCCCGCAGGTAGACTTTGGTTCTCTCGATGTGCGTGTCGTGTCGTGTCGTGCGAGAGAACGAAAGAAGCGGAATGGCATACCGGAACTACCGGTAGCTACCTACCGGAATAACCGGATGAGGTGCAGGTCTTCCTCGGATACCGCGAGCGAGCAAGTACACACGATTCTTTTCCGTCTCGCGACGAAGGGTTTACCCGGGGAAGAGACAGATAGCCAGTACCGGCGACCTTTTTCAAAAGACGCACATTTATATGCGAGGCGCAGGTAGATGATTTGCCGGCAACCGGTGCACGATTCATCCTTGGCCGCTCTTTTGCGCCGCAAATACAATAAGATCCTGTAACCGAAGATCTCTCTTTTTCTCTCTTTCTAGCTTTAGCGAATTAGAACGCTCGATCGCATCGTCGCTCGATTTCGAGCACCCTTCGCTCGCCAGCCAAGATCCTCGCATATTTAAAAGGATCCGAATAGGATTGCGGCCTTAATCAAATCTGGGCCACCCATTTGGGCGGCAGGTATGTATACCCACTACGATTCTCGAGGCACAGTAGTGTCTCGTTAGCTGCCCCGATTTTTCCTTTCAGCGAGACGGAGCGCACACTCCTGTATACCACACGCACACCCTATACACCACGAGTAAGAAGTCATCCACGCAGTGAGCACCCAAGCGAATTGTTATCGAACGATGGACGGATGGTGCGCGTGCTGAGTCAACCATCGTGCACCACGGTACGTACTACAAACTACACAGAGATACAGTATGGTGCAGTGCGGCGCTGCTCTTGTTTGTCGCTCGCGTTGGCCGGCGTGTCCCGTGCGCCGCGCCGTGCGTCAAGCCACTTTCGCACCGCATGTCACGCCGCGCCGCGCCGCCACTCGTGGGCGTCGATGAGATAAGCAGACCGCCGGGTCACAATCGCATTCAAAGAAAGGGAAGCACGCGATTTCCGCAGACGTCACCCCGCGATATATCCTACCAGTGTCACAGTTCACTTGTCGTTGACGGCATACGCACCACTTTCGCGTATACCTGGCGCATATTGCCGCACATTGCCGCACATTGACGGACGGAGCGGGCCCATTCTGTCGAAGGCGCGGTGCGCCAGCGGTCAAATGCACTCTTTGATTGCCGCGCCTGTTGACCCTGGCTCTTGTATCGAAACACACTTTGCGTGTACGCGCGGCGTTGTACTCCGGTTCGTGGGTGTCGATGAGATAAGCTCGCTAGCCGGCGAGCAGCCGAGCCGCGAGAAAATGGAGCAAAGCGGTTCCCTGGTAGGACACCAGACAACAAGAGCGGAGCACCGAGTGATTCAAATCGTTCTACCACTGACACGGCAAATAGTTCCCCGAGGAGTCTTTGGATTGCGCTCACGCGCTCGCTCAGGCTTATCGCCACGCGAATCGGGCTCTCCGACTCGCTTAACGATCGTACAAATTTATAAGGGCCGCTGCGATGCCGCCGCGATGCGGCCCCGATGCCGCCCCGATGCCGCTGGGCCCGATTTCAACTAATGCCTCCAATATAAATGTCAATAAAATTACCCCTTGATAAGAAACAACTGTCTTCGAGTCCCTTTGGGCCCCTCCTCCTAATGACTCGTGGGTTCAAGATATTTCCACGATGGCAATTTTGCAGCCGTGAAATAAGGCGCTTTCGAATATTCAACGGGAATTGAAGTTACTGCAACAATACGCAGAGATACCGAATCTCCAAGGTGAATCATACCCGAATGCCCCGATGATATCGATGCATGTACATCAATAAATTACCTGTTAATGGGCCCGCAGTATCAAAGGCTACCATGCCAAGACGTCATGCAAGACGAACAGTTAATAATGGCAATGCGAAGAATATCGTGTTTCATAGATTGTATCGCAAAGCAAAATTCTGGCTGCAGCCACCGCGCACGACGCCAGTCAATTCTTTCTCTTTCGTTACGAAATACATAATACGAAGAAACGATCGGCTGCACGCACAGAAAACTAGTCTAAAAAATTAAGTGTTACGCGGCTGTGGCCAAGCACGAGCTGTTTACGACGGCAAGCACAAGGGTCCTTCGTCAAAAATCTTGTCCCTCTCGCTCTCTCCTGGCATACCGGTCCTGGACCTCGGCTATCGTTTCTCGATCGACCGAATCAAACGATCCCGTTTGTGCCGTGATAACCTGATTTAACGCCAGTGACACGCCGAGGAGCCTAATGGAAAATCAATCGAACGGAATGCCAAACTGCTCCTTTGTCTCGCCTCTAAATCAATTATTTCTTCGCCTGACCACTCCTGCTGGTTCTACATACATACTTAGGCCGTACCGTGCCATGCCGCCACGCCGCCGCGCCTGTCCGTCACTCGGTATTGATTTGTCAAAGGTACTGTCATGCCAGTTCTACGAGGCACGTGCGTCCAGCTACCTAACACCTCATTGTTCCTATTCAAGATGAAGGCGCCAGCGGTAGGAAAATTGTCAAAAAGAAGAATTCCAAGCGCCACCCTTCCTCCCTAATTTAGAGTTTAGAGTTTAGAGTGACCGCCAATTCCCTACTGAACAATGCGGATCGGCCGGCCGGGTGGTGCGGCGATCAGGTATGACCGCTAATCGCGCTCAACCCGAGAACGCGAGCCCAACACCTTATGTGGTATCGAATTACGCGTACCATAATTTCGCCTTTAGGCAATAGGCTACTACTGTATATGCAGTCGCGAGAATAATTCTTCTCGCGACCCTTATTTCGACCTCAACGAATTGCGGTACATATAATGCACGCTATAACCGCTATTAGCTTCAATTTCGGAGTATCGGTCAAGGTGGTTATATGAGCCTCAAATCGCGGAAGCTCCTTTAACGATTATTGTCCTCCGAATTATAAGAAGCGGCGCGGCGCAGCGGTGCGAGTGCCGCGTAGTCGTGGTAAGTCTTTCTCCGATAGCGATCACGTGCCAGAATCGCCAAGGGTGTAACGTTCTTCATAGTCCGCGCAAAAATGACAACTTGTGTGCGAGCGCGAATGGGGGGGGGGGGGGGCACGCGGACATTGAGGCCTGCCCGCCTGCAAGCACAAGCCAGGGGCACGCATATGCGTGTGTGGGTTTCAGAACGCGTGGGCGATGCTGTGGCACGCGACACGACCGTTACGTTCGAAACAGGCATCGTGGCGAGGCAGGCGGAGGGAGGAGAGCGGCAAAAGAGGGGTGAATCGTCAGAAGGGGAACCGAAGCGGATTGCTGCGCTCTTGCCTTCTCTCTCTCTCTCTCTCTCTTTGGCTTCTGCACATACGTCGACATGCATCCCTCCGCAGCAGCGGTAGTCTACAGGCGCTTTTCTGCGCACTCGTGAAAAAGCGACGTGCATCAGGCTGACTGACAAAAAATACAGCGCAACAACCGATGCGCACATACTCGTGAAACGCGCGATGCAGGAAAGAGAAAAAAAATCTGCCAGCAGAGTGCGAGAGGCGTTCAGGTAAGATGAAATGGAAGTTTGAATGGAAAAATGCGAGGGGCCCCCCGAGGGTCGAAGGGGGCTGCTGGTCTCTTGGGCATACTACCACAAAGATAGTCTTGCACATCGGTAGACGGTGCAGTGCAGGCACGTCGAAGTGACGGCTCGTTCGGGCCAGGTTGGGCTGCGAGGGGCGCCAATGGAAGGGGAGGGTTCTAGGAGCAGCATCAGGAGCGGAGGGGCCCCAGCATCTGCTCCGCAGGAATACAACGCACAGCGCACAACGCGTAATGCGCAACGCGATGCGACCCGACGCGACGGTGTACCGACGAGAGAAGCAACGAACTGAGAAAAAAGAACGACGGAGCGAGAGGATCGGTCCTCTGCAGAAAAGGGGGCCCAGGGCTGCGGAAAGAAACGGGGGGACAGAGAAAGAAGGAGAGTGTGGCGCGGTGGAAAGAGGAGCAGAGCAGGACAATCGCGTTGCACTCACGAACATCCTGCACCACCCGGCCCCAAGAGCCTGATGCAAGAGTGGGGAACGCGCGAGCACGCGGAACAGATGCTTCGGCTCGGATTGGTCGACGGCCCGCGACCGGACGTCCCCCATTGGTAGGCAGCGCGGGGCCCGTCGGCTTGTATTGGTCGGGAAGCACGTGCGGGCCACCTGCACCCGAATGGTGGGGTTACCCCTTATAAAAAGACCTGGCGCACCCCCCTGCCAGTCAGAAACCGGCTTGCAGCCGAACCGCTTCAACCGCAAGACGTTAGTTCCTTTCGATCCTTCGTGCTCACGCGACTGTTTGCTACATCCCGCTCATCACCGCACTGACCGAGCACTCTCGAGTTCAGTACGGTTCGGACAGGCGTGCCGTGAACAACGAGCTTTACGAGGACGTGCAGAAACCCAAGTGCATACGAGGACGTTGCTCCTGGGAAAGTGTTGGCCGTAGTCGAGAAACAAAGACTGTTTTGAACGTTCGACAGATGTGTGGAGAAGTGCAGTGACATTTGCTCTCCAAGGATTACTTTTTGCCAGTTCGTTCTTCGCGTTCTTCGTCACTCGCGAAAACCCAGTGATCAGAGTGATTACGAATTGCAAGAAGCTAACTGTCAACCGACGAAAATTGGATTAATACAGCGGTAGTGCCTTCGCAGTGTACGATACCTGCGGAGAGCCGAATCGATCTTCCGCGAGCGTCAGCTACACAAACAGCGATCAAAATGCTCGTCGAAGAGATGCCGCGCAGCTTCGTTAAGAAGAACAACAGCTACAGCCACTGTCCGCTGAAAAAACGGCCAGTGCCTGTCTTGCCATCCGAAGAAGTTCCCGAAGTGATCAAAGGTAAGGATCTTGACAAAGATAGAAAGAAAGCCCAAAGTGTGTGCGTTCCCTTTACGTTTTGACTTGGTCGTCCACGAGACACGTCCTATGAAAATGTTCACTGTCTTCACCCGGCCCTCCCACAAAAGACGACTCTTTGAAAAATTCAACGCCTATAAAGTGCCCTTTTTTTTCTCTGATTCCTCAGAAGAGATCATTGACGTCGTCATGGACGATATCCCCGAGCCCGAAAATCTCAGTACAAAACCGGAGGATCTCAGTAAAACTGCGGAGCGCCAGCAACAGGAGCAGCGCATTCGCGCATCGAGATCACCCTCGCCGGTCGTCAAAGTCTCTACGTCGCCAGCCCTTGCGAGCGGTCCAGCCTCGCCCTCGGCGCACCATCAAATCCACCCGGTTCATCCTCATCATCTTCATCATCAGTACCCGACAAAGGCCATCACGCCACCGGCAGGAATCGCCCCAGTCCACCCAGTGGCAAAGAAAGCGCGAGTCGAGGTGATCCAGCACGACAACTCCTCGTCGGGCGCGCCATCGGGCACCCCAGCGAGCACGCCAGCAGGCACGGCAGCGGTGACCGCGTCCTCGGCGCCGTTGCACTTCATGGCCAGCAAGGCCCCCCTGGAACCCCTGAATCTCAACACACCGGTCGAGCCACTGGCCCACTATGCTACCCCGGCGTGGGCGCGAACAGCTCCATTGTATCCGCCACATTATCTGCCGTACCCAGCGGCATATCACCGATACCACCATGCCGGAGCTGAGCTTTATCCGTCCTATCCGATGCCAGCGTATCCGCACTCATCGCCGGAGCACCATCCCTCGGTATCGCCACCACCGCACGCGGCCCTGACCTGCCCAACGATTCAACGACCGATCGCCAGGAGCTACGCTCACTGGGCCAGTCCGGACCACTGCGGGCTCTCACCCACCAGTTCCCTGGGATCTGGCTCGCTCAGGTCTCCGCCGCCAGTTACTCCGGAAGATCTCTCCTCGCCCGGTAGCGACAGCGGACGATCATCCGCGGGCAGCACGTCCGCCGGTCCAACGATCGTCAACCCGAAAATTGAGAAGAGCACGGTATCGAACGGTTCCACGAGCACCTCGTCCGCGACGGCGTCCTCTCCGAGGTACCAGTGCCCCGATTGTGGCAAGTCCTATTCCACGTACTCGGGCCTCTCGAAGCACCAGCAGTTCCACTGCGCGGCCGCCGAAGGACAAGCGAAGAAGTCCTTCTCGTGCAAGTACTGCGAAAAGGTCTACGTCAGTTTGGGTGCTCTCAAGATGCACATCAGGACGCACACGCTGCCGTGCAAGTGTCATCTGTGCGGGAAGGCCTTCTCTAGACCGTGGCTCCTCCAGGGTCACATCAGAACGCACACCGGCGAGAAGCCCTTCAGCTGTCAACATTGCAACCGTGCCTTTGCCGACAGAAGCAATCTCAGGGCCCACCTGCAGACGCACAGCGACGTCAAGAAATACTCGTGCACTTCCTGCAGCAAGACCTTTAGCAGGATGTCCCTCCTAACGAAGCACCAGGAGGGCGGTTGTCCCGGCGTGCCCGTGCCCATGGGGTACGGATGCTAAGGATCGAGGTACCCGATAAACCGATCGACAGTCGTGATCGCGGGTGTGATTTGGGCGGTGATCGCGGGGGTGATCGCGGGGGTGATCGAAAATGCCGATGCTTCTCCGTATCACCGTATCTCCGTACGTTCCTTCAATCTCGTTCTGGGTTATACGAAACAAGTGCCTTATAGCTTCGCTCGGAGTACAAACTGCGTAATCGTAGAATTCCTAAATAAAACGCGTTTCGAGAGAGAGAGAGAGAAAGGTAGTAGAAAAGTTTCATCGGGAATCGATGGTTGTGCGTCGTTTCGCCTCCCATTGTAAATACCATTGTGTGTGCGTGTGGAAGAAGAGACGAGAATCGCAAGCGTTTCCCGTGCTTTTGGCCAATCGCTAAATGCGGTCCCGTGAAGCTGCCGTGCCATTTACGAATTGCTCTCTTGTTTTCGTCCTTCGGTTTGGTTTCGTTTGCTCGAAGGCGGTGGTAGTGCGCGCCGCGCGTTGCTCCCTTGCCTCGTCGAATCAACGTGACAACATCTCCCACCGGTCTCGCGTAGGACCGCGCACCAACGCGCACCAACGCGCTTGCCGTGCACCAAAGTGCCATTTAAGATTGTGCCACGTGCGCGTCAGCATGTGCTGCGTGTACGTATGCGACCGTACGACTGTAAATAACTACCGCTTAGCAATTAGCTCGTAAGGCACGCACGAGACAAGTATTATAATTCGCCTGCGTGGACAGAATAGGAGAAGAGAGAAGTATTTAATAATCGTACGTCGTTCGAGCTGATTGTCGCGTTCGGATAACTCGGGAGAAAGAGAAGAGAAAAAGAGAAAAAGCGAAAAAGAGTGAGAGAATGAGAGAGAGAGAGAGAGAGAGAGAGAGAGAGTCCATTATTTTATTTTCCTTTTTGCCTTTTCGTTTTGTACTTTGCGTTTGTAAATCACTGTAAGTTACTCGAAGAAACTAGTCATTGTGTAGATATGCGAGAGAAAGAACGAGAGACTCGCCGCGAGGGGATTTCTCCGATCAGTCTTTTCATGTTCTCCGCGGAGAAGTCACTCGAAAAAGAATATAAATAGCGGAGCCATCGTTACAGTAATGCACTTACTGCGTCCCCGAGAAACGCGCGTGGCTCAGGGCGAGTACCACTCTTTCTAGTTTTTTGTAAAGAAAGTAAACTACTATGAGATACAGATTATCACCTATATATAGAGATATTTTATACGAAATAAATTACTGGAGTTTTAAACTTATACGATTCTATTTAATTGTGCTTCCTGCCTCGCCTACCCATTTCCCAATTACAACACTGCGATCCCTTTATTATCACTGGGAAACCAGTTCTTAGGTACATACACGTACCATCTCGGGAAAATTGAAATTAATCGATGACTTGCTGGATACACTTGTACGGGAACTCAATCATTGGGAGATGCACTTACTCGCCAACACCTTGAGCAGCATCACGAGCTCGTTATCGTGAGCACGCGAAACAAGGCATAACTTTCGTCGACGCGGACGCGCATAATAACGCGCTTTGTCTTTCGACAAACGGTTCGGCTGCGTGGTCAGTTTATCTCTGCGTCCAAACGATTGTAACCGATGGCCGTTGTTCCTTCTCGAGGAGAGCCTGGGGCCCCAGGACCCTCACCGATAAAAGTAATTGTCGGTGCCCAGGTTCGCTTCGAGACGAATTGATTCGATTCGGCTCAAGAGCCGACGCGACCGGCCCCGGTTGACCATCCGTTTAAATATAATACCTCGGAGAATAAAGTGAGTGAGCATCGTACTTGGGAACATCTCGCTCAGTTTTGACAACGAACGTGAAAAGTGAATTTCAAAAATCAAGTTCTATGAATTTTGGCAAGTCTACGTCAAGGTGTACATCGCGTAAAATTTTCTTTCAATATTTTTGCATAATTTCACCGAGATCTCTCTTTCGTCTCCCTTCATTCAGTATTATTTCCCTAGCACAATACACAGCATGGACGTGGACGTCTCACAACGTTGAGAGTTGGTTCACGGAGTACGCGAGGTCCGTATCAGCCGGCTTCTCTCCGTCATGCTCATTGACACGTTCCTACAGCGCAGTGCAGCGGTACGCACACAAAGCTCTTTTAGCGAAGCAAACAACATATGGCGAGTAAACGCATGTTCGACCCCGTTCGATTCATTGCCCGGCAATGGGCTACCTGCATCACACATTAAATCCCACGCGTTTTTGGCACGTACTACCAATTCAACCGGTGGCAGTGGCATCGATAGGGCGCTTTTTCTTCCTCTGCCTCGCCCATATGGGTGTCGCGAGTGTCCTGAAACGGTTTAATTCACCCCTGTGACATAGTATCCCCCTCCTCCCAAATATTTCGATTCGACTGTTCGGCAAAGGAACGTTAGATTAAGAGAGCATTGTCAGCTTTCGAGTTTGCAAATGGATTGTCGACCCCTAACGCATACATGTATTTTCTCTACTGATTGTAAGCTTCCAACAGGGTAAAACGCGCTAATTCTGGGCACCGTTAATTCGCTACGCGAAAGAACATGAAGGCATCGGCATCGTTTTCATCGACGCAACATCCAATTGAACATCGTCATTGGGGCGTCGACAGGGCGGCAATGTGTAAGAATTATACGATTGTACATACGATTGTACATACGATTGTATATACAAGGGAATACAAGGCTTGACAGCGGGCGAGTCTCGAGGGTAGGAAGGGAGCCCTGAAATCTGGATCGTTCGAATACCTGATCCGGCAGGAAGCATCTCGTTCGCCAGCAGACAGGTGCTCGCTATTTTTAAGTGCGGGCAAAATCTGCGGGCAAAATCTGCGGGCCGCACTGTCGTGACCGCGATTCTGTGTAAGTAAGAGTACGTATAGAGGAGAGGAGTGCTGCGCAAGAAAGCGTGGAGGCAAAAGCCACCTTGGCCCCCGGGCTTTTATGGCGACTGGCCCGATCGAACAGGTGCGCCGGTACGTATACACGGACTGTATACGCGTATACTTGGACTTGGGTAAAAGGTTCCATTATTCCCGGACGGTGTATACACCTTGGAATCCGGCGTGCAAAGAGACGCTCGCTGCGCTCGCAAAAGAAAAGTGAGCGCAGCGGAATAACGCGACAAAAGGTCGTAACGTCGCGCCGCGCGCCAGTGAGCGCCGAAGAATGAGACCTCAGCCACGAAGCAGGGAAGCTTTTTCGGTCGGCACAAAGCGAAGGGGGTCGAGGCCGGCCTTCGCTCCTTCACCAAAATTCTCTTCCCGCAGTAGCGTTGCACAGGTCGACAGGTCGACAGGCCGACGACTACGGAATTTCGACTCCACCTTCCACTCTCTTTTCATCTCAACGACAGTCTATCCTATCGGGTCTATCCCGCCGCGTTGCGCGGTAATATCCTGTCCGCTCTAGAACTTACTCTACCAGAACGCGTAAAACAGTCCGATAATGATTTAGGGCTTACGCACATGGCTCGCGCATTAAATCGCAATGTTCAGCTTTACGGCCAGTAGTTCCTATAGTCTGACTTTCACGGGGTCTAAATCTGCTAGTGATCCGGCTGACGTTGGCATTATTACTGCGGGAGTCTGCTGTGGCGGTCCGTATCGACGCAAGTGTAAAACCGATCTGTTCCTCGGCAGAGCATACGCGCCCACCTGACCATCGAGGATCAAACGCCAAGCTTCTTTCACGGCTTCGCGAAAGGCTCTCGTCTTCCTTCCAACCCTTTACGGCCTTTACGCCATGGTAGAACGTGTCCCATTGTGTTTCACGCGCGAACATCTTTGCACCCGGTTTTATCCAAAGCTACACGAATGGCTTGCCGCTTTTTCAGCGGAGCTGTGATTCTTCTTCTTATGCAGCGCGGCGAATGATGCGCCCTTCATACAACGCCCTACATACAAAGTTTCAACTTGAATGTTGGCAAAACGCCAAGAGTCAATATGTCAGAAACGTGCTTACTTTGCGGCGCCTCATCAAAGAAACGGCTCATTAGCTCGCGATCGATTTTCAACAAATGGGATGTGTAACAGTCTCTCAGAATATGGGAGTTGTCAACGGAAAGTTGGCTAGTACAATAATGGATCCAGTAGGATAATCGAGCAACAAGGACCGTGACCATTCGGTTGGAAGGCTCGCGTTAGCGCTATCTCGACTCTCCGAATCTGGCAACCGAATTTATTTGCGCAAGGGAAATTGGTATGGCATAAGCCGTCCTTTAATGGGCCTTTAACAATCCTACGGGCTCTCGGCGGCTGCGATCGTATCGTTGGGTTTGGTCCATCAGCAGCCCTTTTGCTCTCAAGTTCCTGAAGATTATCGTAGGATCTGGCTGCCGTGCGAAACAAGCTACGCGTTAAGTCTATTCTCCCTTATTTATATTTAATTCCTTCACAAAGAATCCAACTATCGCGTCACGATCTTCTTTTAGCCTTTAGCCCGATGGGTTTCTTTCGATGCATCTCCTTGGCTCTCCCTCCACTCGACTGTTCATTTTCCACGGGTAGCATAGATTTTTTTCTCATAATTTCGGCGACAAATTCCTCGTACGTCAGACCGGAGAAATATTGTGGGACACTGATGCTGGGCCGAGCTGGAGTTTCGTGTACGACACGTGTACACCAGCTCTTTTGTGGATCGTAATATCACATCGGTAGTAGCTGCCTTTCGGGGCCCACGGAACTACATAGTTAATTTCATTCTTCATTGGGACAGGTAGCCGAGGAACTCACCCTGCGAAAGGGTTGCTCTTCTTTCCGTATCAGGCACGCTTTTTTCCTAGAACGGGAGCGTCAGGTGGCCATCGTCGATATTTCGGGAACTTCTGGCATAGGGTGATTCGTTCACCGCGTGACTATCAAAGGCGTGCCAATGCGTCTTTCGCATGCCTTTCAAGTCGCGTGGCGAGCGAATCTGCCTGTAATTTGACGTTTGAGTCGTTTAAGTTGCGCGTGCAGGCGCAAGAGCGGGGAGATTGGACGGTGCGCGTACAGGCCAGGCAGTACGCTCCTCGGACAGGAAGTAAATCTTTCATCGAGGCCATATGGGCCCCGAGGGGATATATGTACACACGTGGCTAAAAGGATTCGTTCCTTGCACCCCGAGACTTGTTCATAATTTGTGGGTCCGAGGCGCGCGCACAATTATCCACGATTTCGTGGGTTTTACACTCGCGGCAAGCTAAGGCTGAGGCCGAGTCTGCGGGTCGATTGTCTGCTAAAGCGTGGTTCACACGTGGAGGTTCGTGATCAAGGGACCACCCACCCATAGGGCTGCGAGAGTGCCACACCTCGAATAATGATGCGCGGCGAATCGGTCGAGTTTGCTGATTTCCAGCTGATGACTGGTTCGCATAATAACGACAGGAAATCGTCGGATTGTCATACGTCTCGGTGAGATTCGTCCCGTCCGCGTCGGGTCTCTCGTTTCTTTTGCTTCTCCCTTTTTCCCTTTGCCTGGTCTCCCTGGGTCTCCCTAGCGTTTGGCCGGCAGAATTAGAGATACTCCCGCGATGTTTGGAACGATGTTCACGCTCTACGTTATGAAGACGCGGGTACAATGTGCCGGCCCGAGTGCAGCACATGGCACCGAACAAGTGTCTCACCGTGCCATCCATTTCCCATGCATTCCTGGCATTCCAAATTTCCTGACATCCGCTCCGTGGTCGGCCGAAAAAATTCCACCGCAGTGCCTCCTCCCTCTAATCTCACCGCTAACGATTTACGTTTACGCTCCGACGCGGATACCGAGATTCCGGATACCGGAGAGTCCGATCCCGAATTAATTAACGCGCTCGTTCGACGGCCAGTAGAGCGGGAAAACCCTCGGAAAGATGTCGACGACGAGCCGGCCGATAGCCCTGGCCTAACGACTTCACGAGCGGCGGACATCGATTAGGAGTGTCACGACACCGGAACATCGTGCTACAATATTATCCGAGCGATCCGGGCGGCTCGGGTTGGGCCAAGAGACCCGAAGCAAAGTTTAACCGTGACACCGTGACACCTTGCGAGAGATTACGTAAGCGAAACTCTGGACGCGGACGGAGCGGAGCGCCTGCCGAGGCAAATCGAAGAATCCGATTTTAATTACCCACGGGGGAGGCGATCGTGTCGCGCGGTTGGATCTGTGGTCAGAGCCGTGGCCCAAACACTGGCTCAAGCCCCCGGCCAAAGCTCCACTCAAAGGTACTCGCTCAAGTCGAGTCCGGCATTTCGTTTCTTAACGAGGCGGCATCATCGGTGCCGTACATCGCATAGTTCGAGAGGCATAGCTGGCATACTGTGTGCCCGGTGGTCCGGCCAGCACCGATCTCCCATAGAGAGACGATGGCCCCGCCACCGGTAATTAAAGCGAGTCACGGTGATTGTTCGTGGCTGATCTTGTCATCGATCGGATCGCTGCGGAGACCTCGCTCGATCGATTCTCCGTCCGCTCGTTCGCTCACTCACTCGCAAACACTTTGCCCAGCCGGTATGCACCTACCCCTCTGTGTGCGCTGCTCCACAGCTTCCTCGCCAGCAATTAAGATAATGCCTCCGTAATCTCCGACGATATCTCTCCCGATCGGCTCGCGCGCGCGACTCTCCAACTTGGAGGTGCACCTTGTTTGACCTTGGGTGCAATGCCACTGCGAAGGATTTTGCACCTGCAACCTCCCAAGTCCCAAGTTCCTCGCGTCGAGCGAGGGACCAATTTTGCCACAATCGAGCATCCTTCCGCAATCTTGCCAGACTTGGCATTACGAGTTGTAATTAATAACTCGTTCGTTTCCCTTTCAATCTCTCCGCTCGGTTTCCGGTTTCTCGAGGAGAAATTTCGAAGCGCGTGACGGTAGAGTGCACTCTCCGCCAAAGGCGGAAGGATTGCCACTCGTCGATCGACGAATTGGGAATTGTATATTTGTGGGAGGAGGGGGGGTGACGAGCTGCTCACGGGGACCATTGTAATGTGATTAATTGCCGTTGCTCGTGAATAACGCTCCGTCGAACGTGAGAAGAATCGAGGTAATGAGAATTCTCAGGGTTACAGTCATCGATCACTGTGTAGCTGCTAATTGCCGATCGAATAACGATCGCTCGTGTGACTGTAAATACGAGACTGGAGGCGCGGTGCTGCTCGCGCACGGCCTGATAATTTATTGCGGACTGATACGGCGCGAGCATTTTATTGCCGGGATTTTTGTCCCGGAACGGTGCGGTGCGGCGAGGTGCAGCGCGGCCGCTGCAGTCGATAATAGAGACTGTGCTGGCTGGCTGGCTGGTTGGCCCTGCACGGTTTCACAGTCTTCGCGGTGCAACTCGCAGCCTCGAATCTATCAATTGTGTCGGTCGATCGGCCGATAAGGCAACGATCTGGAAAAGTTCTTCCATTTTCTTCGACTTTGTTGACTGCGTTCGACCGCCTGGCTATATTCTATGCTTGTATCTATGGATATCTCGAGGCAACACCTGTTGCCGTGCCGCTTGCGTGTCGCGAATGCAGTACATCGCGATAGCTTTTCGATAGCGACCCCATTTTTCCCCTATGAAACGGGTATACGTATCCCGGATCGGTGATCCGTTCGATTCCAGGCCACATACCACCACTCCACTAATCGATTTCTAATTAAAACGTAAAACTAGAACCGACGCCGAGGGTGAGCTTATGGCGAAGGTGACAGTCAGTTGCATTTGCAGTTGCACTCGCGATGCGTGGCTTCCCCTCTTTTCCCCTCTTTCGCGCTCCAGTTGCGCGCGGTCGCTCACCGTAGGACGAAAGTGCGGCTCCTGATTGGTCGGTACCACCACTGATAGTGGTCCGCGTCGCGTCGCATCGCTTTGGTTCGCGCTCCCGCTGTGCACGCGCGCGCGCGCACGCGGTCGCTCTCGCACTCTCGGAGAAGACGCCCAAGTGCGCTAGTGCGATTTAATGCCGACAATTACGCGCCTTGCGCGCGTCCTCCCGTGTCCGGCTCCGATAGCTGCCAACTGTCTTTCGACAGTAGGCCACGCGATTATCGAGCTTTCGGCAACCAATTATCAATCTCACGCTCGATGAGCTCGATGAACCAATACCACAATACTCTATACAATGGCTGTACGATGTGTAATAGATATCACTTTCTTCTCCAGAGACGCGGATGCATATTCCTCCGCACGGGGCGCGGCGTCACACCTACGAGGACTTTCATCGTAGCTATTAATTGTCACGCGAGATTCGACGTGGCGCGCAACGTCACCGACGTTTCCGCCCGATAAATCACCGATGATAATTGAAAAGACATTAACCACACGATTGATTCATGGCTGGCACGAGATCAGCTCGCGTAGTAGCTCGCAGGTTCGATCAATCGCGAGCTAATTCGATCGGGCCTCGAAACGTGAGACGAATCGAACGAGTACCCTACCCCACCATACTATCCCGGAAACGGGATAGCGAAGACGGGACGTGTAAAGCCGCGAACCAGTCGCTTAACCAGTCGCGGTCGGGTCGACGCGACGCGACGGTTCGTTTTTGCTGAAAGTAGCCAAGCGCCATCGTTGATTTATGAATCTTGGTCTCATTGTACCAAGGCGTCCCCCTTTATAGGATACGTCGGATCGAGTGAGAAGTCGTGAATCGAGGCGCCTCACGCGGTAAGGGCAATCCTGTGCCCGTGATTGGAGGTACGCGTTCGCGCGCGCTAGTCGCGAGAATTATGGCGATCAGCATTTATTCACGTCGTCGATAGGCGCCCCGGCGCGGCGCGGCGCGGCGCGGCGCGGCGCGGCACGCCACGCCACGCCACGCCACGCCACGCCACGCCACGCCGCACCACGCCACACCACGCCATGCCACGGCGACCTGTCCGTCGAGTCTAATGATTCATTGACCTGACAGAGCCGCTAATGCTGCACCCACGTTGCCGCGCTACCGTTTTCACGGAGGCTCCGAGAGTGTGTCTCTGACTCTCCATGGTCGTCGAGTATCACGGATTAGCCTTCTGATCGTGAGTGCGAGAGAGCGGCCAGATTGCTACCGGATAAGGCGCCCAATCCCGCCCAATCTCGCCGTGAATTTCCATAAACAGGCCGCGTGAAACATGTCTCTCGGAGAAAAAATTTCTAGGCGCTAGACGCTAGACGCTAGACGATGAATTCAGCCCCGGCACCTCTGCTCGAGCGAGCTTTCTCACCGCGCTTTCCCATTCTCAGGCTGTGCTCGGCTCCCGAGTCAACACCGTGCATACGCTCAATTCTGGACTGAGGATGGAGCACGAAAAAAGTCGCGAGGGGGCCGCAGATTGGCAATTGGTAGGGAGCGCGGAAGTCGCTGACGATCGGCAATCTTGGCAAGGCGCGAAATATGGCACGTTTCGTGGAGAAGGTCTAACGTAAGGCACTCGAAGGCTCCGAGGCGTCTAAGCTCTCTTGGTAGATCGGACAGGCTGGGTCACGACGAGCGGGCCCCACGGCGCAGTGGGGCCTTGCCGGGTTAACCGTCGGCGTCGGCTCTGATAGGTCCACTTAAACGCCCCCGGTTATGCAACTGTGCCGTCTAATAAGCTTCCTCCACCGTGAGTACCTGTCGACCCGCGACGGCTCTTCCAAGTTAGGTGGGCCCGATCAGCCGAGAAATCTCGTGGGGGAGTCGCGGCGTCGATCACGATCGGCCGTGTCTCTCCATCGGGATAAATTACCAATACAAAGTCCGAGGTCACCCGTTAATTCCTACCGAGCAAGATGGGTGGAGGGATGTCTCCCTCACTCCCCGCCGCGGCAGAGCTTAACACAGAGCCTAATAGAAATAGCGTTTTCTGGCTATTGCTGGCGATTCCTGTCGATTCCAATATCGCAATGCGCTGCGTTCGATTATCCGCTCGCGATTATCCCCCTCCCACCCTTGCCGGTAAACGAACAGTGAAAATGTCAGACTGCCGGCGGATATTGCCACGCCCCGGATTTGAGTAGCAGAGAGTGTCGAAAAAGCTGCCGAGGACTTTGTGGCACGCGAGGATTTACTGCAAAAACCCGAAGAACCGTGGCTATATTAAGGCACGCGATTGTAACCCCAACAATGCTTTTTTCGGCGTCGGTTTCGTGCGGCGAAACGAGTCGTTCCACCGGTACTTGAATTCTTTCGTTCCTTTTTTGCGGAGGAGGAGTACCAGTATGAGTACGAGCACGAGCGTCGAGCGACGAGCGACGAAGAGAAGGCGGAGAAGAGAAGACGAGTACGACCGACAGAGCGGAGCGATATTAAAAATCACAATGCGGCATATTAACTTGACCCACTATGTATTCGCGTACCAGGAAGAGCACGCCCGTTTAAAGCCCCATCCGCGCCCGCGGCACTTCCGCGGCGTCCCGTACACGGCCGAGCATCACGCACAAATCCAAAATCGAAACGCCACCGTGCCACCGTCTATGTACCAACGGCGTAAACCTACCAATGAGACCCAAGACCCAAGAATTTCCATCTTTCCAGGGATCGGGTTCTCACTGACGGAATTAGCCAAGAGTGAGAAGATTGGTCTCCGAAACTTTACCGTGGTCTCGAGCGACCGCAACGGCCAAATTAGCAATTGTAATGCGCCATAAGCCATAAGAGACGAAGAGCCACAGGGACGAAGCAAAAGAAGGCTCTCGAAAGTGAGAAAGGGACAAAAAAAGGGGGTGGAGGGATAAAGAATGCAGGAGCTAAGGGGTCAGGAGGATTTCATTTGACGGAATAACGTGGCGTTTAAGAGTCAGTACCGTTATTGCGCTCGTTCTACAGAGGTAAGCACCAAGAGGATCGGGCGACCTCCCACCTTCACCACCAGAGTGCATTATATTTCGTGGAATCGGAGATGCACACGCGCTCTATCTGCTCCCCCGTCACGCCGTGCGCCGCTGATTTATTTCCCGCAATTAAAAGACTCTGCACTCCAATAATCGACTGCCTCTTAAAAGCATAAATACGTTCGCTCGCGGCTGCGCACGCGACCCCGACCGACCCCGACCGACCCCGACCGACTCACCGTTCCATCGCCGGTAATGACCTGCGAGACAAACTCAACTACATACTACGTATTGCTGCTAAGAGGCGAGGAAAGTTGCACTCTATCATCTCCATCTTCGGACAACGGACTATTGCCTACCGAAGGAGCCAAATAGAGAATAATAAAGACGCGGAATGAAATGTTGCAATTTTACCAAAGTCCCACTTCACCGAGGAGATTTCTTTCGCAAAAGGTACAAGACAAGGGAGTCTGCGCCAAGCCTACACTCGAGGGTGTACCACCTCAGGATCATCAAAGTGCGCGGTAATGAGCGACTCGTGCTCCAGGGTCGAAGGCCACGCGGTAATGAATTGTTTTGCACCTCGCGGGCATACGAACCTTCCGCAAGAGGGTTCGCATGTGCGGATACACAGGCAAAGTCGACTCGAAATCCCCCCGCATCGGGGGATAACGCGAAGGCCAACGTCGCCAGCGAGGCCCGAAGGGCGCTCGAGGGACCCGGCCAGAGAGCTCTTTGACTCTTGCGCGATGAGAAAAGTCGAAAAGCGAGCAGTGACTGATGGGGTTCGATCAATCAGTCGCGACCTCCGGTATGCGGTCTAATTGGCGCTGGCAAGGCTCTAACGGCGCCGGCGAGCGCGTAGGCACCAGTAGGCACCCGTAGGCGGCCGTAGACCCTGCTTTCCTCGAAAATTCGTTTGCATTCAAATGCCAGCCAGAACTGTGCCACCGAGCGAATGTTTCTATTAGCCGCGAGGATTCTTTTCAATATTCATCAGTGTCACCGCTGGCATCGACGACAATTGTTTCCGTTCCCCGAAGAGGAGCTTCCATAATTAAGACGAAACAGGAGTTGGCAAAAGCTCAGGCCGATTTACACCACCGAGTTACGGACCGAGTTACGGACCGAGTTACGGGCGAGTTACGGGCTCCCGGTATTCCATGCGTTAGCGGTCCATTAAATTGGAGTGCCGTTAAGAAAGGTGCAGCCTGGAGAGGCTGGCAATGGGCCGGGACACGCTCGGATTCGTTGGAGCGTGGGCACGAGCCAGAATAAACCGACATTTGATTATCTCTGGCACACGAGAGGGGGCACGCATTCGGACGAAAGGGATTACCACCTCGTACCATTCCTCTTCCATCGCGCCCTGGTGGTCCCGCGGGAATTATTGCCCTGTTACCAGCGGCCTAATGGCACCCCCCGTCAAAGGAATACACAATAAACTATCTTCCTTGGGCCTCGCCTCCACTACTGTCCAACACTGTAACGAGTATCTTCAACTATCGGATAATCCCATGTGTGATTTCGGTACTGTGGTCTTTCGTTTAACCGTTTAACCAGTCTCACCGAATTCTAATCCCGAGGTCCACGGTGCTGGCTCCGAAGCGAAGGGTTGCCCACGCGCACAAAAGAGCCAAGGAAGAATGTGATTCATCTTGAGAATGCGACTGTTCAGGGATAAACAAGTAATTTTCTAGTCTTGGGATTAGAGTGTTTAGACACTCGTATAGGTCTATTGTGCTTCGACAAAGCTTTTCCAGAATCCAGCCTCCGAGTGACCTGCATCATGTCATGCCCTTTTTCTCTCTGCGTAGACCTCGAACCTTTCTACAGTTTTACCGAGGGCCCACAGATTCATAATTGTGAAACTGGGATGGGGTCCAACAGTCGTCAGTGGATAAATTTCTTATCGATTAAATTTGCACGCACTCGTTAGTGGAGTACCGTGAGCGCATCCGTGGCCATTTGTTTCAAGACAAACCCGCGTTGATTTGTCTGTCGCCGCACTGCCACGTTCTACGGTCCACAAGTGCGCATGCTAATTCCATATTGATGAGTGTCATTTGTTACCATCGTGCTCTGCCTTCTTTTCTCGCTGTTCGTCTTCCGGCGCGGTCCCTCACTCTCGTCGCCTCGGCTTCCTCCAGAGTCCGAGGAGGAAGAGGAAGCCGAGGCAGAAGGGAGCCACCGTGGTTGCATCATGGAAAAGCTCCAAGCTGCGGACTCGACTAATTGTCCCTCGAGGGGCCTCATTTTTCGGTATTGGCCCAATCGCCGATGGCGCCTTTTCCCTCGGCAATTTGTTAAACGTCACTCTGGCCGCAGACCGTCACGATCGATCGATCGATCGATCGATCGATAGGATCGTTAAGTCACTCTTCGCATCGTCCTGCCCTCGGGCGCGTGGGCCCAGAGCCGAGCACCGGGCCCTTCCGTATCCACAAAAATCCCTCCCTCCGTGTCAGGAGACGAGAATGAAAGCGCATCGAATTTCCGAAGATATCGATGCAGCGTGCACTTGTAATTCAAAGAGGCACCTCAAGTGACACGGATGAATCTGAAATGTCGATTTCACCAAGAATCGACAACGGTCGATCGTATATGTATATCTTGAGATCTTGGGACTTGGGAATCGTTCGCGATTCGCTGCACCGCGGTGACCTCCTAAGTCGCGAGAGTCGAGTCGCACGAGTATCCAACCGCAATTATCTTTTTTCCCCCTTTTTCTCCCTCCTTTTTCTCCCTCCTTTTTCTCCCTCCTTTTTCTCCCTCCTTTTTCTCCCTCCTTTTTCTCCCTTTTGGCGAAAAGCACTCGGGGCTCGGTGGCAAGTAGCGAAGGTCTCGTCCGGGGCAGATAGCGCATCTCGATGCTGTGGGAATATGAATCGTGGCTGTGCGGGATCCGAGGGAGGCGCGCTTTCCATCCGCGGAATAGGCCCGAACTGGCGCGGCGCCGGCGAACGAACCAACTCGTACACGAAGAAAACGGTATATCCTGGCTCTGGAACGAGCACCGACCACGGCTATTCCGGACGATTGCACTTCTGATGCCCAAAGGCCGATCACGATTCGCGCGCGAGTTATACACAAGATCGGTAGATCACTACCGATGTAGATCACCGGTGCCCGCGGGGCGGCGCGGCGCGGCGGCAGGATCGCGCCAGGTCGTACATACATCTCACCCCGGTGAGCTCACGCTCGTTTTAATGCGATCGCAACGGTAACTTGGTTGCGCTCTCCCCAAACCAGCCTGGCCTCTCTCGATTCTTACCCGATTAGCCGATAAGATAATGCACAGTGTATGCCTAATACGTATATATTATCCGCTCCTACGAACCGGGTCTCTCGTGTACCTCGATCCTACCCTGTTGCGCTCTATCCCTTGATTGGAATGCCATTAGTCCGCCGAGTAGTTGTACACGGATATACCTCAAGTGGAATAGTGTCACACGTTCGATCTCTGAGTTCGTGATTCTATTTCGCCAAGGATCATACTCTCTCGTACTACGGCGACTCTTTATCGAGATCGGAATCCACGTCGAGATCATTGAAAACAAAGGATAAATTTGCACGCGTATTGCTTGTACATTTATTGCTACAACAATGAACGAGGGAGTTCAAGTGGTTCTCCAGCGAGAGATCACCCTTGTTAATTGGCTGATGGCCCACGACATTTTTATACGTTCGCTCGTATTGCCAAGTTCAGTCTGTGGAGAACCGCGAAGCATCGAAATGACTGGCTACTCCCATTGCACCTCGGTCTCAAGTGAACCACGGGACTTTTTGCTATTTCGCGAACCGACCACCTTTGAGGGAATTCGTCTGGCGGTCGCACCAGCGCGGCAGCGCGGAACACGCCGGTTTGTCGTCGCACGAGTTGGCCGCTCGCACGAGCGGACCAACCAACGAAAGAACCAGCAAACGACAAGCTCCATTCCGCTACAAGGGCCCAGCGCGCGAATGGTTGTAACGATAGGTATTTTACGATCAGAGGTAAACCCTCCCCTCGTCTCCCCGCGCCGCGCGCATTCTTTCCGCGCGCAGCCTCAATGCCTCGCTCGATGCCTCGCTCACCCGATCTTTGTCTGCTCAGCTTTTACCTCCAAAACTTGCACGATACCACCGCGGCCGAGTCACGACGCTTATCTTAATTCCACGCTGCCCGCGGTTCGAACAGTTATTTACTTTCCTATTAGAATATCCCGCGAGAGAAACAAAAGGATTCGATAGCACCTCGCATCTCTTCATTGCCATCTGCCACCAGCACCGCCCTTCGAATATAAAGTAAGAAGAATCCGCGTACCTAGAGTAGCCTTTACCGCACTTTACGCCTTGGAAATGGGCCACTAATTGCTGGCCTACCACCTAAAAGTCCTAAAACATAATAGCGTGGAAGCGATTTTTCGCGTTTACTATCCTCGGGATGAACGAAGGCGAAGGAAGGGTTTATGGGGTGTTCGCAATGTGCGTTCATGTGGCTCGGATAGGCACGCAGACACCCAGGATCGTTTGCGCCGTCGCCGTCGCCGCCGTCCTTACCGCGACCAAGGGATGATAATGCGCGTAATTAAGGGCGGCCGTAAAGCCAGGCCAGAGGCCCCGTTGTCTTACCGGCGCTTTACCGTTTTTCGCACATAAATCAGACCGTTTGACCATATAATTTTGCGCTACTCTCCCGATTCCTCCAAGTGCGTTTCACTCCGGCTACTTCCATAAACTATCACCCTCTTCCCGTCGGTCTCATCCACACTATAAAAAAAAAGGGAAATGAAAATTGTAAGATTACTGAAGGAAGAGGCCACGAGCAAGAGCGACCGAGCTTAAAACGAGTGAGGCCATAATTCTTGGAACGTGCTGAAAAAGCTACCACCGTTATCAGCTGCTCATTCTCGAGCAGAGCGACGTGCGAGGCGCGACGTGCGAGGCGCAAGGCTCGTACGAGCATGCTAGCGGGCGGCCGAGTGGCCGCGAAATCCTACAGAGCATAAATATTCGCGCCAAGTACCCCTTGGCATTATTACAAGCGTATCCGCGTATGGCGCGTGACACGGACGGTTACTTGGGGCAGGCGGGGCGAAGACGGAGGGAGGGGGTGTTGAAGGTATTTCGCGATGCTTGGATGTTATACAGATGTGTACTCGAAAGTGCACGTGAGTCTTGCCACGCTTGCACGGCAAACCCTGTTAGGCCACGAGAGACCTGGTGGTGGTTATACTGCTGCCAAATTACAGTACCCGGCCACCCATAATGCGGCCGAAGACTCGGCTATGGTAATAATGTTAGTATTAACGGCGCGGTAACGTTGCCGCTGCCGAAATTATAGGTGTTAGGGGTGTGTTAATTTTTATGTTTATTGATTTTCATATTTTACCACCTATCTCGACGGTTGGCCGTCACGGGGTGAGACCGCTCACGGGGTGATTCCCCGGGAGACCGATCTCCCAGAGACCTCTCCAGCCGTTCGCGAATGCCTGCCAGTGGTCCTTTCGCCTGTAAAACGCCGATGGAACAATTTTACGGCACACCCGTTCGCTCCCTGCACGGGGCTCACGGGGCTCACGGGGCTCTGAATTCCTTGCGGTCAGGACTTGTCATTTCGACGGCGAACCTATACTTTACAATTTAGAATCCCAAAGGCGTTGATGTTTACGGCGAACCGCTTACCATTCCATAATTGGAAGCGCTCTAAAAGCCCGAGAGAGAAACACGAACAACATCTGCGGCGATAAATTCCATCTTTGAGATTGAATCGAAAAAGTTTCGACTAGGAAGAGTGAACGCTCGTTCGGCAATTAATTCGCAATAAGTTCGCTCGAGAGGAGGGTAGGAAATTGAGAGGCGCAGTTGCAGCAAGACAGGTCGAAAGTTGGCTCGCAGGTCGGAGGTGACCATCGTGGACTTACACGGCGAATTCCACGAGTATTCCAGGAATCGAAAGATGCTTAATGCATCGCCGGCTCAGGAGATATAGAGAGACTAGTGGCGAGACAGAAGCGTGCACGCCCGAGGTAGAGAGAGAGAGAGAGAGAGAGAGAGAGAGAGAGAGAGAGAGCGAGCAAGCGAGGGCGAGAACGATTCCCGGCGCGCCGAAATGCGGAAAGAAATAACCGACACCCAGGTTCCAGAGAGAGGGGGAGAGAGAGAGAACATTCGCGAGAGTTACGGGCCATCCACGTCACGCTCAAATATTTTGGCAAATTTATGCCCAATAAAAATTAACCAGACCCCTTCTCGTTCTGCGGTTTCGGGCTGCTCGCAACCACCAGCATCAGGCTGACTTGGCCAACAGCCGACAGCACCGGGCGCGGCGCACCGTTGTCGCAGCGGACGTTTAACGACAACAACCTGGACCTCGGCTGGTAGTCTCTTTTTTCGTCGTCCGTTATCCGTTCCCTCGGCTCTCGCAGAACCGGCCTGATTTACCGCTAAATTTCCTTTTTTCCCCACTCTTCGCTCTGCATTTTCATAGTCACACTTTTCCCCCCGAAAGCGAATGCACTCTTTTTAGCTTTCCGCCCGGAGAGTGTCCTTCTTCGAACAGACTTCACGGTCAGGCTGGAAGCGAAGGAAGAAGGCGTGAGGAGGACCACCGGCAGCCTTTTTTCATCCTGGCCAGTGTACAATATACGCACAAGGGAATGTGTCGCGGACGTAAATCAGTCAACGTCCGCGAGGATTAGAGTTTACTGTGTCGTCCAAGCCTGTGGATGCTTCTTCGCGGTTTCAGGGATGCACCGGGACCGGGATCGGGACCGGGATCGGGACCGGGACCAGGACTGGAACCGGGACCTTGTACGAAGCGGCTTCAGCAAGCTTCGAGGGAGAAATTAATGGTGCGAGGTACTTTCTCGAGAAATGTCCGAATTTTTTCGCGATCAGCTTGGCGTTGCCTTATGTATTATTTAAAAAGAGTGAGCGTGTTGGTTATATTCCGCTTTAAAATTTGGTCTCACGGTAAGGGGTAAGACCGAGTTGTTGAAACCGTCCCTGGCAGGACACGCTGCGTCGGCGCGGCAGCGGCGGTTAAGACTAACAACTGTGACGCGCCGCGACCGCAGACGCTTGCAGGGGGGAGCCGAGATCGACCGCATCGGCTTTACCTGATTTCACGGTCGCTAATTAGTCCATGTGCCCCCCGAAGGGTAATCGCGAATTTATAAGGTATCTCGTGAAATACAGTGCCGCCATAAATTCAATAAAATATACCACTCAATTTCTACCTTCTCGACAAGTTCAGAGAAGTCATTCGGTGCAATGAGTTTGTCCAACTAGTGGGACGAGTCAAATAGTATGTACATGGGAACAAGTTTGAACGAATCCAAAGTTTTTCGGATGACCATTGTTTCGACCGGGGTAAATTGCCATAGACACGCGAGTCGCACCTGCGAGCATCGGCAGCACAGTCCCACTAGTGTAAAAATAACTCGCACTCGAAGTAATGCCACAACAAAACAAAAATCGATTCGAGTCACCTGCCTCGAAACATCAACGGCGATTCCCATAACAGCGCGTACCCATAATTTTATAACAGCATTGTGTCACGATATCGTGGGTTCGTCGGGTACCTGTGGGACAATGCGCAAGGTGAATCGCACCTTAATAACACCCACACATTTAACCCCCTGCAAATCTACTTCCTGTTTCCTGCGGATGAGTTAGGAAATATCAACGATAAGTACAACTACATAATTCGAGGTTCCTCAAAGCCAAAGATTTTGCATGAAAAAATTAATGCTAATAAATGAAAGGCATTAGTAGGATTAGGCAGAGGAAGATGACTAGGATCCACCAGTGATAAGGGCGGCCGCCAAGGGGGCCGCCAAGGGGGCCGCCAATCGGGCCGATACTTTAGTCTACGCGGGCTCATAAACCTTGCGTGTTATTTACTACATTTATGTTAATTGGTGCTCGGGAGAAGCATAAATTTATGCTAAAAGCCAAGATCTTATCGAGCGGTCGAACGCGTTGCGGCGCTGACAGCTCTTGCCTCCCGGTGGCCGCCAATGGGGTTCTGCTCGGTGCCACGATACCGCGATAATATCGATATCGATCTTGGACGTATCACCGTCCGCCACGTTCCCCTATATCGTCCAGCCTCGTCCAACTCTCCGATTCCCTCCTCTCCTTCCTTGAGCTCGATCTACGCAGAAGGAAGTTGTACCGTGCGAATTTCGAGGAACGTACTTAAGGTCGTGACCCCTTCAAGCCGGACGTCTGGTGAGCGGGTAACTTCCCGAAGATTGGATAGGGCGCCCGAATCGGTTGGACAAACCGGAGATTCTCCGGGTAATTAGGCGAGTTTTTCGAGTATGCTTACAACGCCGGCGTCGGCATCGTGAAAGTTTGCTAGACAAGAAGAGACTTATTCCGCTTGTTTACCTAGTCGGGCGGAAGCCGACTCCTCCGAGGCACGTACAATTCCCGGTCGGAGGGTTTTATGGTTTAAGGCAGCACACCGGGGCCATGTGTTCTCCAGATACGTAGGAGAATAATGGGATTTACGTGTAATTCCGAAGCTCGGTGGGAAAACTGGCCAGTCCTCCAAGTTTTTCGAAAGGTGCGCGAGAATGACTCCCATGAACAGGAGTGTTCGCCATACGGGGTGCACACCGGAGCCACGGGAGCGGCGATTTTTGCAGCACTTTCGAAATGCACATCCCGAGGACGACAGTCACGCACCTACGAACCTCACGATTTCACTGACTCCTTCCTTGGCAAGGCTGCTCTCCTCCTCGCCTCCTCTCCGTCGCTCTCGCATCCTCCTTTCCCACTTAACGTCCGACAGGTGATTTACACGCGAGGATTTACTGCTCGCAAGATTTTACGAAAGGCTGCGACCTCTCAGCGCACCCGAAATCCCTCCGCGCCAAAAACAACGACCCCACGAGCGCTCTTCCACGAACGAAAAACCATTTTTTATGAGGGAGAATCTTGCCGGTGACATCGGTGCCGTACGACGAAGCGGGTATGACTTTGGCGGACTTTTCGACTTTGGCGGGGCTCTGCGCCTCAAATATTCCCTGCAATTACTGCAATTTCACGCGCTGCCACCCCAGCCGCTTTAACGATGAGAGATTTACAGCCACGGGCGGAACAGTTACGAGTATTGCAAATGAATACGTGCTCCTCTAAACGACCACTCTGATAATCTGTATAATATTTGCCGATGCCGCGAGGCTCCGCCTGTGTCATCGCAATTGAAAATACCGATGTGCGAAAGGAGGCCCCGTCGAAGGGCTGGGCTCACAATTAGTCCGCAAACCCGAGAGACACCAGCAGGGATAATTTGGGAATCCCCAAAATTCGAAGGCTGCCGACAGAAAGAATTTTACGAAAAACCCTACAATGTGTCCAGTTCCTTCAGGCACGACTACCAAGTGACCAACGCCCACGCGTTCGTTCGGCCATTTTTATTACATCGATGGGGTACAAGCGAGATCATTCTCCTTTCTAGTTATGTAAGTAGTTGAGTACATGGTTGAGTTTCAATTCGATCCAACGTGTGCCGAGGGCCGTGCCACCAGGGTCTCGGCGCGGCGCCAACATAAACGTCGAACGATGCGCGACGCGATATCTCCCCAGGATTAAGTTGTTTCCTTTAGACTGACATTAAAGACGCTTATGCGACGATACGTCCAATTGTTTAGTGGTTCGCATAATTTTCGCGTTTTCACGGGCCAGCCTGGCGAAGCTTGCTCTCGCTGGAATCGAAACACTTCTGGGCGGCACGGCTTATTTATCGGCCCGTTAAACCTAGACGAGAAAGTGGCCAACTCGTATCAACGCTAATTGCGCACCGCTAACTTTATCCTCCGTGTTCGGACCACAACTGCAATTCGGCCGTTTGCTCCTGCGTTTCGAGTCTCACGGACCGCAAACGCAAAGATTCCAGTCGTTAGAGTGGATAGAGAATAATCGTGAAATGGAAGAAGGCGGAGGATAAAATGTCGCCATGGCACGGGAGGAAACGCGAAACCGAGATCCACCGTTCCTTTGGGTTTTCCAGCGTAATTTATGCTCGATAATGAATCTACAGTCCACAGATAGCGTAAGGTCAGGTGTTGTGTGTACGCGAGTATGGTGCGAGTACATAATCGAGAGACGCAGGCGGGCCGCGTGGGACTGGTGGGCTCATTCGGGCCACCCGCGCGCTGCGCTTCTCTTCCCTGCGAGAATCGCTACGAAAAAATCAATCCACGTACATAATTGGAGTGCCGCGTGAAAGTTGGCCGCTGCGAGATTCGCGTAATGGACTCGGCTATTATGGAGCTAATTATCAAAGCTATTGTTCGAGTCTAAGGCAAGTCTAACATAAGTCAAGGAAGGGCACCCTCGGATCCTGTGCAGAGCGAGACGCTCAATACGTATCGTCTCTCGAGTGAAAACAATCCGTCGACATTACGAAAGCCAAAAGCAGCGAATCGATGAACCGTGGGTTGCGTAGAGTGGAAATGCGCATACGCATAATGCGCTCAAGTCGAAATCGAAAAGAACTCGCCCTGCACTTTCTCTCCGCCGAGCTTGCAATCCCGAAACCCGATGCTCCCTCAGTCTATTTTTTCCCCGCGCAGCCAATTGCTTTCCGAAATCTCGAAAGCGAGAGTCAATTCTCCGAATCGCGAACGATGGCAAGGCTATGCCTGCGCGGGCATCGCGAAGTAAGAACCAACCAACCACTTTCACAACGACACGTGTGCTGTACTTGGCTTCTTATAACTGACAGGACCACTACGCAACGCAATCAGTTGATTGTAACATCTTAATACGATCTCGGCACACGCGTTGTCGTACCGTCCGTTCTACCCGTTAATGAGCCTCGCGCCAAATGGCATCTAGATTTCTGAATCAGTTATACGCGAGAATGCGCTTTCCCGCAGGAACTATTGGAAAGGAAGGAAGGGATCCACCTCGACATCATGCAGGTATTCGCATATACTTGGCAATGTATTTGCGATTGAAGGTGTATAAAGTGGGTGCTTACGATCAGGTTGGAAATCGAGGGTCCGAATGGGTTGGACGGCTTGGCTGGACGGCTTGGCTGGACGGCTTGGCTGGACGGCTTGGCTTGGCGGTCGGTGTTCGTGGGCACGAGCTATTAAGATATTTGAATAATATTAACATTGGAACCCTGCGAGCCTCGCGGTGTCGATAACGGGGCTGGTCCCACCGCTCGTGCACGAGGACCCCGAGCGATACCACTTGAGAATTTTACTGTGCCGCGCACCGATAAAACCCTCCCATCCAATGAAGAGACTGCCATCCTCAGGTTCACGCTCCAAGATCATTCAACGCCTCTACACGGATTAAGCTCGAGTATAGTACCGCGGCCCATTGGTCAGTCGAATGCGCCGCGACATTCGATGATAGCTACCAGCTACATCGGCTGTACATCGGCCCTGGATGGCATCATATACGAGAAATTCCAGCGCGGCTGTTAGCGCAAGCTCGCGTCTTCGATGCTTATCGGGCAAGCATGTACCAAGCTGCAACGAAATCGCGGAGTGACCTCATTTTCTGAGTCAATACCTCGGTCGGGCCACCGGTACAGTATCGGTCTGCTTGGGTTCCTCGAAACGAAACGCTGCCCGTGACTTTGTTCCTCGCGAGAACGTGTCTTTGAGTGTAAACTTTAAAGATTGCACACGTGTGCCGCGCGGCTGTACCGCGTACATGTTGTCCACCGACCGATATACACAGGTGTAAGCTCTCATTTGCGAATGAGCTCATTCTCATTCTCCTTCTCCTACAACTTTTTTTTCGTAAACGCCACAAGAATATCCGGCATATGCGTACCATCGGAAGCTCGGAGGAGCGTCGCGAGACTCTGGTTCATTAATGCAGGTGCAGGAACGTAACGTGCGAGAATTGGCAGTGGTGTGTGCGCGCCATGTGTGTCGCAGGTATTACGGGAGAACAGGTAAGGGTCCGAAAACACGTGACGGCCAGCCTCCGGGACCCGATGCGGTCCGGGATTTGTGTTTGGGCACGTACCACCAAGGACGCGCAGAAGGTGATCGTGCTGCACATGCTCGAGGAGGCACCACCTTGCAAAGGAAGGAAAAAAATGCCAAACAGTTCGGATAACACTGTGGAGCGAGCATAACAGCCTCGTGTCTCTCTACGTGTCCACCTTGTTTCGATAATATTCAAAGGGATCGTGGCGCCCCAGCCTCTTCCTTATCCTTCATCGTTAATCTTAACGTCTTTTTTTGCGAGCTTGCCCGTGGCTCGCACGAGCCTACGCGCACCGCACGAAACGCACATTGCAACCGTAGTCGCTATTTTTCCGTCATCCCGCGAGGCTTTCAACTCCAAGTGCCTTCGGGATACGTACTTTTCTATCGCCAATAAATCAGCCGAGTAATCGTAGTCCCGTATAAAATTAGCAAGTTGCGCTCGATCATTTCATATGAGAGGCAAATTATACATGTACATGGAGAGGGCGAGAGGAGCGCGAGAAGCGCAAGGTGTATGTGGGCCCGTTCGAAGGCTCGTTCAAAGACGTTCTCTCGTAGAGCTCTCGAATCGGCGATAATTAACGCCGTCCGCGGAGGCAGAAGGCCGGAGGCGTGGCCCCCGGGGGGCTCGCTCCTCGCCGCTCCTCGCCGCTCCTCGCCGCTCGTCAGGGCCCGGGCCCATCGATTCGTCTTCGTCCCACGGTGAAGGCGCGTGAACGCGCACAATCGAATGTATGCGCGCACCCGAATTTGCGTCCGTGCCTCGCGCACGGCTCACATTCGCTCATCATCAATTTATGCAGAACAATTCAACGAGAACGGTGCATTACGTGGAGCGAACGGCGCAGGTTCAAAGACCTCGCACAGTGCCGATGCCTCGACGATCGTCCTCCACGCAGGTACGCTCACTCGCGTGCTCCCTCTCGTCGTCTTTTGGCCGGCAATTAGCATACGATTGACCCTGCGCCATGACCCTGCGCGACTCTCGCCGCCGAACGATTGAATTAAAATGCGTTTAAAGCCACGTTCCACCTCGCGCCACCAATTTCCAAGTCTCCTCTCTTCCAGCGATGCGCTCATTGTGTCGCGTCGCCTCCAAGAGACAAGCCTGGCTTGTCAAGGGGTGTTGTTTTAGCCCGGTCGAGACTGCCGGCGAGTGTGTCCCACGTTTAGCGTTTTGTTCAGAACCGGGAAAGTCCGGTTCCTCCGGATCTGAGAGTTTCAGTCGACCGGCGGCCGTCGGCCAACGGCCAGCAGCCAACGGCCAGCGGCCAGAGGCACGTCCCTAATTGGGGTTTCCCCGTGATTACGGTGCAATACCGGATTAACGCACAGTGCGGCCACCAGCAGTGTGCTTCCCGAATGAAATGAAATGCGCCACCAGCTATCCTTTAAGGGCGCTTGAATGCGCCACCAGCAAAGTCGCGCCGCGTGTTACGCCCCAAACGTGCCTCTAACAATAAGAATAGTTGGCACCTTATGCGTTCGTTCGGTGCTTTCCCTGCCAATTGTTTCTGCAGAGCATTCGACAAGGGCCATACTCGCAGCTTCTGGGTTTTTTTCCGAACCCTCCAACCTCGTACACTGTACGCGTACAGTGTATGTATCTGGCTCTCGACAGAACCTTCCCTTGGAATGTTACTGTTTTGAGGCAGGTCCTTCAAATTTGGCAACAAGTGTCCAATATGTTTACTGCCTTGGCTCTGCGTTCTTTCAGACCGTTCCAAAGTCCTTTGGGAATTCCTGCTCCCAAAGGAAAGGTCACCGTTTCGAGTCTCAAATTTCACTTGCGCTGGTTCAATCAGTTTTCAGTTAAGAGACCTTCCATCTACATCTGCATCTTATTGCACATGTAGTACATGTACGTTCGTTCAAAGCACTTCGGAATTCACTGTTTATTCATACATCGGCAAACACCGACTTAGTGAGTATCCATCGAAAATACTGGATGCGGTGAGGAAAAGAATTATGAGCCATTCCCAAAAGTTTGGGAATGGTTTCCATATGGTGTTCCAAGGGTACGGGAAATTCCAGCAAGTGGTTGACCCTTCGAACCTAAACTGATTGTCGCTGCATAAGTACCTGGTACGTGTGAACGACGTTACTGACTAATCGATTGGCGGTAGTACCATAAAAGGTCGACATAACTTTCGCGACTACATACTGGGTTAGTCACGTTTCAAATTCCAATAAAAATCAGTGTTGGCGCTTGTTCGTCAAGATTAGCGTATACTGGAAGTAGAAAATACGCCCCCATTGGCCAGTTCGAGTTGCCAGTCTTGGGAAAGCCAGGATTTGGAGGCGCGACATATGGTGAGGGAACGGGGCGACCGGTAGCAGGTGAGTTTACTGCGAGGCACGATGGGAATGTTGCGGCTATCGGCCCTCCTAGCATCACCTAGGAGGCCTTCGATATGGCATAGGCATTGTTTGCAGGGCGAACTACTCGTATTATCCGCAGGTAGGAAGTGCAAACGATAGCCGTGTACAATCGCCTGATAGTACACGGTCACTGGCACCAATTTGCATCTGCTAGTGGGGTTTTTGTATCGGTAGACTCACTACCAGCACACCTGCTCACGGATCCATCAATCATGCGAACTGACCATGAGCAATGTCAAGCATCTATCCCGTGTATGAAGCGCTCGAATCCTTTAGAGTATTGCAAAGCCCTCTTATTAAATTTCACCCGAGCGTACATTGGCTGATCCCGAAAGTCTTGCCTCTCCGTAAAGTTTAAAATTCCCTTTCGCTCGCGCGTACAAGGCGAATTTGCGACCGAGTGACTTTCTATCACGGCACGATCCACGGATTCGCGCGTGAAAAATTTCCTACGAGTACGAGTCACGTGTGTCACAGCACATATACATACATGTATGTAAAGAGTCCTCTTTCTTTAAAATCCAGGACGTACATTGATCCGAGACACGCGGAGGTCGCGGAGGAAGAGGACGGTTTGACCAAAATCGTACGAAGCATTCGAAGAGGACACGGCCGCGACCGGCCGCGACCAGCCGCGACCAGCCTCGCCGTGGCAGCGAGGCGTTCCCATCATCCATAAATCTCTCGAGGTGATCGTGGCGCCGAACCGCGTCGCGTAAACTCGATTGTACGTACATCCGCGTATTCTGTTCTCCGCCCGCGAGAGATACGTTGCTGCTTCTGCACGGCAGAAATTACAGGCCGCCGCCAAACTCTATTGGCCTTAAAGGAAAAGGGTATCTCACAGCGCAGATCGTGAAAACCTTTCCAAGAGAGTTACAGTGGCTACTCGCAAGCTCCCGTTAAACAATCGCTAGATCACGAAAAGATACCCAAGAGCCGAGAGAATCGAGAGTTGAATGTGTCTCTATATTAATGCGAATCGCATAATTCGCATATATGTATATGATGTTATTCTTTGGATCGCGAGCTCGAGATCGCAGGATTAGCCACGATTCAGACCGCCTTTCACCCTTGACCTCACGTTTTTATCTGGTTTCGACTACTACTTCCTTGGCCTCGGCGTATTCCGCCGATCGTTAGATCGCATCGGCGCGCCGCGCCGCGCCGTGCCACACCGCCAACAGAAATCCTTTTGCTCTTCGGCCGCGATAGATATCTCCTCTCCTCTCGGCTACATAAATTAGAAGCCATTCTCATAATAATATTATTACCTTCCTCGTTATAGCTTGGAATTACAATTATACGAGTGCTGTGTGAGGCACAATTCCAGGGGGCACCTTGCAATTGGCATCGATGAGCCAAGAAGAATCCTCATCGGAACCCCCGACTCGTTATCACTGGCTTCACTATTACTTTCTTCGAGAAGCGACCTTCGCCGGGGATTTCGGTCGCGTAGCGGTACCAGTCCCGGTAACACAAATAATGTCGATCTTCTCGATCTCCGTCTGCCATTTGGGACGATCTCGCACTTCTCGCTCTTCCCGCTCTTTCTTCTCCTTCTTTTTTTCTCTTTCGGTCGCGCATGTACGATACGTGGAGGTATGGGTGCGCGTCGGTGTATCCGTGCATGTATAGGTGGACGATCGTGCAGGTCGAACAAACGAATGGCGCCTACGACTGGCGCCAGGTCCGAAAGAAAGTGCGACCTGGGTCAGGAGACGCGAGGTCCGAGAACGTCTCTCTAAATGATCGTCGTGCTCGTTTACGCGACCGCGGCCGAAATCCGGCTGAGATTGAACCGGAAGCGGATGGAAAGACGGTTTATTCCGAGTTTATTCTCAAGTAACGACGCCTTCGCAATGGTCAAGTTATGGCCCAAGCTGTTTACGAAAACTGGATCGATATTCTTAACGCACCTCCTCTTTTGGTTTGGGAAGGTCCTACGCTTCTCCGCAGGGACAAACTGCTGGTTGCAACCTTGCGCTCGGTGCATTGGTTCTCGGATTCTATCCTTGCCAAGATACCGCCGAGGGAGTCCTTAGTTCCGAGTCAAAGGGAAGTTGTCGCGCTTAATTATTTCGAGTGTATCCAGAATCGCATTAGCTCGAGATACGCATCGGTACGTGGTTAACAAGCAGCCTTGGAACCAAGGAAAACCAAGGAATACCAAGCGGACAGCGTCGTGACAAAATCTTCTTGGAAGCCATCGTCGTGCCAGCAGCCTCGCGGAGAGCTCGTGATTTACTTTGGCGCGAGAATAAAATCGCCATTAATAAGAAAATTCTCGTTTCGGCAACTCGTAAAGTACCGTCTTAATGTCCCATGCATCGCGAATAATATTCGGGACAGGTATAAGTGCTTGCGCGCGCGTACTCTCTTTGTGCGGAGACGTACTCGCAGAAATAAGAGCATAAGTTACGATCGTTGGACCGTTCGATTCTGGCATTGGTATAGTATGTAGTATGGTGTGCGATACCCGTTTCCCCCTCTCATTCCCATTCTTTAGTCATTTTTTTAGTCATTTTTTTAGTCATTTCTTCCTTTCGATATCTACATGTATGTATGTATGTATGTATGTATGTTCGCAATTCGCATCCGACGTCCTTTTAATTGAGCGGTTTAACGCGTCGTCGTAAAGATTCCTGCGATTGCAGCTGCATCGATTCCATCGCGTCTCTCTTTTTCTTCGGTTCTTCTGCCCCTGGTATTTCGGCCCTGCTCCCTCCTTTCTACTGTGCCCGCTTACTTCCTCCATAGCCACCGAAGGCTACCTATCCCACGCGAAATAGTCTTCGAGGAAGCACGACTTGCCAAAAACCAGATCCGTGAAACCCGAGCACCGCACCGTCTCGGCTTCCGTAGCACGAGTACACATAGTGGCGCGTGTACACCGCACCGCGGTGGCTTGTCGTGGCGTGCATACGGCAGGTGCATGGCCCACATATTCGGCACAAAAACTGGCAACCTAAGGTAACCGCAACCTGCCACGTTCGCTGCCCATCCGCGCGAGCGGCCCACTCGACGAACGCTTCACTTGCTCAAACGGCATCATTTTTCTCCGATGGCCCACAATTTCACTCAAATTAACCCATTTGCTTCGACACAGTCAACACTTTCAGGAGAATATTGTATAGTTTCATAATAATTATCATTAGATTTACGTGGTCACTTTTAGAAATAACCAATCTTGCGTCAGGGTCAGGAGTCAGGATGAATATGTAGAATATAAAATGGGTGACCGATTCGATTCTTGCTACATTATATCCAAGGGTGGAATATTGGTTGCCGTCCAAAAGACTGGGTAAGGTGGTCTCGTATCCGTTTCCGTGGTAGTCAAAACCACGACGCGTCACCTGTTCTGGAAGTGCCGCGGGCCACTGAGGTGTGACGGCACCGTGGGGACATGGGCAGCCAGATAAGAAACGGGTCTACTCTCTCCTTCTCTCTGTCTCTCTGTCTCTCTGTCTCTCTGTTTCTCCGTACAACTGGGGCGTAGGGTTCGCGCGAGACAGGAAAAAGGGCTGCAAGGAAGTCGGGCCAGCGATTCGCAGGTGACGGGATCGACGCTGAACCCGGGTGAGAGTGACTTGGGGGCCTAGGCGAGTAGGAAGGAAGTGAGGTCACCGGACCTTGGCCCACCTTGGCCCACCTTGGTCACCGAGTGCAGCAGGTGCAACTTGCTAGCTCGTGGGGACTCGTCGATACCGCTAATATCCACGCAACATACTCCCTGGTTACACGCTCACTGACTACCAGTCGAACACTCACACTAATCATACGACAACCGAAATCTATCCTTAATCTCTTTTTCTCTTATTGTTAATGTATTCCATACAGATGATTACTACTATTGCCATTCGTTCGTTACCTCCGCGATGGATTACGGCCCCGCAAATTCCCCGCCAGTAAAATATCACACTCGTGAAATATTACAGTCTTGCAGTGACCCTTGATTCATGGTGCAAAGTCTACTATGCATAAAGTAACGGTTTCTTGTATCGCATTAAACAAGTGACTTATCCCATCATACGGCACATCAGAACAGTTTTCATAAGTGATTCAAGTGTTTTTTATACAGGTACATGAGAGATACCTAGGGTTTCCTATGTAGAATGTACTGCGACGAGCGTTGTACGCCGCGCGAAGCATTAGTGGGTTTCTTGTGCGGCGCCCTCGTAGCGTAATCCAGTAACGACATTGACGATACAATCTTCCGTAGTGGGCTCTCTCTGGGTAGAGCTACGCGAATGCGTTCCGTGCGTCGTGTGCGTCGTGTCCGCCGCAAAGCCACGATTTCCCGTTACCTCCGCTTCCTTTTCACCCTGTCGTATCATTGTTTCTCTTTCTCTTCTTCTTCTTCGATTCAGCGGTTCTGATCCATCCTCGGTCATCCTCGGTCATGCGGATCTGCAAAACGATTCAGCAGTTTTTACAGAGTTTCTGAGACAGCATAATTTATGGGCTGGATCTAGTTTATCTTGATTCGGGGAAAAGGGATGTAGAGGCATAGTGGTCTGGCCGATTTCGCGCGGAGGTATAGATCGCCGCGAGAAGGAGAGACGGAGAAAAGCGAAGAGAATAAAAGGTCGAGGCGCCAGGATCAAGCGTCCGAGGCGGTTCTTCACAAATCAGAAGATAATCGTCCGGCCGGGTAGTTCTCTCTCACCTATGGCTGAGCGTGTCCTCCACTCGAGGAACCTTTGTTTCTCCTTGCCGGCTTTTATACGACGGCAATAATTATTTCGTAATGCCGGCTAATGGCGCGAGCACGGCGAGAATTTATCGGGCATGTGTACGGAATGGCTGCCGGAATCCTCGAGATCATAATCCACCGGTTTGCCGGATCGCTGGATCGCCACATCCCCGGATCCCCCGGCACGGTGGGGCAAGGGGACAGCAGTTTAACGAATGGTTTCCTCATTACTTTCCCGGACTCGGTATAAATTACGGCAAAATAGCTTCATCCGCGAAGATAAACTCTCGCGTTTCGCGGTGCAATTTTCATTTAGGCGCGCAGAGAAAAAGCCGACTTTTCTTTCGGTCATTTCGCGTGATCAGCGCTGGAATTTCGCAGTCGGTTGAGAGATGGCTGCGCCCGCAGGCGGATTACCGATAATTAAGACATACCAGCCGTGCCTGGACTTTCTATGGTACCTCGGAGCAAAATTCTATTCGGCGCAAAGGTTTTGCGACGCAAACAATAGTATGTATTCGGGAGATTCGATTGGTGACCCTTCGAGAGGCAGAGAGAATAGCAGGATCGTTTCCATGCCGAGGAGGAAAGAGAAAGGAGAAAGGAGGAAGGAGGAAGGAGGAAGCATACGGAAGGCTACTCTACGCCCTCGAAATAGCTCTATCGTGATGCGATCGAAGGTCAGGCGGGTCGTAACCCCGCACGGAGGACCGGATTGAACCCAGTGGCTACCAGGTGATCGACCACGCCTCATCACTTTGCTCGCTACCGAGGCTAACGCGAGACCCGATACCACACTCGGATAAAGAAAGAGGCGAATGCGAGGTGGTACCTGCTTATGATCGTCATCATCATGATCATCGTCATAACTCTACCTTGAATTCACCGCTCACTCAAGCTCAATACACCAATCCCCTTCCACATGCCTTTATGCCCGTTGCCCGTGGAGCGTCGATCCTCGTAGTAAACTAAAAAGGGAGATTCGGCAGATTCGGGAGATTCGGGAGATTTTCGAGATCCTCGAGAGAAAAAGAGGATCGTCGAATCATCCTCGAGCCACCCACGAGTCGGGAAGACTGTGATAGCGGTGAGTGGTTCGGGCGATCCCACCAATTGCTTAGGGCCATTAGAGCTCCAGAATTGACAAAGCACGAAATTGATCCTGCTCGAGGAGAATAAAGTGGGTCCAAGTGGGTCCAATCGAGGTACGGATCGAGGTAGATCCGAGCGACAGCAGGCACCCGCCCGTAGTAGTCTCGCGTACCTTGTGCCTCGGTGAATAGGTGTCGAGTCACGCCGGACAATGCGCACGCGCTTTAATTAAACTTATTTAATTATCTCCGCACACGGTGGGCACTCGTTACCTCTACGCCCTCTACGCCCCCTACGGTGTCGTTAACTCCCCTTCCCCACTAGATTCGTCGCCGCTCGCACTCTACCGACTTTTGGATTAAATGTCACACCGGCATTACTAAGCATTTCGCTGCTAGTCGTCATAAATATTTTCGCGCGTTTAATTGTTGGTGGCCGCGTCGATCCTTAATTGAGAGAGAATAGGCCACTACATACAGAGCGTGTATAAGGCGCGCCGTTAGAGTTGCATAAGCTGCCACTAGCAACGGCAGCAATTCGATTATGCGAATGCCCGCTCTGCGCTCTCGTGCCATTAGTATGACCCAATAAGGCAAGTGGTTAATTAAAAGGCAAAAGCTTGCCCGCAGAGAGTTTTCGCGATCGATGGGACGAATCAATTTCGAAAATGCCTTGCGTCAACCGGGGGCTTCGTGACCGACCCCACCCGCGGCTATTGCCGAACAGAACCACCGCAACGTTTGGAAATTATCCGTCGGGCCGCAGTCGAGTAGCAGCAGTTTACGCCCATTTTAAATTGCAGGTACGGCACACCGGCCGATTACGCAGCAGCCGCTTCGAAACGGCGAAATGCAGATTCCTATTTTTTGCCGTGCCCGGCCACGACCAGTACGACCATAGGAACGCCCGGCTTGCGACACTTGCTTTAAAAACCAAACGCGATTTCCCCTCCTCCAAATTCGATGATAAATGCTAATCCGTCTTTCGCGTAGGTTGGCCAATTAGTCTTACAAAAATTCTAGCTCGATCGGAATAACGAAACATCGAAAGCTCAGAGTCCCGATGACTCAGCAAGAGCGAGAAAAAAAATCCTTCAAACACTCCTGTAGGATCCCATGTGTATCCCATTAGGTTGATCCTCGAGCTGCAAAACATTATCGGCAATCGTTGAGTAATTGGCACGGAAGTGGAATAGCATTTTCATGCGGAGTGGCTCTCGACGGTACAACACAGTCGTAGCGAGCAATCACGAGCAGCAGCGGCGGAGTAGAAGCGCGGAAGAAGATGAAGAAGATGAAGAAGAGGTCCAAGTCGACGAACAAGAGGAACGAACGAGATGCTTACGTCAGTTTTCTGATCGTGACTGGCTCCACCCTACGTTACCGTCCACGAGCGGCCAGACCGTGCCATTATTACCCTATTATATCTTGCATAACAGTGAACAGTGAACGAAGTGAGCTATTACGCCGCCGCTCCACGCCGGTCGTGGGGGTGGATGAAAGAAAAGAGGAGAAAGGAGGCCGTCCCCCCGTCCACCCCGTCGCAGCCGAGAGCCAAGGAGCAAGAGGAAGAGCAGCAGAGCAGCAGCGCACTGCGCCACGCTACGCCGCGCGCTCTACCGTGGGTCGATGCGCCCACGGAAGGTGTTGGAGGAAAAATCGCCCTAACGATCCGCGGCTCTCCTCCTAATCGCTTTGAACTTGCACCCTGTTCCCGCTATTAAAATCCACCACGTTGCACCATTCGATTGGCCTTTGGCCTTAAAGTCGCGACTTTTGCCCCGCGAGGAAATAAAGTCGTCGCGCGACCGGCATCTCGTAAATTTCGGACCTTCCAGCGGATTTTGCTCTATCGAGTAATCTCCACGGCTCGGTGGATCCCTTGGATTCGCGAATCGTGCGAGCCACGATCTATCCGACCTCCCATCGTCATTGGGTGCGAGGGGCTTCGGAACATCGGAGCAACCAACCAAATCGAGCAGGTCCTTCGAGGGCAATCGAATCAATGGGTCATTAGGCGAAATCATGAGAAATTAATTATCGCATGCAAATGATAGAAGAGGGCTCGCTGTCAGTTATTAATTGCTTCTACGGGAAGGTGTAACGGTGTCTGATCTACGATGAGTATCTCCTCGTTCGGATATAAATACATACAACATGTACATACATTGTATTGTACCTCGAACAGGTCTCGCGTGTCAAAGAAACAACGAAACTTGAACGGATCGAGCACATCGCCTCGTGCGATACATTGTCGACTGTCGTACGTATACGCTCGACCGGATTCGTGGCGTTCCAAATCGAATCGTAGATCTGTTCCCGATCTGTCGTGGGCGAGTTTTCGTCGGGCTGGCACGTTCTCTTTCCACGTAGCCATCGCGTACCAACGCGGATAGGTCAGGCGTGTGTCAGTGTGCGTCGGTATGTGTGAGACGAGCAGAGGAATTCGAAATCGGTCCTGCCCGATGTACTCCCACCTGTCACGAACCCGGCCCCGTCACGATATATCACGGCTATCTACGGATAATCGATTTATATCGACTCTCGGAATTCCTCTGAAAATCGTGCGCTATACTCCAAAGATTCCTCCCGCCTCACGAATGTCCAAAGAAACGTCTCTCTTCCCGGAAACTTGCTTTGCCTGACTTTACGATAGCCACGATTTTTTTCCGCCTTCCTTCGCGCACCGTTTTATACGTTGTACACAAGATGTGTAACTACAATGTATGTACATACATACTTCGGTTCACGAATACCCCTCGTCAGCGGCAGCTTTGTTGGTCCTTGGTAAAAAATGCTACTGCTTCGGTATTTACAATGGTACCTGTCATCGCGAGTCGACTGGACCGAGCGATCACGTTCTTTACCGGCTCTTCGCGGTCATTAGACCTTGGTGTGAAATCTTAAGAGGATGATCTATGACCGGCTCGTACAAAGAAAACCAGATCGCTCGAATCGGTGATCCATCGCGATAACTTTCGTTAAACTGTGATCCGTGAAAGCTCGTTCCTTTTTTATCTTCCACCGCGTCAGAATGATAAATCACAGCTCGAGAGAGAGAGGCTGACCGTGATTCAGGAAAAACTATATTTCCGCGGATAATGGAGCAAACTTTTTCATCCTTTTGTCCGGTTACGTATAGCCTGTCGCACCGGTGGCGATTGCATCCTGTACCACCCAGATATATCCATCGGGATTAAGATCAGCGACACCTGACCTGTCGTCGAGCACCGGAAGAGGAAGCCGTGCGATCCCGAGCGTCGAGCACGACCCCTTGCCATTCGCTCTCGAACACGTGTGCGTCAACTATTAATGCGTGCAACACGTGCGGCAAGCGTGAATCCAGCCAGAGGATCCATGGCTCCTTGGTATCCTTCCAGCGCATCGCGTTGTTAGTACCCTCGAACAGGTTCTTACCCGACGAGCCTCTCGGGAACCTTGAGCCGCGTACCAAGGGGACAGTCTCATTTTCCTGTCGACGATCGTCTCACAATCGGAAAAAAAACCTCCGACTATTATTGTTTTCATTAAGCAATAATGGTCGAATCGAGAAGTACGCCCATGTCGAAGATTGAATCGTGCCCAATTACCAAAGTCGGTTCATTTGAGAAGATAATAAGAATTGCGAAAGAGGCGCTGCTACGAGGATGACTAACGCAGAAGGGGCCCAGAAGAGGAAGACGAGAGGAGAGGAGAGGAGAGGAGAGGAGAGACGAGACGAGACGAGACGAGACGAGACGAGATGACGAGGAGAAAGGTAGAGACAAAGGTGGAAGAACCGAATGAATCCTACTTGAAAACCCACTCTCTCCATGCCTTCCTCTTCTTTTCGATCGGCGCATCTTTCTTCACCTTGCGTCTTCCTCGTGTGCGCGAGACCTCGCATTCCCCGTGGCCCTCCCTCGGGATTCAACAGGTGGTGCATTAGCTCGTGGTCGTCCGTAGTGTCCCACACGGTGCGGCGTGCCCACGTGAGCGCGCGCACTCTACGCACATGGGTGTGTACCCCCATGGGCACTGTGTGTAGGAAGTACTCTGACCCCTCATCCGCTCCGTGCCCTTTCCATATGCGCTCGTAACTACGTGATCTTCGAACTTGGTCGGTTCCTCCTCGAGGAATTCGGTTCCTGCCTCCAAATTTCCATAAGTGGATTCCATAAGTTCGCACACCCTGGAAATATGTAGGCCGCTGGCTTACCGGAACCGAATACCAAACCGAAACTGATTGTGAACCGTCAGTATTGTTGGTGTCGAGTGCACGAGGAGAGCGCGTCGCGATTTTTAAATGGGCTCTTCGACGGAAATGTGCTCGTTGTCTTTTAGGCTGCAGAGGAAACGGCTGTAGAGGCGCTCATTTCATCTTGAGCTTACATTAGCGTAAAATGCCGCCCACACCGCGGCACCTGCCAGCCGGCCAACCAGCCAGCCATTCGAATTGCCCAACATCCGCTCCATTCCGTAGATTTAGCGCGCGGAAACTATAGGTACCTCCGTACCTACGGTGTGTACGTATGTATACTCAATTCATGTTGGATTCCCCGCTACACCCATCGCAGGCCCACGAATACGCGATTTACATGTTCAATATCTCCCACTGGCAATGAGTTAGCTGTTAGTCGTTAGACGTTAGTCGTTAGACGTTAGACGTTGGACGTTAGACGTTAGACGAAGCGACGAGGCACGGCTTCCTTCTTCGGGGTTTTATATTTTCTTTCCGCTTTAACTGCGCTGTCGATTGCCGCCTCGGGCGAACCGTAGGCGTTCACCATATAAATTTGATTAATTCGCGGAATATTGACGTCTCGCTTTGGCTGGCCGAGAGATTCGATCGAACGTTACCCGTGCATTTCGATACTCACTAATCACGTATGCCTGGATATGGCAAGCTGGTACTAGAGTGTATAGGCTCGCCGGCTTCATGGAAACTCTCACGCTAGATCCAGCAGGTAGATCTAGCACCTTTATCAGTGCTACGTGCCTCCTCGAAGCGCAGACTTTACGCAATATGCGGAGGAGACATTCCTCGGTCAACGTAAAATGATCGAAGGTGTTTGAACCATTCGTAGAATGACTGAACGAGGCTCGTCAAATGGCCAAGTCTGTCGACCCTGCGCGCGGCACGACTCCCCATCCGTGGAGAGGACGCTCATGACGGGCTGGACAAGGTAGACAATTTTCTTGCCGTAGACTGCAGAATGAGTACTAGTTTTCTCATTGAGAGAACGAGAGGGACGCAGTGTCGTCGGGGAGACTCGAAGTGGCGTTTTTCTTATTGCAGGATAATATATTTGTGTCGGAACTTATTACTCTCCGCGGCTGCATCAACCTGTCGCGTTAGACCTCACACGTACCGCACTCTCATTCTCGCGTGTATTTCAATCTCCCCCGCGAATACCAATAATAACAACCCATGAAATGCCGATACCCTCGTGATGGATCGTGCTGCGCCCTGCGCGGCACGAGCAGTACGCGTTAGGTACGAGACGAATACCCTAGTTTCAAGGAGAGATCCTGTGGCTCAGGAATGGCACCTTGACATTTCAATAATCAACCAATCATCCTATCCAATTTCGTGCTGCCTCTTGCTCCACTGGACAAATTCCAACTACGCGAGAATCACTGACCCAGTGGAGCAATATCGAGCAAACGGCAAAAGAGGTAGACGACTTACCACGAAGGTGGAGAAGAAGAGAAGCACGGTGGGCACTATCGAAGGTACCTGCACAATACCTGGACGTGGCGTGGGCGCAAGGCGCAAGCAGGCTGGCTTGCCGCGTCTCAACCTGCTGAAACTCGTTTCGCGGTCTATGGGCCTGACATGGTCCCTAAGTGCACGACGGCACGCACAACGGCTGCGTCGCATCGGCTTCCGAGGACGATGAGCCTGTTGGACCCACCCGCTCCGAGCCGTGTCGCCACCAGCCTTCGTAAAATTCATCCATGAAAACCACCGGAATCGAGCCTCTTTCTCCATGTCGACCAGCATCGGTATAAACCAGGATTACCCGAGACACGCACCGCTGTAACTCTCGCGCACCCGATTCTTCGACACTCTCCGCTCTACCGACAATCAAACTCATCCGCGACTTGCTCGAAACTCACTACGTAATTTCTCCTAGCAGCTTTAGTATTCTCTCCGTTGTGTTTTTGTTTGCGCACGGCGCGGCGCCGCGCCGTAGAAATGCTGGCGATCCTTCTTCCCTGGACTCACTTCTGCTCGGTCGGTGTATTTATAAAGATATAAAGATACAAAGACCGTGACGGTTTCCGATAACCGAGCTCGTTCGCCAGCCAGGGCAGGGGTCCTGCTGACGAGACTCACTCCAGTTTGTTTTGATTTTAACGTTCGCTCAAAATTCCTCACCTTATACGGTCCGCAAATTTGATGCTAGGGATGCTACCATGATATTACGTACGAATGGGAGGGGGATTGTCCAATCCTAGAGGCAACAAGGAGCACGGGGTATTAAAATTCAGTTTGGTATCCATATTGAAGTTTGGTGGTGTTTGCAAGGCTTGGTAAACCGGTGTGAGCACGCGGGTCTGATCATTTTGGAAGCTGACCGGTACCACCGACCGTGGTCTGTCTGTCTACCGTGGCACTCTTCCTCCCGACTCCCGACACAGGTTGTGCTTCTCTTTTTTTTCTCGGGCTCATTGGTGGAGGTCCGAACAAAATTGGAGATTGCCAGATCCGAAGAGGGCTCGTACGGTGAGGCAGGCGCGTGTTTTGACGGCCGTGGTTCACGGCGGGGTCAAGGGGTCGCGCTTTCTCGCGAGAGGCCGTCTCCGCGTGTCTCGTGGTGCATCGAGAATGAGCCGGACATCGGAGAACCGCGTTGGCTGTGGCACGGGCACATCTTAAGTCCATAATGACCCATCTCGAACAAATTACCACTCGGGTGCCGAGTGGCATTGCGCCGCGCCGCTCTGCATCACCCTCCAGCCAAGTCGTGCACCCATTCAAGCGTATTATGTACCTCCAATCTTAGCACTCGGGTTCCCACGTGTCACGCGGCCACGTCTATTTTTGTACTCGCGGATGCGTACCACTAATTTTGAGTGCACGAGTCGAAAGCACACTTCTCCCAATGACTTATTCCTCGAGAGGCCTGCGCGTCTTTTTTCTCCATTGTTGGAGAGATTATGGCAAATGGAAGTCCGGTCGCGTTAATTGAGAAATACAGATACGCGGTTAAGCATGCAAGAGCGGGAGAGCGGGAGAGCGGGAGAGCAAATGGTCAAGAGAGGCGAGGGGAGTGGAAAAGGGAAGAGAAGCTGGCGAGAGAGGCCACTGGCAATAAATTCAATCGGCCAGGACAAATTGCCAATAAAATTGGCGTTCGCGCCGAGGAACGACGCACACGGCGCACACGGCGCACACGGCGCTGGCCTCAAGTCCCATAATTCCGCGCGTAAGTCACCTGTTTTCGCGTGTATCGGCCGAAATTTTAACTTATGCCAGCCATTATCCCATCGAGCGCGTCTCACGACCCACGAGAAATTATTGCGAAGCGTCGCACCGGTTGCGAGGCCAACAGATAGGACAACACATTCCCCAGTGCTCGCGTCCCGCCTCGAAAAACTTTCGGCAACTTTGTGGAAACGTCAGGACTCGCGTTTCTGGTCAATTCTTCGACCGTCAATATTTCTTGGTGAGACGTAGCTACGCGATTTTCACTGGATCGCAAATAAACCAAGCGATGCTTTGATGTTCGCCTGAACGAGAGACGCGAGGGGATCGGGTGCATCTCCTCGAGGAGCCGCTTTATCCTTTAACGTACTGACGCGTCCGGCGTACTTTACGTTCATTATCGAGCTGACATCATTATTTCAAGTAATTTATGGACACCGTCCAAGGTTTGAGTCGCCTCGCGAAAGAGAGAATGAGTGCGGCGAATATCGACGAGTCGCGACCAACTGGAAGTGTATTTGGCGCGGAGAATGCAGCGATTGTGCACCCGGAGGTATGCGGCGTGCAGACGCAACCAACCCGGGGCTGCGGCTGCCACTGCGGCTGCGGTTGCGATTGCGACTGAATCATCGACAGATCGACTCGGCCGGAGCGGGTTTGCGAAATCAGACTTCTCGTATTGCGAGTGCTCGTTAAGCTCCTTGTTCTCCAAACGGCACTTCCTACTCGACTCCGAATGAATTTTTCAATAGACTCTAGTACTACCGGCATTGTCGTGCCCGTGGAAAGGATTCTCGAAGATTTTTATTGCTTCCGGTCTGTCGGTGGTGCCGTGTCCGCCGTGATTATATGCGGACCCTGGGGTACTTTAAACATTATATTCAAATTGGCAGTTTCGCGTCACCTTGCCAGGCCCGTGTCTCTCCGCGGTCTCTCCGCCGTCTCTCCGCTGTCTCTCCGCCGTCTCTCCACGGTTTCTCCATGGTCTCTCCTACGCCCACGTCCCGACGAGGTTCGAGAGCGTAGCTTTACAGGTGCGGCTAGCAGCAACCTGTATCTTCGTACGACTCGGTGCGTTCGGGCCGTACACCCATACAACCTATACGTATTCTAAAGCACGCCGAGCATGATATACTCGGTTCGGTTCCGTGTGTCTTGTTACGTTCCGAGAAGCGGCAGACCCTGTTCGAGCCTCAGCGATAAAAGGAAGCAACCGTTTTCGGTATATGTATTCACTTCGAATTTTACTCCAGGTGCTAAGGAAATTGCAAAACAGCCCTCTTGCTAAATGCCTGGGGCTTCGAATAACTTGTTCATAATTGAGAGTTCCACGAAGTAGGCGGTACTAGCCGATCGTAGAGACGCAAAATCGTGCACCATCTCTCAGATTAATTGCTACAAACACAAAACAAACTACATATGTATATAGCTGAATGCGCTGTTGGATTCGTCAAATGCGTTGCAAAAATGTGAATTTGTACGATTGTAGGGAACACCTTTGGGACGAATTCGAGAATGATGATCGTCGTGATTAGTAACTACCAGCTGTAAAGCTGTGCCAGGATAATCTCTGTAAACCCATAAATTGCTGGATATTTAAGATAATGCGGCATTATTCGGATAGCTCTGCTGATGGCCAGGAATAAGTTACTGCGGGGCCACCTAGGCGGATCACGGTCCACCGAAACATGGCTTTACGGCCACAAAGCAAGCACAAAACGCGCGTTTTATGGAGGACCTTCTTCAGCCAGAGAGGAGTACGACGCGTGCGAGCTATTACCGGTGTACCGCTTGTCCGGCGCGATGAGGTGGGGCGCGCCGCGTCTCCCGGATTAAAAGGGAAATCGACGTGCCGTTCTATTTCCTCCCACCTTCCACGTAGATACTGTCTTTATGGAGACGCGGCGAAGGTGGTCCAACGTCTTTTGCCGCGCAACCTTTTTCTCCTTTTCCCTTCTTCTCCTCCGTTCTCTCTTGCTCACGCGTGTGCGTTATGGCACAGGTATCCGACGTCTAGATCTCGCGTTGATGCGTTCCCTCTTTCCCTGTGCGCCGTGAAAATACTCGTGTAATACAATCGGTTATTACCCTGCCCGGTGATATAGTTCCTTCGTGGACTCTTTTACTACTCTCAAGACGAATTTACGGTATCCCCGCGGCCCCACCCGGGTTGCAACGCGCGTACTTTCCGACGGCTTTACATATGGGGACATCATTATTTGATACAGAATTGTATTGTATGTACCGATCTCCTTGTACACGTAGTACAGTACAGTACATGTATATGTACTCGCTACGGTCTCTCAACTGGCAAGGCGAGCAGAGTTCCATGTGCTCCGAGCGCGTTCCTTCCAATCTCGTCTGATTGTGAGATTGAATCCGTCGGGTTCCCGGTTAGTTAGGACCAAGAAGAGGACAGCGGCGCGGAGACAATAATTTACATGACAACGAAATTCTCGTTCGTAACCCGCTTCTGACCCTCCTTATCGCGATCTCCTCCGATTCTTCCATATTTAAAGGAGGTTCGGCCAGTGACCCGCGGATACCTTCCTGCCTGCCCCTCTCTTCTCTTTTCTCTTTTCTCTTTTCTCTTTTCTCTTTTCTTTCGTGCGCTCACCAAGAGAGCTGGTGGTATTCCAGCGACACGTAGGGCACAGGTGCTACGACCGATCGTATCGAGACCACCGATCATTGTATCGAGAGGCTCTTCCGAACGAATTTCCATAAAACGGCCGCGCGAGATATACGGTATTGTCCAGCTCCGTTCGCCATCCCATCCCTCAAGCTCGCTCACCATCAAGATCTCCAGCCTCACCACCGCGCCAAGCTAAATTCGTATCGACGTAAATAATGGATTCGAGCGCGAGCGCGTCGAACCCATGGGAAACTGGTTCACGGACTCCCGCCAACTTTGCTAACCAAGACGAGCGAGGAATGCATCTGATGCCTTCTCGAGACGAACCACGAAACAAGCTCTATACGTCTACGTATGCAGCTATTTTCGGCGCTGGTATAGTGCAATATCGCGCTTTATCATCGTCGCGCTCCGTTCGTCGTCCATTCTTCATTAGAAGAGAACCGAGCCGGCCGTTTCTCTTAGCCACGATTCTTAGAGGTGATATAGTGCGGCCGAGTGATTCCACAAAGGCCAGGAGAGTTAGAGTCCCGCTCGTTATGCCTAAATAATTTTTTTCCGCACCGCGCCGCATCGCGCACGAAGGTGGCAGAAGGAAGAGGAGCCCGGGGACGCAACCTGTCCCATGCATCTTGTGGGCAGGGGCGCTTCCGTCAGCATCTACGGATTCATTAGAGAACAATAGGATGATGAGTGCAGTCCGTGCCTCCTAACGGACCCGATGCTGCGCGTTCAGGATCAGACTCGTCAGGAAAGGAAGGGTACGAGAAAAAAAACGATTACACAAAGAAGACCTTGGTAGCGTGCGAGGAGGTTCTCTTACTTGGCTGCTCCTTTGACAAAAGGCCTTTTGTCGTGTCATCGAAAAAATAGTACACCCCGAAAATATCATTTGCATACGAGACACGGAATGAGAAGGTGATTCACGACAATTTTTCTCCAGGCTTTGATCTGGATTAGCCTTAATTAATTGCAAGTTTCGCTAATCCGCTATCGCACCATCGCATCGGGCCACTTGTCGCATATATTCTACTTTGGCAGAACTGCGTCCTAAGCGTTCGTTAACTGCCAAATAAAGTAGTTGACCTACCCCACTTTTGCATTGAACGGCGCACGTCGCGGTTCGTATCGCCGCGAGATGCAACCCGAACGATATCCGAATGAGTCGTTTCAGAGATAACGGAGCCTCCTGCGCGCCAATCGAATGCAGCCGTATCCTTTGTGTGGCTCATGTGACTTATTTCTGGTTATAACAGTCGCGGCTATTTTCGTAAATAATTCACCGATAGCGCGCGGCACTCTCTCCGTTGGTGAGCGCACACGCATTCGCGTACCGGCCGTACCGTATCCCGCTGCTCCTTTTCTGTAGAAGCCTCCTCTTCTCTCCGCTTTACTCCTCCTCCTCTTCTTCTTCGCCCTGTTTCTTCTCCATCTTCCTTTTTTCCAGCGTCCAGGACGAAGAGCGTACTGGGGAAAGGGTACGTAGAGGAGTATGTAGATTCAGGACAATGCGGTCCTATTAACGAGATCAAACGATACACGGGGACGACCGCCGTGGTCCGGTACCGTGCTCCCGCCAACCAGGGAAGCATCCCCCAGTGGCTCTTACCCGGACTCCACTCGCGATCAGTATTCAACAGCGTCGCGAGTCCCTCTAATCCCCGAACCATGGTTCAAATCCTTGCAGGCTATTGAAGCGTTCGCTTCCCAAATCAAATGCGACTTGCAACTCATTGACGATTTTCTAGGCCTCATTTGATAGAGTTCTACAACGCGTTGATAGATAGTTTGCTGGGAAATAACGGGCACTTCTTGAGCGCGATAGACGTGGCATTAGAATGTTAATGGAATCCTGGAGCGCATAGGTAGGTAACAGCATACGAGTTTTCCTGGAATTTCATGCAAGTCCTGCGGCCCTGACGATGATAAGGCCGTAGCAGGCGTAGCACGACGGTGGCGGCGTTACCGGGCACCAAGGATTTACAGAGGCGACAGTCCGATATACCACATCCTATCCCCGACTTCTCCTTTCCTTTACCTCGCTTCGCTCCACTTTGCCTCGCCTCGGCAAACTTTTTCCTCCGGGAGATCTTTCGCTCCTGTTACGGTGGCCGCGACAGCAGCAGCGGCAGCAGCAGCAGCAGCAGCAGCACCACCAACAGCCGCGACTGCGGCCACGTACGTACTTCCAGTGAGTAAATGCCTCACGGTTAAACTGGTTACTCATCCCGACGCCGATACATCCCACCACCATAACTGATTTACATAGCTTAAATTTCTCTGCGCGAACGACGCGGATGCCCATTATTTCACGCATCGCGGATCTACTACCAACTACGGTACGTACTCTTGGGTGCCGGAGAGACGAGCCCCGGGATGGCACAGGGGCAAGGAGCAGGACACGTTTCTGGCTACGCTTGACGCGCGACGTAGTTGACCGAGTGGGGAGCTCAGGAGGCTCGCAAATGCGCATAGAGTGTAACTCGATTTCTGTTTGTGCCATTGCTCTGGCACGTTTCTGGGCTGTTGGATCCGGTATAAAAAATTGGACGCGAGGGCGGATGGCGTTTTCAGTGGCTTGGAGAAAGAGTGTCGGCGAGAATGCGACCGGGCAGGGTTGTGGCAGGGTTCTTCGTCTTCTTCGTCTCGTTGAGCGTGTATCGCAGACAGGAGGAGGGTGGAATAGTGAGAAAGGGAGAAAGAGAGCGCGGTTAAATCGCATGCACCGAACGGAAAAAAAGAAAGAGTCGCGGCAGCCAGGTAGCCGGGGCGCAAGAGACGAGGGACACGAGCGAACCAGATTGCTTTAATTTGTTGCGCGTCCAGCAAAAATGTTAATGCCCGTCGGCCGCTCGTAATTCAGTCCCACCGTAGCCTTCTCTCTTCCTCTTCGTCTTCCTCCTCACTCGTGCCCATCCTTCCCGATCGCCTGCCTCCGATCTTCTGCGGCTCTTCTCTCGCTCTTATTTTCTTTCGCGCTACAGCGCTACGCGGCGGCTCTTATCTGCGGTTTTATGTTCGGCTTTGCGTTTTAGCCACGCCGATCGTCGAGCAGGTCGCGTTCGCGGGGTTGAGGGCGAGGGTGAGCCTTGCTCCCCTGGGTTTTAACTTTCGCGAAAGCCCTCCAACGACAGGTTTATTTCTCTCGCGTACGCGCCACCTCGTACCTTTGGATTTGCTCGACCGGTGCCCGAATTAAATCGCCACTGCGATCATCCACGAGCGTGTAACGCCACGACCGGTTGACGCGGTACACGAGTACGTGGATTCAAGGTTCTGACGCGATCACTACTGTCCCCTCTCGATAATCGAAATACAGTACACAGATTTCATACATAGACGTATGTACAACAATAAAATCGACGGGTGAAGGGTAATGTACGATCAGAGCTGTTGCGCGAGTAAAAGGGTACAGAGTTATCGTGAACCAGCAATAATCCCACGCAGATGTATCATCGAGGCGACAATTAACTGGTAATGAAGAATTTGCGATACGGAGCACTGCAGGGACGGTGTAAATTTCCTCGAATAACTCGGCTACGATATCGATAAAACTTGGGCTAATAATCTCGGGCGTGTATCGAAGGTGTAAGGCTAAACGTCCATAATTTTCAGTTAGTATCTTATAACTGCGCGGAATCCAGCACGATGGTATAGGTGAGAGCGATATTGCGAAATTTACTGTGCGGACTGAACTACACCTAAGTATGATAGCCAGCCGTAGCCGTGTCTCGGCCGTAACCACGGCCAGAATGCCCCTATCGCTTCCAAGTGCATCGGGTCGATTGAGATAAAACGGTTGGTATTGGCGCTGTTGGAAACGAACCACCGACTCTTGTAATAAGGCTTAATCGTCCCGTTGCAGTTCACTGTGGCGCACACCGGCGCACTGCGGCGCATCCTCTTTCCCGTCAGAGATGCAGAAAGATCGGTAGCTTTTTTTCCCAACTGGATGCACTTCCGATATACATGTACATATTCTAACGTGGCGCGGTGCGGCCCGGCCCGGCCCGGCCCGGCCCGGCCGGTGCACTTGTCGCGTCCACTTTCCCGGCCGTTTTCACACGAACAAGCTGTGGGAACCGCTCTCGGTCGCTGCACCCAGTCCTGGCTATGTCGACCACTTGGAAACGACACCCCACAAAAAAGAGAGACCCCCATCCGCAAACACTCCTCTCGCCTCTTGCCTCCCGTTGTACGCTCACAAACACGTACTAATGTGCTCCGTGTTACGGGCTGCTCCGTTATGACTCTGTTAGACAGAGAGCCCCTTGCGATTTCAGATCATTTGGCCCAGGTTCACGCGGCATCGCGCAACCTGTGCCATTTCGCTTTCGCCTTATCGTTCCTATTAACTGCTGATATCGCTGATCGGTCAATTTCGCTTCAGGCTAATTGGTCGGCCGTCGTTGCATTTCCTATGAGACTTTACGATGCATCAGGCAAGATTGCACCAAACCTTCCGAACGAGATTCGTTCCAATTCCAATTAGTCCTGACAAAGTGAACGCGTATTTGCGGAATTAATCCGAGTGTGCGAATGGGACCGGGGATCCGAGAGGAGATCCGAGAGAAACTGTCCAAGATGACTGGGAGCGGAATATACATTGTATGTCGTCTGTAGTAGGCCTCTCGACCTTTTCCGGGGTGTTTGCTTTAAATATTATTTTACGACGGTGGAGCCTATCCCAACTACTCACGGGGCCCATTCATAAAGTCAACCAAATATTGTCGGACTCGAATCGTTCGTTTCATCGCGATCAGACCGCGCCCATTTACCACCAAACTACTCGGCATCGTTTTTTCGACAATCTTTTTGACAATATTTTCCCGAGGTCCCGGACTATACCCCCGGGATCGCGCGATCGCGACTTCACCCCCGGCGCGATGACTCATTTTTTGCGGTCGTTTCCGTGCCCTTGGCCAACAGTAGCCTCTCGCTGTTGACAGTAGCACCCTTTTAGTGGCGCGGCTCCAGCGCCAGCGCAGCGACCGCTGCACCGTGCACGAGATCGCATCTGTCGCGGCGGAAACGGCTGCATCCGCGACTTCCGCCGGCGCCGCGCCGTTCGGTGTCAAGTTTCCTTCTTCCCTCTCGATCGATAAACTCCCACATCATTGTTTCTCACGATAAAAACTGGTAAAGAGTAGGACGCGGTGTGCGATGGGGGCGAGGCTCCTCGAGAACCTAACCACGCGGTACATCGGTAATTAATAATCGTATGGACAATGAGCGAAAAATGAACAAGGACCCCTTGACGGACCCCCGGCGTACATGATTGCCGCGGAGGGCAAAATCGTGGCCGGCTAGTTACGTGTATGTATTCGATGAAACCAGATGTGTAGCACAATGAGAGCCGAACCAGTATAATCGAAAGACAGGACGTCAAGGCGAGGAGGTCGAGAGGTCAAGACTCGGCAAAACTTGCGCTTCTCTCGCGGCTGGTGGTCCCTATCCATTGATTTGAGTGCGGTGCGCGATGCCGGCCGCTCTCGCTAAAACCACAGCGGCTCCGGTTCATAGCCACACGATTACCCGTCACTTTCTAAGTAAGAAAGATCGACGTGGGTAACCTGTAGTGCTGAACGGAACAGATCTTTCGTTATCTTCGATACACTTTCCAACGACTAATCCATCCAGGGAACTTTGTTCGCGCTTGCTTCGCGCTTGCTTCGCGCTTGCTTCGCGCCTCTTGCCGCTCGAGAAATGTTAACCTGGGCTAATTTTCTTCGCACTTGATTTCCAACGATTCCCCATTCATCATTGCGTTTATCTCGACAATTTTTCTGGTATGGCTCGCGACTCGAGCGTATCTCCGTTCTTATCAGCATTTACATAAGTATTCCCGATGCGGTTCGCGGTATTGGAAAATATGGTAATTTTCGTCGAGCGCGGCTCAATGACCGCATTCGAGTCCACGAGGGATTCGTGCGCGGTGTGAAAGACATCTACGGGTAAGATCAAAATTCATCGCCGATGATAACGATGGCCGAACGTTGACAAAGGACGCTATCTCGAATCTGTTTGGAACGCACCGCATACCGAGTAGGTTGCATAAATGCATTCACTCGATGGTGGCCGCGATGTTGGCCGGCTCGGCTCTGCCAGGGCTCTGCCACGGCTTTGCCACGGCCCCGCCGCGGCTCTGCCATGGCTTTGCCATGGCTCTGGCCGAAAGGATGGACGCTTAGCCCGCTGCTCCTCAATGGGATGCTAATTTTTCTCCCATGCCGCGAACGAACCTCCGAACGAACCTCCGAACGAACCTCCGGATAAATTTATCCGACTACCTCGAGGATGATGGATCCATAAGGGGGCATCCGGATCACCGTTTAATAATAATGAGCATCTCCTTTTTCGACCTCGACTGTCGACGGTTCTTCGAATCAGGGGATCGTTGGACACCCGCAACGAGCATTTAATGCATTCGAGGCAGACACGATTACCTCAGGGGCAAGACAGTGCGTCCAGTCAGTTTGGCTAGACCATTTCACGCACAGTGGAGAGCATTGTTATCAGGAATGGCCGTCCTCCTTCTCCAGGAACCAGTTTCCACTTTCGGTCCGAGTCCCTCTCGAAGTGCAGGTACATAGGTACCCCACCGCCGGAGTCGCGATCGTGCTGCATTCTCCAGTGAAACGTGACGCACTTTGAATCGTAAATGCGTGCTCCACTTGTCATTTCCACGGCAGGTTCATCCTCCACGTCAGCGTAGATCATCCGACTCGGGTTTTACTACCCAGAGAGAAGAACGTGCCGTTATCGTCCGTGGAAGTTTGTCCCTCGTGGCCGGACCCTTCTTCCTCGGTCGCGTCAAGGAACGAAGGAATGCGCTGGGCCCTTATGAACCGTATTACCCTATTTACCCTATCGAGTGCATCGGTATCCTCGTACATACTGCCTACGGCGCGGCGCAACTCAACTCACAATCAGAGAGTCGAAGAAGCTCGAAAGAAGTACATATGTACAATAGGCAGCAAGATGAGTCCCGTCGCGGAATCCGACTCATGCAACCCGGGGTTATTAGTTCGATCGTAGAGTCGCGCGCAAAGGCAATAAATAGCGATCAGCATCGATGAAGGACCGATTGTGGAGGAGTCGAGGAGCGCTCGTGGGATGAATAATCGCGGCTCGAGATTTCTCTGATAGAGGAGGAACGCAGCCGATTTCTCTGGACCGGTCCGCGCTACCAGATATTACGGGGATCGCCGTCGATGAGCAACCATTACGAGGGGACATAGATCATCCTGTGATCGTTGATTCCGCGGTGAAGCGGGGGGCAACGCGAGGAGCAACGCGAGGAGCAACGCGAGGAGCAACGCGGGACGAATAAAGGCAGCGCGCGCCAGGTTCGGTGACAATCAGGATGAATGGCGAATCGTACAGCGACCATTCCTCTTCCTTGAGCATGGACAAGTACTCCCTTCGGTTGTAAAGCCCTCCGTGGTTTTCAGTGGGCAAAGTGTTGGACGCGCGCGCTCGATCCAGCGCGTTGTCCCGACTTTTGTAAATATTTCCAGCGCGGATGATGAACGCCGAATTAAATGAGCATTAATTATCGGGCAGGCGCGCGAGTCGCGTGGGCGTGATTCATGGGCCGGAAAGAGGCCTTTGGCTCCTTCGTCTCGGGCTCTTCTACTCGCCCCCGACCCCCGCCCCCGGTCTGCTATTCCCAATCCTCGTCTTCCTTTTTCTCTGGATGCGTCTTTCCCTTTGCGTCGCGGCGGGTGCCTTCCGCCGCTTTCTGCGCCAGGACGAGGATAAACGGCGACAGAGCGAGCACCAGCCCGTCGCGGTGCACCCGCACACGCCGGGATTTATTGGCGCAAACATTTTTCGGGCATCGCCACTTTCCCCCTCCCGGATAGAATGCGAGAGCAAGAGTGCGGGCCTTTTCATCGGATCATTTTTCGGCTGTTGCGATCTCTCGCGTCTGATCCGCGATATCGCCGCTCGACCACGCCACGGCACCGCACAATAAGGGAAGTAACGAAGACGTAGTTTCGCACGAGAATTGTCACGGGAACGCAAATGCGTTGCGACGGCTGACGGCGCGGCGGCGCGTCTAGCCGCGCGTAGCACACCAAGCCGACTTTTTCCTTTCTCTCTTCTCCTCGCTCTTTCACCGGGGACGCATATCCCGGGCTGCCGCGGTGCCTGGCCGTCCGGCTGGTTCTCTCTCCGGAGCTGGATTGTCCCCACGTCAGCACCATTCTGCCTTCTCGAGATCTGCGCGGCTCTAACGCGAAGCTACGTCGCCACACGTGACTGCGGCCCATCCCACATCCCGATCTCGGGTCTTGGCTTACCTAGCCAGCGAGCCACCCCGTTGATTTGCCTCCTTCTAGCATTGCCAATATCCACTGGCTTCTTACCCTCGCCACCCTTGGTCCATCTTACGTAATCCTCTTGCCGTGGCATGGTGCGACCGTGCGCGACGCGGCGCGACGCGGCGCGACGCGGCGCGGCGCGGCGCCTGTCCTCCGCGTCACGTGGGTGGAGAACACGAGGTAGACGTCTAGTCTCGCGGGAAAACATACGACTGCGGCCCACTGCGGCCAACTCGCGCTGACTCTCTCGGTTTTCAGTTACCCGTGCTTACCCGTGACTTATCGCGAACAAGTGGGAGTCGAATTCTCGGAAGAGAGAGAGTCTCGCGCTCTTTTTCTCCACTGACAACAAGTGTCGGATACGGTCGCTCATGGAAATTGGGGTAGAGGAACGTGGATTGGTGGTGAGCTGCATTAACGAACGCACGCAGTCGCTAACTAACAATAAGTGAAAGAGGAGATTGACCAATGCCAGAGGAGAAAAAATGGGAGCGTGGTGGATAGTGTTCTTGTGCAGTTCGTTTTGCTCCGGTTCCGACTATGTTCTGGTGGGCATTTTCTCCGACGGATCGTGTCTAGAAACTCGATGGAGTATGATGTGTACAGGTCTCTTGACAACCATCGTAGTACCGCAACGTGATCAGGGATGCGGCAGGTAAAAATCCCATGACACGTTTACGTCTATACCCATGGCTCCTTAAGGTTGACTAGGTAATCGTTTCAGATACTGAGCAGGGATGACGCACCGCACAAGTGAGCCACCATCCACTTGTACAGCGCTTCTATTTTTACGATGCCCGACTGAAAGTCCACTTTCATGGCATTATCGTGCCGTTGCTTTACCGATCGATCCTTATACCGCGGAACGCGGAAAACTGACCCCATTTTGTCATGTTCGATTTTGACGACTTTTTCGCCGACTTTTTCGCCGACTTTTTCGCCGACTTTTTCGCCGATTTTACCTCAGAGCGTACACTGACGCAACCGAATATCCTGGCGAGCGCATTTACATCGAATAATCGCCATAGTTCCCATGGCATATGGCACGTAAAACTGACTACCAATGAGTGGACCAAACCATATCGAACGGTGCTCGACGGACGGGTTTGACTGTTCGTTCCAGGAAAAGTCGGAACACTGGAAGATGTAACCGGCTGTGCAGCTGGCTATCCGACAGTAGATTTATACCAATTGGCGATTCGTAATTCGATCGAAAGAAGGAATTCCGCGGCGCCTCACATTCCGAGTCCTCTGATCGCTACAGGCGTGGTCTGGTCTTTCGTTCTGACCACTCTTGATCTGGGTTATGAATATCCGTGATTTGTAGTGCTGCCGCTCGCGTTGCCGCTCGCATTGCCGCTCGCGCTGCTTCGGAAAACCTGGCCAAGTCATCGTCAAGTGGGTCATTGTCTCGAGGCAACTTGCACGAGGCATTTCAAAGTACCAGCATGACGAATTTCTCTAACGACTCCTACGTCTCTTTAATTCTCCGCGTTGATCGATCCAAGCAATGATTTCGATTCGACGCCGATTGGCGAAAGATAACTTTATTGCTGGCCGAGGAACGAGTGTCAAAGGAACGCGCGGCAAAGGAGTGCGATCTTAAAGGTTGAAATGCGATATCCTTTAAAGCTGATGACTAGTGGTAGAAACGAGACGATTGACCTTTTTAGCTTTAGCAGTTTGAGCAGCTTTAGCAGCTTTAGCAGTTTTAGATTGGCAACGTGTAGCTACGATGCAGTTTCCACATGCGCACCGTTTTACGGTGAAAGGAGAATACCTCTCTACCTTTTACGTATTCTCCCGCGAGAATATGCGCCCGCGTGCGGGCTGCAATGAAAGGAAGAGGAAATTTAAGAGCGACGCATCGAGAGAAAAGAAGATGGGACCGACTCGATAAGAAACTCGTCCGTAATGAATTGATTCGAGCAGCCTTTTCGGGAATCTGGAAAAAGCCCAACAATACGTAGATTTTCGCACTTCAAACAAGGAAGATCCGCTTGTGATCGCGCGATTAATCCTGCCGCCGTGAAGTGTACATCACCGTAATGGATATCATAAACTATCGAGATCGGAGGATTTCTACATCCGAAAGTTCTCGGCTCGCAATCGTTGAGCGATCGAAAGCACGCTCCCGAAGAAACGTAGCGATGCGAGTATCCGAAGTAACCAACTAGGCTACATACTCTGTACCGTATTTGCTGCCAGGGGACGAAGGGACACAATAGCCGCGTGGTTAGCGTCACGTCGAAGGCGTTCCGAAATTGAAACATCGGCGTCGTCGCATCGCATCGCATCGCATCGCATCGTCCGGTTTTCCAGAAGCGGTCTTCTCCTCCGGTTGCCTCTTCATTATGTTGGCACGAGACCTTATCGAGTCGAGAAAGTGAGAGACTGCGCCGCGCGATGGGTGCGCGCGATGGGTGCGCGCGAAGGGCGCACCTCGCTGGACGCGCTGATAAATGGTTTAGGACATGCGATTCCTCGTGATCCCTTTGAAAACTCTAAGCGATAGATCTTGCCCGCTTTGGCAATGAGACCCGTGCCCGCGAGCAAAGGACGATATGCCCTCTTATGCACTCTTGCTCGGCGGATCGAGAGAAGCGAGCGGTTTCATGCACAGGTGGTTCAGGTTGCCACGGTGCACCGTGGTGGACGTACATGTAAAGGAGGACTGGGATCGCGTGAGTCCCAGTCGAGCGGTTGTACACGTGTCGACATCAGATACAACGCGTGGCACCGGCCACGATAGGACTCAGGATCTTCCAACTACTGCATTCAGTCCAACTACGAGGAGCTAAGCGAAAAATCCACCATGGATCGGAGTAACAAGGTCCTGCCGATCAGGAGCCCCGCGATATTCGCGGTTAACCTTCTTCCAAGCCCCTGATTCCTCCTCGTTTGCCAGAAAAGTGATTTATTCGCCTGCGCCACTGCCGCCGAATACATTCGACTTTAATGCGTGTAAAATAATCGCTGTCGCGTAATCGCCCTTTCTGCCTCTTCCACCACAGGACCTCGCAACCCGGTGCGGTGGCTCCGGACGGATGCAATGAGTAATGGGACGATTTTTCAGCAGGCATTATCAGTCGTAAGTCGTTCTTAGCGACTTTGTGCCGAACGAGTGAGCTGCGCGTTTTGGGGACGATCCATTTGTATCTTGGCCAGTCCCATCCCCGGGAGTGTAAGGACCCCTGCAGTTTCGCCACACTTGTATTTGCATTCGGTGCCAGGGACCCTATGGGACTCATCCGTAAATTAACTCGCGCCGCTCGAATGAGATATCGGGACCCCGCCCTCCCGCGAGCTGCCCTTCGATAAACTATCCTTCGTCTCGCCGCGTGAGAGGACGTTCCTGTCATTCTTTGTCCAACCGGTTCACCATTCCCTTTCACCCTCGCCTTCCCGCAAAGATGCACGCGACCCGCGGCTCCTCGGTCAGCCGATTGTTCGAGTTGGTGGCTCTGCGCGAGAGGCGTGTAATGCGTCGGTAAGTCGACCAAGCTTCCATCTTCTACTGTACAGGTACAACTCTACAACCGTGTACATGTAACTGAACATTAGTAATTCGGTGAGAACCCGCGGGAAGAACCCACGGGAAGAACCCGCGGGGGGAACGCACAGTCCCGGAGGGGGAATCCCCCTCCGGCGTAACGGGGGTGGGGTTCAATAACCGAGAAACGGGAACGCGGACATATTTCAATCCGTTCGGGATGTCGGCTCGATAAGCGACCAACATCAGTCAGCCGCGAGCCGCGAGGTGTCCGTCCAAATGAATCTTCTTCGAACCGGCACAGGTGATTCCTACACAATGAACCTTAATGGCTCCACCGATACACCCACCGCGCCTACTTTCATTCGACTGGAGTGACTAGACCCTGCTTAAGGACGCGCCCTCGGATTCTTAACCCACAGTCTCTCTCCGGTATCCTTCCTCGCGCGGGATGCATTCGCAGTGCGGACAGATAAGTCTCTCCGGTTCAACCATAATTTCGCCGTAAACGCCGCGCCGTTCGCTCTGCCTTCCAGCCGGCCAGGACTGGCTGGCTGCTCTTCAGGGTAGTAACCACTGAGATTACGTTCCAGCCAAATGCTCCGGCCATTTCAGACCATCTTTACTACTCTGATATCGAATCTACTAGACGGTTCGGTTCCGTTTTTTCTCTAACCGGAGATAAGATACCAGCTCCAATCTGACACGAACGCGAATCTAGAATACTACGTCTATACATACACGTACATTGTATATGTACATGCATTTGGACAATAAGACAATTGACTTGGAATATTAAGAGGAAAGTACGCACGATCCCTCGCAATTGGATTCTATTGGTCCGATGATGGACTAGGCGCAGGTTAAACTCAATCAGACATCGAGACCAAACGAGGACATCTATCACGTGGCAATGAATTCTAATAGGCCTGGGGACGATGGGGGGCCTAAGAGAGGGGTCCTATAAGCGACAGCTATCCGTCATCGCCGCGCCTCCCCTCGCCTCGCCTCGTCTCGCCAGGCCTCGCCAGGCCTCGCCGTCTTCCCGCCAAGTGCCAAGAAAAAAAGAAATCAATGCAAAGGCCGATTTTATTCCCGGTTGAGGAAGTTCCGTGCCCAAGGCCGGTCCAGTCCATCGATTGACGCGTTTCTCAAGTTGTTCTCGACAGTACTCGCGTCGTAAATTAATAATTATGAGCGTAAACGTCATCGGAGATAATACGTGTCGTCGCGACGATTTATCACTTGCTTAGTCATCAAAGGTAGAATTTATTCCGAAATGGCCATCGATCGGATCGCGAATTGATTTTGGCTAAACTATCGTTATTGAGGAGACCGGCGAGACTTGCTTGAGTAATTCATTTTAAATTCTCCCATTATAGAATGGTAAAAACCGTAAACGACGATATATCAGAGCAGATCGATATATCTCGATATCTGAGGTATCTCAGATATTTATTAGTATTGGTATCTCGGTTCGGATCGCCATGCTCATTTACCAAGTCAGAAACTGAACGGTGCATATCTCTCGTCGGAATCGATTATGCTTTCTACGGCTATATACTCTCAGTCAGTCAGTCAGTCGTTCGCCAATCTTTCTCTGGCAATAAGATCGAAAAAACTTGGGGAAACGAGGGGCATGTACAGTGTGGTACCTCGATGAGGAGCTCGCACTCTTCGCTCTCTTTCTCCCTTTCTCCCTTCCGATCGTCCGCGATAAAAGTCTCGGGAATCGATTCCGCGCACGGTTTACTTTAATGGCGCTCGTATTCTCGTATTCGCTCCGGTAAGTACGTTATGATTTCTCTAACTAGTACCACGCATCAAGTTCCTACGCGAACCAAAGGTCCTATCGCGGTCCGAACCGTGGATGAATACCCCAGGATATTCAGGATATTCAGGATATTCACCGGTGGACGCCGCCGTTTTCTCCTCCTATTCTCGACTCTTCCCACTTCTTCTTTTAACCCTTCTTTTGCCATTCGCAATCTCTGGATCATATTAACGGTAATGGGACGGAAATCTTTTCCCAACCGAACTGTAATTGTCTTTGTACGGAGGAGCTCTTAGCCGAGTCGCAGCCTGACGATACTTACACGACCGCAAGCCAAACCCAAGCTGATCAAATCACGATCGTTAGAGACTCGTTTGCGATCACATATGAATCACTTGCTTGAGTGGCATTTATTAAATCGCGAGGGGTAACGCACACCGGGAACTGCATTTGGCCATTAAGGGAGGAACGATCGGATTTTCAGGTACACAAAGGTAAAGAAATTCGATTACATATTGCCCTTTTTCTTCTTCGATATTGATTTCTGTATTGGAAATGGTCGATAAATGACACGAATTACCTGTACGTACATATCTACCTTCGACTCGTAATACACCGGGTCAAGAATGAATTTCGCCTTGCGTACCAAGTACGAAAGGGCGTCGAAGCATAATAAAAACAGAGAGAATTATAATCGCACAAGCTAAAAAATTCCTGATTGCCGTATGGGAGGCTCGCGGTAAGAAACCGTGAGGATAGGTCCTGCAAGTGGAGGGCTGCACCTTTTTGAGCAGTGACCTCGATCGATCCAAGACACAATACCTTCACCCAGGAAACGATCAAAAGCCCATCTTGAGGATCAGAGTTAAGACGGCGAGGTTGCAGTGAGCGCGCGACCGCGCGAGGCCGCGCGGGGCAGCGCGCGTGGAAGGTGCGCTCTGATCTCGGAGGGGCCGCGTTATCTGAAATATTGCGAACGTATCTCGCTTAGCGCGCTCGCGAGAGGGGCCAGGGGCACGGGTATGGCATCGCGAGTAACCCTTATCGAGCAAGGGCATGACCTTTCACCGCCGCCGCTCAGCTCAAAGAACTCGAGTAATAACTCGCGGCGATAATCGACAAAGAATAAGAGTGATGAAAAAAAGGCTGCGCCCGATATGACCATGCTCGCGCCACAATAAATAAGACTCGAAACGGTACCAGCACGGAGGAGAATCCGCGAGGACGTTCTGGGTGGTAATAGGCCGCGTTTGGATGTGGATGCACGCTATGACCCGTTACTCTTCCTTGCCTTGGGCCTTGACGCGCGCCCCCTCGTCACCTTACGAGTTCCCTACGGACGTTTCTGCTGTTGTGGGCTCGGGTCAGCTGTACGGTTATTTCTTTCTTCGGAGTGAAGCATGCGATTGAAATAATTCAATGGGTGGGCTACAGCTAAAATGTACCGTGATTAAACCTCAACTGCACGAGGGACCGAAGTAGATTCAAGTTAAAAAGTAAAAAGACAATTAGGAAAGGTGGATAAATAAATTGAGTCATTTTCAGCACATTAGGGTTATAATTGACGAGCGCGATGTGTGTAAATTGGAAAAGTCGCTCGAGTATCGTTTCGTGGTCCCGCGAGAGACATAATATTGCTCTTGGGGGCATTGGGCCCTCCATTCGGATGCCAAGCACGCACGGCACATCGTCTGCGGTAATTCCGGTATTTATCCAGCATTAAGGGTCCGCGCTAACGAGCGAATCCCCGGTGATCGGTGAGACCATGCCGCGGAATATTTCGATTCGCCTCGCGTCGTGAGACGTCGCGTCGTAAGACGTCGCGTCGCGTCGTCAAGCTGGCGTCGCGGCGGGTCCGTGACACGCTCGGCGTAAAGCGTAAAGTGTAAGCGGACGAGGATGCGAGTATGCGACTACGGGCCCAAGCGTCTGGTCGTATTATGCAAAACGGCACTGGACTGCCGGAGCCAGTGTGCGCCTACATGCGCGAGATCGCTCGATATATCCAACCGCTAGACCACCACCAGGCTCATCGAGGGTGCCACGATGCCACACTCGATACTCCTCAACCTTCCCGAAATGCCCCGGCTAGATTTTATGCAGCCACCCCGTGGGTGGGCTGAGCAATCTATGGCATTGCCTCGCTCGGATTTATCGCTCACGACAATTTTGCGAGAAGAAAGGATTTTCACGAGATTCTCGGAATATCAACTCGAGTCGCTCGAGTGTTTCGTTTCGAGCAATGTCCACGAAGAAAACACACTCGGAATACACACTCGCCGAAAAGCTAATGTTTCCGCGTCCGCGTCCGCGAAATGTTCTACGACAAATCGTACTTGCTGTCCAATCGGTATTTGCATTTGGAAGAATGTCAGTAAGCAGGAAGAAAGAGCCGGTTGAAATTTGCTGGTTCGCAGAAGAGCGCTCGTAAGGTATGATTGGTAAGCACTATTTTACACCTGACCACACGTATTACGAGTAACGTTAATCGGGGAGAACTTATGATCATCGTCGATACTTAGCTTTGTATTTACCGTACGCATTTGTGGCAGTCTGGTCGCCTTGTTGGTGCCGCCGGCGTCGCGCCGACGCTGACGTCAAGCTGACAAGTTCAAGTCCGGGTTGATAGTCCTTCCAAAGCAAATCTGAACAACGAGAATATGTCAATCGGAACAACGTCGTCGAGATTGCGTAACCTTCCTCCAGAACGAGCAATATCGTATCGGGCGGAATCAAGAGGATCAATCTGACCCTCGTTTGATTCCTTCGCGATCCACCGCGAGCGGCTGCCCTCGATTGCATCATGCGAGCGAGGACGAAGGCGAACTCCGTCGGCACCTTCGAGATGCGAGCCTTTCACGCAAAGACAATCTGTTGGCACGATCGATGCGTTCGACAATTATCTCTCGAGTGTCTGTCTGTCGACGAGATCGACAGAGACGATCCGTCGGGAGGTCCGCGAGATCCACGAGATCCACGAGATCCACAGCCTCGTCGGACATTCATTCCGGGCATCCTTGGATCGTATCTCGCCGCGGAGTTCGGGAGAACCCCTCCTCGACGCGAAATCGGAGATTAAATCGGGTATTTCAGTCCTCTGGACCACGCTTTCGCGACGCTGCACTGTACTCTGGACAATAGGGAAAATCGATAAACATTGCATTATGTTTGCAATATCTAATTCTACATAATACGGATGACTCACTAACAATATAAGCAGATTTATTTAGCTGGGCAAGTATAGTATTTTGAGTCTTATGATAGGGTTAGACAACATTCAAAATTTAGTAACATTCGGAGCCCCAAAGACAAAGGAATCTTAATAGGTTTACGTTTACAGAGAGTCCTATTGAGATAGAAGCCGCGCCGGCTTGTTTGTGATTAGACTCATATTTCGATTTCGAAAACGTTCGCAGATCACGCAAAACGCTGCACCAGTCACAATATTTGTGTCGGGGGTACGAAATACCTTGTCGAATAAATATGTCGTGATCCATCCGCATGGCGATTGCGGGTTCCGCGACTCCCACAAGACCGTATAAGCGCGGGACTGGAGGTGTAGTGCAGTGCAGTGCAGTGCAGTGCAGCGAGTGCCAGGAGAAGGAGAAGGGCCCCGGTCCACGGTGCAAGAGGATAAATTTCTAAGTGAGCGGAGTGCTGCATCACCATATAGGAGAATAATGTGACATTTTTTCCCACGCGGCGCGCTCTCAAGGAGGAAGAAGGTAAGTGCTCGCCATACAGATATTCCTAACATGGTTTCCGCCGCAGCTTTCGACCGGTGGCGTGCCGTTCCGTGCCGTTCCGTGCCGTGCACCCAACGCGTCTACGCCACGAAACTTATCTAATGTTACGCTTACGGCGGCGTACAGGGCTCCATCCCGTACCCTTGTGTACTCTGGATGCGTCAATGTGATAATGGAAAGTGTCCGTGAGGGCCACGAGATGCACGATTACGGCCATCATTAGTTGCTCGTGATCTTACTTGTCGCTCGCTACTTTTGGTCGAAGGGGGTCGTCTCGTCCGGTAGGTCCGATGCGTTCTTCCCTGCTAACGGAGGTCAGAGCTTTGTTCGCGGGGGTCAGGGCCCTCGTGGGGACTGGCCTATGTCACTGGCGGAATTAGATGGATCCACCAGAGTGCCACGATCAATTTCACCTCGAAAGCCGGAACGCTTTTCGGCCAGGCAAGGCGGGGGTAAGACACGGACAAAGACTCCCGACGTCCAAGTTTCCTTCTCGGAAGAGATAAGTGCAGGTTTTCGTGGCCGGTACTACGATACATCGAAAATTACACGCTTTATCAAAAGTTGATCGGGTCCGGGCATCGTTCTCGCGGCTGATGGGGCCTCGTTTCTCTTAATAATTGGACAACGCCATTGTTCCCACCTCGGGAAGCATCGGAGTACGTCGGGAAGATCGAGAAAAGGCACTCGATAGCCGCTTGCCGCTTATTGTGCCGACACGTGTGCATCGATAAGCCTTGTGATTAACGATCGCCACGATTTTATTCGTGTCCCCTTAGTTACCCACGACCCACGACCGCATTTTTCCCCTAGGAATCCCATTCTTGCCCAGATTTCTTGCCATTTCCTATCAATTATCTTGTAAGCCGGCTCCGGTACACGAAGAGTGGATTTAATAACGACGATTCCCTGTTATTAGCGTAACGTTGCCTTTTATTTCGCGGAGGTTCATTAAATTGTAAGTTACACGGGAATAAAGTCTCATATTTCTCGACTCTTTTTCACCTCGCCCGGGCAAAAAGCCCGCGGTGGGCGTTGAACCGTGCCATTAACTGCAATTTCGCTGATGCGGTCCTTCTTCCGGATCGTTAGCGGAGCCACTTTGGCTGACTTATGTAAACTCCGTGGATGATGCGCAAGTGATTTAACGAGAGAGAGGGGGAGCGAGAGCGAAAGCGAGAGCGAAAGCGAGATGACCATCGGCACCGTTCAAATATCCTGCATTTTAATATGGCCACCTATGCTAAAAGACCCACCGTAAATCAAAGCGGATCGTCTAATGTCTAATGTATGCAACTGCGCACGCCCCTCGAATAGAGAGATTATGCATAACTATGTACGCCAGCGATTAGCTTATCCCGTGGAAACGATTTCCGTCGGGGTCTCTCATCCGACGTCGACACTCTCCGCGGGTAGAGCGACTCGAGGAGTTTAGAGGGCGATCGAGAGCGAACCAGGTAGGTAAGTCGAGAGGAAGTCGACTGTAGGAGATGGTTCGGCCGAGCATATTCGCCGAAGCGGGAGATTGATGAGGCAGAGGTGTGCGCCGCGGCGCGCCGTCCGGCGTGAGGAAGGTCAAGAAGAAGAGGAAGAAGTGGAAGAAGAAGTGGAAGAAGAAGAAGAAGAAGAAGAATAAGAAGGCTTTAGCACTTGTTCCTCGGGATTCGCGATCTTCGCAAAGATCACGGGTAGCGCTGAGGGGTCTGACCGCGATGCAGAATATACAACACTCAATAAATCATAGATAAGCCCGGTGCCGTGAATAATATCAGTTAGATTTATGCCGTTCCCGAGGAATCTCAATAGCTCTCGGTCTCGGTCTCGGTCTCGGTCTCGCTCTTGGTCTCGCTCTTGGTCTCGATCGCTCTCTTTCACTCTGTCTTTGATATTTCGCGAGATCGCACTCGCGAGCACACACCCGGATTAAAGGGCCCGGGGAAGGAGATCCGGATCGAGCCCATTCGCACCGACTCCGGACCTCCGAAGTAGCTCTGGCCCTGATTTTGCCTCGGACTGTATGGCTAACGATATGCGATTGTCGCCCCATTAGATGCACCTCTCACAGCTCGCTATATGGATATCTTGCCTCGTTCGGATGCGAGTATCCTCCCGTGAGTATACGGAGCCCCCATAGCGCTGTTTATCTCTAGGCTATGCCAGCATTGCACTCGTATAACGAGACGAACCGACCCCGCTGCCTCTCGAACAATGGTCGCGGACTCCGGTCCGATCATAACCGCGAGAAGGGTGCAAGCGAGCTACCCGCGTAGCAACGCAAACACTACGAAAAGTACGGCCGGGGCGCCTCTCTGCCTTCTTCCAATGCTTCCGATGCTTCCAACTCTTCTGGCGCCCCTCGCGACTACCACACTGCCAGTTCTTTTTCTTTTCCTAACCTAAAGATCTATGCATTGATTTATGCATCTCAGCCAGACGGGGCCTGGTAGTGCACTGAAACAACACCAGCGAGAATTGCGCGCCGACTTGTCCTCTCCTTATTTCACTCCCACGTATCCTGTTAAATCTGTTATTAATTGAGGGCAAGAGCCACGGCACGGCGCGGCACGGCGCGGCGCGGCGCGGCGCTCATCGGCAGAGCTTAATCCCGATTCTTCGATCGTGTGCACTTTTTCGCTCCCGGATCGTGCAATGGCAATAACGCAGGAATACTGCTCAGAGGCAAAGGAGAAAATTAATGTCCATAGGAGATGTAAGTACACGTAGATAGGCCAGGATTAAAAAGGCGTTATCGCGTATGCGGCCGGGAGAGGTTGTAGCATCGCGATACAGCTTCGCACGGTAGCTAACCATCTAAGCAGAAGATCGGCCGATAAAGCGATTCGGAATGCAGTTAGGCGAAATTGTTGATAGGCGGTCAAACCAGTGGAATATAAAGCAAAATCCATAAACCAAATCAATGGGAAACCTTGCGCTTGCTCCGATCGATATGGTTTTACCCTGGGATTCCCTCGCGTCGCGTCGTCCTGGGCCAATCAAGTGGGAAAGTTGGAACGAGCAAAAGGGCGACCTGTCGATAGGGTGATAAAGTCATTAGCAGGTCCCCACGACAGACGATTGAGACAGCTGATTGAGCGCGCACGCTAATTATCCGACGTACGTGGTAATTCGAACCCCATCCGCGGACGTGACGTATAATAATTTAAGCACGCGTGGTATGCCCGCGATAAAGCCAACCTCTCCCTCTCTCCACCTACTCTATTACGCAGCTCGGACATGCTTGCGTTGAGAATTATGTACCTCGTTGTCGGTTGCTGATGCACTCGGCGCGGCACGGCACGGTGCGCTCCAATCCACCGGCAATTACCGAGCCTGGCCGGCTCTCCCTGGAGAGATCCTCTCTCGCGCTCCTTTTCGCGAATACGAGAACGACGCGTGAGAACTCGCCGCTACCGTACAACGAATATCAACTTACTAGCCAAAAACAAAGCATTGGAAGGTGGGAGTACGCGTCGCGTCGGGACGCCAGTGCGAGAGGATGCGCCGCCGGGATGCGCCGCCGGATCACTCTGCCACGGTCGTTAAGCTCTCCCCTTGTGCCTTCGTGTTACTTGCGTCAATGATTTACCGTACTGTCGCGCTCGACTATAAAACGGTCATAATGTTTTATCATCCCGACCGAAGCACGGAAACGGCCTGCTCTTCTGGGAGGAGGAGATCCTGCATAACGAAATCCCTCGTTCTTATTTACCCTCTGCGAGGTTTTGTTTTGGTCGCGACGCGACGGGAAGAATTGTGGAAAAGAGTTTGTCTAAGCACTGTAGGAAAATAAGAAGACCGAAGACCGAAGGCGATTCTCCGTTAAATAGTCTCAACTTGACAGAAGGAGCCCATTTCCACCCTGAACGATTACAATTTCCTGCTAGTTTACATTTCCACCAGACCATAATTCATCCGTTTATGCAGTACTTTCGAGTATGGCTCCGCGTGTTGGTTTAGTCCCGGTATCGAAAAACGCGATCGTTTGCGCAAAAGCTGATCGTTTTTACGAGGTGTGACTCGAAGAACTCAAGGATAACTGTGGCCCGTTTCAAGTATGATGTCCAGGTAGGATCGCATGTTTCCTCGCGAAACGATCGGTTTTATTTCGTCCTGGCGAATCCAGAGATACGAGGAATACTTTGATGTTCACCAGGAAGTGACGCTCAACACACGACGACGAATTATCGGCCATTGTGATACGCGGTACGCGGAGGAGCGTCCCGGATTTTTTCAAGGGATCCGCGATAGCCTTCGGTTATCATCCCACGCGACGCGACGGTGACGTCTCTGATGAACAGCTTGACGCGAGAGGATCCAACAACGTGGGCAGCAGGTAGCATAGAGCCATAGGCGATCGGAAATCGATAACTTGGTTCGAGCATCGTGTCACAAACTTCTCCAATCCCCTTTGAACCCCCCTTGAAGCCGTTTAATTAAAGCCTATCGAGCCTTTCCTTTCCAGTCGAGCGAACGTTGCCGCACAGGCGTACATTACTGCTCATATGCTCATTGGGTCCCGAATAACGAAAGGTCCGCCCGCCGAGAACCGATTGATTTACGGCATCCGAAAAGAGCGATTTACAATAGTTGTAATCAGGTTGCGATTCGTTCTGGGCCGCGATCGACCGATGGATTCGTTCTCCGACGTGTCCGAAATTCCGTTCCACTTGTCTCTGATAGGAGTCGCATTTATGTTCGCCGGAGCGCAGGCTGCTCGTGCGAGTGTGCCACGCGGAGTGCACCACACTGGCCAGTCGAGCTGCAACAACTTTCGCCCTTGGGCGACTCGCGTTGCTCTTATTTAAACAACATACCTAACTCGCTCGCCTCTCTTACTCGCGACTCCCCCGCCTCCCACCACCCTAACCGGGAGTACCCGGCATCCTTTTTCAGGGACGTACCTACTCTTTCGGGACAATTCGCCAAGTCACTCGACTGGCCAACTCTCTCGTTAAAGATCGCCACGCACGTTTTTCTGACGTGCGTCACGTGATTTATCGCAGAAAATCCACCAATTGGATTCACCCTTGAAGATGGAACGAGACACATTTCTCAAGTGCAGGGGATATTTCTCCATATCCCATCGTGTACCTTGCGGACCTTGCAACGGACAATTTTCCGACCTCCTACCGACGCGACGCCCTATCGCGAGGAGGATTTCGTAGGTTGGCGGAGAGGGCGGGAGCACGGCGTTGGGAGCACGGCGTTGGGAGCACGGGATGAAGGTGGGTTCGATGGGGCTCTGCGGGGTCTAAGCACGTCGTTGGTATCGCGGGTCGTGGTATCTCGGCTGGAAAGAGCCGTAGCCAGGGTTCTTTAGCCCGGTCCAGCAGGTACCTCCGCGGCCGTGGCACTGATCGTCCGGCGATACCGGCGTAATTTAAAATCATCGGGGCACGAGACAAAACAGGCAGCCGGAGAACAAGTGTGTGCTTTGCCCCGCGGAATCTTGATTATACATTCCACGGATGACGGCCACGGGGACTCCTACTCCTCTCCTCCATTCTCCTCGTCGAGAAGCAGGCTTCTGCTCGTTCCACTCGCCAGCCAGGAAGATAATCGATCGCCGCGGATGTCCTTTAAGCTGTCTCTTTGATGTACGGCGCTGAATGTTCACACCTAAAGGGCTAAAGGGCCAAAGGCCCTCGCGGGTCCCTGGCAACGAGTTTCGGCGCACCGCGCTGCACCGGCAGACGGGGAAGAAGCGAGGGAGACTGGGAGGAGAGTGGAAAAGGGAGGAAATAATATTTTTCGATAAAACATTGTGCGAGCCCCTCAGGAATTCGCGGAGCTTTTAGCAGCGTTGTTAGCGTCGTTATTTCCTCCCGCGTTTCTTTCGGCTGAGGCTCGCGCCTGAATAAATAATCAATCGCGAGGAGTATCCTGTTCCCGTGATATACGACGTCAAATGTAGGTGCAAAAAAGTCCGATAAACCACCAACGCCAGCGTCAGCGTCAGCGCCAGCGCCAGGGCCAGCGGGAGAACGGAGGGTGGAGGGTATTATTAACAATACTCGCGCGCTCGGCCAACCAGAGATATTTGATACTTTATCAATTATTCTCCACCGAGGTATTATTTACGATCGCGTAAACATTGTATTCGCACGGGCGAAAGCGGAGACCAACTTCCTCCATTCCCTCTGCCCTCCCGTGACAGAGTTTACATCGTGTGTATGCACACGCATATATGCATATCGTTGGGAACCCGCACTTGGAAATCCGCGGCGCACAATTCGAGTCAGCGAATGACCGTGCTCGAGCATCGCATCGGTCCGCCAAAAATCTGTTTACCGAGTCGACTCACGCGAGCGACTACAACCCAACAAACCTTTTAGCAGTGCTCTTAGCACCGCACCGGTTTGCAATCGGTTCCCCCCTTCCTCTGGCCCTCCCTCGTCCAGTTCGACGAGCTTATCGAGCGATTCTTTGAACGCTCCTCTTGCCGCTCGTCTCTCCACTCGTCGTTCATGCGGCAGATTGAATTACGCGCGGGCTAGCACTAAATTAAATGAGTCTGGTCAAGATCTCGCTGGCGCAACCCGGAGAACGGTTAACGACTGTGCACGACTCGTGGACATCCTTCACCGTTCTAATTACCTGCCAGCATGTGGCCCGGGATTATTCGTATTAGCATGTGCTGATTGCCCTCGGTGAGGAAGTGCTCTTCCACTCTCGCGATTCTAATCCCGAGCCTGTATTCACGTTCCCAGCATTCGAGCAACGAGAACTCTTTGATTTATCGTCTACGACAGCTAGTCCTTATAGAAGCAAATTGCACCGAGAGACCTGGCTAGTCTGGGAAACTTGCCGCGTTTACGAATAATCTCCTGCCAAAGAGGATATGTATACCGCAGGTCACAGTATTCGGGGGTTGTATCCGAAGAAAAAGGATCGAAAGTATGAAAGAAGCATACTCGAGTGGCATAGCACTATTTCTCCCTTGTGAGTGTTGCAAGAGGAGGAAGTGGGCACGTATTGTGCGGTGAGAGAGGCAGCTACCGCTTCCGAGCACCTGCGAGATCGGTACTCTGACAATGAGTCAGGTTTCTGGGCAGGTCTGCCGCGTCGCATCGCGTCGCGTCGCGTCGCGTCGCGTGGCGTCGCGCCGTGCCCAGCGTTCGTTCGCCCCATTCGCCTCGTTCGCCTTGTTCGTCTCGTTCGTCTCGTTCGCCTCACCTTCCTCCGGCGAAAACGAACCGATTCGTTAGACGAGATAAGAGCGGAGGCGTTGCCGATTCGCGATCTCTCCCCGAATCCGGCACTGCTTTCAACCACAGTGGTGCGCGGTGCATTAGTCTCGCGTGCGTCCTCGGTGCCACGGTCTTCTCTCACGAGAGTCGGCAGACCAGAGTCCGCTATAATCGAGCGGTTAGCGCGGGCGAACTACATAAATCGGGCCTACGGCTAAACGGCCGTGGAAAAGGTATACATATTTCCTCGCACACAGGCAACCGGGACGCGCGTAATCTACGGATAAAGATATTTCGACTAGGGAGAGAAGACGCGCACTATTATTCGCGGTTAACTAATTTTAACTGCCCTCGCGACAGTGGAGGGTCTCTAATTGGAATCGAGATTCCATTTGCCGCTGGGGAGCTCCGTGTACGATATTAGCGCTTTCAGCACTTCCGACTCGTCCCACAGTCGAGGAATTCTTTCCGATAAAGGAATACGATCGATGCCAAAAGCACGCTGCGTCATTTTCGTGAAGCTTAAACGATTCGACGGGTCGAGCAACCCTTGCCGGTCCGATGATGGGTCCGAGAGAAGAGGTCTCAGAGGTTGCACTGCTGCCTCGGGCCAACCAAGTCGAGAGGTACGCACGATCAAAGAGCCCATCGCCGAATCGCCGGAACTGGCCGATCGGCGATGACCGGCCGCCCCAGGGGAACAAGAAAACATCGATATTTTGCTAAGTAATAAACGGCCATTACCGCGATGTTCGCGCGGACGCGCACTCGCCAGCTACGGAAATTTTAACGGCTCGATTTTATCGCAATTAATGCGAGATCGCAGCCAGATTCGGCCAAATCTCTCGAAAGGGGTTTCGAGTCGTATCTATCAGCCGCGCGAGGGAGGCACGAGGAAAGAAAGATTCCTTGCCGGAACGCCTTGCCGGCGACCGGCCTTTTTCTTTGCCGACGTCGGCATCGACGTCGGCGTCGGCGTCGGCGTCGTGTCCACTTAATGCAGCCGAGGGGCTTCGCGGATGCGCCGCAAGATTAATACCGACTCGCGCTCGTCCGTGTGCCCCCCGCGCGGAGATCGGGGTCAGTAAGGGGCCCCCCAAAACTGACCCGAGGGTGCACCGGACCAAGGAGGGTGTCCAGCCAAGAAGAAAACGAGCAGGATGCAGTGCATTTCTCTATTGAAGCTCCGTTTGACAGATAAGCTTAACCTCCGGCCCATTAACATTATTAACATCTGAACACAACGGACCGTATGCCTGGCACGTTCGGCCCACGCGCTACCCAACATATTCCACCACCGACTCTGGCGCAATGATAATAATTAGAGATATTGCCCTCGTTGGTTCCCCCCGACTCGAGGCCCCACTCACAATCAGTACACAGTGAAAAGCCCCAGACCGGTAACTAGAGAGAGTTCCGGGATTCCGGATTTGATAAGAATCGATACGTCAATCGCGAGTATTGTTCGGGAGCGCGAAGAGAGAACGATCGTAAGCCCAAGGGCGGGCCTAGTCACTGAAAAGGATCCCCTTCGCGAGGCGTGCCAACCTGCCAAATATTATGGAAATTTATTCCTGCAGGCTTTGTCGCGGTAATGGATTCCCCTGCGCGAAAGTTGAGCTCCTCACTGGTGCGCTCGCTCGACTCACAGCAGTAAGCAGAGCTACGTGTGCGTCTTCTACCTCGTTAGTAGTGCTTTCTCGTTCGACCCGTCGTCAATCGTGTTGATCCGAACGTTTTTCGAGACACAGGCGAATTGAAATTACTCGGGCAGATTAAGCGCGTTAACCTTCTTCCGATTGAGGGAGAACGACCCTCGAGAGACTTTAATTCGTCCGCTTCGAGTAAGGAGAGGATGGAAATCGATTAGCGGCTCGTGAAGCGCGTCAGCGAAAACCAGCAGAAAGGTGGCAGAGAAGAAAAAAAGGAAGAGCCAACCGCCCGTGCCAAGTTGTTCGCCAGCGGCAAGTAGGCAAGTAAGTGGGCAGAGAATTAATTCGAGAAATTTTTGTTGCCCTCCTCCCTCCCTTTCCTCGGACCGAGACGCTCGAGAGAGCACGACGGGCATCACGGATCTCGTCGAACCTTCTCTACCCTTATCCACCCTCTCTGTCTTCCATGGTCGCGGTCGCAGTCGCGGTCGCGGCTCGAGCTCGGACTCGGGCTCGGACTCTCCTCTTCTCTAGGCCCTTCTCGCCAAGGCAGCGAGCATGACAGTGTCACGTCCCCCGAAGCAAAAATCCTTATAAAACGAGACACGCCGTGGAGAAGTGCAAGGAGATGAGGAGAAACAGCCGTGAGAAGCGGCTAAGTGGATAAGGTGCTAAGTGTGGCCCGAAGCTACAGTTCGGTGAGGGTAACCTGTAACACTGGCACCACGAGCCATTGCGCGTCAGAGCCCAATTATTGTCAGACCCACCGTGTAAAAGAGGGAAACTAACGCCGCGCCGCGCTACGCCGCGCTACGCCGCGCGACTCTACCTTTTTCGGACCGATCACATTTCCCGTACTTATTAACGCGCGCGCTCTTTTCCCTGTGGCTTCTTTTGCACGCGAAAAAGTGTACAATCTCTCATTGTCAGATTATTATCGTTCCTGAAAATGAGTCAGATATAGGGGCAGCAGATGTTTCGAGAGCAGTTTGTCAATAAATTGCTCGTATCGAGGAATACGCATCTCGTGTCTTGAATCAACGGCGGAAGAAAATATTTCTCCGTCAGGGCTCGAATTACATCGGAGCATCGATTATCATTGAGGTTCGAAGCGGGACCCGCGGCCGCACACGTGGGCGTTTTGCGAAACCAGTCGACTGGCTGCGGTCGTTTTTCTCGATTTCTTTCGGTTTTTATGGACGCTTGGCCGAATTGTTCGCCATGCGCCAAGCCGATCGAGGGCGGCATCGAGGCGCGTGACCAATTGATAATCGTCCACAACTCGTATTAACTGATGCATCCAACCATCCAGCTTCCTTCTTCTCGCGAAGCAAAAAACTCGGTCGTAGAAAGGCCGAACTTGTTTGTATTGTATATCGTATCGCGAGACACTTTCTAAGAGCAGTGCTATCCACGAGATCATCTGCGTGTACTTTCTCGATACCGATCAGAGGAACTATAAGAGATTCGCTCGCTCGTTCGCAGTAGCGACGGAAATTACCGCGCTGGACCATTATTGCATGTTCCACGGCGGGAACAATGTGCCGAGCTGCTCGGGCGGTTTTGACTCCCGCTCTTTCCCATTGTGCACCGAGCCTAACCCACGGTTCATTTACGGTCGAGCGGTTTGCATATGAAAGTGGTGGCTCCTCCCCGCACTCGCGAAATCTCTCCAGTTCCATTGGCAACGGTGCCGATGCCGGTGCCAGTGTTGCGACGCGGTGAGGCCACTCGCTCGCGCCCGCTCATTATGATTCATTATTAGGCCCCTTTGCAGGCAGTCCGGTTCTCCGCTTCTATTTTGCCCTTTTTTCGCCCGCCCTCGCTCGCGACCCATCGTTCGTCTTCTACCTCTTGCCTCTCCTCGTTTTACATTCCTTCCTTCTCTCTTTCTCTATTAGGTAGGTACCTTGGTGCTTTGGCCGCTAGTAGGTGCGGCAGACACCTGTAGAGCTGGTGGCATGGCGCGCTCACCGACTCGACGCGACCCGACGCCGCTGCCGGCAGGAAGAAAAGAAAGAAACGGAAGAACCAAAGAATCAAAAGGAGCAAAATCAAGGCGCTCGAAAATGCGTCCGAGAAAACGAAACTGCGTCGGTGGTGCGGGAGTGGAGAGGCACCAGCAACCTCGAGACGAGGACGAGAGAGACGAAACGAAGAAGCAGCTAACAATGAGAAAGAAGACGCAAAGTCGAGGAGACGAGGAGGACTCGAGAACGGGGTCTCGAGGGTCCGCCGCACCGTGCTGCGCCGCCCCACCCGACCCCGCTCCGCGCCGCGCCTCGCCAAGTCGGGTCGGTGTGGGTGAACACACTGGGGTCAACAGAGTTCAACCAAGGACCGCGCGCAGGCATCAACAGAGCTCTCTTCTCGTAGCCTCGTGCTTCACGTCCTCCTCGTTTGCTGTGTTTCTTCGCGAAAACGATGCTTTACTGTCGCTTAACAGGATAGATCGTCGCCCCTTTTTTCGGCTATCGATCAAGACGATGCCAACAGAAAACTACATGCAGCCTGTTCGAGATTTCTTCGGTAGGCTTACGCAAAGTCTTTGGTTTCTTGGTCGCCGAAACAGACCACCGCACGACACGGGTGAAGCACCTGCAGAAAGCACGGTAACCTGTTTGCGGTAGCAACCTGCTTTGCTCCAATTTAATTCGACCGACCTTCAGGCTCAGCTGCGGCCACGGTGCCAATTTCTTTTTGTTCCTTTCATATTCACCTGCGAGTTGGTGGCGGGCCAGTCCATAAACCGTTCGGACAGCTCTTTACGCAGCCGCGTAATAGCGGGGCTCGGAGAAACTCGAGAGTTGCACTCAGCTGCGACTTTGCTCGCCCGCCTCAGGAAGGCTTCATAAACTTTTCCCGAAGCCCTTGATATCTGCATATAACGATGACACGCGGTGCATGCTCGGGGAGATTGGGGAGACCGGGGCCCGAGGTCCCGTTCGAGCGGCTGCCTTGCGAACGGTGGCTTCTTCTTCTTCTTCTTCTTCTTCTTCTTCTTCTTGGACGAGAGCGACGTAAATCGGTGGGCCACCGATCTGTATACGGTGCCAAGACGAAACAGGTGGGGCACCTGCGCCAGCGAGCCAGCCAGCCACCAGACCGCGACTGCCTCCGAGAGAGCGCAAAGAGCCATGCCGCCCTCTGCCACGCCGCACCACGCCGCACCACGCCGCACCGCGCCGCACCGCGCCGCACCGACGAACGAAGAAAGAGACCGCGAGAGAGCGGGCTCGGGCAAGAAGCAGGTGTACATATTCCGCGATGTAGCCTGCGTTGTGTATGCTAATTGGGCCAGAGTTAACGCTCGGCTCTCGGGATGCCCAGGACAAGATTTAACGAGCCCCCGAACAGGAAGCCCCCTTTTACCGCCTCGCGGCCGCGATCGCGTCCTTCTGCTTCCATTTCTTTCTCCCTGCCCTTTTTCGACTCCTTTCCTCCTGGACCTTCGATCTCTTCTCCTCGTTACGGCTACCAACCAACTTCTCCTCCGCTCGAGGATGCGCCGAGATTCGTTAAGGCGGAATTACGCGCTCGTGGCCCGCAACCCGCGCAACGGAATACGAAATTAGGCGAACGTGGACGGGATCTCTCGCGAACCGGGCTGTGTACCGTGTCCCATAACGAGGGTACAAATCAAACGCCAGAGTCGAATGAGCGAGCAAAGAAATTTGCAGAATTTTCCGCGTTCCCCAACCTCGACAAGATATCGAAATCGCTCAGATTTTTGCGGCCCCATCCACACGTAATATCCCGGCACCGGTTTATTAATCTTCCTTTCTCTTATAAGTTAATGATATAGTGGACCGGCCCGGCCCATGATTTCGTCGCCGCGGCCGACCGCGACCGATCGGCCCGCCAGATAAGATCATCCCGAAAGTTTTATGGATGCTCGTATGTAATTATCTTTCGCGTACAAAGTCATTACATCGGGGTCCCGAGTGACCAGCTGTCATCGTTTAAATAACTCGTTGGTGTCACTTGTTAAGTGGCCGAGTATGCCCGCGTACAGACTTCTTTCGCGAAAGATTCCTATCGATTCGGCCCGAGGAGAGCGCGAATCTTGGAATATACGTACAATGTGCATAACTACATATGCATGCAATTGCAATTCGAGCAATCCGGGTAATTATGAGGAATTACATATTATCAGTGACATCCTTTTCGATAACCCATAAACTTGACCGCGCAACATTTTTATGAGGACACTATCGTCCGACAGGATTTTCAAGTAAAGTATCGAGGCGAAGGATTCTTTTATATCAAGATAGGCACAGGTGCGCCGATAAATATGGGAGGGAGAACGTCAGAATGCCAACTACCAAATCTGGCGACGCCATCGGGCTGCCATCGCCCTTCGGCGAGAGCGTACAAATGACCTTATACGGTAGACTGGTGCACCTTCGTGGCTGTGAGCAAAATCTTCGGATAAGAATCTGGGTATGCGATAAAACCATCTCGCGTCGATCTGGAGCTGCTCGAGTGTCTGGCCAGTTCACACGAGATATATCCTATGTTCCTCTTGGATTCCCGCTCTCGCAGGAGGCCCGACGCTTGGCAGTGTCAGAGGGTTCCGACTCGGAATCCGCCGTGCCGTACCGCTCGTCGGTGACCACCGCGTATTCCGACTGAAGCGTATGTATCGCGTATGTATCTTTGTCGCTTCCATCAGGAGCAGCCCTCCCAAAGTTGGGTCGCGGTGATACGATTTCGCGTTATCTGCTTCATTATCCAATTGATCATACGTATTTGGAAAGGCAGGATCCAGTGCATGTGTGCGGGAATGCGATCGACAACGAGGTCACGCGCGAGCCGCTCCATCGTGATCGTTTCGATTTCCATTAACGTGGAAGCAGGTCGACGGCGCTGACCGGCGCAACGCGGCAGTCCCGGACTCCGCGGATGGAGTAATGAACCGCGAGCACCCCTTTTTTTGCCCCGGAAATTCGAGCACTAAATTAGAGGCCCCGAAGTAACACAATACGCGGTAACCGGCCAGACACGCGCGTGTGTACGCGGTGACAATAACTATAAGTCTATTGTCTCGCAGAGCGTATTTATCGGTCTATTCAACGCAAATATGGCGAGCACAATCATAAACTGGCGGGTTGGGCGTTCGGGTGAAATAGCGCACATAATTTGAACCGAGTGTACGTACCACGAGCGCGGTGGGTCCGGCTACGCCATTCCGGGGCCCGTAGCCTCCTCGAGTGTTGACACACGCAAGAGGGGAAGGAAGCGGGTTTTTCAATTTCGAATCGATTTGAATTAATAAAGGTGGCCCCGAGTCAAGCCCCGAATGGTGTCGAGCGGCAAACCCCGACCACGAAGAAGATCCTCTTATTCGGGGGAACTTGAATCCGTTCCGGCAGCACGGCTGTCTCACCGCGAAGTATACACATACGAAGTGCGTGTACGTATACCTGATTGGTTTTTTTTTTTTTTTTTTTTTTTTTTTTTCATCAGTACACACGGCTTCTTGGAATTCCGAGCGGCGTTCCAGCGCGCGCGCCACCGGATCACCGACCACTCTCGATTTCGTGCTCTGGAACCCAAACACTCACGGTCTCTCGAGTGCGCATGGTGCGCGCACGAGAATCCGGCGGGCGCAGCTGCGCTCCTTGGCATTTATTTGTCGGGCAAACTTCTACCTAGAATGTTGCTCGAATTGCTGGTAGCGTTCGCAACAATGATCCTTTATGGAAGTTGGGAGCTTACCAGCATACTCTAGTAATTATTCTCGGCAATACGCTTAATCAATCCACTCAGAAGCGTAATGCGGAGCAGAGTCAGGCACACGTTAGTATTGGCTAGAAAGTCTGACAACGAGCCGCGATGGCCGAGTCGGCGTGGGGTAAGGTCAGGTCACGGAAGTTCGGATCGTTTAATGCCACGGCAGAACATTAACATTGCTACCAGATTGTATTTCTCTTTCGCGGGGTGGGCCGAGGCCTGCTGCCTGAAGTATCGCTGCGTAAAAACAGCGTGAAGTTAAAGAACCGTCTGGGTCCAGGTAGTAACTTTTGTCCGTTCGCCTCTAAAAGTCAAGTAGCTCTCCTGCGGGAGAACTCGACTCTTTTTGGTCAGTCATATTATCGTCGAAAGGGGACAACCCTACCTCTTGCGGCGATCCCTTTGGGAACGTGTGCCAGAAACTACAATACATACCAAAGTCCTAATGCTAATTACGAGTACATTAACCAGCGAAATTGACAGGGGCCGGCACGGGCCGCCACGGGCCGCCACGGGCTTCGATTAAAGATCCAGGCTGAACGGTGGCAAGAGGATTGCAAGGAATTCGAGTGGATCCCCGCCCACTAATCGCCGCTGTTTATGCTCTTGCAATCTCTCTCGCGAGCTCGTCTCTTTAAGGAATTGGAGGCAAGCGCCTGACCCGGCGCGTTCTACTTTTGCCACAGTCCCACCCCCCCAGATCGAGCACACGCTGGGAAGGGAATCCTACAATGCCGGGGAATTTTGAGAAATACCAGAGAATTCATACTCGAGGGTATCACCCGCGACCACCGCATCATCCCGCTCTTCAATCGGGACCGTTTAACACCGTTAACGCATGATTTATCTCCCATACTCGACGACGCGTCTCATATTTTACTGTCTCGCTTCGCATTAGCGGGTCGCGTCTCGCGCGGGCGTCAATTAATTATAATTAAAGACCGCGATGGTCTCTACGCCCATCGCACTCCAAATTTGCATCGTAAATTCGTCGATGTCTGTTAACGGTGCGAATACGACCGCGAACACGAATGCGAATGCGAATGCGAATGCGAATGCAAAAGCGAATGCGCAAAGTATGGCTTTGTGTCCACGGGCGAGAGAGATAAGGTGTTTGGTGTACCCCCGAACTGTGGGCCTGAAAGGAGAAAGGAGCCTGACGAGATCGAGGACGGCAAGAGAATTCGGGGTTCCGCTCCGAAATCGCATTTTTAATGGCTCGCCTTCTTTTAATTGTTTTTACTCGAACGGCCACGAGGACAGGGAGCAGCACGCCACGGTAACTCGAGAATTTCGCTTCTCAGGCGCCGATGTATGCGCCGATGTATGCGCCGATGTATGCGCCGCTCGTAAAGTGAATGCAGTCGTAATCAAACACTCGACAGCTCGCCTCTTGTTTGTACGCGAATCCGTAGTTAGAGGAAGCCTCACTCTCCGTCGACCAATTCTCCCCGGCTCTCTCTTCCCGGCTACGTATACTGTCGTATACGCATACATGCGTTCACGGTCAAACGCGTATTAATTAAAAATGGCCTTGCCGGGGTATCCTTGCGAATAACAAGCCGCGTGTCGCGCGTCGACGGTCTGTGCCAGTCCGCTTATGTTTTCCCAGATCCGCGGCCAAGTATTTACTTGGTGGACCAAGGCTGAAAAATTTCTCTAATTGGCCGAGTCAATGGTACGTCATTCTCGATAACGAAATCCAAACTGGTATATTGGTAGAAGAGTGCGCGCAAACCAGGAAGCGTGAACCTGACGAGTGGTGATTCGAGCTGGCGGACTGCTCCCTCCCGCTTCTGGCTCTTATCGGGAAAGGAACGGAGGCAAGGGTGAACCCAGACCGGCCAGGTTATTATCGCGGACATTCGTTCTGCTCGAGGGCAGCGAATTGTCCTTTGCCTTCTTTGCCTTCTTTACCTTCTTTGCGCGGAACTGTGCGCTGTGTGACGATAAGAGAGGTGCGCGAGTGGCGCAGATACGTTGACTCGGTTCCTTGGTTGCCCCGCTTTGCAACGGCTAATCTTGAATTGTGACGTGCTTACCGGCTCTTGCGAAATATATCGTCGACGTGCGTTTCCTTGCGAGGCCCTCGACGGGCCCCGATACGCTGAATCTTAAAGAGACAGCGTACAGAACGCGTACGCGCATACATCTAGCCTGGCGAAAAAGCCGGGCCAAAAAAGACAAAGACGAAGGCGCTTGAAAAATGTACGGCATAATGCGCACCGAGGAGATTTATCCTCAGTCACCGCCGGTGCCGTGAGGAAATTCATCCTGCGATTACGAGTTACTTGTAATTCCATGAATCGCGACCAAGATTAGCGCGTGCCAAAACTAACAGACCACTGCAATCGGAATCCGCGATCCCTGATTTGCCATCCGCCATCCGCCATTCGCCATCCGCCACGCTTTATGAACCCGTATCCGTACGTATTCCCTGCGTCGCGCTTCTTAAGTTCCTCTTGACACTACCCTTTAATTTTTTCACCGCACGTACATACACGGCAATGATGTGAAGCCGCAAGACCTCGCGATAAAGAATGCTCCGTTTTTAAAAATAAGAAAATAAGAAAAGCCAAAGTTTCCTCAAACACCTCCGCTCCGCGTCAGCGTGTTTTCCCATCGAGGCCGGTGATGTGCGGGAGGTGCTTTCTATGCGATAGTTTCTCAGGAGCAGCACCCGTTGCTTTGTCCCTCTTTCTCGCTTCCTGAGCCTCGCTCCTCTCCCCGATCATCCATCTGCGCATCCATTAGGAGCAGGCTGGCGCGAGCGATATCGGCCGCATCAGAAAGCAAGTAAGAACTTGGCGCGGTTGCTGCACGTGTGTATCAGTCCTCACTCCTCACGCGGTCCGTGCCTCTAGCTTCGGCTCACCTTGACTTTGATTTGTTCGAGCGAGATCTATCTAGCATGGTGTACACGTACATGGTGCACCAGCTAGTATGTATAAGAGAGCGCAGTGGGTCGCGCGACGCGCGACGCGCAAGGCAGCAAGGCGCGAGGCGCGAGGCGCAAGGCGCGACGCGCGTTCCACGTGGCCCACGTTCTGTCCTCGCGTCGTGTCTCATTATCGGCCGCGAGCGGCATACGTTCAGCCTGTTTTATTCCCTTTGCCGCCGTGAGCCACAATGCAGTCGCACTCCTCTCTGGGAATGAGGAAGCCGGCGAATCATATTCCAGGTGGCTTCAGCTTCAATTCGCGGCCGCGAGATTGAGTTATATATCTCTGATTGTGAGAGTATCGCTTAACAACGTTGACACTCTAGCATCGGCGAGCGAATGCCACACACCTCGTGACGGTTAACGTTAACGACGTGGCGATTGTTCGACGCGATACCGTGTACGATCCAGAAAAGGACAATTATCGCAAGAAGAGTCGAGACAAGGCTGGTAGGGCGAGAGGTGGGGAGGGGAGGCGAGGCGCCAAGTCGTGAGCTAGTTGTTAAGTGATTCCGATAACCTCTCAATCGTCCGGCAAACGGGTCAGGGGAAAAATCGTAGGGACCGCGAGAGAGAAGAAAAGAGGGGCGGTGAGGAGAGAAAGACCCCATTGCCCCCATGGTCTCGCGGTACCGTGGAATAATTAACGGTGGACCGATCGACCTGGATCACGGTACGTATCGCTTCCTCGTGTCCTCGGCTCCTCTTGGGGTATTCTCTTGCGGGCCGCGACGCCTCGAACACGACGTTAACGGTCGTCGACACGATATACCGAAGCGAACGTTGTCGGGTCGGCTCGAAACTTTCAATAGAAAATCAGCACGAAGCGCTAAATGCGCGGCAAATTCCGCACTCCTCCCCTCCCACCAGTCCGTTACCGTTCGCTAAGAATCGATGCGCGCCTATAGAATTCTCCGACCGGTCGATCGTTACTATATTTCGTCATTTCGCCACAGACCAGAGTGACTCTTATTGATAGCGACGTCCATGTCACGATGCGACTATCCGGTATTCCGAAGACAGGGCAATCGCGTGCAAGTGTCGTTGATGTTCCGGTTCCAGTTCCGAGTTCACAATTGACTTTGCGACGTACACGTACACATACAATATCCTCGGGTTCTACGCAGGTGAACGGAACGGCGCGGCACGGTGGAAGGAGTGAACCGCGTGGAACAAACTCTCCTGGAGTATTGAAAAAACGAGGAAAATATTCGAGACTCGGATCTCTTACCGCCTGCCGAAGCCTCGGTCGATGAAACTCGCTTGCAGAGAGACTCCGAGCAAAGACCAGAGACTTTTGGAAAGCGGATATCCCAGTTCGGTGGACAACCGGAGACAATGCATTCGCGTGCGAATGGAAAAGGCTCCACCTACGATCCGCACTCCCACGCGAGGAGCGTGAGCGGCTGCATTTTTGCGCGTGAAGGTGACAAGCGTCAACGACGCGGGGGAGAAGCGAAAAAGTCCGCAGTGTGTGGTAATAGAAGAAAGCCCTACTGGCAGTATCTTCTTACTGTTTCAAGAACCAGTAGGGCTGAGTAGGGCGACAAGGCAGTGTATGGGAGTTTACGGTTAGGGGGAGTGGGGGGAGGGAAAACACTGCTCGAGCTCGAGGAGAAAGGTGAGAGGACATTGAAGTAGGTCCCACCGAAATCTCGCCCGCAGATTATTTCTTTACGAGACATATCGGTTACCCCGGAGGTGGAATTCCGCGTTCCGCCTGTGACGCGAATTCACGCGGACAAGTTTGGCCCTGTCAGCGCCTGCAACCGAGAAGAGCCTAAGAAAAATGGTCAAAAAGGGACGTGGTCCGGGGGACCCGCGCTGCTTGCGAGTCCTGCATGCCATAAAAAGTCACCCGCAGCTCATAAAGTAACGCTAGATTTTATCGCGCGAATGCCGAACCACGAGCGTGCCCGGCTCTCGCACAACCAGCAAGCGTATTTTTAGAAGCGAGCACCACGATCGCGCATCCTCGCGAAGTGTCTTTGGTTTTATCTCACCAATCTTGCCGTCCTCCTTACGCGAACGCGATAACGAGATATTGTGCCGATCGTTCGATTGCTACAACCGAAAGACGCTAGGTTCTGGTTTTGATCCATGGACTCTGGACCAGTGGACCGACTCTGGACTCTGGAACAGTTGCAGAATTTGGCAACGAATGGTGCGGATAGCTTACAGAGATTCTAGTAGCCACCTCCTATACTACCTGTTGTATACAGTATAGCACCAAAGGACAGTCGATCGGGTTCGAATATTTCCGAGTTCCGAGTTTCGAGTTAGGAACTCCTTATCGAATCGCGATCCAATACACCATAATAGTACATCGCAGGTGTGCAATTCGCACAGTAGACGCGTTCGAACCAACCCAACTTGGTAGGTAGAGGCAGCAATAAAGCGCGATAAGTTAGTGTCGAAAAGTAGGGGTTGGGTGGAACGGCAAGTGTATCGGCGGCATCGGGGACGGCGCAACGCAATGGTGGTCCCGTCGTCCCGTCCCGCCAGTGAGCCCATCGTTGGGCCATGGCCACGAGAACAACTGCGTAATGAATTTCGGAAGAAAATTTCAGCGCGGCGCTCGCTGGGACCCGTTTTAATGCGAGAATAAAGTAACGTCCGGGTCGATGGGGTCGCGGAGCGCGGTGCGCGGTGTGCGGTGAGCGGTGCAAACCGAAGACAATGGGGCCCGAACGGCGCGGCGTGCGTACGGCCCATATGGGAGGCCTTTTGCCAACAGAAACGGCCAACGAGAACATTGTCTCGAAAAACCATAAAATAAAGCAGCAGCCTGCCGGTTTCGGCCACTGCGGCCCTACCGAGCATCGATTCGACAAAGAGGACTGTGTTGCCTTCTTCTTCCTCTTCCTCTTCCTCTTCTTCTTCTTCTTCTTCTTCTTCTTCTTCTTCTTCTTCTTCTTCTTCTTCTTCTTCTTCTTCTTCTTCGCCCCCCTCCCCTTTACCCTCTCTTTCCCTGCTCCTGATGTCACGTTCCTACAAGAACCAGCGGCTCGACCCATACTTGTGGGAAATTCCCGCTCGCTCAATTTACCCTCTTTGGCGTGCGACGCTCGAACTACACGCGAACGATCTGTACCGTAAAGACCGTTTCGTTGTTCTCCAGTGAAATTTATGAATTCTACAATCCACTGGAAATCTATTGAGAACCGGTGATGCTTGCAAGCACTGTTCGGCCCTATGACGGTCCCCCGACAAATAAAAGGCCATTTTTCGAGCTGGTTCTTTCCTAGACTTCTAATTAGCTAATCAGTAGATATCTGCGTTTTGGTTGATCTGCATGTAAAATTCCGCCGCCTACAATCTGCAGATCAGCCGCAAAACAGCCGCGCGAAGGAACGAACAACCAGGAGAAACCAGGGATAAACCAATGCCTCGGAGGAAGGAAGGAGGCAAAAAAAGAGCAAGCGAAGGAACGCACGGCAGGTGCTATCACGAGGAGTGGATTTAAGTGTAGGTGGATCATTATATCCGCCAATTCCTGTAGCAGGCTACACCCCTATTTTATCCGTCGAACCTGAGAAAGATCCGGTGATCCTTGCCAGGAACGGCAAGATGACCGTGGAACGTATTCCAGTTTTGCCAGTCATAAAGATTGAAAGAGGATCTTTAGCGCAATTAACGAGTTGTCCCTGACGACTCGTCCGACCTTAACACAGCCGCCTCTTCAGGTTAGCAAGTGGCATGCGTTTTTATCAACATCCGAAAGTTAGACGCGAATGCGTCGCTCCGGGCAATCCGGCCATCATAATTCCACGTTACTCACGCATTAACTCGAGGAATCATCTGCGTTACGCTCTTCACCTGCTCGGGGTTACGCGTAACGATAGCGCGTTTACCGGGCGTAAAGATTTCACCTGATATTGGGCCTGCAGTCGTTCGGCGCTAATTACAGTGCATATGTATACATATTATGTAGCTGGATCATTTAATTCCGTAATAACAGGCCACTGAACGAAAAAGGCCAAGTGGGTATCGTCGGATCGTAGGAGAAGAATCTGGAGGTTGATCGATGTTCTTTGAAACCTGACGCAGAAGGAGTGCGTGCAGACAAGGCACAACGCGACGAGGCCGGAACTGGGCGAGTGAATCCTTCGACAGGATTTCGAAGTCTCTCACGAATTCGGGAGCGTAAGGATCTGCCGAAGCAGCAGCAGCCGAGAAAATCTTCCCACAAAAAGTAACAGGTAGATATCCTGTTTCCATTGAGCGACAGGTAGAGTCCTTCGACGGTGCTTCGCCCCTCAATGGATGATCCGTCCCATGAAAGGGAGTCTCTCGGCGCGGAAGGAAAGGATGGACCCCGAAATAGATTAATATATGCAAAAGTCCCAAGGCTGCACGATTTTTCCCACCGGAACAAGTGAACCTATGAGCCGGCCTAGGAGCCGGCCTAGGAGCCGGCCTAGGAGCCGCAAAACGTATTCGCTCCACCTGTGCGTCCTATCCTGCTCGAGCCTCGCGATCCTGTGAGATTTCCGATTGAGACTTTCCCAGGAGGAGAGCCCGAGACGCGTGGGTTTCACGACCAAAACCAAGTTTTTCTCATGCATCCAAGTGCTCTTCCAACGATTTTCGTTCAGTCCATTTTCACGGACAATTCAATGGACTTTGCATAGTGCGGGGATTAATTGATCACGAGAGAAGACAAGTAAACGACGCGACACGGGGGGTTCACTTTCTCGTAGGCCCGTGAGACCTAGAGACAGTACAGTAGTGTAGTGGCGTGGCCTTTCCTTGCCATCGTTGGCGTTGGTGCCAAGTTCTTCGTGTATCCTACGTCCCCCTACTCCCTACTTTATACATCTGCGTAGCCATCACAGGCCCAACTGCCGTCATGGCAAAAGTACAGCAGAAACCACTATGCCACTACGCATGATCCGAAAATCTATTACTCTATAATACGAGACTCTTTAATTCTAATGCATTCTAATGCAAAGGGTATAGTACAAACAAATGTAGAAACAAATCACGCTCCGTGTGGCTGCGAGAATGAACGAGCGCTACTCGGATAATGGCAAAGTTTCACATGCTGACTAAGAGTGTCTCTGTATCGTCTTCCAGCGGTAGTGAAATTCACGAAACGAGTGACACCATGAGAAAGAAGCCGAACGTAGGCAAGCAGAGGCAGTTCTCGCGCAATTATAGGCGTACTGGTAGTAGCAGCCACCGTCAAGTGGTACCCGATGCAGCTATCTCGTTCGTTTCACGTGGGAAAGTGAAAAAGGATCGATCGATGGTTAGCTACTCCAATTATCGTAGGAGGAACACGGATTAATTAGCACGCGCTCGCAACCGTGCCTCGGGTGAAACTCTTGAGATTTTTTTCTCGGGCTCCCCCGAATTGAAAGTTGAAATACGGCCGAAAGGCAGAGGGACCGCTCAGTTGGAGGAAGGAGAACTTCCTTGTGCGCCGGTGACCGTGGGCAGGTGCTGGTTCGGGCCTCATGGGAGACTCCATGGGAGTCTCGTCCGGACGGAGGTCCCGGCGAAGCTTCCGACGAAGGGGGGCTGAGAAACTTGATGGACCACCTTGCGGTCACTCCATGGGAAATGCAACCCCATGGATCCATTATGAGGACGATCCTGCCTCGATCTTGAGACTTGCCATACTCGCTACGACTCCTACGGCCTCCAACGAAACGAAAGTGGAACGACGGCGAATAAAGGCTATAAAGCGTTTCAATTCGTGCATAATACACATGTACATACATGTATTTCTCCTACATTGAAGAAACTCAACGAAACGCAAGTAATTTTGATTGACTGGGCGGTTCTGATTGTGAGAGACCAATTAATAATTAGCGATTTCACGCCACCTAATGACGCAGCAGGAACACCATGAGCGACGTTACGAAAAGGCCGAAATCGCTTTCGCACGACCCACGGGAATAATTGATGTTCACCTGTGCGCGGCTTGGGGGGGTTCCTCCGACGATCTACGTTCCTACGAAAGGTGAAATCTTTCCAGGGGAGCTTGTCCCAGGTCGTGCAAGACCTGTCGCGAGCAGCCGCTCCAAGCAAAGCTGCATCGGAGGGTCCTCCTTTCGCTTCCCTTTCGCTTCCCCTTCGCGCGGGCAAAGTGCAACCTGCACTTCCCACGGAAGCGGAAAGGATAAAGAGGCTCCATCTCGAAACTGTGACGCGACGCCATGTCACGTGGGTTAGACTCCTCTAATCGCAGGCTACAAGCACTCCTCACTTTTCTTCCACCGCGTGTTCGAGCAGATGTCTCGGCTCTCGAGCACCCTGTGAACTTTCCAACTTGCCAATTGGCACCGATCGATCGATTCTCCCGGGCCAGCTTTGCGCGGCCCAATCCGATCGAAATTGAATGATGACTCTTTGGACACTATGTACTGGTATCCCGGTCGCATTGCCATTCTCGTTTCCGTATTCCACGGCTCAAATGGTTCGTGATCGTTCGTTCTTTGGCGAATAATGCTATCATCGTTGCGAAAATCAGTGAAGGAGTGAAGACGTTAAAGAAAAGAGAAGGAGAGACAAGTTCTATTCTTGCCGGCGCGGCTCGGCGCTGGTAAACTCGAAGCCGTCTAATAAAATCTCAATACTCGGAGGCTGCCTCTTGATAGCGACTGACACCAAGACAATCGGCGATGATTGCCGTTAAGGAGGATAATGGATCCTCCGGATAATGGATCTCTCCTCCTCCACTCTCCTTCGGGCGCGCCTCTCACGCCACCCACGCCTACTAGTCGCGACGAGAAACGCGCAAGTTCATTCTAATTGATAGTACTCTCTTTGCCTGGTGTATCCATATATCGCGTCCTGCTTGATTCTCCCGGTAGACTGGTACCACTCGTGCCCACCTACAATAACTTGTAGATGCCTTAGAATTAGTCAGTATTCTTGAAACATTGGACGGGAGCACCGATTCTGATTAATCGTAACAAGTAGGAGTGTGTGTTGTGTGATAGTACACGGTGTACATGTATTCTTACAGAGAGGTTAGAGAAGGTCGTCAACCTTTGCCCCTTGATGGATCCAAAGATGGCGGGGTGCGGCGTGGTGCGGCGTGGTGCGGAGTGGCGGCCGCTTTTTATCCAGCTTCCGGCTCGAGATCCCCCGAGCGCGCGGTGTCGGAGCACCGGAAACGTTTAGGCCTCGTCACGCTTGTTTTAATTACGCGAGCTACGCCGCGCTGCGCTGAGCCACGGCCAAGGCTCTGGGGTCCCTTCGACACCTGGCACGCCGCGGAAGGGAATTAATTTTTTGGATTAGCTTATCGCCTCTAGCCGACCTGCTACCTATTCCCTCCGTAACGGGGTTAAGACCGGCTAAGCAGCTTTGTGTTAATGAGGTTCCGGGAGGAGGCAAGCCCCTTCGTTGTTCTTACCTCGCTCTCTTCCTTGATTATTATTCCACGCCCGAGGGAGGCTTTACTCGCCGATAGCATCACTCGTGCAACCGCTCAATCGACCGCGAGTGTGCGGATCAATATCCTAATCCTCGCCATCCTCGCCGCGCGAGTGGCATAAAGATCGCATCTCGGAGAAATTTAATCCTCGCATGCCACATTCCACGGGACAGGTCGATCCTTACCGTGCGTCTAGAATCTAATAGAATCTAAAAGCACCGCGGCATCGGTTAGGTCGGTCAAGGCAAGTTTATTCGGAGCACGAATAGACCGTACACGCATTCAATGAATCCGTAATCCGTATATTGGTGGAATAAAATATTCTATACAATAGATGCAATAGTAATGAATATAGTATATTGTGGGCGCAGGTGAAACCGCGGGTGAAACCGCGGCAGCCTCTTCGATACGCGAACCGCGGCGAGTACCGCGCAACAGGTTAATCTCCGACATTCCAGCAATCAAAGTGCCATCGGCGTTCACGGCCGTAGCGCGAGATTTACCGGTAATGTTGCTCGTAAGGTAGATTATACGCGGTCGCAGTTTCGTGCGGCCGGTGCATAAACGAGCGATTAATCCGAAAATACTGTCTTGGCCGAGAAGAGAGAGCGTCCTCGGAGCTCTTCCTCGCCGTACACTTCAGCTGGTCCTTTTAAGCCTGCAGGATCCTTTCGAGGCTTTTCGCTTGAGCGATGGGCCGGCTAAGCGCCGCCGTTCCACGAATATAATTAAAGGAATTTTTAAGGTCTATATTCTTGGAGACTTTATGCGCCCGATAAAGTGGCTGACGTACCGGCGCCGGCGTCAAGAAAAATGTTAATTGTAATGTCCGTGCTAATGCGCGAGTTAATCGCAGCCACGCATGCTGACCGTGAAGGCTCACGGAAGGAAGCCCATAGCATAGCTCGATCGGCCCGTGGCTACCCCGCAGTGTCGCCGTGTCGCCGCGTCATCGCTCATTCGCACGCACGCAACCACACACGCCGGCGATGCCTTACAAAGTGTATTGGCAGTATGTGAGCTGACCGTGCGGCTCAACTCGGCTAAACTCGGCTAAACCCGGCTAAACCCGCTAGAGTACCAAGGATTTTCGTCTATGGCAGGGAGGGTATCGCGAGCTAAAAAACCGGACTGGGGCCTCGCGGTTAACACGAAATTATTTCTTATTTCCTCGAGAAGGAATGGGTTATCGATTCCTTTCCGTTCGCCGAATCCCACAGACCGAGTCTCGCCGTCACGATAATCATTTTCCAGGCAGACCAAATCGATGGGCTTTTTGGCGGTTTCGGTTTCACTCAAAAGCCGGTGAAAACAAGCGAAAATAGCGGGGTTGCGGGTAGAACGAAGCCAAGCGCGAATAAGGACGAGGCGATCTAAAGGCGCACTGCGCTCCGAGTCTTTCTTTCTTCTATCAGAGAAACTCGGCAGATCCTTTACGGTACTATCCGTTTCAGGTCCCATTGTCTCCCGTTCCTCCTTGTCTATTTACACGTGGCTCTTTTGAAGAAGCCGCTGGCAGTTTTTCGTTGCTACCGCTGTTAAACTAAGCGAAAAGCATGCTCACCGCCAGCCACTAGGTTGGGTGCCCGAGGCCGAGCCCATGGCCGAGCCCATGCCCATGCCCATGCCCATGCCCATGCCCATGCCTCTGGTAGGTACATACTACACGCTACTGCACCAGACTTACCCCGGACCCTGTTTTAGGTCGGTATATTGTACATGTATACGGGGTCAGCACGCGCTTTGTACTATGCGGGTTAAGTTACTCGAACGCCAAATCGAGTCTTTGTACCTTGTTAAGTTAAAACCAAGCCGGGATTACCTGTCTTCCGAACATGGTGCTTCGAGCAGCCTGGCTAGCTCCACGGGAAATACACAATACTAAACGCCACGACGCGACGTTGACTAATCTTTGCATTATCGGATTTTGTTTTCTTCGGCACGCGAGCGTGCACCGTAAATGAGTTTGTCAGTTCACCAAAACACTTTTGTATCCTTTTCAGCAGGTGAAAAAACCGCGAAAGTATTCAACGAGTTGGTCCGTTGATGGTCCGTGGTTTCACGGGCTGGTGCATTATTGTCATTTAGTCGTTTCCAAGGAGGTGCCTGACTCCTTTCTCTCGTTCGATCTCCTTCTGATCGGATGCGCGAAGAGGTGGTACTAGGGTCAAACGTAAAAATGATCCCACGGTCCTTTCAAATCGCAGCATCCTTTATTACGACACGTTTGATTCAGTATCACGCCTCGCTCGCGAGAGTCTTGACGGTCCTTTTCACGAGGCACACAAGACGCTTAACATATGAAATAGTCTCCCGTTTCCGAGGGATGAATGGAGACGCGATGCTTTTGTCGAAATTGCTTCTTCTTCGTCTTCGGCTTTGCCTTTGCCTTCGCCATCACCTTTGCCATCACCTTCGTCATCACCTTTGCCTTCAACTTCGGCTTCCTCCTTCGATCGCCGAGTCTCCCCGCCCGACGAGCCGACAGGTTCGTGCTATCATGTGGGTGAACAAGTTGAGCCGATGCGACGCGACGCGATGCGATGCGACGTTCGGATCCATCTTGGCATACATGAATGTTTATTGGACTTCTCCCGGTGTCCTGCTTTGTCCCTTCAATCTCGCGCTGCAACCTTTCCTCCGGTGGCCTATGAAGCCACATTAGAGCCACGATTCAGGATTCATAATGCATGCCGTTGTGGCGCAGCGGTCCACGTGCACACAATCCACGCGTTTAACGAGCTCAGCCAGTTTTTTTCGCACACCTAATGATTTCCTAACCGAAACCCTTCACTGGCTCCCAGCAATAAGTCGCCGTGACATTTGAGCGCACTTGGATTCATTCATTTTTCCATGCGGCGAGTGACATCGAGTGCGAAGGTACGCTCGCTCGTACGTATGTAGTACGCACGCGCATGCCTTCGTCGAGCTGGGAGCACGGCTCTGACATTTCGAGGCTCGACGTTGCGAAAAAGCACCGTATGCCGGTTTTCTTTCAAGTCGCACCACTTGACTCCCGTGTTTGACGGTGCCTCAGCCGCAGCCGGCCGGCTCCAGTTCGCTTTCCCCTTGCTCCTTGGCTCCTTCGATCCCGCTCGATCCGTTTATATGCGTCGCGCCGGGCCGCACCGTGAACCGTGCGTGCTTTGCCGCTTCGCAACCCCCAATGCGGGTTTATTATCTTCTGGGTCGGGAACGCAATCGGGAACGCGACCGGAAGCTCAGACACCAAGATTGCGATCGTCAATTCGAGGAGCTTGTGGGGTGGTCGCGCGCATTCGAAGGATGCTCGCGCACCCTACGTGCACCAGGCTCCGAATCAAAGGGACAAAAGCGAGCGGGAACAAGTGGCTCCGCGTCCCCTGCTGCGCACCTCTGCCCTCAAAACCCGCGGATCGGAACGTCAACGGCCATCTAATTGGTGCTCGGCAACGCATCTCGATCCGAGCTGTGATTCTGCGACTTCCAGGCGACCTGGCTCGGTCCTGACCACGATTCGATAGCATAATCCACAACTAGCTCCCGATAGTTTTTCACTAGACACAGGGAGTGGTATTTCTGCTGACAGGGACATTGGTTTTAATGACTTAGTGGGGACGTCTGTACAACCGGAGACGTGGTTATATTGTGCTTGACGGGGAAGGGCCATTATCCGAGAGGATCGTGGTGGAAGTTAAGGAAGGAGTCGTCAAACGACGTACAAGCGTAATAAGTGTATTTCGATGAAAGCTCCCCTTAATCGTATTCCGGATTTGTCGGAACAACCCCTGCCGCGCATAATGTCAATTCAAATCCTGCGAGACACGATAAGATCTCAACGGTCGCAGGCATGAGTGCGCATAGATCCATAGAACGTGGTCGCTCTCTTCCTCTCGCTCTCTTCCTCCATCGGCTGCAGGATGGTAAGGAGAAAAGCGGCGGTAGTAAAAAGGAGGACCAACAATAGTCAAGTGTCGTGATTTGTGCTCGACGAGGGGGGTATGCCTGCATCGAGTCTTAATTAACCCTGGTTCCCACGTGACTTCTTACCCCCGACCAAGGGGGTAGCTCAGCCACGTAACGTACTTTTCTATGCTCCGTTAAACATCCTCAAAGAACAAGATCGGTGTCCCGGGATGAACGCGCCAAATCACTTGCCACCGCATCCCCACCTGCTCTCCCCTCCGCTACCCTACCGTGTGATTTGGCACTCCTTCTCGCTCTCTTTATCGCTCTCTTTACCGCTCTCTTTATCGCTCTCTTTCTCCGTCTTTGCAAACGTCTCTCGCGAGCAGGGTGGCTCTTAATCAAAGAACCGCGAGTACCTCTGTCGAGAGGCTTCCATTCATCCCTTGCCATTCCGACACCGCAACCGCCCAACGCGACGGAGCAAACATCCATTTGATGCGATGCGACGTTTATCGTCGACACTAAACGGCGTGGCGCCTTGAGCGGCCCATTATGCGCGGGATTAAATCATTTTGCAACATTTTCCTGCAAACTGTGCAAACTGTACGACGGAAGCTCCGTTAACTCTCGGGTAAAATATAAGCCAGTTATTACTGGGATACCGGTAATATTCGCGGCACACGCAACACGGTAAGTGCGAAGGGGTGTTCCTCGCCAGCCTTACATATTGTATGTATACGCGATGTATCTACGCGCATGTACGCGTATGCCGTAATGGCTCAATAGACTTGGCGTGAGGCCCGTTGGTCATAGATCACGGCGCTAACGTTGCGTTGCGCCGGGTTACGTCGTGTACGCGGCTCTCCTCGAGCGAGTACACCCAACACCAATATTGTTTCCACGAAACGTAAGAAATGCGCCAATACCGGTAAAACGGCCGAGCCGAACAACCGACCTCTTTGGGTTAATTCTCCACCGCGGCTGCCACCGCGGCTGCCACCGCCACCGACACCGAGACGTTAGAATAATCGCGATTATTATCCAACGATGAGTAGCGTCTTCGCCTCGAGCGTCTTCTCCCTCCCATTCTTTTCCAAGTATCCTCGTGCTTGACCATGCAAGGTTTACGCGGCGCCGTCCACGGGATTATTAAAGAAATCGTCTTTGTCTCGGTACATACTTTCCAGTTGCTGCTGACAAACGGATGCGCGTAGCTGAATCATATTCCAGCAGACGCTCGAATCCTCGTTAAGAGAAGTTGCTTAATTTGCTTTGCTCCGTAACGGTACGGCTTGGCGCAGCACGCCGCGCCGCGCCGCGCCGCGCTGCCGAAGAACGGCGGTTCTTGCACCAGAGTTTTGGTATATGACTGGCGCCAGGAGGGTAACTAGCTCGCCAGCTAATATTGCAATATCCTGGCTAATGCGGGAGCGATACGGTCAGGTTCGCGCAAACGCGACGGAGACAGGGCCGCGATACACGCGAGGAAAATGCGTTTCCGGGCAGGTACGGGACTTATGACCCCCGGCAGATGAGGTGCTGTCCCGGCCTGTAATCTCGTCTAACAGGGGCCACCGAGTCGTCGGCAATCTTAACTTGGTTTCGAGTCAGCTACATGGTAGCAGCAGCCCTTTTACCATTCCACGCGGTACTGCACCCATGCAACCACGCTAGGTAATGGAAACCCTGTGTTGGCACGTCCGTCTCCGACTTCCTCCCGACTTTGACTTGGAAGCTCGTTTCGACCCCATGAGAACGCAGCCACTCTCTTGTTTGCTTTCCACCAAATGATCAAACTACCCCGCGACTGCTTCCGGTGCACTTTTTTCTCCCGGCAACTGGAAATAAATGGCGCGAGTTCCTAAGCGTCCTAAGGGGACCGGACGGGAATTTGTCGATGGCGCGATGCCGGGGCGCCACTCGTGAAGCTGTATCCATCGTGATTCGATGGATCCGCAGGAACAATTACAAGAGACAGTAGTCGTTAGCCTATGCCCCCCGTTAGTATGCGCTCCGTCACACTTGACTGATCCCGCACACGCGGGACCTTGGCCGCCAACAGCGATTCGATGTACGTATCCCCCCTTACCCTCTTGCCCTGCCAAATCGATGCGCTCTCGCATTCCCTTGCGTAACGTCTTCCCCGGCTCAATGCGAAAGAAAGACGTAGAATTTTGCCCTGACTGCGTCCCGAATCCATGACACGTACCGATTCGGACCTTTTCAGCCGTTATTTACCGGGTTATCGTGCCAGATAATGGCCTCAATGGCAGAGGTGGGTCTTTGCCGAGCATTCCTGCCGGGAGCACTATAAATGTATGTACTCCCCGCTCACAAGGTACAGTGATCGGAGACTTAATGGTGTTTACCGGTAAATAATTATCGCGGTAGTACCGACGTAACCAGTGATTTTCCCCCGTGGAGTCGACCTTTGCGTGTCGGCATGTCCGTGGCATGCATGCGTGCATGCGTGCATATTATACATGTATGTATGTATGTATGTATATGCGTCACCCAGCACGAGCGTCATTATCAGCGGGGCCGCAAAACTAACCGGACTCCTAATACAAAGCCACCGAGACGGGCGTGCCAAAGTAGGATGATTGAGCGAAGCGAGCAGCGAAAAGCGAACAGCGTGCACCGCGGTGGTTTGGCCGAGCGGGCGACCTCGTATTTCGTATTCATAGAATTGCATGGGAACCTTGGCGCACGCGGCAACCGCTGGGATACTCGCGCGGCGCGGCCCACTGCAGTCCAATCTTGAGTTTCTCTACGGCTACGCAATGGAGAACCGCTCGCAGGCCTAGCTTTCTTTTCTAGCTGTCGTCGGTCTGTTGGTTTTCCTCTCCGAACCTTCGAACAGCCTCCCTTGCTTTCCTTCGTCCCTCCAGCTCTCGTTTGATCTCGCTCAATCCCGTTTAATCTTGTCATGTGATCCATATACCGAGGATCTCTTTCGGACAAGCGATAAAACTCGGTGGAAGACTCCGCATGATATTGGAACCAATGCGTTAGCAGTTAGATGGAACATCTCTTTGACGGGCGCAACATCGCCGTCTATCACGATACCTCTCGACGAGTGACGTTCATGTATGGATGGGGGAAATTTTTCCTGACGCGACGACCGTACCTCGGCCGATTGTTTAAGGAGGTTCGATCGGCGATACCGATGCAGAGGCTGGTTATTGATAACCCAAGGTGTTTGGGCAGCTCGCGTGCGCGCTCGCGTGCGCGCTCGCGTCACAACGAGCTGCTTTTGGCTTAGGTTACCCGCGATTTGTACATGACATTCGATCCCTCGCCCACGCGAGTGAGATCTCTCCACCCCGAGTTCCTACTTATCCGTTCTGTCCTCTCCTCTTCTTCATCGCCACTGTGTCTCGCTTCACGCTCCGCCAACTCGTCGAACATGCGTGAGCGTGTGCGCACGAGCCCGCGCGAGTCCGCGCGAGTGCGATCGCGACGGCTCTATTTATTTCTGTAATTCGCCTTATTTATCCAGCGTGTTGGGGATGAGTCTCGCTGCTCGTATTTCCAGCTCGCAGCCATGTCGCAGCCAGTAATAATTTGCTACGAGCATTCATTGGGTATCCAACAGGACTGTGAACGCCTCTGGCGATGCTGCTGGGGCGCTTAAGAAAAAATGAGTGCACGACACTCGCAACAACGCGCCGCAATGTCGTCGCAGTTGCGCAAACACCGCTTTCGGCTACATCTATCGCTATGCATCTTGACTGAACGTGAACGATTACGCTCGTTTGCGTGGGCTTTTCCATGTCGAGTGCATTGAGATTACGATTTCGTGAAAATTAGTCTTCCCCTTAACGGATCTGGGAGTTGATCGCGACGATATGTCACGCTGTACCTGTATCCGTGGTTCATTTGTATCGTGCATTTCCGTCAGGTCCATTTCCTTCTCCTATCGGTTGTCGGCCCAGTGCTGCAGAGTTGTTCGTTTTCGTGATTTAGAGGGAACGGTGCGGTGTGAGCCTCGATGCGCGATAGAGCAATCCGAGCTCGACTTCTAACTGGCGTCGAAAACACGCCTTGAACACGCGCGGTGAATCGAATTGATCGGGAGCCAATCGTGCGTGGGCCTCGCTTCGAATGACGACATCAAAGCTCAGACGTCCAATAGCTCAATAAAAATAATTCTTCCCATATGTGGACCGCCTCAGCCCGGTGGCGGCAAGATCTAGCTGGACTCTAAGACAGGATCTAGCACAGGCCGTTAGTCGCGATACATCTCTTCTGATGGCGGGCTCCAGTCGAGTCGCTTTATGGTCCAACTAGAAGCCTTTCACAGTTTGTAATGTCTGCATCGGCGGAGCCCTAAATTACGCTGATCACCGCCGCGGCGGTCGCCTAACGATCGTTGCGCCAGCAGTGTCATTCCGTATTGTTCGACGTATAACAAACACGTCGTGCTCCAGCAGGCAGCCGTGCAGGAAATTCGATATTTCCTGCATGACGGTGTCGCGCTCCACGAGTGCAGCCGACTCCCTTCTTGGACCCGGTCGCGATCGCGATCGCGGCCGAGGCACACTCGGAGAGTCTCCTCGGAGTCCTCGACTGTCACGAACTTTGGAAAATCGTGAATCTCCGCTTTTGGCCAAATGGGACACGTAGGGCGCGAGAGAGCGAAAGGACGAGAGGACGTAAAGGAGCGAGGAGGTCACGGAAGAGAAAGGGGATGTTCGAGAGACTTGGCGTAACGAAGCCGACTGTAAATAACGTGGACGGACAATGTTGTGAGTTACGATGGTACGATTCCCATAAATGGCGCGGTTTTATGTTGGCAGTGCCAAGACGCGGCCAGCCACACAGGGCGATCATTCCCGTGGTTTCAGTAACGCTGGCCCCATGAATGGTCACGTTGTCGCAGGCGAGTACGAGGGCGAGTACGCGGACGCACACCGACATTCTGCTCATTGTGATCGTCACTTTCTCCGTCGCTGGATTCCACGCTCGAGCATTAAATATAACATTTCGCGAGTTTATTAGTCCGTGCCAACTGGCAGCTGCACAATGGGCGGACGGCGCGACGCGGCGTTCAATTTGAATAGATAGTGTCGTTGGGCGTCAAGGGGTTAGGGTTAGAGAGCTGGGAGCTAGGTGTGCACTGTGTGCAGTAGAGTGCCGCTCGGCGGTTTAGACGCGTTGCACCGAAAAGAGGCGGCCGATACTGGTGCACCAGGGCTGGCTACCAGGGCTGGCTACCAGGGATCGACTCGTGGCCCTTTATTGCCCGGCAGGAGTTACGTATCAAGGCTGACTCGCGTGTCGGAGACTCACAAGTCGGATAAGTCCGTAGAGTGGAGAGAATAATGGAAGGACTTTCTACTATCAAATAGATTTATGGATATCCAGCCGCGTATCTACAACCGAGGTTTATACGAGCGCGCGAGTCCCGCGTCGTGCTTTATCCACTGTTAACCGCGGACGTCTCACCGACATCCCGCTCTCGAGAGAGGCAAATATGTTTATCCCCCTGCGCGAGACCGAAGGTGGACCAAGGGGCGCGAGGTGTCCGCGAGAAAGTAGAATTTTCCATTGTTTGGATAGTATTTCATACAAGTTCGCGCGATCTACCGGGAGATCCGGCGATAGGCCACGAAATCAGCCACCTCTTGAATTATGACGTACGTAAACTCTCGCGGAAAGATGGATTATTCCGCGAGAACAATGCCTCGGCGCGGATATTGGATTCTGGCGGGGTCATCGCGATAGCGCCGCGATCCCTGGCCGCTTTAATCCGACGATGATCAATAGTTTTCGTGTACTCGCGTCCCATGTGTCGCGCGTCCTGGGTCCCGGATCCCGAGCTCCGGGCACCAGACCCCGCAGCGAGGCTCATTCGTCGTGCCGCCAGAATTGCCCGGTCAATTATTCACGTGGATGACTCGACAGAAGGGCACTCGGCGTCTGAACGAGACCGAAGAACAACGATACCCATCATCTAATTCTAGCTCACCCTGTAGCAACCGTTATACCACATTTGTTTCCACTGCGAGGCAAGGGCCGAGAACCGCACCGAGCCGCGCCGAGCCGCGCCGGCTTTTTGACCCTCTCATCGACCAACTAGATTTAGATTTAGATTTAGATTTAGATCATAGTCGGGTTGATCGGCTGGCCAATAAGGGGCCCAATCAGCCGCCCAATAACAATCCCTTTGGCCATGGTACATTTGTCAAATGTATCTCGCGTGTACGAAACGCCACCGCCATGCCATGTATCATTATGTGTACGGAACAGGCGCGCCAACTTACAAAGGATATCAATGGCAGAAAAGGCCAAAAGAAAAGTAGTACATACATAGCAGCTTTTTGTGCTTGCGGCCGACTAGTATCGAATTGCTTCCCGCGTAACATTGGAGCCACTCAATTTCGCAATTCATCAATCGTCGCTGCGTACTTGCGTAGGTATTCGCCGCGCGCTATCCACTGGGGATAGGGATTTTTCAATGCGGAAGATAAGTCACCTGTCGAATGGGTTCGCGATTATCTACCAGCCGGATAAACCGGCCAAGATTCGAGCCACTATCACCCGACCGATATAGAGCGTCGCGCATTATCGCGCTTCATCTTGATACTTCCGTTTGCTCGAGGGCGTAATCCTGCCCTCCATCACAGCGAGACCCTCGCGTCTACGATTACACGATAAAAGTGTGTAAACCTGTTCGTGCGTCGACTTTACCTCTGAGAAGTTGTTCGGGGAAAGCTCCGCACGGTTACCCGCTTCGAGATATAATTACTTTATCTCCAAAGGAGGTAGCCCGTTCCGAGAGGAGTTTACGAGCCAGCGGGGAATCGAGCGACGCTATCATAATCGTCTGGTCCGAGTCTTATGGCTATGATGCGGCTCTCACGGAGGTGCGAGCAACCGGAAGTTTGTATTAAGCGTACATTGACAGTCATTCCCCTGACAATTTGTGACCAGGGTGAAAATCTCTCTTCTCTCTCTCACTCTGAAAATTTCGAACGCCCAATAATAATAATTAGTCAAACACAATATGTACATGGGTCCCTGGGATGTATGAGGGCCCTGCACCCAACTTGATGGGATACAAAGAAATTAGGAAGAAAAGCAGAACGGAATGTCAAGGCATAAGTGCCATGCCAATGTTTGTTCATTTTCCGACTGCTTATTTCCAAATGAACCATCGGCACGAACAGCAGCGTCTACGAATGTAACGTTAACGTGCGCGTGGCTGGCGCGTGTCACCTGTCCGCCACGGTTTCGTGAGTGCACGCACGCCACTTTTCCTGCTCGCCCTCCAGGGAGGAGACATGGCCCACTGGCTCGCGAGACTTGGCGTTGCTGGTGCTCCTCCTCGAGTGCCAAACTCGATACGGCCCCCTCGCTTGCCGCGTGCGACCGATACAAATTTCCATCTACTCGGCAATGCGCGCAAATTTATTCATTGCGAACGAGAGCAGCACGCGTTGCTGCACAGGCACACATTTGCCAGCACAGTTCACCCCACGATTTCGAGACAACCATGGAAATTACAATACATAGTTGGCTTTCATGATACAGAATTCTTATATTATTTCTGCCAACCAAACTAACGATACGCCTCCGGTATCCTTTATCTGGAATCGAGAATACCTATACCCATGTAGATAGGGCATTAAGGGTGGCAATGTTGGCCAAAGGCACGCGTGTCATGTGCCGAGGAATCACGCTCGGGTGGTCAGTCACGGGTGGCAAAGAGCACCCTGTCTTGGGGGTTGCAGGTGCAGTCGGACCTCCTTCAAGCGGATTCATGCTTGCGTGATTCCACCTCTTGGCAGGTCCTCCACGAAGAGCCCCCGTGCGGGCCTTGGGCCCTCCTGGCACGCGCTCTTGCTTTGGCCAGCTCCTAGTCCAACTTCCGACATATGTCAAGGAACCATGCTCGGTTGACTTGGCCTGTCTTGTCTTGTCTTGTCTTGCCACCCCGCGGATGCTACATACTGACAATGAAAATAGCTTTTCGCATGGCCTCGCAGGTGGTGGTGCACCTTAAATAACCGCCAAATTCTTTCGGGCAGGTTTCAAGAAACCGTTTCTTCCGCCGAATTTCTCACAAGACACAATTTGGTCAAGGTGCCATCGGATTTTCCGACTAGCATTATTCTATATTATAGCGCGTTTACTAAGCGTATTTGCATTTCCTTAACCCCAAGCGGAAGTGTTCTTTAACGTATTCAAGGAGTAGAGATAATGCCTACCCGTATCGTTTGAATGGAAAAAAGTAAAAACGTAACGCGACACGGCAAGCTGACAGTAGCCAGCAGGAAGAACAGTAAACACACTAGTCTGTGGGATAAGCATACAAAAGTCACCGGGGTCGGCTCGGGTCAAACAGTGAAATTAATTCGGTCTCTTTGCATCGGTTTGTGGCTATTAAGGCTATTCGGTTTGGGGCCCCGGCCCATTCTCTCCCACAGGTGGGGACGTTAATTCGACTCTATCGTGTCATCCGCCACTCCCTCGTACATATCGGCTCTAAAGTAGGTTATTTAATACTCCAAAGTCCATTTACCAGAGGAGAAAAATGGTTGCGCAAATGGACGCGTAACGGTAGATTGAGTAGATGGACAATTTCAATCCAATTTCTCCCAAATGATAAAAAATTTCGACAACTCCCAGCCCATTTTCCCATTTTGTAGGATAACAATACGTAAGGCGAAACTGGTGTGCCGCGATACGCAGCGCGACGCTTCACAAAGAACGATGGAACAGTGAAAAGTGGAGCAGCTTCCTTTTCACGCGTCCGAGGTCAAAAAGTCCCGCGCCATTGTTCCCCTCTCCTTAGAGTTAGTCCGTGGCAAACTATTGAAATCAGGTGTTGCGGCTGTCGGCCGTAGCGGCACACGCACTCCCTTTGACTCTCTCTTTCCATAGCAACTATTGTTTAAAACAAGGTGGTCGGGCCTCTCCTGAGGCCAGGTTACGCGGAAACTGCGCCTGACTGCGCCCGCGGTGCGTCAACATGTGCGCCTCGTCATGCCGATCGGCATGTGTGTGTATGTCAGCATAGCCATTTGCATGCGAGCATGGCACATGGATGTGCCTGTATAGCTTTGGCACGCGGCACGTTACGCAGGTGTTTCTAACCAGCGCACCGCACCGTCTCCCTGCAAACCACTACCCGCACGATTTCCAAGATAACGATTCTTTCTCTTCCGCCTGCAATTAGCTTGTGCACCGTAGCTATGCACTTTCCTGCGACTCTTCCATGTAAAAGGACAGCATGGTTCAAGCGACACCCACGAGATTTTTATGGAGTTTTGGAACGGATATTGATCGAAAGACATTGAGTTGGGCGCAACATTAGACGTTGCACCAAAGAGCTTCAAGGGATAACGACGAGGACAATTCCGTCTGTCATCGGCACTTTCGACGAATAAAGTTCGAAGGGAGGAACCTCGAGGAAGATTGGCATTGATCGCGCAGTTTGAGGGCGCGGCACGATCCTCTCATTAACGTCAATTGTGGAAGCAAAGTGCGACTGCGGCTGCGACTGCGGCTTGGAAAGCAAAACTGCCGGAGCTGCGAGGCGGTCGCGTGGCCGGCACGCGCCTGGCAATGACAACTTCCGCCCCTCTTGCCGGAAGTCGCGCTCTGCGTAAAAGGCACGCTGCAGCTTGCCTCCTATAATAAATAGATGCACCCGTTCCCGTGTCTACGAACCCGTAAACAGTAATGACTACTAACGCGTTAATCGGAGGTATGAACGGTAGAATTGACTTGTGGTTTGACTCAATTATTTATCCGCCTCGTTCGAGACTTTTTACCAGGTCGGAAGGAAATCCCCTTTCGTATGTTCATCCTCGCGATACGTACGGACGGCTATGCAAAAATATCGTTACACGCAGCGAAAACGTTCCGGAATATACAATAATACCGATTGTTATCCAGAGCTGAGAATCAGCTAATAGAGTAGAGGGAGCCGGGAGTGCAGATCAACTTGGGATCAAGATAACTTTTATATGCGTATTTTGAAATGGCAGCAGGTGGGTCGAAGTGGGCAAGTGAAGCCGTTCGATGACATAGAGTGTTGCGAGTGGTTGCGGGCAAGTTCAATGTGGGAGCACTGTCACCGTACACGCCCTTCTGCCGTTAGCCGTTATCCGTTATCCGGCAACGACCTTGATCCATGGCATTTTGCCTATAGGCCATAGGGCATTGCAAAAGCAGTTGGTTAGTTTTGCCTATAATTGGGAGGAAGTGTGATTCACGCGCATCCTGGTCGGAAGACCGAAAGTTTACTGCTAGGAGAGCCTGCCGCGTCTTTTGCCTGCCAGATACATATTGCAGTACACGGTCGGAGCGGTGTGGCGCGGCGTGGCGCGGTGTAGGCATTCCGCACATATTTACGATACAAGATTTGTCCCCGATCCGAGCGTATAAAGTACGCTTGCACGGGTAAAAGGATTTCACGGAGTGCACGGGAAACAAGTTCGATAACCCGTGACGCACCACCCCGGCTCGGTCGTACGTTTCAAGGACAAAAGTCGACCTCCTTCGCGATCTTTTCCTGGTTCCTCTCGGCAGGGGCAGTGGCAGCGGCTAATTTAAAACTGCTCGGGACGCCTCGACCTTCTTTTCTCGTCGCACCGTGCCGCACCGCAGAGAGCACGGGCGCTGCTTCCCTCGAGACCGCGTCAAGCCGCTACTCGGAGGAGCTGCTCATCCGCTTGGCCAGTCTGCCGGCTGCTCGCGGCGGTATATCGCGAGTGGCTAATCTAAAAATACTAAAGTCGACCTCTCCCGCGGCAAGAGTGATGGCCCTGGACGACTGCTAAATCAACGGCGAGATTGAGATGCAAATGCAAGCCACTCGCGACTCGAAGGGAGGGAGGCCTTTCTCCTTCTCGAGGTTTACGAGAGGCCCTGGAGAAAGGGAGAAAGGTCTGGCCCTCGGTAGTACGAAGGCGAACCCGGTAGATGGTGACTGAAACTCGTAGAAGGAAGAAAGACGAAAGAAAGAAGCAAAGACCCGCAGGGAGAAGCCATCGGCAGAAAGAAAGGGCACAAAGAAGCAGGGTTGGAAGGAGAGTGGATTCGCGCGATAACTGTGCAATTCGTGCAATTAACATTTATAATGTCTCCATCGGGGACCGCTGACAGGCCAGGCGAGCCGCTCGCGCATAAAACGCGAAATTTAACGCCGATAATTCAATCCGGCACGATTGTGCACCGCCCCCGCCGTGCTCGCTGCGTTGCAATCCTCTACGACTGCAGAGTCCTTCTGTTCCTGGACCTACCTTTTGCCTTGCCTTGCCTTGCCTTGCCTTGCCTTGCCTTGCCTTGCCCCGTGGTTTCGCCGGACGAAATAACTTTATTGAATTTCGCGCGGGCCGCCGATCTCGCAATAATTCATGCGCGAGTCACCACGGCGCGACCCGTATCGCGGGCCAAGATCTCCACCGGTCCAAGAGGAGCAAAGGAACCGAGGGGACCAAGGAGACCAACAGCGCTCGCAACAAGGAAGAAGTGTAGGGAGCCCTCCCATATGTGCGCCCACCTCGAAAAATCGAGATAAATCATGCGCTATCTCTCGGTATTCTCATCGGTGTCATCGGCTCAAGGGATCCTCCTTCTCTTCCTCCTTCTCTTCCTCCTTCTCTTCCTCCTTCTCTTCCTCCTTCTACCTTCGCGCGAATGCTCCAGGAATGCGTCGGGGTGAACGGGACCCTGCAGGAAGTGTACATTGCCCTGGAGAATGACAAAGGTCCTCGAGCACTGTTCGGATCCGTGAGAGATACAGAGTCGAGGATACTGTCGCAGGAGACTTTAGTTTAATTCGAATGGTACTGCGGAACTCGTACGAAGAGGGCTTGATCTAAAATTTGCAATCGGAAACGCGTCGATTCCGTTCTGATAGAGTTGCATCCACTTTGCGAGCAGCTTCTTTTCGATCTGTTCAAGTCGAAGATTGCCATTGAGGAAATCATCATTTCGCGGTTAATTGTGTGCTGAGGAGAAACTTAACAGATTCCGTTACGGTGCCATTCGCATCGATCGAGCAAATCGCATACTTGAAGAGGATCGTGTGTGGCCCATCGCCGATGTAAACTGTTCTGGCTGCTTTGCCTCTGATTATCTTGAATTCTATGGATTTCGCGAGGAGCACGCTAGTAATCAGGCCGAACCATTTCGCGCTGAAGAGGCCTGAAGGGGGGATCATGAATTTTAGTATGTGGCAAAGAATGCCGGACTCTCTCTCTCTCTCCTAATAACGAGTTCCTGAGCGCGATCTCAGATGTCAAGTCGTGTACGTCATGAAATGCCAGCGGTCTATTATCTGTAATTTTCGTGATTCGGAGAAAGTCAGGCGCCCAACTTTGTTTTATTCTTAAGGATCCTGTTATACCTTCGTGGGACGAGCGATTTATTCTGGCGTTCCCTCGAACCTCCAAATCCGGTGCCTTCGTCAGAAAGTACGAATCGCAGCAGGTAAAGCTTATAGAGTCCTTTCCGCCTTCGGCAATTATCTGCCGGCGGATCAGCGTATAATTATATTAAGAAAAACAAGGAAAACAAATCAACGATTTGAATATTTCAATCTACCCGGAAATCCACTTGATCGCTACCCGTTGTCTTGGTAGTCTTAATTTCGTTGTCGAACCATTTCGGACTTGTCCCGGTTTTCTCGAGGAAGCCACGAATGGGGCCGATCACCTCGAGAACCCGAGCGCGTTGAAAACACTTAACCTGATTCGAACAGTCTCTTCTAAAACATCCGGGTTGTCGAAGATCTCAACTTTCAAATTTCCAATAAAAGTTAATAATTACTTCTTCGCCGGCTTCTACGAATACGTATCCAACTTTATACGCTTTCGTATCAACGCTGAATGGGGTTGGGGTGTATTCCGCCGCGAGGTTCTTAGCTACAATGGGCGCCACTATTTCCCAAGACGACGAAACGCTCAAAGTTCTGGGAATCGATGTTGCTCGGATCTTTTTCTTGTATACGCTCAGACGGAGATTGCATTGCATTTTATTAGGACGCGAACGCTGTCGGTTCACGTTGCAAATTGCAAGTGGCCGGTTATGGTTACGTTTGCCACTCTTTGACACACACACACACACATCCCCGATTCTAGCGAGATGACGCCGAATTCAGCCGAAACCAGCCGAATCGATTCCCGTATCTTCATTTATTTTACCGCGTGAAATCCCACTTTCCAATTCCCCCTTGCCAGGCCAAACAGCTCTGCACTTTGACCTGCGAATCTTAACTCATAATGGAAAGTCTCATCGGGGGTCACGTTGGTCTTTGATGTCTCCGAGTGTCCACCCAATTTGTAGCACGCGAGGCAGAAAGTTGCCGAAGAATTCGATCGCGGGCCAAAAATCGAATTGGAGGATATTTGGGCAACCGATCGATCACGCAGGACACTCCTTTTACTTGACCACGGCACGAGTACTCACATCGATTCGGCCATTTGTAATCATTAGCACCATGGTGCTCTTTGACATCGACGCGGCGCGGCACGGCGCGGCACGGCGCGGCAGTCCGCCTGATTACCATTGTACTTATGGTATTCGAGGCGAGTTGAATTCAGGCCTAGAATCGAATCAAAATTGTCCATAGTATCATTGCGCTAAGTGCTTCGATGTAATAGAGGAAGACGATTCTCCGTTCAATTAACTCGCGTTAGCCGTCTTAATTTACAACGTCGTTATGCCACGAGCTCATAATCGCGTTTTCTCCGTGCAGGTAAGAGCACAATTAAAAGTGCGACATCGCGAGGCCCAGTAGTGAGGATTCCGCTCCGACTACATATGTCTCGGTACCTTGGCGTCCATGCTTCGCACGCTAATAAAATAGCGTACAGTATAGGATCCGCAGGGGGGATATATATTCCGCATTCGCGGAATGCGGTAAAATGGCAAATATGTGGATCCGCGAAGCCTCGACGCGACCACGAAATTAATGTCCCTCTTGAGGGGCCCCTGGAGACTTTTCAATTTATACGATCCACACGCCTAACTGGAATGTGGGGGAAAATTCTCGCCAGTTTCACACCTCGAGCCACCACTATCGAGCAAGTAATTCAAGATTTCTGACGAAAGACAGGAGTATTGACCGTCAGTTTGCTTCGCAAATAGGCTCCTAAAGCCCCTAACACTAACCATAAGACGGCTTTGCAACCACAATCCTAATCGTATAGGTCTTCACGGACAACACCTGTGCTAAACTTAACCGATATATTATTATGGTTCAGTGGGGGCCGGTTCGTAATTAAAAAGGGTCAAAGGGCCCTCAGCGTTGGTGGTTTCGCGGAGCCACCGATGGATTGGCAATTAGGATAACGTAATGCCACGAGTGACGCGGTAGCAGCGCCGAGACGATTGCGCTGTGCTCGGCACGGTCTCGGCCGGGGTCCTAAATTTCCTCGCTGGCAAATTGAAACGGGCCTGGGCCGCATCGCGATATTGCTTATGGTACAAATTTAATAAGGCGCCCGCTGGGCCCCCCAGTTACCATGCTAATACCATCCTGCATCGGGCCGCGCACAGCTTCTTCTTCACCTGACTCCGCGACGAGGATGCACCAAGCCAAAAAGACAAGGGAGAACTGGTAAAGGGGGCCAAAAGGGGGCCAAAAGGGGGCCAGAAGGAGGCGGGAGGAGAAGGCGAAGCGGAAGACGAAGGAGATGGCGAAGGAGAAGCGTGCTCATGCGCCAATACACTCGGGCCTTGGATCCCACCGAGAAAAAGAAGCCAGAAGGCGGACACGACGAAGAGGACGAAATAGACGAGCAAGCTGGAGAAGCGTGGCGGTGGGGTGTGCACCCAGGGACTCGTAACCCGTAATGTTATGGTACTGCCCACCGCGAGAGGAGCCTTAAAGGGGCTTCGCACCGGGGTCTTTAGTGCCAAATTGGTTATGCGGACGCTTTACGACGCGGTGCGCCGATATTAGCCGAATGAATTACATAAATTATCCTTAGGTTACGGCGACCGCGACGACGCAACGCGGACGGTCGAGGGACAACGGATAACACCGCGAGCATGCACGCAATCCGACCGTGCCGAATATCGCTCGCTTTACGACTTGTACCCCGAAATCGTTCGAGTTCAATATCTACACACGACTGTTTCTCTCTTCTTCCCGTCTCGCCTCTTGTCTCTCGTGACTCTTGATTGACCCTGTACTGTACTTGACCCGATACTACCAGTTACGAATTCATCGCTGGGGGCACGAGCAGGACTGTGTTTTGCCCTCCTTGCCAGAGTCCCGTATGATTTACGTTTGACCAATGCCACGTTGACGGTTCGGGAACGAGAGGATAGTCAGCATCACATGCGGTCTGATCTCATCCCCGTCGTTTTATCGTCTTGAAGACTGTGACGGGGTACATACCTACCGCATGACCAGAGTCCTGCTGAAGGCCATGGTTCGCCCGGACAAACGCAAACGCAAACGCTCGCGTCCTCGGCGGGAGGTCTTACGCATGTGCACAACCCGTGCCTATACAAGATCAGGTGAATTTTAACAAAGGGCAAACTCCACCTTTGACGCACGCCAACAACGGCCACACGCCAACGATCTAACGCACCATCTTTGGGCATAAAATCAGCTTGCTTATGGCTGTCGAGGAAATTCGTTTCGACGGACCGAGGACGCCTGAATGGCGAACGATGCGGGTTGAGAGAGCAGGTGAAAAACAAGAGGGTGCGTCACCCTGATGCAAGATGTTCCGGATCAACCGACTCCGTGCGCCAGCCAGCCAGTTACAGTGGCAAGACAACAGTTAGCTGGAAGCTCGGATACCATACTCCCTATTCTCGGAGAGGCTCGCGTGTGCACTCGCAAGGGAGAGAATGAGAGGTCGCACGATTTAACGCGGCACTTGGAATCCAGGAGGACAAGGAGCAGAGGAAGGAGGTAGGGACCGTCAAGGTCCTCCTTCTATTTCCGCGACGCGGCGCGACGGTTCAAGAACGGTTCAAGAACGGCTCTCTGCGGCTGCGGAGAAGAATTAGCATATGGCTGGAATCGAACGAGGTACCCTCGATGTCTCCATCGCTCGTGAAATGGATACCCCGATGCATCGCGTTCTCCTTTCAGGATTGGTTTATGCTCGCGCGAGACTTACGGCCGGAACGCGCTCCCGCACCGCTCACAATTGCTCACCGATAGTTCTTCCTTGGGAACCCCATACGACCCGACGCGACGCGACTCGCTCGTGTGGGTGTTTACCTCGATAATACGTATTGACTTTGCATTTCTCTCCTTCACTTGTTCTTTCCGTCGAACGTGCAACACGGTTGATGAGCACTCGACTCCTTGATGGAAAAGGATCGAGGCAAGTTCGAAGCAATGGATTTAATGATATTTTATCAAAGGCATAGCGGTACGAATCCAGGATTTTATTACGGAGCTCGAGCCCAGAGTCGGGGAAGCATACCCACAGAATCGTATAAACGTAAAGGATAAAACCCAGAATCCTCCATTAGTATACGATTACTACCGCATAAAGACGGTAACACAGTAGACTGGAAAACACATTTGATGGTTCTATTAGGATGGGCGCGCAAGCTGAACAACAGAACGATCAACGATACAATCGTTCCGAGCAGCCACGGATCGCGGCAAGCGCGATGCTAAGGTCTCAAAGAAGCATCAAGCTGACCACGCGATTTAATGGAGCAAATCGTTCCCTGCTCTCCAGCAATTATCGAGCTGGCCGTGGAGTCGCCACGGACGATATACCCGTGAGTAGCGGCAATGGTGCTGGAAGCCACCTTTCTTTTCTGCACGGTCACCATCTCCGATCCCACCCACTAGCGTAGAGTCCAATTAGAGTCCGCTACCCGTCCGAGATAATTGGCGAACACTCGCGCGCGAAAACGTAACTCACGACTCGGTAGCGCGGGTAGTAGCGTCTCTGCTCTTGGTTCTTCTCCTCCCGCTCGATTGGCTCTCTCGGTTTATCAGCTTTCTCCCAGAGTTTTGCAATGTCGAGAATTTTGATAGGGCGCCGATGGCGAGTCGATAGCGAGTCGATAGTCAGTCGATATCAAGTGCGTGTTACGCTACACTCGGCTACCGGTATCGAGGTGCTCGGTGGACATGAGTATCTCGGCGCGCTCCACAGAAAAACATGCGTTGCCCGAGGAAAAGTAGTGATTACGCGCGGCTCGCATAGCAGCGGGAGCAGGAATTCCTACCAAGGGGTGATTTCCCGCAGATACGGCACTGCCCCGCACCGCGTCTTATCGGTTATGCGTTCGCTCCTGGGGCACGAGTTGGAAAGAGGAGAAGGAGGGAGAAAGAGAGAGATATAAAGTACTGTCCTTTTTCGGTCTTGGTATCCGATTGGTACGCGTAAATATTCACACGGGAGATGTATGGGCCGCCGCTTGTAACCCGGTGTACCGTAAGATTCGGACTCATTGTCAGTCGGGTGTACCGATCCTCCAGTTGTTTTTGTTCCTGCTGACTTATCGATATTGGCACGCTCTGTTACGAAGGTGTACGTGTGTAACTACTTGTGCGCGAGACATGCAGCGGTCTCCGCGTGAGGGATCCAGACAAGAAAGAAGAAGCGAGCATCGCGGAGTCATCGGGAGTCCGGATGGAGCAAGGGTAACCAGACTGAACTGAATTATTGCTAAGTGAGGGTAGAACTTTGACCGTTCGGTCCACTCTGCGCACAGTAAGAATACATTGGAGGCTCGTCCTGATCGTGCTGCAGGTTCCAATTCCATACATCATTGGGAATAAAATGAGAGAGGGAGGGAGAGAGAGATCTAGCGACTCGACGCACGGAGAGGAGAAATTTATACGGGGGCCTACGCATATGGCGATACGTGGTGCTGTCAAGAGTATATTACTGGGACGCGAACGTAGCGGCCGATTGTATTGCATCTCGAAAAAGAAAGAATGGCTAGGAGAGAGAGAAGGCGCGAGCACCGTAACAACGAATGGAAGCTGCTTCCTTGTTGTTGGTGGACTCTGATTCGCCACTTTGAAAGGAGAATCGACTGGAGAAAACCGAGGTGGAGGCAGGTTAACCAAGAGTTATTGCCGAAGCGATGCGTTATAATAGAGACAAGTGAGTAATAGTTCATTTCTAGCCGACGCTCCCGTCTCGGGCCATCGGAAGCCATCAATTACAATTTCGCTAATTATTCTCGTGCCGGTCATTATATTCCATTAAGGGTAGACTACATTGAGTACAAAGTCCGCTGGTGCTTCTACCGGCTAACTCGGGGGGACTGTGCTCGCGCAAGCAGGAACATACCGAATCGACACCCGGGAGACGTCATCCGGAGAACAGGTTTCGAGATAAACGCAACTATGTAAATTTGGGCGGCAGGACACGTGTATTAACGCTACATTTGCCAGCGGGGAGTAATAAATCCTTTTGTTCGGGATTGCGAAAGAGGACGAACCCCGGTCCACCTCCGTCTTGTCTCGCGACTGCTTTATTTCTTCGATTTCTTTCATAGCGTACGCGCTTTAAGCTTAACGGTACGTCGACCCACTCGCCGACCCACTCGCTACATGATGTCGCATCGAAAGTGCAAGGTTTTTGGCGAGAAGAATTTTATCGGATTTCCTCGGTTCGACGGCTCGTAGTAAAACGCAGTCGTGCGAAAAGTAATGCGACGGAAAAGGGCAGCCGCCACCACATTCCTCGGCATTGTGTAAAAGAAAATTGAGCCGATGTGATCCATCGTGTATTCGCCGGCAAAACCACCTGTTGCGCCTTTCTTCCCAGAGAAGGGTATGGATACGGGTATGGATGTATGTATTTACATGTGCCGCACCGCATCGCATACCGCATCGCACACCGCATCGCACACCGCACCGCGAACTGCGATTCCGCGAGCTATACATAATTCGCGGAGACTGCAAAGATCGGCCGCCAGAGGAAAAAAAGGCTCGCTTAGATCGGATCGCGGCAAGAAAACGGCGAGCATGATGCCATGCGAACGCTTTAATTATTCAACTCCCGGATCCGGCTCGATTCCACCTTCCTCCTCGTTTTCTTGCCGCGTGGCCTTCCCTGGCAATACGCTGGCCTCCTCTTCTTCTTCTTCTAATTATTACCGGTGGCCAAGTTACTCCTTGCAGCGAGCTAACCACATACACACATACTCCCGTATGCCCGTTGGCCACTAGCCGCGCGCCAATTATTTATTTCAGTTAATTATACAGCGTTACTCTATCTCCGGTAATTGAAATTATCGCAATAAAGCGGTCACGCGGCCGCCAGACGCTCGTTGCGACGCTCGTCGCGACGCTCTCGGGTCTCTTTGCCCTTGCTCTTTGCAGCAAATCAATGGTACTTACATAATGCACTACCGAACGCGCTTCCAAAAACATCGCTGCGACGCTACGCCTTAGAGCGCATACACGAGCAGGTTTCGCCTCCGCTTTTCGTCAGGCGTAGTGTCAATATGCGCAAGGTCGTCTGCGTCGTGTCAGAAAGATGAGTCGCCGCGCCGTCTTGCACGGGAGATTCAATGTTTTCCGCGAGTCTCAATTGCTCTTTTGTAATGACGAAATTGCCCTATCAATGGATTAATACGTTCGCGTCAATCAATGTCAGGCGAGCGGGCGCTCATTAACCGCGTTCACGCGCGTGATCGATAGATAATGCATTAGTAAGATTAGAGCGTCGTGCTCGTTCGGCAGCGAATTAGAATCACTGCTGGCCACGATCGCGGGAGTAAACAGGTTTCGTCTCCGTTTTCCGCCGTAGCCCCAGTGTCAATATGCACAAGGACATCCAAACTGGCGTGTACCAGAGAGAGAGAGTGCGCTTGCACTTTCACTTGGTTTTTCCATGGGGCGACTCGTTAAATTAACAAGCGCCGTGTTAAGAGTCGAACGTAGCAAGCGCGAATGAATGCTGGCCAAGTTGGGAGTCCGCTGGTCATGCGACGCAGTCATGGTTGCCAGCCCCGGGTCTCGGCCCGCGGTCCCGATAGGCGAGCAAAGCACGACTAAATTGCACTACATTTTAATCAGAGCCATTTTATTCAATCTCCACCGATAGATAAGCTGCTCGATTGGTTCGCGGGCAAAGAAACAAGGCAGCGTATAAACGCGTTTCCAATTAAGATCGCATTCTTTTAGGGGTACAGTAGGGGTGTAGTTGCTCGCGGCCGAAGTGGAAGAGGAAGGAAGAAGAGGAAGAAGCGCGAGCATCACTGCAACTGGAAGGCACTTTTGCCACAAGGGAAGACCGAGACGGAGAGGATGCGTAGGAGACAAGGAGCTGGTCGAACGCGGCCAAAGAGAGCGAGCAGGTACGAAGAAGAGGAAAAATAAAAAAGTCGAAGAAGAGTGCAGTGGAGAAAGAGGCCGGCCCAAGGGGAGAGCAAGAGGAAGCGAGATGCTGATGGGATTATAAGTAATGCGCCGCAGCACGTGGCCCCAGTGGGCCCACCTCCAGGTTGTCAAACCTGTTTCTTCCTATGTGCCATCGTCTCGAAGCGAAGGTGCAGCACGAGCGCGAGTACCGGTGTGGGTGCTGTGCGGGTGGTGTGCGGGTGGTGTTCGAGTGCCGTGCGGGTGCAGTGCGTGCCAGAAAATCGTTGCCGCGTCGTTCAACACCGCGCCGCCATTCTACCAATTCCCGGCTACCGCACCGGTCAGAAATAGATCCAATCTTACGTGAACGACAACGTCGACCTAATGCACGGAGAGCAGCTTCGCAAAGGCCGCGTCGCGTAACAAACACGTTCGCCAATACTTTGGCCGGCTGGAATCCCCCTGAATGGGAGTCTTGGAAGAGTGAGATCCACTGTCGAAATACCCGGAGGAGCAAGCAGCGACCATTAGGCGACCAACCTGTGCCTTAATGGAAAAATTGAAGATAACCACCGGCCTGCCACTCGACCACTCAACCGATTCGCTCGCTATGGTACACGGGAGGCGTTTTCGTCGATTACGTCAACAAACTGGCCCTGACCGATTCCTCACGCGCGGTGGGCCGCACGATTCCTCGAGCCTCGAGCTTTTGTCATTTTTTCCCACTGACTCTTGGATGAACGGACCGCGGCCGTGGCCGTGGCCGTGAGCCGTGACTGGTCGGGACCACTCCACCGCGACCTAACGCCTCGTTAATAACAATCCTTCGCGCCGTTTGAAGCTGCAATTAGAATCGCCGCTCCACCAATCGACACTCGAGTGCCCTCTCCAAATGGCATGACGGGAATAGGCCTAGTCATCGTTGGCTCTCCGCACCTTGCTTTCGGCCGTTTGCATCGATTAATTCGCAAACTATCTTTACAAGCTAATCATCACTCTCCTCGCTCGGAGTATTCCCGACTATTCTCCTCCACTGGAAGTTTGCTAATTACTAGCCCATAGAGTGACTTGCGCCGCCGCCTCTGGTCCTATTTTCACCGAGGTTATCTCACGTGCTCTACCATTATGTACTCGCAGTTGCGAGTTCGCGTACGAATGGATCGTTATGGAGCATTTTCGATCTCCAGGGGCTGAATGAAACTGATGCTGCGCTCGCATCGAGCACAATACCGAGGTGAAAGAAGCACTGTGGCGAAATGAAATATCGAATCGATTGTCGACGCGTTCGGTGATTAGTTATTTCGAATCTCGCGCGGGCCCCTCTGTGGCATCATCACCGATAGGATTGTCTCTTGGAAACTTTCTCAGCGAGCCATACGTACTGTCACCGATACACAAACACCCAGATCACAAGACGCAGACAAAACGCATTTGGTTGCATCAGAGTGCGCCCCATTCGGCACTCGGTGATCTGGCTTGCCGTAGTAGGGTCAGCTCGGGTCATCGGTCGATCGATCTATCTATCTATCTATCGGGAGAGATTCCACTGCGAACGGCGAGCAGGCGATGACAAAAAAAGTTACGACATCTTGGGTCTAGTTTCGACGCAGCCGTGGCCGTGGCCGCGCTCGCTTTATCCGTGGGATCCGATCGTCTAGATTGTCTAGATACTCTAGATACAAGAAATCGGCGGCGATCGCCCAACAATCACCCGACGCCAACGATCGAACCTACCAGCATACTCGACGCCGATTTCTCCGCAGGTGTTCTGGGTGTTTTGCGGCCCGACACGCAACCGCCGCGCTGCGCCGCGCTGCGCCGCGCTGCGCCGCGCCATGCCAATTGACGCTGATCTTTTTCCCGGAGATCGCGCAGATTGCGTCCCTTGATGGCGTTGACGTATCGCTCTGCGCTCTCGCACTTTCGATTGCCTTCCTAATCATCGTTCGGTGCCTAACAAGATAATTGGGCGACGGAAACGTACCACATCCAAGAAAGACTCCCAGATTAAGCCCAGAAGACTCTAGCAATTTATTTACACGTAACGTATAACTGTCCTTAGGAATCCTCCCATCGAATTATGCATTTGAAATTTGTCAAGAGATTACGACTATGTATGTACCTCCTACCGAGCATGAGAGCACGGCGTTCGATGCCGATACGAGTACGGCTCAGGGCAAAACGAGTATCCGACTACCTAATCTGTGATTAGGCGTGCTCGTAATATTAGGTGGATCGAGCCAATGGCACGTAAACTATCAGCAATAAAGATTCATAAAGTCGTGATGGTGAATACATTAGAGGAGGAAGGGGAAAGGGGCAAGTACGGCTAGAGGGGATGTTGGGAGGTAGGTAAGGTTAAAGGGGGTGGGGTCAGACGGAGGCTGCATAGGTGTATCATTACCGGGCTGACCCCTCCCGCGACTGATCTTTCAGAATCTGGAGCAGGCCGTTTCACATGTGAAAGGATACCGGTTGCGTCAAGGCGGAATTATTGTCGTGAACCACCGGCGCGGTTGTGAATCGGCCGGCGGACAACAGTTTCGCTGTCAACGTGTACTAGCGTTCGAGTGAAACGTCTTGTAGGACACCGAAGCCGGTCACGAAACCAAGTTTAGAACAGAAACCGCGCCGCTGCCCGAGGCTTCTTCCAGACTCCAGACCTTGCTTGCAAACGCCACGATGGCTACGTAACACTGCCGATACCTCCGGCAAAAATCCAACTTTCCCACACCCCCTACCCGAGGGTAAACCAACTTGCCTCCAATCTCTCTACCGCTATCCGCTGGTAGCGTGTCTCCGCGTTATGTCACAAGACAAATCAACTACGAAATTAAAAATGATAGAAAATTAATAAAAATGCGATGCGCTAAATGATGCATGCATTATTACTGACTTACTTACTTACTTACTGACTATCCTCATTGACTGCAATTTACAAATTTACATCAATGGAATAATCTTGGATCAATTCTGCTCGTAAAGTAAATCTAGTGCCAGACCCGATCGAGGAATATGACACCGTGACATTTCATGTGAAAAAGTTGGCAAGCCACGTAATTTAACTCAAGGTGCAGTTGAACCTGCGCCCATTACGAAAATACCCTCTTAATAAAGGTTTGTGAAATGGGAAGCCAGTAAGGATTTACATATGCCATTTACGGCATGATCACTCTGTGCCTGGGTCACTTGGGTGTTTGTGAGCGCAGCGATTAATTACATCACATTCAGCTTCATTAGCGGAACGCATTTTGCCTAGACGTAGGCCAGTGCTATCGCACCGCTGCTGGATTTGGACTTTGAAATTTACTTGGCCGAATGTTGTGTAAAAATGCCGCGAGCTCGTCAGAAACGGGCCAGTGAATCCTCTCGGATGACGTTTCTCCAACTCGAAGGAACGCTGGCCTCGTAAACTTTTTTTATTGCTCGTCGACAGTGGCTACCCGGTAATACTAGCAGAAATTACTGCTATTAGCGATTGTAACGTTGCAAATGGGTAGCAGTCAAAAGACTCGAATATCGATCGAAACCCCGCGCTGAGGATACCTTTTTGTCCAATATAAAAACGAATCCATAATTTCGGGCTACGGTCCGAGCGACGAAAAACGCTTCGCGTGTCGGGCGAAGACAGTAACGCGGCAATAAAGCCTGATTTCACATAAATCCAATTATACCTTTACCGGCCTGCATCGTTTCGCAACCTTAGCAACAAAGTTCAACGAGCTGCACCGCGAATGTGCACTCTTCTCCTAAACCGGGAGAGGTACCACGTCGAATGACCAACCACTCTAGGAGAAAATCAGCGCTGGTGATTCCATTTCCGAAAGATATCATCGATCCAATTGCTGCAATTATTCCTCTTCCCTCGATTGCCAAAAATGACAAGTTTGGAAGTGCCAAGCGTAGGCTATTCTTGGCCCGATAAGCCCGATGAGTCAGCCGATCACCGTTGTCTTTCTTGCCGAATGTTAATCCGCCAGAGAGGCTGTTATTAGAATGTCTCGTAGCAGCAATTGCGACTTGAGCAAGCTCTAAATTAAATGCCGCTGGTGGCCGGAATCGCAAAACGAACCGCGTCCTACTCGCAATTCCGCGAGAAAAACGAAACGTGCGGGAACGCATAAGCGTCATAATTGGGTAAAGGAAAAAGAAGTTTGACGCCGTACTGCTCGATCGAAGGGGGATACGTAGCCAACGGTGAGTGCAATTGAAATTTCCCGTAATGGGGACACGTCGGTATCTGGCCCGTAAGATATGTTATTATAAAATACGTACGCGCAGGTAAATATATGCACTCGAATGGTCGACTCGGGTTCAGGGAGGTCAAGCGCTCGGGCTATAGGGGCCGAGCTTTGATGTCGACTTAACGATTTGACCGGTTCCAGACAGTCGTTAATCAGTCCGCGCCACCGCCGCACCACCGCCGCACCACCGCCGCACCACGACGGTGGTATCTAATTGACGGCTAATTGAAGCAGACTGTTAAATGAGAAACACGATAACGAACACCACGGAATTATTACAAAACTCTGTTGCAACGGGGAGTACCGCGCGAAAGGTACAAATAATAGTTGCGATCCGTGTGGGTTTCGTAAATCCCGACGTGCCTTTAAAGGTTTAAACTTTAATGACTAACCGAAAAGCTTTCAGAAGTATGTTCCGATTTGAATAGTTCAGAGTTCGTATCATTTTACGTATATGATACATTGCACTTGGAATTTAACCTCATACACGGGAAAATGCATTGGAAGAACCATACACCATAAGAAAGCCAGCTTTTTTGTCAGCGGGTTTCCCTAGCTCTTCCGGTAGAGTATTTTTAGAAAAGAAATTTCGACAGGTTCGACAGTGCACCCTCCAAAGCACGAGATTTCTTTCCAAGCGCAGTACGTAACATTTACGATCTTGGACAAACTAGGTGAGCGTTTGAGGAACCAGCGTTCTTCCGAAATACCGTCGCATCTGCCGCACTGACAGATTTTCCCCCCAAGGAATCGCACCAGTTGGTCGGAAGCGTGCCGCATAGCTGCATTTACGCGTTATGTACACTATTTCTGTACATTGTACATACATCGTTTCAGGGCCCTCACCGATCGACAGCCACCGCGGCGTCTCGTGCTACAGAAGAAGCCTCGCCTCTCGTATCTCACACGTGCACCTTTCAGCTGCATCTGCAGCGATACACGCGCAAAGTGCTCTCGGTGTTAGATAAAAAAAAAAGTAGGTAACGACGGAGGACGAGTCTTTTTTTAATAGCGAACGTGGAAATGGAATATTAGAGTTGGAGATGGATACTAACTGATCCACGAGTGTGAATCATAGCGAGAGAAATCCAGTTTTCGTTGAGTCGTCACCGTCTTCGCAGGTACATTGTGACCCAACGAATGATTTATATCGAGAGCAAAGATGAATCATCCTGCTCGCCAACGAACGAGCTTGAGTGAGAAAAGTACAACAATATAAGTGTGCGTCGACGCCGGAGATTACGAAGATCGGAGAACGATACGCGCGATTCGAATGGATCCATGGAGCAATTGTGTGTGTGTGTGTGGGTGCGAGCGGGAGTTTTCCCCTCTCGGAAGCGCGGCGCGGCGCGGCGCGGCGTCCGGAGAAAGTTGGCGAGTTGGCGTATACGTGAAAGCAGCTCGTGCAATCTCGCAAGGACCCTCCCTACACTCGTTACACTGGTCGCGGCCGATCCGATCGCGTCAAGAACGATCGCGTACCAGGCGCCGATACTCGTGTCCTTATCAGGAGCCTGCTTGTACACTTGCAGCGGCATTATCAGCCCGCCCCTGACAAATACGAACGAGCCTGAACGTCCACTCTACTCTCCACTCTACAGCCAATCCCAGCGAATAAAGAATAAACTATCCATCGACCAACTAATGACGTAGGAAGTCGACCGGGAAACCTGGCTCTGATCCTACCTGATCGGAACTGACTAGAGACCAGAGTACGTTTCGATCGAGTCGAAAAGACCCTGACCCTCTGAACTTAGCACTGCTTTTGAGATGCCGAGCGGCGGATCAATGATCCACGAATCTATCCGATCTATGAGTTTGTCAGGTGGAAGAACAAGTTCCAAAAGAGAAGAATTCTTCGATCTGCCAAAGGCTCCCTCCGATAGTGGGAGGAAGGTGGAACAGTTCGAAAGGCGCGGAAAACTCGTGGAAGGCGTGGAGTCCTTGAGGATCTCGATTCGAAGGACCTGCTCACACATCCTGTAGCTCAAGTTCCTCCAAGCGGCACCTGGCGTAAAGTCCTTGAACCTCTGCAGCCGCACCTTCCGGGTAGCAGGACCCATGCGATCGGTCGTGTGTCCACACGTGTATGTACAAACACATACATACATACATACAACACGTGCCCAGCGTGTACAGGGCACACTATACTACAGACACGAGAGAGCAGGCGAGCGAGCAGCCGAGCGAGCAGCCGAGCGAGCGAACGATCTCTCCCCCGCACGAAAGCCGAGGCAGTGGCGTAGCCAGTATGTAAATCAGTTCGTTCCTACAGCTCGGCCAGGGACTAGCCAAGGATCTCTCTCTCTCTCTCTCTCTCTCTACTCTTTGCGCGAGGGAGGCAGCAAAGATTCACCTTCTTCGATTTCAATGAGCACGGATCGCCGATGCACCATGACGAGGCACCCGGGCTTCGAGGAGACGAGGAGGCGTTGAATCTCGATGCGTCCACCATCCGCGATTATGATTATGATAATTTCGAGCTTGCCTTTCGACGGTCCGAGTCACGCAGAAATTTCAATATCGCAAAAATCCTCTCCCGAGAATGCAATTGCAAATGGTGCCGGCGGAATGTGCATCAAGAAAAAGAGTGACTGCGAGCCGACTATGAGAGAGAAAATGAGGATCGACACCACTGGGTAGAGTACACCCCGTGGCACGCGTTGTCAGACAGCCACCCTTTCGAGCAGGATTTAGACATTTTAGACGTTATGCAGCAGGATGTATGGTATACGACACGTGTCCTGCCAGACGCCATACTCACCGTACTCGCAGTGCATCTTGGGAGAAGCACAAGGGGAGAAGCAACGATTTATTAGGAACGAGGGATGCGATCCGGATCTTACGGCGCAGTCTCTCATTGTCAGAAAAGCGTAATGCTCCCGGAAGGTAAAGATCACCCACCGGTCTATAAATACCGGCAAGGCCTCGCATTTAAGGCCTTGCATTTAATCCTTTCAACCTCTTTGATCCTTGACGAGAGAGAACCTTATACGAGCCGCACAATAGCGCACATTGCGGGTTGAATAAAAAGCAGCGAGAAGAAGGGAAAACAGAGGCGCGCAGGCAGACAAGTGCGTACCGGGTTAAATAATAATGTCAAACGGCAAGAGTATGTTGTGTGTCCACCGCACCGATCCGATTTCGCGGCTAGGTTCCTTCGTTCTGTTGCGGCTGCTGCCGATGTTCCAGGACGACGACACGCAACTTGGTGCGCGCACAAATGAGCGCAATGTTCCATCTGGTCGACGTGAATCCTGGCGCATGTTCCGGGCCCACGCCCAGAATTCTCGATCCTCTACATCACCCCGAGGCCCGAGACCCGAGGCCCGAGACCCGTGGCCCGAAGCTCAAGGCCCGAGGCCACCAAATGATATTGTTGCCCCGAAATCCCCGACGTTCCTGCGGCGTACACGCGCGCCTCGAGAAACGAGAATTCTCCGGCCCGTTCCGACATAAACCTCCGACTATACGAAAAGGAAGAGCGCACGAGATCCAAGGATCCCGTACACTATGGTTTCCACGAGGACGTGAGCACACTTGCGCGCTCAACCGACAGTACATACTGTTGAGAGTGGTGGAGCGATGAGCCCTAGCAGGAATGCGACGTATGCCAGGTTTGATTGGCCAGATCGGAAATCGGAAGGCTCAGGCCTGCTTTCACGCACACTTGGCGTCCTGAGTGTCCTGACCTGTGTTTGATTCGTCGCAGCTGCGACGCTTCGACACAGCCGAATCGTACGACAAGGAGACTTTAGGTTTAGGTATGCACTTTAGGAGAACTCGATGCACGTGAGTGAAAGAGCAGAAAACGCAGCAGTGTCGACACGCTACGGGAGCCTCAGCTTAGAGGTCAGACGCAGCTAGAAGCGTACCCCTCTTGCCCCTATGTCGTCCCGAGGCTCACCTCTCGAGCAGCCAACAGTGCTTACAATTACGTAGATTCGACAATAAAGTACTTGATTTCGCGCTCGGCTACGCGGGTATAAATAGCTAACAGTGCTCTCGCGGTCTTGGCTGACAATAAGCTGGCCAAACACCTACATACTTAGCACCTCGCAACCTGTCCCCTGGAAATAAAGCGATCTCCAAGATTTATTCGCTCCTATTCTTTGGGCCTATCGTCGCGTCGCGTTGCGTCGCGTTGCGTCGCGTTGCGTCGCGTCGCATCGCGTCGAGCTGTTCTTGTTCTTTGGGCGTGGAGATAGATGTTATCGCTCGATCCTCCTGCTCGATTTGACAATGTCGTGCATGCGGTCGCGCGCGCCCAGCAGCTACGGCTCGCGGAGAGACACCTCGGTGGCAATGCAAATAAATTGCCCGCGAGCGCAAGCGAGGATACAGGGACTGCCATGCCCCCACGATCATTGCGCCAAGCTGCGCCGCATATAACCCGCGATTTGTAATTATAATGCCGTAATTAGAGGCCTGTCGTGATCCTGAGCGATCTGATGGCCCGATCGTAAGGACGATTACGATCGGGCTGCCGTGTATGCTCGATCTAGACTTCATCTAAAATGTTAAGTCCCCACCCTGGGTTGACCCGCTCGCTGTGCCCGGGTCTTGGGAAACTAGGAAGAGGTCCCTCTGGTATCTTCTCATATTTTGCTCCTGCTCTCCCTCGAACCGAGTGAAAAATACATTGTGAAATACATGAGATCGCTATCTCGGCCAGGCAGTATCGACGAACTGCCGAGAACTACGCTTTGGAGATAGTGTTCACGAGCTGGCAAGCGCAAATCAATTGTCCACAAACGTGCCACGTCTTTTACACGGGTTTCATCGCGATGCTGGCCAAGTTTATAGAGTTGCATGGCCACAAAGCGCACTTCTTACTCCACCCCACTTGATTCTCCGATTCCCGAAAGCGGTTGTTAAGAGTATAGTTAGCCGTTGGGAGGGGGGGAAGAGGGACAGCGGCTGACATGAGATTATCGGTCGTAATATTTTGCCATCGGCGCACGCTGCCCCATGCCAAAAAGGAAGCAATCTTATCCACAAAGCGAGAAACGATTACGGGTTTCACCGCGGGAAGATCCCAAAGGCGCCTGGTCGATTGAGCCTCGCGAAAACAATCCTGCCTCCCACTGAGCTTTTAGCGGCAAACTTGACAGTCCTGAGAGCTTGAAACCACATGCGCGTGCCACCAACGCACCGCTTTACTGTACGACAGTGCACTCTGATTGTGAGAACTGACCAGCGATGCACTTAGGTGCACGTGCTCATTGAACGGAGTTGATTTGACAAAGATTCGCGGATACGTCTCAATGGTGACTTGGAAGATTTCCGAAGGGTTCGCAAAGAGTAAGTAGTAAGGAAAGAGCGAAGCCAACACTCTGGGAATTGTGAATAAAACAGCATTCCGCGTGGAGGTCTACTGACGTCTACTCAATCCTTATCTAAAGCAGTTATACATGTACGTATAGAGTCGTTCAAAGTCGCGCCTTCTTCAGAAGGTAATGCACGCCAGGCCCTTCCCTGCACCGCGCATCCTGGCGCATCCTTGGCGCATCCTTGGCGCTTGCAAATATCACCACCAACCTGATTCTCCTCCCTCGTTTATTCTATCGGAACTCCTTCGCCCCAGGGTTATCGAAACTCGGGAAAACCTGGTCTACGAGACAAAGTGCCGAAGAAGCGACTACGACCAAACCGTAACCCGGCTACGCGGATGGTTTAGGTCGATAAAGATATCTCTGTTGAAGCTACGACTCTCGCGCAGCCTCTCGCGCAGCCTCTCGCCCGAGACTCGCTTCTTCCTTTGCCGGCTCCAAGTGCCCCCCTTGCCCCATATACAGTGTGATCCTCCCGCCACCGGACTATGTTATGCATCCACTGTCTAGCCCAGACTTTCTGGCGCGTCAAATTTCGGCTCACGCACAAACTAGGGTCTATGTGTGGGTCAGAAGGGTCTGTGCTATCTGCGCGCAGGCCGTTTGTGTTGGTAAGGCCCTAGCTTGTGCGTGAGGTGAAATTTGACGCGCCAGAAAGTCTGGGCTAGACAGTGGATGCATAACATAGTCCGGTGGCGGGAGGATCACACTGTACAATTCTGTCCCGACTGTTCTTCAATAGTCGAGCTAATCTACATCTCCATCATCGCAAGTCAATCGATACGGGTTCAGCTAAATGCTACTAATACGCGCCATTCTTTGAATCAAGCTCATTGACCTCATTGATCTCATTGTTAGAAAAACAAGATGGGGACCGACTGCCCTAATTTCGTTCGAGTCGAAAGTATCGTTTAGCCTTTAGCGAATTTAGCCCATGTTTCGAGAAAGGCGTGTCTGAAAAAGTTGTAGATTATGCGGCGGCGAGTGCATGTTTAGTGGCATCGTAAACCGGTATCTTTACCGCCCGACACCCACGCTTCGATGCGCTATCCTAGAGCGATCTGCCTATCAAGCGGCGTGAAAACTCGGTTTAACACTCTCGTGCACTTACCGTGCCTTTCGCGACGGACACTGTGGCCTCGGCCTTAGTTACTCCCGCGAGCTCCCTTCCATATGCTTCCACGTATTATATGTACATACGATACATGCACGTTGCTGCATCAGTTCGGTGCGCTCGAGCTTGAAACACCGCGGCCTTTACCCGAAACACCAGAAACACTTGGATCCGTTAATCCAATTACATACATACATATTGTGTCTGCATTTCATTTATGACGATTGGTTAGTCGTCGGACACGTAGCAGATATTCGTGGAATGTCGAGGAATCTCTTTGGAGTTTCGGGAAGCATGTTTGGCAGAAATTAACACTCTCAAGCTTGAAAAGACCGGGAGAGGTAAAGGAAGGAAGAAGACGCAAGCGCGTATAGGGCCGCCACCTGTGCGAGGGTACCGGATGTTCCATTGACCATTGTCCGATTCCGTGGGCGGTGTCGACCCGCACCGAAGCTCAACGAGAGTCTAAATAGAATTTAGTCGCACCTAGACAGCAGCCAAGATCGACGACTCATTGTCAGCCGCGGATCTTCCAAAACCCACTGTACTACCGGAGCTAAAGGAAGGCATAGGATATTCCGTGAAATTTTTGTCGTACAAACATCACTGGCATCTCGGTCTATTTTCCGCTGTGAGACATGACCAAAGGCACGCTGCTAGAAAACAGGCAAAACCTTTCTTCTCGATATTCGTTTGAGAATCTACTCTACTCCGTACCTGCTGTCTTTCTTTCGGCCGTTGAGACGCGCTAGAAGACGCGCTTAAAAACGCGCGTCCGTAGATTCTCACCTACGACGAAAACTCGGGGAAGAATGAGGAGAACAATGCTGGGTGGAGAAGAGTGTCGGCTAATATCGGTCACGGTGCTAATGGATCGGTTCTACGCGCATGTTACAGCGCGTGGACCGTCTGTCGGTTTCGAATCTACCTCTCGACGAGCACCCCATAGAAGAAAAGCAGGCGCGTGGTCGGCATTTCACGGTTTACCGAAAAATTAGCCATTAATTTACACCGAGCCCGTGGCTCTTATGGGTGTGCCCCATTTGTAACGAAGAGTTCGGACCGCGAAGCCCAGATGGTGTTTCTTCCAAAATTACCCTGGTGTTTACTCGAGTATTATCGGAGAAATACGACGGTCCATCATCTAACAGCCGGGTTAAACTTAGCGCCAATTAATCAGGCTCATCGATAACTACCAGCTCAAATAAAAAAATTCAACCGATTAATTCAAACGGAGCCCTTATTCGAGTCACGTACTATTTCGAAATTCACAAAATAATACAGCGTTCCAGGATCGAAGAAATTAATTGAACGCGTCAAATTGATTCGTCACAATTAAAGGATCTAATGTTCGTGTAGTGCGATTTTTCCATCACCTTCTGCCGAACCAGTGAAAGATGCCCCGTTACGGGAGCCGCGTACTTACACCCAACTCCCAACATGAAAAAAAGGAAGAGAAGCAGAAGCAGAAGCAGAAGCAGAAGCAAAAGCAGAAGCAGCAACAGCACCACCACCACCGCCAACAACTCGATTGTGCTCGGATAGTTTACAGCAAAATAGCGAGGCTCGTCGTGACGAGGCGTTAATAAAGCTTCCCGTACCCTCAGTTTCCACGTAGCTGAGTGGATCATCATCGGGCGAGATGGGCCGCATCGTAAGTTTCATCGTAATTATTAATTTTTACGAGCCTCGCTAGCCGGAGATACTGGCTGCGAGTAGCTGCAGGTGTGATAGAGATCTCTCTCTCTCTCTCTCTCTCTCTCTCTCTCTCTCTCTTTCCCTCGGCCGAGGGACCACCGTTGCACGTCCCTGTAACCACTGCAGCATCCGCGGGTCTCGTTCCATTAGCCATCGGCGCAGCGCGTTGTGGCACGGCGTGCGCCACACTGTGCCATAAGACCTCGCAACCCGCCAGATAACCCTTCTGTCGGCGCGTCGAAATATTTTAATTCCCCATGGATGGAAACGCCTTGCTCTCTCGCCTCTCGCTTCTCGGAGCTTAAGTCCTTCCTTTCTTGCTGGCACGGTACGCTGTGCCGTGCCGTGCAGTGCCGTGCAGTGCCGTGCCGTCAGACTACCGGGGCCAAATTATAATTTTCTCGGATGCACGGCTATCCTACCTTGTAAATTCTACGATAAGGAATAGCATACCGTTGCGACGCGGTGCCATGAAATCTTGACCATGATTACCCGCAAGAATCTCCCGGTGAATTGTATTCTCAGCCAAGAGCTGGTGCCGATTCGGGTTAAACCCGAACGCGATCGACGCCGACGATCGACCATGGTTCGATGTACACATGTACATATGTCTCTTGAACGTTACTGATAATCACTATAATCAGTGCGTGCTATTTCCCGATAGTCAGACTAGTTCCAGTGCTTGAGGAAGACGCCATTGTTCCCAAAACCGAGGAATATGGGAAACGAGAGTGATTATTCAGCTACGGTAAGTGGATCATAAAGAGAAAGAAAGAGCTCTCCCGCGCGATGCGATCTCGCTCGTAAAACTATCGGAAACTAGGGGATAAACGATTTCGCGTGGATACTTGTCTCCGGTTGGGATTACGATTTCCGTGGCGTGTGTAACCCATAGAGCCATAGAGGAAGAACGCTCGCTAACGCTCCGGAGAGAGGCATAGAGAGGAGGAGTCGCGATCAGCGGAGCTTACAGCCGGCATAAAACGGTGATCTTAGGGGCAGCCGCGATTCTGCGGGACGTTATTGCGCAACAGTTAAACCACGGGCAAGAGTATCATGCCGGGAGTGCGACTGCCCCGTTCACGAGGCTCCCCCTGAACGAAGATAAACAATGCGCCAGAGATTCTCGGCCTCTCGAACAGGATATGGAACTTGAGAAGTCGACTGCTCGAGAGCCTGGCTAAACGCTCGGTGCGCCAAGCCAAAGGACCAAGCCAAAGGATGAGTACCGACTCATAACGCTCGCGCGTATCTTCCAGCTCGCGCTGCCAAGGAGAGAGAGATCCCGGATAAGATGGCGCCGTGGGTGGCCCACTCGGCCAGTAAGTAGTAAACGCCGAAGCGGACGCGTAACCGTACTTACGCTCGCCTTTTTCTCACCCAACTGGCCGCTCGCACTCCGCCACACTACGTTGCACCCCGATCCGGAGCAGCTCGCGACCCCCTCGTGACCCCCTCGCAACCCCCTCGCGGCCCCCTCTCACTGGGAGTGAACATTTCGCGGAGCGCAAGTGCTCGTTAAATATCCCCCTGGAAAGCTGAGCCGAGGGATTATTGCTCCTCAACTAACGATTTACGTTTGGCTCAAGACTCAAACCCAGAGTCTCGACCATTCGGATCAGTTGGCAGTGACGCCCAAAATGACGCTGGTGCATCGTATAGTATTCCTGGCAAACTGAATCGGATCGGATAGAGGGGGGATTGCCGCGGAAGGTTCTCATTGTCAGCCCACGGCACACATATACGGCACACATATACGGCACACAATTAGAGAATATTTACTGATTGTCAGTGTTTGGGTGCACCTGTGAGGAGGTATCTTCCGAAGTATATTGGCCGCGTGGGGTGAGCGGCTGGTGGGTTTGGGGATGGGGAGCCTCGGAATAAAACAGGCAAGCAGGCGTAGGCGAGTGTCCGGTTCCCTTTGTGTCCGCTACCTGTCTTAAGACATCCCCCCGTCTTCTTTTTCCGTGCACGCGCGCGTTCTTAGAGGGAGGAGAAGAGGTGGTGAAGGTGAGGGTGCAGGAACGGGGCGCGGCGAGGAGTCCAGATCCTTTGATAGCACGGCATTCTTGCCCATTCGTCAGACATTTGATAGCTTCACGTGGGAGCCGCGGAATTCTCGGTGGTGGCTACCTTCCCGGCGACCTCTCCGACGGACGAGTGCGAGAGTGTGAGCGAGAGTGTGAGCGAGAGTGGGAGCGCGAGCGCGAGCGCGAGCGCGTCGAGTGTCAGGTACGTGCTTCGCAGCATCGATGGCCCCTCGATACATCGCGCTCGGGACCCGTTTTTGCGGGTTCCGTGCCACCTCAGCGAGAACCGGGAGGAGGAGAGGAAACGAGAGGGACTGCTTTCCCCGTACCTGCTCGCTGCCGGAGATTCGTGTCTTTACAGCCCGGACTGCCTACAACTCACTGTCCACGGATTTAGCCGTAAAAAAGTACCCTCGCCCGGTGCTCACCTACTGCATTATACATAACTAGACTCGCGGCCCGAGCCGAGCAAAAAGACGCGGCAAAACACCCGTAGCATCGCGTCAGAGTGACGCAAACGCTTCAACTACGAGAAAAGGGCCGCCCGCCCGGGCGGCCAGCCCTTCGTCATCGGGCTTTTATTACTCGATAAATAATCGGAGTATATTATCCAATAACAGAAGCGCACTGAGCAGCGTACTGGGCAGCGTACTGGGCAGCGTACTGGGCAGCGCACTGTCCTTCGTAGAGAGAAGCCCGAGCGGGTGGCTAAATAATTAATGACTTGTTCCAAGAGCATTCGCGGTGCTTTCTGCTGATCCTGTTGTGGTGGCGTATGTACTTACGAGCAGCAGCCTCGCCTCGCCTCGCCTCGCCTCGCCTCGCCTCGCCTCGCCGCGCCACGCCACATCGGGGGTAGGATGCTCCTCGAGAATTTGCATAGCGGTTATCGTGCCGCGCGACATATGCTGGCTCACAGCGAGCACCTATAACCTGGGACTACCAGGTTTGCGCCGGTGGACACGGTCATGGAACGCATAAATAGAAGCGCACGCATAATGCACGTAATATATTTGTAGATCGCCGTGATACTGGCGCACTGGTGGCGCATGCCGGGGCTTCGAGGGACGACGCGTTGCGTCGCGTTGCGTTGCGTCGCTTTCCGCCGCTTCCTATCGTCGATTCAACGCTGGGAGTATCGTAGACTTGTCTCTCTCCCTCCTCCTCGCACCCACTCGCAATGCAGTGTGTGCCGTGGCATGCGGCAAAGAGCACCGACGATGTGTTACCACTGCGCGCCATGTGTTGGGAGACGGCATATGGGCACGCGCCCAAGATCCGATAAGGGGGTGGCTTCCTCAATTGACTGCAATCATGGGGGTTAGATATTAACTCACGGGGATTCTCGCACTACACTAGATCTAGCCGCTACCGCCTTACGGGAATTTTCACGTAACGAGAGCCTGCAATTGACGGGCGCACTGCCGCGCCCCACCGCGCCCTACCGCGCCCTACCGCGCCCTACCGCGCCCTACCGCGCCGTACAGGTATACATACACATACATACTGTGCTTTCCCGTTGGACCTTATCGTCGCTTCGGACCTGATGGAAAAACGAATCATGTCCTACCGATCGTTGAATCGCTGACGAACGTAATCTAACATCGCTCGTTAGCCATCGCAAGGATTATCGAAAGCCCGCGGCTAACGAGCTGGCATTTCGGTTCCAAGGTCTGACGACGAGACGCGACAGCTCGGTCCACGGTTCGCTTCCACGGTTCGCCCCACGGCTTTCTAGTTTTTGTCCCGGACCGAGCGCGGTGCTCGACCCGTCTTGTTCCACGCGGCTGTCGCTTTCCGGAGGGTATTGTCTCATTTGGCTCTTTAACGGTGTCGTAACGACTTCGAGATGAGCTGGACGCGGTACATCTTCATTAGCGGAATTAAACAAGTTTTTGTTTCGACGGAGGCCGCGGGGAACCGGTTGATCGATCAATTGCCGGAGAGCACGTGTCGTCATTGCCCGCACGTAATGCCAACATCCGGAATGCGAACGTAGACCCTCGATCAGTCGATTCATTAGAATCAATTTCATGGCCGGGGCAGCCGAGTCGTTGGACCAACTGCTCCTTGTTTTTGTCAAATTAATCGAGTGGCTATTACCACGTTAGACGAATTCACCGCCATACGAACCCATTCTCGTGTCAGTTGGCTGCGATCGGGCAACATGTGCCCCCCTAGACCGAATGCAACAGTGTGACTCGTGACGACAGTGTACATCCGCTCGATGAAAACTGTCAGGCGTATGGTGTACATATTTCACTTTCGGCTAATGCCGATCGATCTACCTCGTATTATCACCACGAACGAATTGGGCCAATTAGGGCCTGGTGACTGCCACATCGGAAACTCTCATTGTGTCAGAGGCTCAGCGAGTCTCCTACTGCTAAGACCGGAGATCAAGCCGGAGAAAAGTCAGTCTCGGGACAACGTCATCGGATTCTATTCCATGAGATATCTCTCTTAACTTTTGACGGTAGAATTCGCATTGAGGAACCATTCGCGGAAATCGCTTGCAAACTGCCTTTCTACGAAGGACTCTCGCCTTGAGGGTGTACGAGCAGAATGAGTCGAGTGCGGTTCTCACCGAGATTCTCTCCGCAGGGCAGGTTTCACGAAAATACCGAACGGAATCCCGCTCCCGAAACATCTCCATATTTTCCCAGCAGCCAAAACATTTTCAAACAAGGCGGAATGCGTCGCATGAAGTTGCGTCCCAGGCGGACCGAAAGAAAGGAAAGTTGAGTTTCGCGGTGGTTGCCCCGGGAAGTAAGAAAAATCCCACAGTTTGAGATGCGCGAGACATTATGCTTCCGATTGGTATTGGTCCACAACCGGCCGGGACAAAGCACCTTGCATTGTATCCCTGTCAAAGCCCGAGGGCCACGGGGGCTCTCATCTCCAATCGTAACGAGATTATTGTAGGCGTTGAGCCATAGAGAATGGCCATGCGCTCACAATGAGAATCCCAGAATGAAACCCTCCTTTCCCCGTGCCGCTTCGTCTCGTCCCTCTCTAATGTAAGCGCTCTCGCGAACTTCCCGATCTCTTCTCCTCTTTCTCTTTTCCTCCTTTTTCTGCTCCGAGAGCAGGCCGGATTGTCAAAGCAGTGGGGCCCGCCCAAAGACTGCCAGTAGCTTACAGCTTAAAGTTAAACCATTAACCTGGGAACATTCTCGGCTACATTCTGTCATTTCTGTCGTGATTTCGTCTGCCCGGACCCGGGTGCGGCGGGCGCGGACCTTCCAACTTTCGCGATATAAAATTTCGCGTGACGAGACTTTTTATTATCCTGCTCGTGGATTAACGGTTCTCGAGTGTAGAGTATCCAATGCACGCCACCCTTCCGCATGATCCCGGATCGCCCTGGGAATGTGGAACAGCCTCAAAAGCTCGTAACAGCTCGACGGCGACATTCGTTTTATGTACTCGTAAAAGAGTCGTATTTATTACTCGCCAGGGTCTTTTGTCACCAGTGGATTTTTGCGGGCGACCAACCTGTTAATCGGCTGTAACGTCTCTCTTACGGTGCCGGCTAGTCGCTAATTCCGTTCGCGAGCGCTATTTCTCTGCGCGGTTGAATTAACATCTCGCCGCAGGACCGCCCACTTTTCGCTACCGCAACTGATGTAATTTCACAACTCTAAAGAGCAGTTTGGTATTCGCGGGATTGGTGCGCGTCCACCTGCTGGATCGGCTGCAGGATCGGCTGTAGGATCGGCTGCAGGATCGGCTGCAGGATCGGCCGCAGGATCGACCGCTGCATCGGACGTTGGAGCGGCCCCAACAGGGGGTCCGGCCACCATAGTTCCTGCTTCGCCTTCCACCACCGTCATTGAGAGACGCGTGTTGTGCGTTAGACACCGACTACCACTGCGACCGAGCTTCTCGAATATAATCGTGACGAGTCCTCCTCTTTATCTCTTCACCATCGTCCACCTGACTTTCGAGCCAGATGACACTTCTCGCATGGCCTTAGGAAGCGCTCAGGTAAAAACGAAAAAGGTTATCTGCTTATCGACGCTGCTCCTACTTTTCTCTGTCGCGTCGAGCTCCCTGTCACTTGTTCCCGGCGTACCGGGATAGATGAGTCACTAATGAGAACGAGTCGTCGACAGGAATTAGCGGAACGAGAAGCCAGCGGCGAAGGAGCCAGCGCAGCGTAAGGCCCAGAAGCTACCTCCCATTCGACAGAGCTTATCTGACTCGCGCGATCGCTTCGACCAGCAAGGGCGTCATCCGCGACTGATTGCAATTAATTAGTCGCCCGCGGAGGTCCTCCAAGTTCACCGAGGTTCATTACCTAATGACACGATCCACGGGGGGCTTTAAACGTTGCTTATTAATAAAGTACTGCGTCCCGACTTTCCACGGCACACTGGTGAAAGCAGCGTCACAAAAGCCGAAATGTGAAACCGCGAGGAAAGTTGCAATCTACGGATGTTGGTTACGCTCCGGGAGATATTATAAGTTGTATCAAGCCGAGTATAATAAACGGATAATAAACGGATAATAAACGGATAATAAACGGATAATGAATGCTCTGGATACCAGTGGCAGCGGAAAGCGATTGATCGGCGCTGCAATCTACAATACGGCACCGATGCCGGGCCCGGTTCCATCCGAACGAACTCCAGGCCGTGCATGTCCAATTAATTCAATGAGTGAATCAATCCCCCGCCCTGGCACCGTGCTCGCATGTAACGTTTTAATGATGCGCCCCGTTCAGACCAGATGACTCGCGATGGCTATCTACCCTCTTGCCACCAGCAGCAGCAGCAGCGGGCACACCCCTGCAGGCCGACCCCCTGACCGCCAGCCAGCACGTGCCGTCAAGAAAAAAGCACATCTGACGGAACATACATGATCGCTCGTTGCGAGGACGCGCGCCGTAACGCGCCGTAACGCGTCGCAACGAAACGCAACCCGACGCGTCCTCCACATCCTCCACATCTTCCTTCCGGAATGGTGCACACACACACACCTCTTACCAACACGTCCGCTGACAATTGCGGAACCGTTCTAAACACATCGTGACTCGACTCGTTCGTTACGAGAAAGTCACCAAGCCAGCTATGGCCAAGAGTCGAGCCGAGCTGATTGTGAGTCGAGGTGTACCACAGTTTGCAGCTCCGGACAAGCCTTATCTCCGCCCGGCAATTTTTTCCACGGCCAAAGCTACACTCTCGCAAGACGGTGAATTACGTGGAGCGCGACAAATCCCGGAGTAGTCCGTATCGGGAAGAAGCCCGAGAAGCATTACAGCACTATCCTCGGGTTTACATCTGTATACCGCGATAAATCTGTTGCACCGTCAGCGGGTGGAAAAGCGGAAAGCATCGTAAAGGTGAATTTCACGAACGAGCTGCGTGACACTGATAAGACAAAGGCGAGTGCCGGTTGACCGGTTCATTTCCTGGGCAATGATAATTGCGAAGGACGTGCGCGAGTACGCGGCGCTCTTTGAGATTCGTCCACCCGCAGACGCCTGGGGTGGGCGTACCAGAGATTGGTGCTGGCTAGTGAGATTATACTACATGCACGCCCGTTATATGGCGAGCCAGAAGGCTGCGAGTTAAAGAGAAAGAACGAAAGAGGGAACTTGGCTTCTCTCGGCGCGCTGGACACGCACGTGGTGCGCCGTTGTGCGCCGTTGTGCGCCGTTGTGCGCCGTGCTGCGCCGCGCCAGAATACGTATTACCTCGGGGTGTCGGAATTATTGCCCCGTGGGCCGAGGCCGAGCCGCAAATGGGACAGGTTGTTTCGCGTTGGTGGAAACGTGCGATAAATCGTGAAAATTAAATCGACGCCATCGGCTGTCGATAGCCGTCCCGCGCGCACGACGTACGAGAGGCCTCGGCCACAAAGAAAAGCGGGGCCATGGATCTCGCCTTCCTGGCTCGACGCGGCGCGGCGCGGTCCCGAACCAACTGTATAGCAGTATAGCTGCAGCTCGATACATAATGACCCTGTCGGAGTGATTGGTCTTGCTCCAACCGAAAACACATCGTACTCGTTCCTCGTTCCTCCTTCGATCGAATATTTTCATACCGATACCGGGGCATCCTCCTCGATAAGCCGCAAACCTATCCTCCACAGCTCTATACAGCACTGTACTTGTACGATCAGTTGCGTCTAATTGCAGACAGATCGAGAATCCTGCTCTCAGCGGCCGGCTCGAATTAATGGATCAAAGGATCAAAGCACTCTTGAAACTGAGAGTCGCGTGATAAGGTTTAATTAGGACTCGGCGAAATTATGCGAAACAAGATCGCACGGATACGAGGTACCAGTGACACCTTATAACCGGTATAATAAACGATATAATGAACCGGGGACGCGGAGGAGGCTGGTGTTTGAAGTGCAGCGCACTGCAACCGCCACCGCTCTCGAAGATCCCATCGCATAAGGTACACCGGACATAGCGTGCGGAGTAAATGTTCCAATCGTCGTCGTGCCCTGTCCACAAATTATTCCTCGTGTTCTGCACGATGCGCAGCACGAGCTGGCCAACAGAGCTGGCCAACACAGAGACGGAGAAACAGATACGGGGGGGGGGGGGGGGGGCTGGAAGAGGCGGGCCAGGGTTCACGGGCGCCGCGCCGCGCCGCGCCGTGCCGCACCGTGCCGCACCGCACCGCACCGCGCCAGTTGCGACGGCTGCACCGCTGCAGCGACTCCTCCGCTCATTCCGAGAACCGAGCGAGCTATCACGTCTGCGACTCGTAGAGAGCCCACGTCTTCTGCCGTATGCCACGATCGACCTAGCTCTACTCGCTCCCAGTCTCTGGTCTCTGGTCTCCGGTCTACCGGCTTCGAATGGATGGATCTCTCGAGTAAGCAAAGAGGCCGAGAGACTCAAGGGAAAAGGACGCCAAGAAAGCGAGGAACGAAAGAAACAGGAGGAATGGGATCAGCAGCACTACGTGCGTCCAGCCTGGCTCGTTTCGCCTCGCTTCGGGGGAGCAGTCAAGGTGCTCTCGTTTGTTCCTCGTTTCGAGTCGTGTCGTCGTTCGCGTCGTGAGGAGCCCGTGCAAGCCGGCCGCGCTCCCCTATCTCTCATCTACCGTCCACCTGTATTCCCCGTATTGTCAGCACGTGGAATTCCGTAGAAATTAACGATTGACCCCCGCGAGAGACTCGTCCTTATCTGACTCGCTCGATCATTCTATAGAACGCGGCTGTGGCCCTGCACGTTGCACCCTCTCCCTCACTCTCTCTCTCTCTCTCTCTCTCGCTATTCACGGCTCGCGATCGTAGATATACACGTATATTATGCACCGCGTTCACTTCGAGCTCTCGAGAGCTAGAATACGATTTGAATAAGTATATCGCCATTTGACGCGCTCATACCTCGCGGTCCTAACGGTCCAGCTCCCTCGGGGATCCCACGCTCCTGCTAATTAATTACCGCTGGATTTCTCGATCTACCGTGAAGCTAATTTTCCAAAAGGACTCGACTCGTTTCTATCGTCAAAGACCCACGAGTCGGGCTAATTTTCAAAATTCTATCATTATATGGAAGCACCACTTGTCGGCATGTCGGCATTGGATTGCTCCTGCACTCGTTCAGTCTATAAAGGGTTATCTTGAAGGTGTGCCTGACGTTTCAATTAAATGCAAAGCCTTATCTCGTTCCATTCAGCTCGGAAATGCGCAGTACCATTACGGAGAAGCGTTTCGCGGTACTACATGTATTATCTTGCTCGTCGAATCCAGGCTGGATAGATCTCGATAGAGCGGGATAAACATCGATAGTCATCGATATCGAGACGGAGAGAGTACCGCTCGAGAAGGAACAGTCGATTCGCACGATTCGAATTAAAAAAAGCTGCTGGGAAACGACTGCGTCACTGTTGGGGCCAGTTGGAGCAAGAGTCAACTTCTCCAACACCAGCCACCACAATGACGACGTCCTCGTGATACGTTGGATCTCGTTCTGAAATGTAACAGGCCCCGCGAACCTTATGTTTTCGTGGCTTTATCAGCCAGGTGTATCTTGGGAAAGAGATACCACGTGGGGTGAAGACCCCGATCCCCTGGGTGGAAAGCACTCGCACACGTACGAGAATGACTACGCGACAGTCGAAATGAAATCGCTCCGGTAGCACTGGGAGACTAGCATCCGGAGGCGAAGACGGGCCTCGTCGGCGAGCACATTTTTGCACTTGGAAACTCTTCCTTAACCTAGCGGTGATCTCATTAATTCGCTAGACCCCGAGGTCCTGGATAAAGGCACCTGTGTGATTAACATGGGCAGGCAGAGGCCACGGGAATAGCACGATTCGTAGTGACGAGGGGGAGGACGACGAAGCCGTAACCCTGAAGAGGCGACCGCACCCATATCGAGCGACAGCCCGTTAAGCCCACTCTGCCCTCCGTCAGATATCATCGCAAATGCTAAAGAGAAGGGAGACTTTGCCCGTTCGTTCCCCTTTTCGATGCATTGACTTTTCTTCCTGCACCTCCTTTATACCGAATAGGGTAAATTCAGCTCGGTGGCAGAAGGCACGGCGAGGCACGGCGCGGCGTGGCGCGGCGTGGCGCGGCGTGGCGCGATGCGCCGGTCGATCGGACGAGGCAGACCCCGCAGGAAGCAGTCACGCAGATTTATGATGCATGAAATTCTTCGTGGCGAAGCATCGCACAATGAAGATGCGAGGGAAGCGAGGCGGCCATTGAGATGACTTTGACAAGCCTTCTCACTTAGGTTGCAGTTAATAAAATGGCAGGAAATAATGGAGCCATAAAGTAATGATCCTCGAGGATAAGAAACGAAATCTGGTGAAATCCGGAGAAACGGCGTGGTACGACGTGCACCACCGGCACTTTGCTACCACCTGCACGGCTATTTTTACGTCACGACGTGGGTGGATGAGGAAAGAAATGCGCGTTTCTTTGTTACCGAGTATGCCGTAGGCTGTAGGCGGCCGTATGTTCATACGTACACCGTATACCTACGACTCGTCGCCGTATCGTGCTCAAATATAATACAAGTAACGTATAACGCACCACCGCAGTATACAGTATAGAGTATGCAAAGTATCAATACTTACATGCACGTACATGTAAATCGCAAACGCATTACCGCCAGTTTCCCCCGAATCGGAGAATATCTTGAGAAAGGATTTGTATCGGCGAAAAATCACCCAGAGTCGGTGGTCGAGGATTATAATCGGGATTCCGGCTCATTCGGTGGAGCGGCTCGAGGAGGAAGAACGACAGTAATTGCCGTGTAGGAATTCTTCGGAGGTGTGGTCTGATCCGAGCGTGTCAAACGAACCATTTATTTTCGCCTATCTGCGGCCCGTCTTCCAGGACTCCGCACCTTTCCGGTGCTGTTATTTATTGAAAGGAGGTCGGAGGAAGCGGTTAAAGAGACGAGAGGGCGAGAGGGCGATCGTGAGCGCGCGACGAGGATATTATAGACCTCTATAGGAGGATAGGTAGGTGCCTCGCTGCCTCGTACGTACGTGGGCAAGTCAGGAAACGAGGGCACTCGAGGATATCAGAGAGGATACCGTGTCGACCCCCCTCCCGTTTATTAATAGGGACAATCGAGCGTCTGTCACGGGACAATGGCCAGGACTACGCCCAGCATTAGCTTCGTATATTATACGCCACGCCGCGCCGCGCCGCGCCGCGCCGCGCTGCGCCGTGATGCTTGGCCACATCGCGTCGCGTCACATCGGTACATACGAGTATACGCGCATCGTGTCATACCTACGGACGAAGCTCGTAACTTTGTGAGCGGGTTCGGTACTTGCTCCAAGGTGGTACACACGTGTCCCGTGCCTCTACGACCCTGGTGCTCTTTGGTGCCGTAACTGGGAGGCCATCCGGTGCAGGGTGCACCCACTGTGGGCTAACTAACTTGGCGGTACATACGTACATGTACCTACCTGGCGCTCGTGCCAAGAGACCCACGAGTCCATGACATTGGTTCGAGGGGTCGCGATGCGACGCGACCGGTGGCACTCCTACCAAGGAAGTACGCGCCCTCCCTACTCTTACCCGAGCTTCTTACATACATATTCAGCGGGCTTCTTCCACAGAACCCGATAACCAGCCCCGAGGTCACGCCGCTCGAGAGAGAGACTTGCTGCTTCGATCCACTCGTTCAGCACCTCTGCTCCAGAAATACCTGGCAGCTCTTGTTCTCATTTGGCACCGACTTTGACCCTTGCAGGACGAAAGATCCCCGGCATTCGTTCCGTATACATACATGCATACACGTACGTGAACACACATGGTGATTGGATGTACATAGTTGCACCGGACCGTACCAAAACCGATGTATGTTATTGTCATGAAAAAAAAAAAAGAAAAGAAAAGAATGACATCTCGAGGCTCGGCTACCACTAGGCACAACGACAATCTCTGTCACACGACACGCCGCAGGAGCTTTCGCAGCTGCTCGTGACTGACGCTTTTTGGCAGGAAGCAGTACGCGCGTAAGGACGCGCGTGAGGCCGCGCGTGAGGCCGCGCGTGAGGCCCCGCGTGTACGAGTACGCAACGTTTTTATCACGGTGACACGTCTATAAAGCTCTTCCGAGAGCACAGGGGATCAGAATTGGAGAGTCGAGAGCCGCCAGAACCAACGAGAGTCACTAGTCGGCCGAGTTCCATCGAAGCAGATCCCTCCGCAGAGCGCATGGCTCATGTTGCGGCATCTTTGTCGGCAGAGCCGGTTCTCCATCATCGGCCGGCCGATATCGGCGAGCGTGCGAGGAAAAGAGACAAGAGGAAGGAGAAAAGTCGAGGGGAGCGCGATCGAGAGGAGAGGCTCAAGACGCGAGCCAAGATTTGCAGACAACTCCCATAGTCGGAACGTCGGAAGGGGGAGCCAGAATGGTAGAACGAAAAGAGAGAGCAAGAGGAGATTCTCTCGTCGACGAGACGAACCTGCTCGGCTGTTACCGGTCGATGGTGCTCATATATTAATTAGTACGAGGAGGCCGAGTTATTATTGGCTCGAAATTAATAGACCCTTCTGCGGATAAATAATCGAGACCCCCTGCCTCTCTGCTGAGGTAGCTCCAAGTGCTTCAACCCTTCTGCTTTGCTCGTTCTGCTTTGCTCGTTCTGCTTTGCTCGTCACCATGCATCGTGAGCTAAGGAGCGAGCAAGTTCGCCAGAGCACGTTCACGAGAGCGAGATCGACCAATATGGGACGTGTTTATTGGCGCGCGTTCGACGAGTTCCCTTTTGTCGAACAGGTACAAGCAATTAGTTTCGTTCGTATTTGTGTTTTATGGGCCTGCATCATGGACGGGACCCATCGTTCGCCAGGTTAACGAGAACCGAGCGTGTCGTCCACAGGCTGTAATAGAACCATTTCTATAACCGCATGAAAACACTCAAACCTAACTCGTCATTTCTTCGAGGATGTAATTGTTTCGAAATAATATCCCTTCTTTGCTTTATTTGCGGATAATGAATTTCGCAATAAGGTGCGGCGGAACTACGATTAATCCGAGTTCGTTTGGAGGCTGGAATTTTCTGGCGGCTGACCAACAGTCATTAATCGCCATCAGCCGGCGATCCACGAGGAAATATCGAATTTCCTGGCGCGCCCCCGATTGACTGATACCTCCCATTGTATCGGCATCAAGATCTCAACCACGCGAACGCGTTGGAGTCATTTGTAAAATCGTTGCCTCGTACTAACAGATAACAAATGTTGGCCAGTATTTTCAAGCGTTTTTTGACCGGCGTCAAATCAATGGTAAGCCGCAGAGGAACAAAAGCGGAAAGCTTCCGGGTTCCAGCACCCCCCCCCCCCCCCCCCCCCCCGGCTCAAGTCTTCCGAATAGATTTCGATGAATCAATGGGGTGTAATCAGGCAGATCGTGAGAGGAGCCACTCGACTCTCAGGAGCTCAAGAGGGAGGTACATACCGTTGAGTCTCGATTACTCAAATGTAACGCTTTTTCTGATCGCGTTGCGCACCTCCTTGTAGTGCAATTCGAAAGCGGGGGTGAGCTTTCCGATCTGTCCATTTAGACCCGCCATTCCTCGCATTCCTGCCCCAGAGCTCTTTTCTCAAGCACTTGGCGCAGGTTGCTGCGGATCGGATTGGCTCGGTATCGGCAGCGCGTTGCTGAGCGTGCCGGGCTTCAGGGTGGTCCCGTGTCCTGTGTTCTCCAGAGCGCTCAGAATCCAGGACAAACGGCGACACAGGCAACGTGCTTCGTGTCATACCCATTCCTTCCGCAGGCTCGCCGCGTGTCCTCGGTTCCCTCGCTCCTTTCGCGGCTAACAAATGGTCGACAGATTAGAACTAGAACCTGGCAGTGATGCACCGGATTCGTCGGGTGCGTTTACCTCCCGCCCATAGGATAAAGCGAAGGAGGGAGAGAGCGGGCGTCGCGTCGCGTCGCGTCGCGTCGGTGTCTTTCATGAAACTGGATCTCGAGGGGGGCCCCGACCCCTCCCAAGATGTGCAGCGAGCCAAGATAACAGGGCAATAATTCAACAAGTCGACGATACCGGGACTCGTCTTGTCGTCGTGAATGATTAGTCACGGATCCTCTCCCCTCTCGATCCTCCGTTGCCTATCATGTAGAAAATAGGCGCGCATCGATACCAGGGGACAACGAGAGGCGAAAGGATCGCGACCCCCGGAAGCACGGGGTATCCGTGCGCGCGCGGCCCCACGACAGTGGAAGCGCTCCACCGCACCGGCACCGGACGCGCTTGGCGTACGGGGCAGGGCCAATACGAGGACTGCGGTATTGTCAAGAACTGTTCTGCACGGGAGAATATGTTGAGGAGAATAATGGAGTTTATGCGAGTTATTAATCCTCTATAGCTCCTTGCTAGTCCGCCGGTAAAGGCCTTTTGGCCTCTTTGGCCACCCCGTGCTCTCGCTTCCACGGTCTGCACGACCGGGAGGATGGCGGCCATTCACGGGATGTCCATTTCGTTTGATTTCGGAATGCAAGATTTAGAGTAGGTAGAGTAGGTATCATTTAACAGAGTCGGTCGGATTTAATCGATCAAGCGGTAGATAGCGTATGGCCGGATCAATGTAATCGACGGACGAGCCAATGATGGGAGAAGGAAGAAGGGAGGGAGGGGCGGAGGGGCGGAGGAGATCCATACGAGGAGATCGTGGACCACCCTGACTTCATTGGCCGGGGGGTAATTAAGTGCTGGCGAGTGATAGGCTGGCGTGACCGCCGGCGCCGGTCATACATCGCGCCCCTGCCTCCGTGATCCAGAGTGCGGAGTTCCCGCTGATTCTCCCGGTTCACGAATCGTTTAACTCAATCGATTTGTTACGCGGAGACAGACCCGGTTAACGTGGATTAGTCCTTTTCTTTGGGACGCAGCCTGGGAGCTCGTTCGTCGGGGGCAGTTCATTTTGATCTGTCTGTTTTTCAGGATCGCACTCGCATACCGCTGCGAGTAAGAGCATTAAATATCATTAAGCACACCACTTTCAGTACCCTGTATCACTTGCAGAAGCGTTTGATCAGGGGCTACCGATTAGCTGCGGGACACAAGTTGAGCTCGAGCGTAACTTCCTTGAACTTGTTCTTGGCGATTGGGTGCAAGCATAGCGTGTCGAATCCTAGGGACTTCCGCATAGCGATAATAATAGTCATTAGAAGGTAATTTCCTGTATTCTCCGGGCGAACACCTTTGCGCGACAATCGTACGTGGGAAGAGAAATGATGGACGAACTTGCAGGAAGAGCCGATTCCGCGGCAATTGGCACCAAGTTTTGCGAAAAGTGCAGCATGCAGTGCAGTGCCGGGTGCTCTGGCGCCGGGTTTACCTGATTGCGCTTCGATAGCGCGCTCCGTTATCAATGGCTCTCGATTATAGGAGCGCACGATAGGAGCTACTAGCCCATAAATCACCCGCATTCGGTGCGAGACTACGGGAAACTTAGGGCGATCCCATTCGATTCGCCGGAGGTTCTCGATTATCCACTCGCGATTATGTCGTACGCCGCCGCGATGCCGCCACGATGCCGCCACGATGCCGCCACGGAATACCCTTATACATACACACTGCACACAGTGGCCTCGGGAGTAGGCAGGACTCTCGAGATAAGCGTGTCTGTCCGCCCGGAGGCACTTCCTTCTAATTAATTGACAAGAAAGGTGGCGATTTACGATCAGCCCACGGTTGACCCGCCCCTGCACATTAGATCCTTGCGATTTCGACGCGATACCGAAATCGATCGCTTCTCCTCGCCATCCTCTCTTTCCGCAAAGTACCCATCGGTAACATCGGTAAGCGTTGCTAAGATCAAATGCACCGTTCACCCTGGCACCACCTAATTAATGGCAACCCGATACCGGAGCAAACTACACCAACAGTTGGTTTACACTGATCTCGGCTTCCGAGAGCAAATAAAACCGCGAGCACGCGGTACAAGCTCACTGGCGGAAGGCGGAAAAATCACTTGGCATCGAGTCCCGCACACAGAAGGCAGCGATCGATGCTGCGAGGCTCACTCTCTGCTCCCCTACCCGGGGCGCGCTTCTTTTGCCGAACCAACCCACATGGCGGAGGGTTCATGAATATTCAGCGAACAAGTTGTTCGCGAGAGGCTCGCGGCTCTAACGGGTGACGTATACCCTTGTTGATCATAAGTGGGTTTGTTTCGCTGATTGTTGTCGCATCGCGTTGCGTCGCGTCGCGTCGCGTCGCGGAGATGGAGGGGAAGAAGGCTCGAAGCGTCGAGCCACTGGAGGGGCTTCCAGTGACCCCCGTTGGGCCCAGGGGGTCCGTTGAATATGCAATGCCGTGTGCAGCTTGCGTGCTCCGCGATACCGCTTATAGCTTCTATAATTTGCACCGCGCCGATAAGAGAGCGAACCCTGCGAACCCCCAGCCTCCTCTCCCTGTCCTATCGGCGCGCACCGTCCAGCCAACCAACCAGCCAACCTGTCCACCGACTGCTTCGCGAATCTCGACAGCTATGCGGCCGCACCACGGCTTGAACTGGTATATAAACTAGCTCTGACCCGCGTCCTATCGAACGCTGCAAACTAATTTACAAGATAATCGACGCTACTGCCGGGACCGAAAGGGCAATGGGCCCAGTTAGGCTTTCGTGGCGTCGCGTCGTTTGACGGAGAAACCAGGAGAAACTGTGTCGAGCCTATCTATCGAATGGAGTTTCAATTATTTTTCCAGGAATACCTCGAGGGTAAAAATGCACGACGAAAATCTATGCCTTTTGCAATGGATGTCAGACGTCACAAAGCTAATGATCCTTGTAGCGCAGCAGTCAATGGCCCATGTCGCGGAACCTGCTCTCCGTGACGAGCAATATGACAAAAGAACTTGGAAGTTGGTGCATACAGGCTTTTCTGCTCGCCCTCTCTCTCTCTCTCTCTCTCTCTCTCTCTCTCTCTCTCTGTCTCTCTCTCTATCCCTACGTACGTTTATCCCGTGCGGACCCCACTTTTACTCCAAACCGTCTAAACTCTCTAAAGAGAGCAATATGTAATCGTATTGGCGAGTGCAAGATCGCCGAGGGTTCGAGAATCGCCGTGGAACGATTGCGCAATACCCGTATTACTCGCGCCACGCCGATAAACCGATATCGACGATGACGATCGCGGTGCCGATCCGGTGGGTTGACGTCCGATAAATCAACGTGCGCCGGATGTCCAGCTGATTATACGTTATACGTGATCGGCGGATTGCTCGCGCCAACAAAATGTTAGGCCCACGAGGAGAGCGACCCGCTGCCAGTTATCGGCTCCTCAATCGAGCGTGCACACGACAACGGTAGTCTTGCGCAACCTGTTCGAACCACCTTCGCGACCTCGCGCTCAATTGCATCCATCGGAGCACGAATTATCGTCGGCACCTAGCACGCATGATTGAGCGATCAGTTGCTCGTTGCCAGCAATGTCCAGGGCCTAGGACGACACAATGTGGACGCAGGCTCCGGATCGATGGGGAGATTCGTTGGCGCGATTCGTTGGCGCGATTCGTTGCCGCGGATCTCTGTGCTCGCGTTCTATGTAGATACATGTATACATTGCGTGTATGTATGTAGCTTCTCTTCGCGGTACAGTAGCTCTGACTGATTGCTCGGTAACGGTGGTCACCGATTCGAGATCAATTCGAGACCGATTCGTAGATCCTCCTAGTGGATACGCGAGCCACTCGATCGAGATACGCTGCTTCGTTCGTCTCAACTGTAGTCGGCTAATAAATGACCGATGGCCTCGGCCAACCGAGCCAATGACCAAAGAAAGCGTATCGGTTGCCTCAATAGAATGCTCCTCCTATCTTACGTATACGAATACGTATTCCACGCAATACCCGTCGGCGTGACAGCCTCATAAGACCTGCAATTTCACGTTGTTTGCCGGCTTGATGCCTTGAGGTTTGCCTCCGTCTATCACCCAGCAAGGAACCTCCGTTGAGCGCGACTCCCAGCGGAACTGCCCTAACTTATCTATATTGAATTGATCGTGAGTCACGGGATACCCGCGACAACAGCTACCCATCGATCGTGCCTCCAAGTTTCTTTTGCCGCAGTTCTTGCCTCGGAACGGCAGCGTATGGATGGATTTACTTGTCCGTGGAGTGGGTGAGCGTGAAGCAAGAGACAGCGCGGCGCGGGGTTCGAAGAAGGCAAGCGATCGCGCTTGGGCACGTTGGTGGCAGGTTGGTGGCAGGTTGGTGCCACATCCGCCGCGCCGGGAGGATTGATTTATCACTAACAATAAGAAAATGAGCAATCGAAAAAGGAACGGAAACACAGAAGCGAGTGGGTTTCGTTTGGGGGTAAATTGTCTTTCTCACCCGTAGACTAACTTGCTAATGCTTATCGCACTGTCCTGATCCAGTTAGCAGTTGGCTAGTTCGGGGGAATCTGGTGTGTACATCTGTACAAGTGCACTGGATGCACCACCCATAAAGGGTAGCACGAGACTCGCGCGAGTACTTCCTGTATCTGCTCCAGGAGAGAGATATCTCCTTTTGGTAATCGATAGAGGAAGGATTCACGATTCGTTGGAGCTACAATCCCGGCTACAATCCCGGCTACAATCTGGCTAGAATCGCAAACTGATGCGAAACCTCCGCACGACGCACGAGTGATATCCGCAAACCCACTGGTACTGATAAATACTCGGGGTTGATTTTTCCACGGGCCTTGTTTTACAAGGATCTCGGATAAAGTACCGCGCGACCAGGGGGAAATCTATTTCATCGAGATAAGGGGAGCGAGTGGTTGCTAGGAGAGCCTGGCATGCGGACCAGTAGGCAGGAGTCGCTTTCGCGACAGGTTGTCGGCTGTCGAAGAGCAATCAGGTGGTGGTGGGTCATCGTCACCGAGCGATAAGCAGGTTCAAGGACCAGGGGTCTCCGCGCATGCCGGGCTAGTCCCGCGAACGGTTACGCTCCACTTGGCCACGTAGGGCGGGAGATCGATCAAAGGTGCAGCAACGGTACACAATGTGTCTCGGACTTTTCGGGAGATAGATGACAACTTAACAATGAACGGTGACGATGGTCAAGGTACTAGCAGATAACCGAACGACGCGATCGCGCAACCTCTCCAGCTCCGGGCCACGACGCGCCGCGGTATTTCGATTCTTGTCTCGGGACTCGGGAGTGCGCGCGGGGATCATTATAGTGATTAATGCTGATGGAAGGCTCCGATAGCGCTGATTTATCGATGTCACCGGCTACGGATCCGACAGACGGTGACGAGATAAATGGTGGACGGGTCGACTCGCGCCTTTCTTCCCACTTGGGATATAATGTCCGCGAAACAGTCGCGCGATTGCCCTGGCCATGAATCGTCGAGTGGATCGGTGATCGGTGATCGATGATCAGTGATCGGTGATCCCATCCCGGCTATCCTGCCTCCCCCTGGCATCGTGGTACATTAGCAGTGCTTCCGCTTAAAATGGAAAGTCAAGAAAACTCAACTTGCCATCCAAGAAGCGGTGCACACTGTGTACTCGCACGGCTCGACTGAATGTGATCATCTTTCGAATGGTTATTCGTGTCACGGGAACACGCACTATGCTAGTTAACCCTGTTGACGCTGTGTACATGGCATCAAGGAGATCGATCGTACGGATCGATGACCAGGAAGAAGGAGCCGGATAGATTTCGAAAGGCCTCCACTTTTCGAGACAACTCTATGTTGCTCTATACCTCTATAGCTTGCTCTGTCTGCGAGTGGCCGTATTATTCAGCGGATAATAACGTGCTCCTTGTCTGTGTCATGCCGGGCCGGGTCGCTTGCGTCGCTTGCGTCGCTTGCGTTGCCTGCACCTCTAACATAAGATACAAGCCGTTTCTCCAGAGTTCCCCTTTCGTGGCGTGGGCTAATGTATTCTATTCGATTAAACAAACACAGTATCTCGTAGGGAAGCTTGTACGTACGCAGTGTTGCGATACCGGGCCCAAGAGCCGAGGGCAGGCAGGCCACAGTCCAAGTAGGTACACAAAGCTTGACCTCCCACTTCGCGGCACTCAACAGTCCATGATTTGATTAACATTTTTCTCTGGCCTCAACTGGCCAGTCTCGTGAAAGAGATATCAGGAATCGTGCCGGAAAGATCCACGCGAGGGAAATCCACGCGAGGGGACGATTGTCTTGCTCGACGATCGATCATTTATCCGATCGATTAGCCTTACTCCTGCGTCCTGCGAAGAGGATCCTATCTCGAAAAATTTCCTCGACTCTGGCCAACAAGCCCACGCCTCCTGAGAATCTCGAGCACGTGGGCGCTCTAAGAATTATGGTCTGTATCGTTTGCATTGCTCTTTCAACCCGTTCATCTCAATCAAACGTTCGGCAGGCTTCCTGAATTAACGCTCTCGGAATTATGATAGAATTTGTTGAAATTCTTCCAAGGATCTGCACGGTGAGAGAGTGAGGCTTCCCCTTAAGAATTTTCGACTCGTTTTACACTCGAGTCCAAGAAAGGTGCATCATCGTTTATAAGCTCGCCATTCGCAGGCAGCCTCGCGTATGATAATTCGCCGCAGACCGACCAGCCAGAAGAGATCTTAAGAGGCACGTCCGAGCAAAGCAGTAGGTAACACCGTGGCCAGGCTTAGGTGCGATAAGCAGCCCATCCATACGCCTCTTCTCTACCCCGGACCACCCTTGAAGAGCATCACCGCGCACGAGGAGAATTCGAGAGAGGATCCGCGCACATCATCGACGCCCGTATCTCAACCATCACAAGCAAGCCCCGCGTTGTTGCATCGCGAATCCTTACGCCTTATAGCCTACCCCACAATTATCGGGACCTCGAGAAACCACGTAAAAATCTGCTGGTCAATTTTTCAATTAACCCATAATTTACAATCCAGTCGCCCTGGTCTTCGAGGGCAAACCAGGTCTCGCGGCGATAAAAATTGATTTCGGGACGTGCAGGGTCGAACCTGCCGCGTCGCATCGCGTCGCGTTATCTTCCTTTTGCGCACCGGTGCGGCGCAGCGGCGCGGCGGCGCGCTGCCGGAGGAGAAAGGCGGAGGCAAAGCTGGTCTCCAAGCGGTGTCGTTATGTATGTAGAGATTGTAGAGGTAGGGCGCGCCCAATCTCGCTCGTCCGCGGCCGCAAGGAAATCCGCGTTGCGCCGCGTTGCGCCGCGTTGCGCCGCGTTGCGCCGCGTTGTGCCGCGCCGTGCCAAGCCGCCCGACTCGGAAAGGCAATAAACGTCGGCGGAGCGACGGCGCGGCGCGGCGTATGGGCTCGTTCTGGCGACAGTTAGGTGCCCACTTTCCCCACGTGGAAGACCGCCTCCTCGTCGTGGACCGGCCAAAAGAAATGTGGCGCTTAAATAAGACGGGCCTCGAGATTACCGCGAGCGAGAGCTCGCGCGCCTATAAGTAAGATCTCGGGATTTTATGTCGTTACCTCACACGAAGCTGCCGGGCCGAACCGGCCGGCGCGGCGCGGCGCGGCGCGGCGCCCGTTAAGAGCGAGCCCGTCTTATTTCCCTTTTTCCCCGATCCCTCCCGCGTCGAACTCGCCACAATCTTTCGAGGATTCCCTCATCTTCGACGAAGGCTCCCTTATCCGTTTCACCAACTTTGATGCCTCCTATCTTCCTCCCAGTAATTCTCTCGCGATTCTAACGCCATTTCCGCCTGATCCGTTTCCCTCGAGTACCGAGTACCAATACACCACAGCACGTGGGTGGACACCGTACTCGGGCTCCCTACAAACACCGAATCAGGGGAGACAATTTACACAACGCCTGAGACGATTTCTAATCGCGACTCTTGCCTCTTCTACACTCTCGTGGAATCCGTGCCCGCGCGGGGGACCAGTCGCCGTGAAATTGGAGATATTCCAAAGTGAAAATATGCGGACAACTTTTTCGGATTCTCCGAATTCCGAGATAGCGATGACTCAATGCCGGTTTTGGGATCATAGCGGTTCTCGACGGGTCAGCTATATTCGGGGGAGTGTAGAACAATTTCGAAGGAGGTCATCTCGGACACGGAACGGAACACCGCACTCTAGTGGCAATAAACGTGTTCGAGATCCTGTCCAGGACCATGTCCGGTGTCCGGAGTGTCAAAGCGCACAGTTCAATAACCATCGCATTCCTAAAATACTACCCCCGCCCAATCTACGATAAAATCTCTAGTATTTCCCTCCTCCACTAATCAGAATTGACAGGCCTGTCCGAATTCTTTAGCACCTCGCAATGCAATTGAACAAAACTGCCAACCTTTGTACGCTCATTATCCCTCATCTACCATTATCAGTCATTATCAGTTGAGCAACAATTACTGGATAATTGCTGGAAGGAGGAGGAAAAGGTTAAGGATTGGCCTTAAACCCTTGAGAGCTAGGGATTGGCGCCAGTCTTGAGTACAACTCCTCGCAGGAGGGATTGCTGTGGGATTTGCCGTGTAGAGTGTAGTGTAGAGTAACTCGGCGAGCCTCCCGGTCGTTTTATCGCTGAATGCTAAAATGTATGAAATACGGTAAAATGTGTCGGTATTTTCTCACTGTCGGTCTTTAGCGCGGACAAGACAAGGCGGAGACTCTACGTCTACGAGATCGTAAAGTAAGGCTCTATTGGATCGTCACGGGCTCCGCGAAGAATCGTACGAGGCAGATTGTGCGTGCCGCGCGAACGAACTCGTCGCCCGTCGCCTTAGACGTGGGCTAGCAAAGGTTTATGGCCACGTAATTGAACACCCGTGTCTTTCGAGATTCCTCCGAGCTGATTTAAGCCTCCATAATGCTGAGAGTGCAAGAGCAAGGGAAGAGTAAGGGAAGAGCAAGGGAAGAGCAAGGGAAGAGCAAGGAAAGAGCAAGGAAAGAGCAAGAAAAGAGCAAGGGAAGAGCAAGGGAAGAGCCCGACTTTAGCAGGTATTCTCATCTTTGCCCTTTCTGTTACCGGTGTCACCAGGCCTGACCAAACCGAGCATAGTTACTCTCATCCTTCTTTACGATGGATCAGCGAAAATGCTTCGATCGACTCGAGCGTAAACATCGGCAACACGAAGCTGAATATCTTCGGTGAATGTTCTCCAGGCTCGTTGCTCTAATCAACAAAGTTAACCGGGGTAACGCGTCGTACTAGCACTTGTAGGTAGAATATCTCTGCAGATTCGCTCGGCCGATAGAAACACTTTGGCACGGACACGAAAAAATGACGGTGCGCTACCATTTAATTTGCAACGATTAATCAGGCGGCCGATGCCGATTGTATCGTAGCTGTAAAACGCGAAGTAATAAGGGATAGGCCCGGCTGCCTCGCGCGCATAATGTAGAACTCTGATTTTAATCGGGGAAGAAGATATCTGCAACTGTAAATCAATAAGCGATACTTGACAGAGGAGCGCCTCCTCCCTTTTTGCCAGTGGCAGGTCCACGAGACCAAGGGAACAATATACAGATATGCATATACGTAATGGATGTATATGTATGCATGTATCTATGTACCTTGGCGGCGAGGCCTCGAAAACCTTCGATGGCCAGGAGTAATACGCGCGACGCCGATTTTTTCCGGTGCGCCGCGCCGAGGAGCCAGCGCTCGTTACTTAGTAGCTTATTTATTTTTGCATAGATAATCCGGAGGAGATACGCGAGAGAGGAGATGTGGGTGGAGCCGCATCCACATCTTGAGCGCACATGCTTGAGTCACGTGTGATTAAGCGATGTTATCCGCGGCTCTTGGTGCGTCGCACCTGTATCCTCGGAACTCGGAACGCCTACGACATGCCTCTTCCAATCTTTTTTTCTTCTTTTCTCCTCTGCTTTTTTCTACCTCCCGATGCTGCTCCCGGGGATTGACGGTTTTCTCTCAATGAGACCGAATAGAATCGGATAGATGATAGATCCTCTCGTGCGAGGAAAACGGCCACGATTCGAGACTGGTCAGTTGGTTGGACCACTCGAGAATGGGGATAGGAAAAGATCGAGAGCAAATACCGCACACCTGCCGACTTACGTGTTTACCAGAAACGCTCACTCCAACAATGAGAGCCCGCGACTCTCGAGGTGCACGCGTGTCAGGGTCGCGTATGCCGAGGCGAGCGAGGCGAGCGAGGCGAGAAAAATGAACGAATCGCAGTGGGTGCGCAAGCCGAAAGAGACGGAGAGGCACGCGGCGACGGTGAACTTATAATTGCACTTTCCAGCTCGCAAGCGACCGATTGCGGTGCCATACAGAGAAAACAAGTGCACCGGGAACGGGGAGTCGTCGTGAGTCAACGGGTGCACGCCGCGCCGTTTCACCGGACCATTATCCCATTTGCATGTTCCACTGAACGACGCAGAGAGAGAGAGAGAGAGAGAGAGAGAGAGAGAGAGAGAGAGAGAGAGAGAGACGACCCAGCGCGGCGTGCAGTTCGAGCCGCGAAAGGGAGATAATAAAACAGCGTGCGAGTGCAGTCGTATTGCCAGGCAACGAGACAACGGTGAACCGTGGTGTGCAAGCGAAGCGCGCAACGTGACGCGACAGGACGATTCGATTCAATTCGATCCATCTTGACGAGTCAATGATCATCGGCTTGGCTCGCATTATTGCTTGAGAGGAGCCGTTGCGCGGCAGTGCATTGGCAGCATCCTTTGGTTAAATCCGTTAAATTAAGAAAGGGATACCCTCGATTACTAGTCCCTCGTCGAGCACGTTCGTCCTCGTTAGTTATCGCGACAAAGTCGACGAGAACCCCGATAGGGGAAAGTTGCGTCGCGTCGGGCCGTCAGGGCAACGAGAGCAAGAAGGGGTGCTGCGTTGATGGGAGCCTATCTCCTGATTCAGTAGTTTCGCACAGGCGCGGCGCGGCGAGTTACCGAGGCGAGTAATGCAGTACTCGTGTAGCGGCTGCGTTTTGCTCGCCTATAAACGCCGCGCCGCTCAATAAGAAAATCGCTATCTGTTGGGCTGATAACGCGGCTGGTAGCCCACTGCACTGGCGAGATCAGTCGAACCCGCGCGCCCGCGCGCTCGCGCCACTCGCGCCACTCGCGCCACTCGCGCCGCCACGGTACTTTTGACCGGGTATACATGCACATGTACATGTATGTGCGTGTGTCCAAGTCGGGGTGGCTCGCTTCGGTTGGCAACACGTGCCAGGACCAGACGGGCGGACGTGTAACAGGACCGCGCAACGAGCATTGTACTTTCACGATGTCAGATCAAAATCTACCGAGTGGCTAGGCTAACAATTAATTTTTTTCCTCCCCGGCCTGGCCAGTGATAATCGGTTGCCCCAGTTCTGCGCGCGGCCCGGCTAATTGTAAGTTTCTGTAGCAGAACCAATCGGGCCCCCGCACTTTTCTTCATCGCCTTCCTTTTTTACCCCGTAGGACCGCTGGTCTACGGTGGCCGCTTGCCAAACGCTCCTCCGCGATTTCGACCGCGGCTTTTCCCGATAAAGAGGTATTGACGATAATTGTTATTAGTCGAGCGAGCCTCCTGCAACCACACCTGATAACATTTGCATGTTTATCGAACGATCCTTTGTGCGGCCGAACAAAGGCGCGGGTTGGCTATTGGTATCGGTGCACTGGAAACTCAATCCGGTCTGGTGGCAGGAGTAGAAAAAACGCTCGCTCGCTCGCTTATTCCGCCCCAATTCCGCGGGCACGACTCTGGCACTATCGCTGAAACATGCGCGTGCGAACTTTACTCTACCACTGGTGGTCAGGTCGGATACAAGGAAAAGTCGTTTGCTCGGAGAAGGAGGCATCCTTATTTTTGTATAAGATCCGCTTGCTCTCGAAACGAGCAAAGCGCATCAAGGTGGCTCGCGCGTCGCGTCGCGCGTACTCATCCATACCGATGCTGTTTGGGGCATGGTGCGTGTGGTGCAGGTACGAATTCTCCAGGTCGCACCTGTGCGCTGCGCCGCGCCGTACCACGCCGCACCGCACCATTGGAATCCGACTCGGAATCGGTCAGGTTGAGGAAGAAGCTGCAAGCAAGCGCGAGAGAATGGCGAGCCGGACACGGGGCTCGCATTCCACGGCTAAGTGAATTCCAAGCGCGGCGCGCGGGTGTCGAAAACAGGCAGGACGAACGGAACTCGCGTGAGCTCGCGTGAGCTCGCACGGTCCATCAGGTGGTCCACCATCGAGAGAGCTCCGAGTTGGGTAGAGATTGCGTGTGCACTGCGCAAACACACACCTACACAAGGGCGGATCCTTTGTGCTCCATATAGAACGCGAATCAGTGAACGGCTAAAAGAAACCGCTGGAATTACGAGCTCGAATCGCGCCGCGCGAGCATAAACGCGCTCTTGCTCGCGGAGAGCCGATCGCGCACCAAGTCCGTAAACAATTTCGCCGTGTCGCCAGTTCCACGGGGCTTACGTAACGAAAGTTATACGAGTGCGGCTATACACACATACATGTATATACATAGAGGTATGTATACAGGTATAACACTGGCAATGAGACGCTACGGTGGGTCGCGTACGTGTCTCTTTGTCACCCGGGGCCCAGCGCAGCGGCGACCTTAGCCTCGTTCACCCCGAGGCCCATTCTTCGCCGCGTACGTACTCCTCGGGCACCAATTGACGCGCGACATAACTCGGCGTCCGGCCAGCCGGTGGCTGGTACATAGAACCACACTTAAGGAATATATATCCGGTAGGCAGGCGCGAGGCGCGAGAGAATACTCTTCGGGGTTAAGGTTCCTCCCGGCACTCTGCGGTAGCCACCTCTAACCCCGCCGAGCGAAGCAGGGACGCACCGGACCTAGCGAGAGTCCCCCTCACAGATTTATATCCCATCCGCTATCGCGTGTGCAACCTCGACGCAAAGGTAACCCCATGAATTCGACGATATCGAACTCTCGATCCACCGATCCACCCACTGATGTATGGGCCGAACCCCCTTGAAGGGATAAGGAAAGGAGAACCTTGGCCAAGAACCGAGGGAATTGGTCTAAAACTCTACAAACCGCCTATTTGCTCGAAGCGAGCCAAAGGTTAGTTGAGAGTCAGTAACAAGAGTGATACGCAAATCGAGTGGAAAGGTCTTGGGTAGAATGTATCGCGGCCCTGCCCCTGGTCAGAGCCGCGTTTCTGCTCAACATTCAGCACGCGGCACCGTCGCCAGTTAATTAATTCAGCTCGGCATACCCCGGTGTATGTATGAATGTATGTATGTACATTGAAAGAAATGCGCATGTTTATATATTGTATGTATACATAACGTAGGACGAGTTACGCGCAATACTACCGCGCATACATGGATTTATACGTATACATATACATTCTATGTACATGCATATGTATATTCTATACAATATATATACGTTTCAACGTTGAAAGATTCTATGTGTTGTATGTGTTGTACGTGTTGTACGTGTGTACGTACATACATGTATGTATCTACATGTATCTAGTTTTCTCCAACGCGAGTCCGAGTGCGCGTGCGAATGGAACTGTCGTCCGATTAACTCACAATTCAATCCGGCACAAACTCTCGGTTAGGAATAATTCACCCGCCACAAGAATGGTAATTCGTAACTCGATCTTCCTCCATTTCTCGGAGACAAACTTGAACGCGTCCCCGCAAAAAACACTGTTCCAGACTATTGGAGAAATTATTGGATGGATTCACCGGCTCGCTCGGACGTTCTCACGTGGGCGCCCTGCGTTTCCAAACAACTTACGATACCCGGCTGATCTACGGACAACAATTAAGCATGCCATTATAAATACCGCGGTCAGAGCGCGCGCACACGCTTCTTGCTAACATAACTTCTCTCAGTCTGTGCTCGCCCGGGGGCACCGTAATGCCGTTTGAAAGATGCGTGTCGGGTGTGGTGTGCTGGACGCGCGTAGGTTCACCTACGCACCCTACGAGAGAACCTCATTCCTCCCAGGAGAGTCGCCCTATCCACTGTCTCTGGCAAAAGGAGCTTCGCGGCAATCGATTCCCCGCGTCGAGCCAAATCCTCTCATTGTCAGGCTCTAAGGAGTCTATTGTGAGTAAGTAAGGCCTCTAACAACAAGCCTTGGGAGAGAATAGCAAGAGACTCCGGCATTCGGCATTCCAAGTTTAAATGAAATAACCGAGCACCAGGCAAAAACGTAACCCTTCGGTAGCTGAGCAGCCTGGCTCTAAAGTGATCCTGGCAACTATTGCAAATGTACGTATGTATCAGGTGTCGCACTGGTCACCGTGGCAGGGCACGATGTGTAGAGTGTAGAAGAGGAGAGGAGCACGGTGCAGGAGAAGATAGGGAGACCAGTGGGGTCAGTGCTTTTGAACGAATGCCTCGTAATAAATGCCCGCGTGTCACGGTCATCTTGCGTGGCTGATCTCGAGCGTGGACCCAAGTAGTTTATGGCGTCCCCTCCCCCCGTCTCCTTCTCGCAACCCCCTGCGTCCCCTAGGATAATGCACGCTTTTCTCTGCGAGTGTCACCGACACGAGGAAGCATAGCATTAACTGGTCGTTGCTCGGCCGCAACTTGCTAGCGTCTGCTAGCGTCTGCTAGCGTCCATAGAGTCGGTGGAGACGCAGACGCGGTTCAGAGGCGATCGACGGCCAACTACTCGGCCGTGAGACGCGGAATCTCTCGTCTGTCAAGTGAACGGTAGTGGTGTACGGTAGCCGTCAGCGTGTCAACCGCTGACTAATGGATGGCCGGTGATGAGAAGACGCGACGCGAAGCAACGCAACGCCACGCAACGCGGCGACTCGGTAGCCAGGTAGCGGGCAGCGTACCCCCACCTAAATGGCGCGGTGGGACAGTAGCATCGCAGCATCGGCTTATTATAAATAGACGCCTAGGAGCACTGAGCCGGTACCGGCTCTCGAGCACCATAAGCATGCGAGATTCATCTTATCGGAGGACGCAGAAGAAACCCTGATAGCCAGGTGGGCTCAGAGTGGCCCCAACGTGATGCGGAAATTTGAAAAAGCTGACGTCAGATCCATTGCCATCTGTTTCCGAAAATGGTATGGAAAACTTGATCCACGCACGTGGATCACCCTTTCGGACAAATCTGACATGTGGATTTTGTGCCACAGTCCCTGATAGCCAGGCCGAGACAAGCTTGGACAATATGATTGGAATTTGTGCCTCGTTCATGCCGCCAGTTACGGTCTATGACCTTTCATAAAAACATGTAATCCGGTTGTCGCGACAGTCAAACGTTTGTAAAACGAATCTAAGACCAAAGTGAATAATTGGAGTCTGGTTCAATCTCAGCATCATGAAATATAACTTAATATTTTATAATCTACAAATACCCTGATAGCACAGAGGCATATAATCCGCACCAAATCATGCCTCTGGGAGGCATCGAGTTCATCCCATGATGTCGCGCCGAAACATACGTAAGGGCCTCCACGGATAGTCATCACGCTCTGGCATGGAATTCACGTCTTGTTGCAGTGCAAATGAAGTGGATTTGACTGATTCGGCCCCCGGCCCCCGGCCCCCGGCCCCCGGCCCCCGGCCCCTGACATTTCATTAAATTACAATATATTCGCGATACCGGGTACATTAAATTGGGTTACATTTAAAAATATTTAGAACACACATATCATTTAATTGTACTCTACACTGCTCGACACATTCATGTATACATGTATGACCCGTTCACAATACATATTTCGTTGAGACACTTGCAGAAATATAAGATAATGTTTTCGGTTCGAGTCGTAGATTATGCCATCGCGGTGGCATCAGCATGACATCACGCAGTAGTCATACCACGTCTGACTTTCAGGGGTGGGCTTGCCCTCGCCAGGCTATCAGGGAAATAAATTATAGTCGCCTGCTCCGGACAACGCGATTAGGGGATCGGGAATCCACTTCCTTGGGACGCGGCCGGCTAGCCCTCTCCGTTTCCAGTGACCCCCTTTCCTGGGTGTGCGTGAACCTGGTCTGTCAAGTGTCCATACACGCATCTGTAATATGTATGTATACGTGTATTCCAGGCGGTACGCACGATTTTAATATCGATATAATTCCAATTCTTATGTACTTTTGGACTGTATTAAGTTACACTGAAAATATTATACATGTATATATTATTATAATATTATAAGTGTTATACCGTATACAGTACATTAGATATGCATTTGCATAATGCTACCGCGAAAGGCACGTATTCATTTCTCTATTCATCTTCTCCCCAAGATTAATTCGTCGCCACGTCAATATACATATACAACATACCTGTATACATGTATGCACAGAGTATGTATAGAGTTATAAGTGCTGTCGGGAGTCTCGGTTTGCGGGATTTGCCACACTATATTAACATTGAATATTTAGTGGACACGGCTTGCTCTATCCAATGCTGCTTTCCTTTCCGGATCCCGGGAGCAAGGCGTCCCGCGCCCGATACGGTAAATCAGCAAACGGTGCGGCGAATGCGCTTCGTTCGCGCGCCCATAAATGCGAGTCTCGCGAACGTCTCGACGAGCACTCGGACTCGAGAGTGTCACGGTACCGCAGTACACAGTACCTTCGTTCCTACGTATCTCCAAGGTTCGACAGGTACGCACATGCGTAGCGCACGCACGCAACCACGCAAGCATACAAGCGCGAGATGCATCGGAGGATGGTGAGTCGGCATGGAAAAAAGAGAAAAACAAGTAGGCGAAGCGGCAAAGGGAAAAGAGAAAAGAGAGGAGCGAGAGAGGAACTAGAGTGGGCGAGCTCGCTCGCAATCACCGATGATTTAGTCCCTCGCACTCGCACCTTCTTCTCACTCCTTTTCGCTCTTTTCCAGCGTCCCGATTTTTCCCCCGGATCGTTCTGCCTCGCACGTCAAGTCAACCCTCGAGTGCTAGCTCACCGTCTGATTTATTGTCCGCCTAGTCTTCTACTCCCCTTCTTCCCTCCATTTTACCCCGCCCTTTCCTCTTGGCCGCGAACAACTTGCTCGCTCTTTCGCGTAGGGTGCTTCTCGCTTCTCCTCTTGTCTCGCCTTTGTACTCGTCAGCGCAACACACAACAGGTGACAGGTTCTCATCTAATACAATTACGCGAGATTACCGTTATTTATGGCGCACCATGGAAAACGTATTGATACGGGGGTGATGGGAGGGGGGGGGGGGGGGGGGGGGGGCTTATTGGAAAAAATGCTAGACGCGGGAGCGCCCGAGGAGGCCAACGAGACTGTGAGCGAAGAACACAGAGTGCGAGTACGCGCGGCATGATTGAGAGTGCATAATGCAAGGTATCGAGGCAGGTCGGGGATCGACGCTAATGATGGAACGTGGGTGCGAACCGAGCCAATGTTCTTCCCGATACGCCAATGACCTTTAATCGAGGCCGTCAGTAAATTTCAGGCGATTTATCCACCCTCGTGATTTTTCCGAAAGGCACCTCGTGTATTACAGAACCCGGGACCCGTTGCAGGTGAGGCGAAAATTTCTATCCGAACGTTGGAATGTACATACATACTTCTAACTGCACCACGATGCCAGCAGAGAAGATAAGTGGCATTAGGAGAAATCGGCGAACCTTGACACGGAAATTCCCACCGTGGCGTTTTTGGTGGAAGCGAACTTTTCCAAAACAAGTACCACGTATCAGAATAACAAAATACATTTTAATTGTTCAACAAGAACGAAAAATTTCGGATCCTGCATATACCCTGCGAAGTCTCTGCGAAGTCTCCACAAAGTCTCCACAAAGTCTCTGCTTGTCTTGCGCAGAATTATTCCTGCATATGGACCGTTGAAAATCCGCTTGCACAGGCTTCTACATATGCATGCGTACTACCCTCTGCAGGGGCGATTTACAAAGAAAGCACTTGCATATAACCTATGCAGGAGGCTTATACAGGAGAAACGTTACTTGGGGCGGTACCGTGAATCGAGTGAATCAGCCGACGCCGACGCCAGAACCATGGTGCCGAATTATTTCACGGTGTTCAAGTAGTCATGCCAGGTTTGCGCTCCCTTTCAATTGGCATCGAATCTCAATTACCGAAGATTACGAGCCTTTTTTCACCTAGTAGCGGCGAGAGAGATGCGAGGAATCGCAACCATGCGAGCAAGCCACCGTGCAAGCCACCGAGCAAGCGTGCGAGCAAGCGAACGATAAAGCGCTTATAAGTCATAAATGACTTCGGGCTGTAGGAGAATATCACCTACTCCGGGCTCCCTCTTACTCCCTTTCTTCGTGGCTTGCCTCATCGGGCGCCTCCCATGGCCTCTTCTCCGACTCGCTCCCTCGCGCGCACGCTTTCAATTTATCGGTTCTTAAGATATGCGGCAACGGCGGGCCCCAGGAATATCATTCCTCCTGGTGGTGCAGCGGCTACTCGCGCAGGAGGCGTCACCCTCGTCCCTTCCGCCTCCGTAAAGGATCACCGTCGAGTGCATACTTGGCACCGGCGAGGCAGCCAACATTCGCTAGCCTCGTATCCTCGAAAGAATGACCAACGATGTGCGCGCTCGTGTGCACGCTCGTGTGCACGCTCGTGTGCGCGCTCGTGTGCACGCTCGTGTGCGCCCTTCTGGCGAGTCCTACGATCTCCATAACTCATGCGACATTAGTGGCATTAGCATAGCAATCTCACTGTCCAGCAATATACACATACAATACACTCACCCTTCAGTTCCGTAACGCATCCGCGCAACCCAATTTTTTTGGCAAATCTCTCTCCGAGATCCACGGATAAAAGTATGCCTGGTACGTATCCACCTTTTTTTGCTAATCGTATTCGCGGCCCTGTACTCCCCAACCACATCGACCTGTCGTCGAGCGAGTGGTGCGTGACTCCATAAGTTTCCTGCGGACAAGCCGCGCGTTTCCAATTCCAAGCTGAGAAATGCCACGGCCGATATTCGCTTATTATTGCTCATTAGAGCGAGATAATTTCGCGCAAGTCAACGCAAAATTACGATAAGACAAGTATCGCGATTACGAGAGGGCGATCGGCCGTTTTCACGGTGCGGCAGCCGGGACCGAGGCTGGGACCGGAGCCGCTCCACCGACAGATACAATTTACGATGCTATCCGCGAATTTTCCCCGGCTGAATTTATGTCAGAGCCTTGCGCACCTCCGCTTATGGTGCCCACGGAAATCGACTGGGGCCTTTCGAAAGCAGGCTGGAAAAGTTTGTTTCGTTGATTTTAGCGTATCCTAACGACACCTTCGCTCGTACGGTCGGCATCTTTGGTGTGGCTCAGAGAGGTTGACGCAATTGAATAAACTCAATAGACTAATGGAGGAAGCAAGAGGGATACCTGGTATACCGCGGCAAAGAGACCGGTCGAGGCGGGCCGGCGGAAAGAAGAAAATCGCCGCAGTGCGCTGGTGCCGGTGCCGGAGCCGGACCCAGAGCTGGTGATTAGAGCTCGCCGCTGCTCCGCTGCGCCGCCACATCGCCGCACCGCCGCACCGCCGCACCGCCGCACCGAGTGATTTGTGACCGTGCGAGTCTCTTAATTGTCACCGAGACATCCCCTTGGCCCCCTCGGCCTCCACAGTTTTATCTCGCGGTGCGCCACCTTTCATGCGTCCCACCATCGCAATGCGCTATCAGCTGCACGGCTCCCCGCCTTGTTCGCGCATTTCATTCGAACCGAGAAAACCTAGTACATATGTACATACGTAATATGGATTTCCGTTACGCACCGTCGCGTCGGTTTCATCGGCCGCGATCAATGATGCAGCGAAAATTGTACCGCTCGCGCGATAACACTGGATCGCAACATTCGGTTCATCGTCAAATGAAAAACAAAGACTCAATAGGTGCTCCCTCGCAGCTGCAGCCTGAGATACCGCGAATCCTGTCTCTAAATCCGTTGGTCGATTTTTCTAATTAAGACGTTGCTCGCGGTTCGAGAACAACGGGCCAGGCCAGATCCCAGTTACACTCGTAACTCCGATCGGTGCTCGCGAAAACATAAATAATTTCCGAGAAAAGGGACCTCGCCGAGGTGAATGGGATTATCTACGATAAAGAGGAGTCGACGATGCCCTCCATAAATGGCGGAGAACAAGGACGAAGGGCAACGGCGGCGGCGCGGCGGCGCGGCGTCCAACGGACGTGTACGTAAGAGTCTATGTGGATGTGTTTAGGAGGGCATATCAAGAGGGGTACCGCGCGTGCACAATGGCCACGTCCGTCAAGGTTGGATCCTCTTAATTAACTCGACTGGTTACATCGTTCCTCCTCGAGTGGACATTCCGCGTGTAGTTCCCCCGCGTCCTGCTGCGCTCGCTGGCTGGCTGGCTGGATGGCTGGCTTGGCTGCTCTTCTTCGTCCCAGCCGTCTTCCGACCTTCCATTCTCCATTCTCTTTTTCCACCGGCCAGAGCGGTGTCCTTTTGTCGGGATGAGTTGTATCGCCAGGCCAGTCACCAGCCGCTAGTGTCCCTCGTTATTATATCACTCTGATTATGCTGCGTCTGTGGCCGCGCTTGCACCAAAGACTACCAAACAGTGCGGTGGACCGTCTCTCATCCATCGCGCCCCTTTCGCAGAAAGACACGCAAGCCTCTGCGTGAGACACGTAAGCGGCTCCGTACGATTGCGTCATCTCAATTGCTCACCGGTGGTAGCAGTAGATTACCGATAATGGAGAACCAACTTCCGCGAGGGGCGCTACCCACGATCCACGCTACCCCCGATTGGCGATAGCACGGAACAACAACTGGAAGAACAAGAACGATCTTCTTTGGCAGGATCTTCTTCCTTGAAGAGCCTATCTCGGTCGGTCTGTCGCGTCGCCTCACTCACTCTCTCTCCCTCAGCTCTTCTCGAGAACTCTGTCGTAACTACTGGCCTAACAAGGTGCTACTCTCCCCGAGTACACAAATTTTCTAGATCGGTTATGGACGAGGCGACAGGTACGTAAATAAGACGAGGCCCTCGGTAAGGGGCGGCCGGATCGATCTGCTCGCAAAGACAACCAGGGGGTTCCGCGTGACGCGAAAGGTCATTAGGCTCCCAAGCACCCTGCGATCTCGAATGTCGTCGACGCAGGACGATAAATTTCCAAGGAGGTCCGCCCGGGAATAACGAGGATTCACGAGAGAGGGGTGCGGGACTCGCGGGACTCGCGGGAGAAGGTTAACCCTCGCAATGCACGGTGATACCTGATTGTGAGTCCCGAGCGGGAAAGGACCTCGCGAGAGTTGTCCCAGTCGAGGTCCACGAGGGGTATGCGTCGGGATCGTAAACGTAAAGACGTAACAACTAACAATAAGAAGCGTAAACCCCAGGGTAAAGAGTTTAAAGCGTGCCTCGGGCCTCGTAAACCGAGGCTAACAATGTAGAGATTTTCTGTGGACCGAAGCAGAGCGTTCAAGAGGCAGTGCGAATCGCAGCGAGATTCGCTGTCATCCTCTCACAGTCTTTACCACTTTTCTTCCGTGGCTGAAGGATCGTGCCTATCCTTTTCGCCCCTTTTTGCCCTTTTTTGCCCCTTTTCGTCCCTTTTCACCCCTCTCAGCCCGGAACTCAAAAGATATACGAGCGAGTGCAACCTGCCCAGTAATGAATGCAAGCCGTAAAACAAGGATGCCTTGATTTACTCACCGAGCTAATACGGAACGCGCAGTATTAATAAATTATCGGTTATTAAGTGCGCGACGGTCCACTTCGACTGCGAGGTCGTCCGGTTCCCCGCTTCTTTCCCGCTTGTTCTCCTTGTAAAAGAAACATCTCATTTTTCTCTACGACTCGGAAGCAACGACGAAAAATGTTTCGTTCCTATCTGACAACGCGCCCAACGGTTATCGAATCGCCAGGTTGCTTTACAAAGTATCCCTATTGTCCGGAAGAATACAAATCGACAATGTTCGCGGGCTTCGCGCACAAAGGAGTAAACGCTGAGAGAACGAGTTCGGCGCTAGGTCTAGGATCCCGATAACCCATGATCAGACGTGTACAAAGTGGATTAAACGTTGGGAAACTACGCGCCGCGCCGGGCGTCGGTATACTCGACTTCTGGATGCTACGGCATGCCGTAGCCATGTATAAATGGTCCGTAATCTGGGGACGAGCAGGACCACCGTGGCCGCTTCGTGGCCGCTTCGTGGCCGTTTCGTGGCCGCTCCGTGGCCTCTGCCGTGTAATACGAAAGACTCGTAACTCATATCAAGGCGCCCACGCCCTCAGGTAGCGGCGACAACGCCGGACAACATCGGACACCCAGGGCGAAGACACTCAATTAGGTTCCTCTCCTTCCATCGCATTCTACCGATAAAACCTCCCTACGTGCATTTCTCTGGCTAGGAGCGAGACGAGAGGGGCCCTCATCCGACCACGAGACACCTGCGCTCATCGTCACTGGCTCCGCGAATTTTGTCCTTCTCCGAAACGAGATTCAAGTTGCATTCGTCTCGATACCATCATTATATCCCTGGATACTTTGAATATATAGCATCCATTCATCCCCATCCTCATAACCATCTTCAAGTCAGTACATACATACATACATACATGTATACATGTATATTCTCAACAATACTGCCACTGCTCGCATGTCCAGATGACTCTCGTCCGCATACATACATGCATACACGCGTGTTACGCGTAACAGAGGAACTCCAAATATCGTCGATACTACGCTATGTAGTCAACGAAAATTCTACTGGTCCACTCTGGAATCTGCTCATGTCAAGATGTGGCACGACGTCCCTTTTGGTCTGACAACTGACAATGAGAGGCGAACGGCTGACTAGAGGATGGCGAGAGAAGGGCGAGAGGAGGACGAGAAGAGGACGAGAGGAGGGCGAGGGTGTCTCGTTAACGGAAGGCAAAGTTTACGGGGTGCCGGAAGAAGCACGAGCCACGAGACTCTGCCGGTGGCCAGACACCGATGGCGAGGCCGAGGACGACAAGCACTGCTACGAGAGGGCTACCTGGAGCAAGGCGCAAGACGATGGGCGCAGGCAGGTACGGACGGCAAGAGATCGGTATAATGAGCAGAACCAATATTAGTCGGTGTGGCCACCGTCCGGCAAAGGAGTTGGCGAACGAGCACCGAGGGATCAGCCGGGTAATTGCCATTACGATATCATCTAAATGCTCTCACGGCTGTCCGTAATGAAGACACACACCGACATCGTGCAGTAACACCTACGTACGTGGGTGGACTGGAGCTAACGTAAGAGTGTTTGGGCGCAGAGTCTGTCCGTATGCGTGGAAGACGATGCGCGCATCGTATGGTCATCATGGTCATCTTCTCGTCTGGCCCGCATCGTAGCTCACTCTCGTCTCGACACTCTCAACCGATCGACTCGAGGTTCTCTCCTCGCCTTGGCACCCCACCTTCGGCTGGTTTTGCCCTGCCCAGTGCCATCGGCGAGATATGAGGCGTGTCTAATTACGCGATCGGTGCACGTCCAATCAAACTGCCTTCCTGTCGGCGATCGCCGTCACCATTATCGCGATCGGCACCGACGAGAACCGCGTCTCACCCTTTTCCGCTCACGCCAGTGCCAACCGGTCACTGCGAATTTCACGGACTACTCTTACTCTTGCTCTTGCTCTTGCTCTTGCTCTTGCTCTTGCTCTTGCTCTTCTACATTGCTTCTCAGGTGGAACGTACGTGGGCTCGACCTGCTACTTCCTTCATGGTCTATTGTTGCACCATTATCGCATAATACAACGCCAATTACCCCGTATCTATTATTCTTGAGAGCGAAAATGTTCAATCTCTTGACGATGCAGTCCAACTTGTACAACGTATACAACTACAAAACTAGATCAATAGAATTCCCACGTCTTTAACGTGGGACAACAAGTTAATACCTATCCTTATCTTGCGCGCGATTTAGAATCACGGAAATAGAGTTGCATTTAAGATAAGCGACGGTGAGGATTATTGGTTTTTCTGTCGTAATCAAATTTGAAGCTAAACGCGTTAAATACGCAAGACTGGCAAGTGACCCTTCGCAGTGAGTTTTCCAGGGCGGAACCCGTTCTGCGATAAGATCATCGCATGGCGTTAGGTTCGAACAGTGTCTATGTACGTATACTGTGCATACTGCACTACACACGTGTATAGGCGAGGCAGTTGGATCGAGGAGAATTTTTCGATCCTCTCTCAAGGAGGGAGTCTCCGGACTCGGAGAAGGAGTGCGCAGCTAGTAGCGCGGGAAAATGAGCATAACGGGGTGTAATTCAGTGTGATATCTTCACGCATGATGGCCGCCGGTAATTGCCGTTTTTACTCGCAATCAGAGCATGAATTTATTGAACGCGTATGGGAAGTTCGATTACTCCGAGTGTTCATTTGCGTATAGGAGAGACAGCCCCTGGCTCCGAACTTATTGGACCGCGTTGCTCGAACTTGGCTAATTAGACTCGTTGTAATACCCGTGACGATCAATAGCCAAGAATCCAGTAGTCATTTATCATCGGAACCAGGGAGTTCGTAATTCCTACGACGAGTTTTAAGGACGCGGCAAGGTCTATCCCAATAATTTATGCATTTCGCCCGGGGAAAGTACGACGGATACACGACTGCATTGAAACATTTAACGAAAAGCTCTCGAAGAACCAAAGAAGCACTAATTGTCAGAATTAATGCCGCTGTCCACTCAGCGGATAATTACGACAGAGAACCTCGTAGGAGTGGAGATGACGTGGAAAAACCAAAGGAGGATTAATCATACATAAGATTCTCGTTAATCCAATTTAACCGGATTCTCCTGCACTTTCGTGACTCGCGCGCGACCCATTATCTTAATATTTATACATACTTGCAGTCTTTACTCCCGGCACTCGCGGCAGACCGCAAAGTAATTTTCTAAGCGGCGATCGCTAGGCAATAATTACATGTATGTAGTACCGAACTGGTTGTTCACTTGTCAGTGGTATTGTCAGACGCATGCGTCTTTGTCAGACGATGCCATTTGCAAGGATGCGTCTATCGAGTTCTCTGTCGGCAGACGCGTACGCGGACGATAGCGGCCATTGCGCCATTTCCTGATTAGACGTGTCTCCCGATTGCAAGACCGGGCTAGGCTTGCCGCGGTCCATGGTATCTACTTATGTACATACATGTATGTAACATACTCGACGGCTGTAAATATCCGCGAGCGCAACACGTTGCGGCGCATGTTTGCGGAGCAAACTTGTCAAGAGACATGTTCGTCGAGCGCGAGGACACGCAGACCTCGGACAACCTGGGTGGCAGTCGCGCTCTGTACCCCATCACCCTACCGATCCTGGGTGTCGAACTCGTCCCGATCAGCCAGTCAGAAAAGACGAACGGACAACCTCGAGGGTATCGACTCGAAATTCCGACCGTAATGCACAATTCCGCCCTAATAGAGCATTGGGAAATTCTATGGAGAAGAGTGATGCGAACAGGCTGTCGCGCCAAACGCACGTCTCTCGCCGTCATCCAGGAAATTGAGAGTCTAAAACCGCATTGGCTTCTCATCCATACCTACAGTCGACGTAGCCCAATACACGAAGCGGTCTGGCTTACGCTTTTCACAGCCTGTCCTCACCTTACGGATCAATTAACTCGAGTGACGAGGAGTCAGTCGCGGTGGTTGTGCCGTTGACGAGTCCACCAAGTCGGCGTAACTACACAAGTCTATGTGTATGCGTTGGGCGAGTTCGCACAAACCAACCGGTGCGGCGCGGTACAACGGCATCGTGTCTGCATCTCTCTCGCTCTCTCCCTCTCTCTTTCTCTCTTGGCTTATTAACCGAAACAATTATACATACAATGTATCAGGGCTCCGCGTCGCGCCGCTCCGCGCCGCTCCGCGCCGAGAGAGTTCAACAAGTCACGCAGAACTGGACCTTTGCCGAGCGCGACACGTACAACTGCCTCCGCCGTGCTCACGAAATATAAAAAAGCTTCTTGGAAACTGCGAGCTCGAAAAGGAGGAGCCGGGTCACAGTGGTCGCACCTTCCTCTCGGACCTACGACTCCAGCGGAAGCCGGTCTCTATGCGAATCATTATCATAAATATGTATAATATGTGCGGGGGCCTGACGCAACGTGTTATGATAATCGTCGCACGTGTACCTGTACCGCTTGCGCGGAGTGTGGTAATTTAAGGACATCGATTACCGGGGATCCAGTGATCAATGTTTGCCCTCGACCCGCTGCGAACTTGTTCGCGCGTACTACAAGCGGATGGTAGCTTCTGGAAATGAGTGGTTCGCGATAGCCAATCATCACGTAGAGAAGAGGATCAAGATTGGCGAGGGAGGAATGGGAGGATAAACGGCTCGGCTCTATCGTGCGTACATGTGTATACGTATGTAGATGCGTATGCACATGCGTATACATGTAAGTATGGAGGACTTGAGAATGCAAGTGGCTCTTCTGTTCCGAGAAGAAAGTCAAGTGGACTTGAACCTTGGAAAGAGGCGGTCTCTCTACCCCTGGACCAGGATTCCCCTAATTTGTTTGAGTGAAACAATATCGAGTTACGAGCGATGCTATCGCCGGTACACGCACGTGCTACGGCATGGCATGCATGGCACACGGAAGGTTCACAGCAACAGCAGCAGCAGCAGCAGCAGCAGCAGCCGCCCTCTCTGACGAGCTACCGTGCCGAGCTATCTTCGCGGATCTTTCGCTCGCCCTCAAAAGGAGAACACCACGACAGGATGACGCTACTCGGACACCAGAGACGCGCTGCATTTCTTTTCTTTTGTGCACTTGCCCCGGAGTTGGCCGAAGCGATCCTACATTTCAGAGAAACGGCAGATTGAAATTGCACCGTCTACGAGTCTCCATACATACTGTATGTACTGGCATGAAAGATCAGAAACGGCGCGGCGTCCAAGGAAAAAGGGATCTTCTACTACGAGTCTACTTCCACTGGAAAGTCTTTGACAAGCCGACCCGCCACCCAGCGCGCGAAATTAGGAGCGTATGAAGCAAAAAGGGGTCGATATTGAGGGGTCGACAAGATGTTGCTGCTCAAAATTCCAGGCATGGCCCGCACGACGTGGCATCAATGATGGATCCACCTCCTCGGTCCAGCCTCAAAGTGCGAGTCCGAGTAGAAGAAGAGGAAGAGGAAGAAGAAGAAGAAGAAGAAGAAGAGGAAGAGGAAAAGGAAAAAGAGATTGGACCGAGGAAGATCGCGGGCAAGATCTCAGGATGCAAGTCGGAACACCGGCGAAACTGTCACGCGACATCTGTGAACGTCACTCAATGCAGTGTCAAAACAACTGTGTCCTCCCTCCCTCCGCGCCCTCCTCGGGATGCTCTCGATCAGGTTTTTGTCATTTTTTCTGTGGTTTTTTCGACGCTCCGTGCTGCCTCGGGGAGCAAAGAAACCTGGACAATCTTGGATGGATGCGCGTGCGGGCCAATCGCATTTATTAAGGCACACTGTCACCGAACACGCTGCCTCGGTGGTGCGTGTACGCGCACCTACAGCCCCGAGGTGTCAGCCACGTCGACGTCGATCGGGAACAGGTCGGGACGCGTGTCCCCCCATCGTGTTTCTTAACGAGACAAAACGAAGCAATCGACTCGAGCGACTTGACGCGCGCGATCCACCACCGCCCCTCTCGACGCCCCTCTCGACGCCCCTCTCGACGCCCCTCTCGACGCCCCTCTCGACGCCCCAACACCTCCCCGGGGCTCTTCCTTACCCTCGTCGTGGCCACTCACCACCAACCGTGGTTCGGCTGCTCGTGGGGACCTCGCGATTAATCGGACGCGCGACAAATGGAAATTTGTAATGCGACCGATATCGCTTGACAAACTGTCATGTCTAGTCAGCTCAGTGCCAAGTCCTCTGGAGGTAGGGACACCGGTTGCCCATACATACATACAGTATATGTACCCTTACTGTGGACAGCTTATGGCGTTATGCGTATGTACCATGTACGTGTACATAGTATTAGCCCTTGGAACGTGGCGCATCGTCATACGTACCAATTTTCCTTTGCACGCAATTGCTTGGCAGCAATTGCTTGGCAGCAAACTGCCGCTGTACTAGAGTGACTATAGGGACCCGACACTTTTTTGACAATGTTGAAATCCTGTTACGTTAACGGCTACCGGTTACCGGTTACATACACAGTCACGGATAAGACTGAAGTAAATGGCTGTGACGACGATGGCTAACAAAAGAGTCCAACGTTTAATATACGTATAATACATATGATATTAGCAGCTGAGATTGCCAGACAAGGAAGCAAGCAAGTCGTAGTTTCCGCGGATGGTGAAGGTGACTGTGATTGATCCTGTGGGCCAAACAGAGAAGCGGACCGTGAGACGCGAGACGTGAGAGGAATGCCAAAGAGGTGGAGCACACGGGACGGACAAAGAGGATCGTGATTCCCGTCCGTCACTCCCCGTATCCTGTCTCCGCGAAAGAAGCGAGATCGCACCGTGCACGGAGAACCGGGAGGAAGAGTGGATAGAAGCGTTCCTTGGCGAAGGGTGGAAAGGGCGAAGAGAGCCGCTTTGAATGCCCTGTCTCCTTTCGGAGAGCCGGATGCTCTCCCGGTCTCGGCTGGACGCTCCGTGCCGTAATCCAGTTTATGAAGCCCCCGGTACACCGGCCACTCGCGTACACGCACACCTACATACGTGTGCGTAAACGCACCGCTTCTATTTTGTTGGGCGAGCTGCGAATGGACAGGAAGTGCTCGCAGCTTTGAATACTTCTCAAATTGGATTAAGGCCGCTCGTTGGACCCAGTGCCGATGGTTTCGTCATGGTTTCGTCATAGTTTCGTCATGGTTTTGCCAGAGCAACACCGGCACAGAGCCGTAATAGACCCTCCGCAAGCTACCTGCCCTTCCGAATTTCTCTCCGATTTCCGCTCCGACCCCGGATATTATCAGGCGGATTTCTCCAACTCATTCCGGATACCGACATATGTACATATGTCGTACATACCGAGGCACGGATCATCCCTTGGTGGTGATCAGCTTCCCACGAGGCAAATTTCGTGACGCGGCGAGCTTTCGCCAAGTATGTATGTACGTATGTAATAAATTGGAGCAAATTCAATCGCGATCAACTCAGAATCCATTGGCACGCATTGGGAATGACGAGATCCGAGAAACGGCTCAATTTATCGCTCGACATTTCTGCTCATAAGATTCAAGATAAAAGGAACGGGAGATCTATCGTTCTATCTACCGGCCACACCGGTTCTCCGTACAAACTATTAAACTCTTTAACATTCCATCGCCTGCCAGGACCATGCCAAGCAGTGTTTGTTGATCCTCGACCGAACGATTAATTTTCATTAACGCCCGGCGTGAGCCACATTCGACTCCCGCACATAAAATACGAGATACGAGACCTCGACGGCCGATTATCCTGCCAGCGTTCATAAATACGCGTATCGCTTTCAGGATCGGGCGAATTTAAATGCGCTGCGCTGTGTAAGCCGAGCGCGATTTACTCTTTGAGAGTCGGTTAGCCCGCAGTTCGAGGCCACCAGTCCGTGGCTGCTCGTCACGCCGTTAACGAGGCTGGCGGGCCCGCTAATTGCGCGATTAGTCGGAATTTGGGCGGATTGCCCGCCACCAGTCGACCCGGCTCGCCCGCAGGTGAAAAGAGAAAGTGGGAAGCGAGAGCACTGAGCAACGCACGCCTCGGATTTAGATTCACAGGGGACAGGGGACAAACAACGGTTTCGAGGAGAAAGAAACCGAAAAGGAAGCGCGATCGGAGGGAGAGACGAGAGCCGCTAATTAGGCATCGCGCGCGCGCGCGCGCGCGAAACGGAGAAAGAGAGAGCGAGAACGACTAGGTACGTGCGCGGCTCATACGTGGGCTTCATTAACGGACCGTGTTAATTAGTCGCAGATAACCGATCGGCCGTGGCTGGTATAGAGTACCACCTCGATGCCCTTCGTCCCTGAAGCTGGTGAATGTGCCGCTACTCACGGTGTACTCGCGGCGATCGCGCTCCGACCATAGCGGGAAAAAGCCGCGTGATGCGCGATTTTCGTCTAAATCGTGAAAAATCCCCATTTAACAACCTTTCGGGATACATACTCTGCAATTCGCCGCTCGTAACGGGATGCGCTATAGCTTACGCGGTCAATCATGATAAGTTGGCGCGTGTCACACATCGTCGAGTTGGGGCACGCAGGGTCTCGTCGTAATCGGAAATTGAGCATATGCGAGTGGTGTGCGGGTGTGCACGGGTGTGCACGGGTGTGCACGGGTGTGCACGGGTGTGCAGAGAACGAGAGATTAACAAACAACACGTGGTGTGGCACTCCTACCCACCGTGGCAGCGCAGGTTGGTCGACCGGCACGGCGCGGCAACGCAATTAACATTAGCCGAGCAGGCCAGTTCAACGTTAATTAACGAAACGAAACGTTGGGTTGTTTGAACGGTGACTCGTTCAGCGACGTGGCAGGGCGGAGCGGGCCGGAGTGGCGCAACGCGGGGGATGTAGAGGGTGCTCGGCGTAACCGCGCTCAGAGCACAGCGAGACGGCGGCACCTTTCGTCTCTAGTACAAACTATCCCCAGTTAAGCTATTTAACAGTTTTCAGGCTGTCCACGCGCGTCAGTTACAAGACAGCGGACGACGACAGCGTCCAACCGTGCGTCCGCCGCGCCGCGCCGCACCGCACTGCTATGGATCGTTCCACGGATCGTTCCACGGAGCAAGATCCTTTGCGGTGCAGCAGCTGCACTTGTTCATTAGAAGAGCAAGATTCTTTACCCCTTTCCGAGTCGAGGACTTTTCCAGAGGATCTGCGCGACTCGCGACGCGTCTCGACTAGCCCGAGTCGCCCACGAAGCGACGCGGCTCTACCATTTCGACACGTTTTAATCGACCAAATAAAGCCAGCACTAACAAACTGCTCTCCATGCTGTTACGGCTCCAGAAGGGGCGACGAAGCTCGCTGCAAGGAAACAAAGGACCGTTTTCTCAGTGTGATAATAAAACACGAGATTGGCCGTAGCGCACCAGAGAAGTTTAGTTTAGTTTCCGCTGTCACAGTCAAGAGTTGGCGTTAGAGAAGAGAGCGAAGCGGGTCTGGTGTCTGGTGAGGCCCGGTCAGGTCTGCCGAGGACCTATGTACATGCACAATCCAGCCGTTTCTTCAATGGAGTGGTGGGCGATCCGGTGTGAATGGAGGTCATTTATTCGCATTCAGCACCCTGCGACTCCATCGCGGACCTGCCATTGTGCGCAGGAGGAGCAGGACTGTGCCACGACAAACTCTACGATGCGACAAAGACTCGCACACACCTCTTCAAGGGTGATGTCGCGCCGGACGTGACGTCTATCTTTCCCCTTTCGCTTATTCTCCCGAGACGTCTTGAAAGCGCATCGCCGTGCGTCCCCATGCGTTCTGTACTTCTGTCCACGATAAAAAGCACCACTTAGCAATCGATTATGTTACGACTGTTATACAAGTTGAAAGTTCCTGAACGCCAGGAAAAGAGGACTATGCCGCGTTGGATTCGAGAATGCCCCACCTACGAGTCACTGTACATGCACTCTATGACTCTATGTAATGGGATCGAGATCTTGGAAAAAGACTGTCCCATGAATGGATGAAAGAAAAATGATACAAATGATAGAGCTCTTAGGGCGCAGCGACGACCACTACTCGAATCAAGCATCAACAGTGGTTGCTCACTGACGTCCCTACCGCCAAAACAAGTGGCAAGGAACAATGTTCGTGGAACACGTGGTATTGTTGCGTTGCAAAGCTACCCATAGAAACCTCGGAAGAAAAGGCTGTAAATCCTTGGGTTCTCTCATGTGTGGTTCATTGTGCAATGTGCATCACGCTCACAATCTCGCTCGTTTCATGGCAAATCCTTCGTCAGGAGAACCTGCGGATCGACGTGTGTGGTCCTCGCAAACGTGTCGCTGCTGCGAGCTGCTTCACGAAATTCATCGCGTGCTTGCAATCCCACGCACCCATTACAACGAGAACAGAGTGCATTGCATCATGATTCTAAAGACGCACCGAGAGAAACAAAGACAGGATATCCTGGCGAATATTCCGAGGAGAAATTGGCCGTTTCAAAAAGTAATATTCTACATGTATACGCATAACCCTCGTAAATTGTGCCTGTTGGATGGGCAGTATCTCTAATGCAGCTTCGTCGTGTCATTAGGCGTGGCAGTCGTTTTATCGGTGAACGTCAATCTGTCGCTTGAAACTGGGCCAGAGAGGACTTTTTCTTGCATGATAAAATAGCGTAACAAATCGCTCGACTAACTAAGTACATTTCTGTCAAATAATTGGAATCAGCACCTACAATACTTGTAAAGTGGCCGAGTAGATCTTACAATTAGATTTGCTGGTATCGGAATAAATGCTCACCGTTGAGAAATAATGCAAAATAGTTGCTGCCGCGAGACACAGAGAGATTAAGAGATCGAGAACCTGGTCAGTCCGCTTGGGGCAGGTTCTCGGACCCCGACAGGCTAGAATTAAGTGGCCGCTCGAAAAGGTTCGATGTTTTCCAGCTATTACGAAAACACTGGGGCTACGCTCGGGCTACGCTCGGGCTACGCTCGGGCTACGCTCGGGCTAGTCCCGCGCAACAGGTGGGCCACGGCACGGCGGGCACAGTGCCAAAAGGATCCTCCCTATCGACGAACCCTAACCGATTGTGAGCAGAGAGCAACTCGAGGGAGGTGGTCGATCCCACGGGGGTGGATGAGTTCGTTTTGACCCAGACTCGCCAGAATCGATTTATTATTTGGCAAGGTGGCGGATGGCTCGTTCCGGATCCTCGTAAAGGTTCATAAATAGCACTAGACACGAGCCATGTGGGAGCAGGGCATGATATATGGAAATTTGGGCCATTACCCACCGAAACTGATCGTATTGGTTTCATCATATTAATTTTGGTCTACGCTCTATGTACATTGTTGCAAGCCACACGGAGAAAAAACGAAAGTACAGTTCGCCAGAAGCCAAAAGCCACAAGATGCCATCAACGGACTTGCTCCCGAAAATTGTAAAAAAGGCACCGAGTCACCGTGATACGGCATCGTAGCACGTGCAGCTGACACGTACATCCGAAGCATCGAGTCGGATCGATGAGCTTGTCGCAGGCGGTAGAAATCCTATAAGAATGCCATCAAGAACCACTCGCAAGCAAAGCATTCCACCGAGAAGGACCCGACAGTTGCGGCTACAAATGAGCCGGCGCCGTTCGTAGTATACTCTATGTATACGGTATGCTTGGTTTCCTCGGGTGGCCACATGGTGCAATTAAAAACGGCACGCCGACCCGACCCTCTTTGTGCCACGCGTCCCAAAGGTGCCATATGGCTCTCCAGCACCCTCTTTGGTCCTCCTCTTCCCTTGAGCATCGCGCTAGACGCTAGAATCGCTAGATAAACCGAATGTCCCGACACTCGAGAAGAGAGGCCGAGGCGTCGAGTAACCGAATCCAACCAATTTGAGGCCGGAGAGACGAGCCCTGGACAGTAGCTACGCTGAGGACCTATTACTCTATTACTGTATTTTCAGTCAGACTGAATACTGATTACTGATTACTCGAATGTAAATAAGTCGCTTTCTGTTCCCGCTATTGCTTTGTGCGGTCACCTGTCTTGTAGCGGGTCTCTTTGTCGTGCGATTCGGCTGTGCGCGTGACAACTGCGACGAATCACAGGTCAGCACGCCAAATGAATGTGAGAGCAGGCGTGAGCCTTCCGATCTGACCAATCAGACCCGGCATACATACATACCTCGTATGCCTGCCAGAGCTCATCATCTCTCCAGCACTCCAGAATACATACAGAGTACATACTTACTTATAGTATGTACATACAAACATTGCACATGCAGAATCGGCCTGCCTTTGCACAATCGGCACTCGAGGAAAATTCGCAAGGCGTGTTTGTCTCTGCGCACTCGTTGGTCGTTGGGGAGTCCCAGTTGGATATCTCGAAGGGGAATCTCGCATGGAAATTCTGACTGAGGAAGAAAGGATTGACCTTTCGGCGAACCAAGGGCGAACGATGCTAGATCTTAAAACCATTTCCGCGCGTAAAGACCGTTAACTCTGATCGCGGTGCCCCAGGGCCAGGCGGTTAGAATAATTTCTGCGTTTCTGTGCCAACGACTGAGGCGGGACCCCGCCTTTCGTCCTTAATCTTCCTACCGTTAGCTGGGCGAATTTTGCACCCACTGAGGTGAATGGTACAACCACTTATAAGTAATTTCCTAGGTAAACTGCCACAGAGATCCTTAAAAACTCACACGCGCAACGCGCATAGGTACCATACAGCGTATAGTGACTATAGTGTATGTGTATGTACACTCTGTCGCGAGAACACCCTGCCCCTCTCGAGGGCTCGCACGTAAAAGCAAGTGACTTTAAAGTCCCTGCGACAAATGCAACCTAAATGCAACCTAAATGCAGCCGACTGGTTGCATTGAATTTGGTCTGCACGAACGGCGCAGCCTGCGGTTCTGAGGGTGCCGTGAATCGGCAAAGATCAGGATCCGAGGGTAATCCAAGAAAACTCCGCATTCGCCTGACGACAGATCGAAAGGAATCGGGCACTCGGACGGAATAATTTCGAGGGTGGAGCGAGATGTGGAATCTTGGGTGAAAATGGGAAAGAAATGTGAAAGGATTGTGAAAGACGTAGAATCGCCGAGTTTTTACGGATAAAGAGACCAAGGAGGGTAGAAAACCACGACGAGCACGATGGTCTTGTTCGGGCGGGTCATTCCCATCCCCATGTACGTACATGCAGAGTCCAACTCGATCCAACAGGAAGGGAAGAGCGGAAAAAACACGGAGAATAGAAAAAGGTTTCCACGATTCGGGCAACTCTGTGGGAAAAGAATGAGCGAACAGTGCATCGGCACCGGTGTCCTGCAGAGCTCCAGTATTATTCCCTCCGGACAATGGGACCTCGAGGGCATCTTACAATGTATATCAAAAGCAAGGTATGTACAAGGTATCTACAAGGTATATACAAGGTATGTACAATAACATACCTCGCGCTACCGACAGCACTAATCCAAGAAATTAACTCTTTCGAAATAATTCAAACCATTTCTGGGCTCTCCGACAATGAGCTTCAGCAGTCCTCGTAAGACTTTGCTAAACGATGAGAAAGGCGCCAACAGGCCCGCACACTACAAGAGACACTCTTTTTCTCTAAGAATTTAAGAGGCAATATTTCGCAGGTTCGTAGCCCGACATTCCACGGTTCTTAAGTCGGACCAAAATCAGGTGTGGTCGGTCTCTTTTGCCATGTCCGCGCATAGGTGTCACGGACTCGTCACGGATGCAGTCGGCGACAAAGGGCCCGAATCCGCGTAAAAGCGAGCTCCGAGTAGGATCTAGACACCGCACCATGGCGGCAGAGCTTGAGAGAAGCGCGACTCGCTTCCTCCGAAAACAAAGTACATACATACATACATACAATACATACATAAAGGTGGACCAGTCGAGTCGAGTCGAGTCGAGTCGAGTCGAGCCGACTCGGGCCTCGAGTTGGGGAGCAGCGGCCCATTGCGTCGCATCGGCACTCGCAGTGCAGCGCGGTGCAAGGTTGTCGCATTGCTCGCGGCTCTTCGCATCCGAGAAAAAAACTTGTCAACAAGGAGGCTCCGAGGAAAAAGTGCATTGTACGAGAGGACGAAAGCGAACGGCTGCGGCCGGAGAAAGATACCAACTTCGAGACGAGAGATTAGCAGCGAGCGGGATTCGGCCGCTAAAAAAAGTAGTCCACCGGCTGAATAATGCTCGAATACCCGAGACACGTTGCCAGGAATGCAGGAGGCTTCTGCCTCTGGCTTGCCGCTTCACGGCATCCTACAAATTTGCCTCAATGCCGAAAAAACTTGGAAATATTGTACAATTACCATTACGCGACATATTTTGCGCAACGTACAGGGAAAGGGATCGTATGGACGATTGGACAATGTCACGCGACACGGGCATCGCGACGCACGGATGAGGTCTTCTAAAGAATGACAATCCTTATGTACTTGTATGTATAATATACATATTGTATAGTCGTAGATGTATAGTATGCGCGCAGGTTCATTTTAGAAAAGAACTCACAATCCATTATTCGATCTGGTTGACAAACGGTGCATTCGACCAGACGGCGAGCATTATTCAGAGAACGAGAGACGGAGAACTTGAGAGAGAAAGCCCAGTGCGGGGGCGTCCTTTCCCAAGAATAGAAGCAGAAACGGAGTAAGAAGTAAATCCATGAGGGGTCGAGAAAATCTCAGGAGTCCAGAGAAGGGTGCATTGGCGTGAGAGAAAAAAAGCTTCTTCCAAGTATAAACACGATAAAATCAACAAGAAGCAAGGAGGCCGAGATAATTCCCGATAGCGTGACGACACGATCGAGAGAGAAAAAGAGAAGAGAAAGAGAAGAGAAAGAGAAGAGAAAGAGAAGAGAAAGAGAAGAGACCGACGGGACGAGCCAAAGGACACTTTTCTACTCGGATCCGAAGGTTTTCGCATTGAATGGGAAAAAGAAAAAAGAATTTGGCCGGTGGTCTATCTTGGTCCAATGCTCGCATTACAGACTACCGTCTGCGTTCGCACTTGCACACTTGTAGTCGCACACGTGCATGTGCGGATGTGGCTACATCCAGCCTCTATGGAAACGTAAGGTGCAGGGCATTGTCGTGTCGGCATGAATGGACGAAAGAATGGAAGTTGGAACAAGTGTACCGACCCACAATGCCCGGAATGCGAAGAATCCGCTGTGATTTATGGAGTCAGCCTCGCTGCTGAGCTCATCGACGCGAACCAAGGACGAACCCGGCCGACAAGCGACTCGTCGCGACGACAGAGAGCGCACCGACGCCGACGCCCACGTACACGCATGTATGTATACACATGTATGTAGATGATAGCCCTCCCGACTCTTGGCTCTTCTCCCAATTACCGATACCCTGAGTATTCATAAATCGTAATTCGTTAATTCACGCGGGCGAGCTTCGAGGCAGCACGACAGCAAGGTTGCAAAGCTGCAAGGGGCAGCGTACTCGCACCACCTAGCGGAACTCGAAATACGAACGTCCAAATCCGCCCCCGGGCGGAATGCTATTCATTCGCTTCGAGAGATTCTCGTGCCCATTGTTCGTGAGTTATGTTCTCGTAACGAGAAACGAGGCCCTGCAGAACGCGAATCAGCTGCTTTACCACTCTGCCCCGTGCTTTGCTCGCCTCCCTCGACTTTATGACACTCGAATTACAATTTTCGGCCGAGATACTGAATACACCGCCTGCCGTATTCAATCCCCCTCTCCCCACGAAACACATATTGTTTCATTCATTTTTCCTCCGATAACTGGAACACGTTTCAAAGGTTTGCCGAGCGTACAGATCCAAGGTTGAAAAATAGCGTTAATCTGTGCTTGAAGGACTATAGTGGAAGAGAGGATTCGACGATCCGGATGGTTTTTTTAGGCGTCCGGAATGCAGTATCCCCGTGGCGGATACCGTGATGGCCACAATACTTGTATAAACGCGGAGGTAGCAGGTAGGTCTCGCTCGGGCCGTCCAGAGGTTTTCGTTGCTAGGATGAATGAGACTATTATTCGCTTCTTCCCTTCGCGCCGCGCCACGCCGTGCCGCGCCGCGCCGCGGGCTCGTGAGCTCGCCGTGTACGCGACCGGCTGCCAAAGTCGGATTACTTTATGGAGTTTCTGGAGTACCTTAAAACGAACCCGTGTTACCTGGACCCCTCCCGTCCTACCGCGGCTCACCTTGGCTCACCGGCGCGGCGCCTTTGCTTCCTTTTCTCTTTCTCTATCTCGTTCGTCTTCGATCGCGCCTTCGTCTTTTCTCTTCGGATTGTGAGTGAGGCATCGTGCGCGCCTGTATACTTATTATGTAATCCCTTGGATAGCTCGCTTTTGTGGCCTAGGCGCGAAATTCAAATTACTTACTTACTGCTGCGAACGAAAATGAGGAATAAAGACGATAAGGCTCCATGGCTTCATGGCGTGTATACGCGCGCATTGTGATTGTGTCAACGGTCGCCGAAGGTTCCTCCCCTATTGTACATATTGTACATTGTATAGTATCTCGAATCTTGATCCTGTTTTCGTGCTGGCGCACTCGAGCGTGCCGACTAAATCTCCCAGGCACAAAGGATTCCCATAAACTGGCTGGGAGCAGTAAAGTGACCTTTTATGATGTCAATGAATGAGTGTCAGGTGAGTTCGTGGCTACAATGCTCTAGATTTCCCAATTTTCGGTAACCAACCGCGCCGGTTAGGATCGAGCGATCGAATGATCCACCCTCGTGTGAACCTGTTCGAGGAGCAGAATCCGCCGCGCGGAGCGAGACCTCCGAAAGCGCGCTTCACCAGGTTACACGCAACAGGCATTCCAACCTGCTCTTAACCCACAAGGCAAAAGGTGTAGGAGTAGGAGGTGGCGGAGGAGACGAAGGAGTGAAGAATCCGGTTGATAGTTGGCGATGTTTAAAGCGAAAGCTGCTGTGTTAGATTTTATCGCGTTCAAGTCTCCTTTATTATTCGGGAACGAGGAGACAGTGATGTGAACAATCGGAGGCTCTTATCGAAAGCACGGAGGTACATTAAGGCCCCAAAGGGAAAAGAAGGCGCGACAGGAACCGGCGAACGAGTTATTTGGCTCGTTCGCGCTACCGAATATCATTAGACAGGGCCCCATTAACATTTTAAGCACCGTGTCCACGACCACCGCAGACCTCCGTCAGCTCCTTCTCCCCGAGTTTCTCCTCCCTCGATCGAAATCCCATTTGAACGTGTTAGCTACGCACAACGATCCCTCTAATGATGTTGATCGGTCAATGGAGGTGACAGCGGGACTCTGATCGAACCGGTCGTAGCGCGTGCTCCCATCGCCCAAACCACCGTCAAATCAAAATTCGTCCCCCGGAATAGCTAGGCTCATTAATTTTTCCAAACGTGTTCATCCGGCCGCGAGAGCGCAAGCCGAGTAGCCCGATACTAATGCACGGGCGTTTGTCGATAAATGCTGCCAGATAAAATGTTGTAAATATCCGCCGTGGACAGAAAACTCATTGGCAATGTAATTAAAATAAACGTGACCCACGGAGATAATTTATAACGTCTCGAGGACCGGCTCTAATCCTTCCTTGTGCTAATTAAGAACCGGCTGATTTTTTGCCAAATTAGCGCGTTCGGGACGTTGAGCGCGCGACCACGCTCGCGCACCGATTATACACTTGTCGCGACATTAGCCTGCCACGCCTAGAGTCAGTCGATTGTTCGAGTGAGGCGCCTAAGGCAAAAGCAACAAGTACTATGTAGTACATATACCTATCTACCTGGAAAAGGTTAAGAGACCCGATTGCCGATTGCCGATTGCCGATTGCCGATTGCCGATTGCCGACCGCGGCTTTCCGCGGCTGAGAGACCTAGATCGCGAGGAACTCTTCTCGACACCGGGGTATATGGTATACGGGTATAACGGGCCGTCCAATGACATCTCTTCGATCTCCACGGAATGACGTGACCTCTGATCGGCCATCGAACGATCTCAGATTGGACGCTAGCCTCCGAGATTCCGCGAAGCTCCTCGATCGATTACTCATTGTTCTCATGCTCGCGATCCTCGTCGTTTCGAGCGATAAATTAAGCGATTACGTTGATAGTCCGGCGTTCTCGTTAAGAGCCGGCTTGTGGATCTGATGCGCAGCAGGATTTATGCATTTATGGTAAGCGTAAAAATTGTGAGAGTGCTCGAAAATCGCACGAACCAGACCAGCCAGCCAATGGTCTCGGTTCCCTGCATCATCTCGCTCGGAAGAGAGAGAAACGCTGCCCGAGCGTAACAGCGCTTTATCCGAGGATGCTGTGAGAGACGCAAAGTGGACGGGAGGGTGGGTGCAAAGGGGACAGGGGCGTGCGAGGGCGTGACTGGAAAGACTTGGACGTTCTACATGTCTGTACATCCCGGTCCGGTATACATCTACATCTGTATATTTTGCTTCGTGGCCCAGTGGCCATAGAACATACGGTACCCGTCGTTTTCGCAGCGATCTCGCGACCATCTCGCGACGATCTCGCCACTTGCGCTCACAATGAATCCCGCATCCCGCATCCCACTTCAGCTTGAGACGTCCTCGTGGCATATCGGCCGCGCAGTTGGACCACGTTCGCGAAGCCAATGGTAATGACACCTGATACTCGAGCCTCCCGACGGACGCGTGACCCGGAAACCAACCCGGGGCCATTTTTCGAGGCTCCGTCCAAGAGGATGACGTTACCGCGATCTAGATCCTCGCTTCTCCTGGCCCTCATTCTCTCTATACCTCTCCCCTTTTCTTCCGCGTCGTGTCGAATCATCTCCCTCTTTGCTTCTCATTTCCTCTCCATCTCCTCTCCATCTCCTCTCCATCTCCTGCAGGTTCGCTCCTCTCTTCTCCATTCTACCACCGTATCCGTCTCTTTTGCCCAGTTCCGAGCAAACTTGTTGCTGGAAAGGCGCTCTTCTGCTCCATAGCAGCTCTCGTGTAACGATACGTACACAGAAACGGAGGAGATTAGAGGGACGATGGTCTCGGCTCGGAGCGTCCTGGACCTAGGGACTCGGCGGTCTCTGGAGGTCAAGCCGCTTTGGGGCATCGTGCTAACCGCACCGGTGCGGTGTGGTGCGGCGATGCGCTGCGCGTTGCGGTGCTGCGCCGCACGGTGCATCCTTCTACCCGGAAACCGTTTCCATCGAGAGCTCGCGCGCTCGATCCTAGGCCAAAGCTGGCTCGCTCTGCCCTCTCGAGTCTCGTCGTCTCTCCTTCGTTTTCCGGTTACGATCATTCATGGGGCCTTTATGGCCGCCCCGCTCGGGGGCAGACCACGCGCGAACGAGCGGGTGAGCCAATACGCGATCCTCCTCACCAGCGGAAAACTCTGCTGTGAGACCCGATCGGGCTCTTCGATTTGCTCTTTCCTCGTTAGAGACTTTAACAAGTTGTACTCGGTATTCCGTTCAATGATTATGATACGCGAGACCGGGTGAAGTGAGTGGACGTAGGGTCGCAAGTTTTACAGTTTGATTTTCGGCAATTCTTCGGCAGATAAACCAACTTGGATGAATATGAGGCCGCGGCATGGGAACGCGCTCGTGGCCTAGCCGTGGAATCTGACGTAACAGGTAACAAAGTCAATTAAGCGATATCCTTTGCTCGATCGAGCACGTATGGCCGGCTACTTGGATCGATAGGAAAGCAAGGCGAGGCAAGGCAAGGCAGGGCAAGGCAAGGCAAGGCGAGTGCGACTCAAACGAACGACCGCACCTCTGTACCAGATGACCATCCGTTCCTGGAGGATCGTCAGGCCAGAGGCACACGACTTCCTTCCTCAATTCTCGTGGCAATCAGACCGCGATTTCTGCCCTCCCATAGACACAACGGGCAATTAGTTCGTGGAGCATGTATCGGAGTGTATCGACCGATCGGCACGGCTGCTAGCGTCCTGCTGCCGTTCGTGATTTATGCCGCATTGTCTTGTGGCCTGTGGCAGCGCTCAAGCCGCGTAAACCCTCCTGACCGTTCAGAACCATTCGTCCAACGATTGCTCGGATGGCGTGCATCCTCTTCTTTCGGTTCCTCCATGTCGACGTTACGACGCAACGCGACTCCCATGTCCGCCTCGCCTTCGTCGCTTCTTCCATCTCGGATCATCCGCTTTCGATTCTGTGCCCCGGTGTCCGTCCTTCTTTACTCCAACTCCCAAGCTCCCGAGCTCGTACGCGTGACCGAGTCTTCTCATTCTCTCTCCCTCTCTTTCCATCTTTCTCTATAACTCTATGCGCTACTCCGGCTACCCGAAGCTCTGATCCGATGTCCTCTTCTCTTCCGTATCCTTCCTGGTGCAGCTATGACGATGCATCACTGCACACGTGCACACCAAGGAACACCGTGCTCGACGCAGTGCAGCGCGGCGTAACCTCATTAGTCGCCTGATGCCTCTCTTAATTGCTCCCCTTCCTCCCCCTCGTTTATTTATTGGCATTGAATCGTGATCGTCGGCCGTACCTTAAGGCCTCTTTCTGCTCTTCTGCTTCCTCCACCGATCAGGATCTCGCGCTTCTTTCGTTCATTGCGTTCCTCAAATTTGATTAGCGCGACGCCGACATAATCGCGGTCACCATTCGAGTGACGGGGATTCCAATTTCCAATATCTATGGGATCGGTTCCTTTGGTGTTTCGATGCGGTGAATAGAGGCACCCGGACGTATCATGCGGACGTCGGCATCGTCCGCGGGGTGTCACCCGCCCCACGCGGCCATATATTTCGCAAAGAGGTATCGACGGAGCGCACCAAGGCGCGCCACGCCGTCCGTGTATCGATCTCGTCCACGATCTCTTCTCACGAGTGATCGATGCGGAGATCCGAGTCTATGGTCTCGTCGATCGTCACCGTCGTCGATACCGTCGTTGTTACCCGATGATTTAAGTTCCTAACCCGAGACTCCTGCTGTCAGCGGCAATGCAACGTCGTTCCCACTTCCCGGTGCACCCTTTTTGCCTCGCGCAGCTTCTCTTTCATTGATTTGTGCTTTTTTCATTTCCGTGAGTTACGATTGTTCCGAAACATCCTCGCTGACGCAAGAGTCACGTACGCGCCGAGCACGACGTGGTAATAATGTCCACGTATGAACGCGTATCGCCTATACATACATGTACGTCTATACAAAGTTAAACACTATACAGGCGATATGGGGTGCGCGCCTGTTCTTCGCTCGACAATGACTCGAGTGGGCTTGGGATGAGCCTCGGTAGAAGATGAATGTGACAGAGTGGCAATAACTATTCGAAGGTGATACCGATTATTTTGACCGTTTTCGTAGGTGAAATTTGTAGTTGGAGGCGCGGCAAGTCGACAGAGGCGGTTTCACCACCAATAATATTGTTCTACAAATCCGACAGCACGCGCTCGTAGAGCGTGGCTCGCATGAGCCCGCGTGCTGCCCGGCTGCATCGAGCATCCCTCATATCGTACATGTACATACATACATACATACATACATACATACATCTACGTACGTATATCCATATCTGAATGTATACGTGTATGTATACATAAGAAGAAAGCGCCGTGTATGTTTTATACATAGTGTAGTACGTAGGATCGGTATGGATCGGTAAAGGGCGGCAAGGGGAAGCAAATACATACAGTATATATCCAGAGGGTCGACGGAGAGACCGGCCGCTGAGTTATGGACACATTCGGGATTTCTTGAGGTTGTACCTGCTGGCACCGGCACCGGCACCGGCACCGGCACCGGCACCGGCACCGGCACCGGTTACAGGGAAAGGGCATACATAGTGCTTTATTGAATTGGGTTACATGATTTACGATACCGCCTTCCGATCTCGCTCGATTCGCGCGCGCGCTCTGGCAGGGTCGACTTTTAACGCGCTTCGCCCGTTTCGCGAGCGTTCACCCATTCACGCTTGCCCCGAGGCTCATTGTCAGAGGCTTTTTGTCCGAATCGTCCGTCGAGCTCGACGGAAAAGAAATTTCCGAGACAGGTGCCCGGTTCGCCGAGTTTCTTGGAACTTGCGACTCGCCAATAAAGAGTAAAGAGTAAAGGGTCTCCAAGTGTTGGGCTCAAGTGTCTCTTGCTCAGCTCGTTCAACGCGGATCGCATCTTGATGGGCTTGCGTCGGAAGCCGGAAAAATCAACGGGTTGGAAGACAAATTCCACGTTGCGGTGCGGTGACGTTGAGGAGTCCTACGACTTGACGGGGCACGATCTCCGTCCGAGCGAATGAGAAGGATAAATTCGCGTGCCGCGCCAGTAGACCGATGTAATTTAGTGATGCTCGAGAAACCTACCGATAGCTGTGAGCGGGGATTGTACGTGCTCGCTCGCCGAGAGATATTAGCGATAAGGTGTATCTGCTTCAACCTGCTGCACTGGGCAATATTACCGGGCGGATTGATATAGTGCCGTGTCTCGGTGAATATGTTGCTTCGTGTACTGTTCAGCATAATGACGTTGTACGGTAATGGCATGGTAATCACTGCAACTATTAATACGCCGCACCGTGCCGCGCCGGCGCGATATTTGTTCTCGAGCACGGGCTTTCAGTGATCATAACCACGGACGAGGAGTTGGCATTGCAAAATGCTAAGTGGATTTCTACGGCTCGAAATTACAGCCGCATTGATAGGTCTCTTTATTAACTTGGCGGCTCGCGCCACCCAAGCTTTCCGAATCCCCCCCGGTAGCCCCGCGTCCCTTTTCCATAAAAAAGCCGTTTAAACGTAAAAACCACTGCGAGTTCGTAATTCTCTCGACGGCTAATTGGCCATCGATTCAACGGATAAGCAAACGAGTCTGGATAGAGTGCGTGCCACTCGCTCGAATCGTTTACCTATGTACACTGTACGTAAGTAATCGAATTGACCGAATTGAAAGAAAAAGGGGGACATGAGGCGACGCTCACGCGTCTCGTGTCACGTGGCGCCTTCGCAGTGCACAACGATAAAGCACCAGAGTGAAATCTTTTCGCAGTCTGCCACGGTAAGTAAAGCCTAAAGTGCCCTAAAGCCTATTTCAGGAGGGACTTCTATCGTCGGGATGCGAAGCACGCGCCGCGCCGGTGCACTGGCGGTGCTTGCTCGTACCTCAATAAAATCAGCGGGTGTGGCTCGGCTCATTGGCAGGCTCGTTGAGTTCGTTCGGCTCGTTCAGAGGTGCTCGGATCTCGCGATACAGGAAGAGATGCTCATAAAACTAGAGGGAGAGTAGACTCGTTCGTTTGCGGTCTGCCCGCCGGAAAACTTGGTGTTAGCGGATTGCTGATCCGGTTGCGAAACTCCCAGGAAATCGCGACTCGAATCGCCTCGGGTTCTGCCCTCTTCCCGCATTGCCTGCATTGCCTGCATAGCAAATTCGAGATCTAAACACGCGAAACTTTGGAGAGTTTCGAGTGAAACGCTCTGCATTCGATCGAGACTCTACGGAGAAGATCCTTGAAACATGAGTCAACGAACGTGGAGACAATAGTGCGACCAACTTGTGCAACAATTTCGCAACAATTTCGCAACAATTCCGCGACAAGGCTGTCGGGCTTAACGGTGGTTTCGAGGGTCTTCGATCAAAGGTAATCGAGAGCGGGGTGTCCGGCTGTCGCAAAGGCTTGACGAGAGATTGCATAAAGAATTGAGTAATCCGACAGGGCCGGTACTCGAACGAATGCAAACGTTTCTTTGATTTGGAGCGACCTCGAAATTGTGATATATATCGGGGAGATTGAGTCCGGAGATTCGTCCACCGAGCGAACCGTCTTGACCGACGATATGGCTTTAACTAGATGAACTAGATTATTTGCGCAAAACCGTAAAATCCTCGCCGTTTCGCCCTGTAAATTCTTGAGGGGAAAAAGGGGCAAAAATATCTAAAAGCTCCGTTAGTTGCGTGGAATTTCGCGGTAGCTGGCAAATTCGTAGCTCGGTCGAACGCCAATTCCGCCGATGTATGTATGTATATGTACGTAGTACCTGGGAATTACGGCGACGTGTCTCGCGAGAGCGGAAGAGCTGTAATACGATTTAACAGTGATTTAATAAGTGAACCCAGTGCGTGGTACAGACACTACAAGGATAGGACGCGACGCGACGCGACGCGACGCGACGCGACGTCTCCGATATCCGTCTTCTCTTCTCTTCCGCGTCTTGCGCGTCCTCCGGGTCCTCCGCGTCCTCCGCGAACGTTATCTTCTCCTCTCGGCGCAGTGCATGATCTTTCTCGGTAAGACTCGGTTGGACGCCGCCACCGTGGCGCCACGCACTCCCACCCACACCGGTATATCCCCGGTAGAGGAGACTCCACGCACGCACCGATGCTCCTATGTGCACGCGCAAGTGCAGCCTCTGCATCACGTACATCGACGATCATGTCAGAAGAATTTGCACCTGGCGGTACGCGGACTTGTACAGGCAGCACAACGCAGCGTATCCTTATGCCAACGAGCCAGCCAGCCAGCCAGCCAGCGACGAAAGAGGTAGAGTCGGATTCTTCGCCGTCAGAGACTTTAAAGGCTAGCTTATATCTATCCATACGTATGTATGTATCTGTGTACATATGCACATATACTACATACGTACATACATGTATTGGCCTGGCCCTCCGCATGGGAAATTCACCACCACCATCGCGGAACGGAAAGTCATCGCCAACGTATGACTACATCTTACTTCGCGGATGCTCACCCGACGCGAATAATTATCGTCCTAGGTATACGGCCACTGGTCAAGCCTCCGTTGGCCACCGACGATTATATACCTCCCTGACTACGGTACCGCGTAGGACCCGCGCCTGCGGTCCTTCACGGCTACGCTGTGTGGTCCAAGCCAGACACGGATAATCATTCCAATACTCTTTGCCGGATGATTATTCCGATGTAAGCGAGATTCGAAAGAACAGGATGACTGGGTTTCGTATCGGTCGCTCCTCTTCCGAAGCTTACGTTCTCCGCTACTGCACGGCTATTTTCTTTCTCGCAGGGACATGGGGAAAGGTTATTCCATTCCTGTGCGAGTCCCTGCGATCAGATTGACCAAGTGAGATGTGGGATATCGTTTTAGCGGGGTTACCGCGGGAGTAAATTGGTCAAATCGATTAGTAGACTCGTAAAGATTGTCACCCAAGATAACGGAAGCGGAACGCAGGTTATATGCAGGTATGTGCATCCGATACGAGTATCACATGCAAAAGAGGAGTCCATACATACATACATATGTACATAGGCCATGCTGTCTTCTGCATAAATTATTCCGGTGAGCTTCGGAGTACATACCGAGCTTCATATCGGTCAACTACAAGTGGAACAACCAAGGAACAGGGCCGAGCGGTATTTTTCAAAGTAATCACGCGTAAAATCGATTTTCAGGAAAGATTCCGAGTCCTCGTTCGCGCGTGCTCGCAAAGTCCAAGCGAGCAGACCATTCGACCGGATGCTGGCCGAGTGAAACGCGGACCAAAGGGAGAGCTCCTCGAAAGAAAGGCGAGGTAAAGACGAGATAGAGCCCTGATAGCCTGGCGAGGGCAAGCCCACCCCTGAACGTCAGACGTGGTATGACCACTGCGTGATGTCATGCTGATGCCACCGCGATGGCATAATCTACGACCCGAACCGAAAACATGGAAGGATGGGAAAAGATCTTAAAAGGTGAGCGGATGACGTTTAGAAACTCATGGGTCACAAGAAACAGCCACAAATCTGGTTTCTATTTATTTTCTTTTCATTATATATTGGTTGACATAATTATGTAAAATGAAAAAACAAACAATAACACTAAATTAAAAATTCACTCCGAAGGGACAGGCGCAATTAAGAAAATTCACTAGTCAAAGGGTTAATGGGTGGGAGAATAAATGTATTATGGATTTGAATTTGGCGCCGACAATACAGATAACCGGTGTAGCACCCCTGATAGCACAGAGGCAAGCGTTTGGCACATAATCCGCACCAAATTATGTGTAGTCAGCACGCTTTGGCATGGAATCCACGTCTTGTTGCAGTGCAAATCCAGTGGATTTGACTGATTCGACTGCTTTGACTTGAATATATTTGTAGATTATAAAATATTAAGTTAAATTTCATGATGCTAAGATTGAACCAGACTAATTACTCCAATTATTCACTTTGGTCTTAGATTCGTTTCACAAACGTTTGACTGTCGCGACAACCGGATTACATGTTTTTATGAAAGGTCCTAGACCGCAACTGGAGGCATGAACGAGGCACAAATTCCAATCATATTGTCCAAGCTTGCCTCGGCCTGGCTATCAGGGACTGTGGCACAAAATCCACATGCCACGTTTGTCCGAAATGGTGATCCTCGCGCGTGGATCAGGTTTTCCATACCATTTCCGGAAACAGATGGCAATGGATCTGACGTCAGCTTTTTCAAATTTCTGCATCACGTTGGGACCACTCTGAGCCCACCTAGCTGTCAGGGAGGTTGATCGATTTGGCAGACAGGTTACGAGCTTCCGAGGGGCGGCATCGAAGCGGGGCCTTAAGAGGTCCCAGAGAGGCTACTGAATTACTGACAGCCAAATAACAGGCCGATCCGTGGCGCGATGTTCCACGCGTTGTCGGCTTCCTTTCTCCGTCCTTCCCGGCGTGCCTCCCGCGCAGCCAGCCTCCCGGGGCTGCACTGGCCGGCTGTCCCAATATGGGCCAACATATTATGCATATCGGCGATCGTTGCTCTTATCTAAACGACGTAAGTAGAGGCGCTTCTCTTTGGTGAAGCCGCCTGCGAATGCCGGCCCCGACTTGTACGGCTCGCGACGCACCAGTAGCCTCGGTCCGACCCGGCCCGACCCAACTTGGCCCGCTGCGTTCGAGCTCCGCCATCGTCACAACTACGTACATACATGTACATGCATATTTACTCGACTAACTTGATTAGCGCGATACCCTTCCAAACCCTTGGCCCTGCAAGTACGACACACGGTCCGAATGATACATACAATAATAGATTATTATTGCGTCCCGTGGCGACGATCGTATTTCGGATTCGGTGCGTCGCGATGCCAAACAAGGGCCTAATGAGTCGTGCAAACGCGTGCAATCGCGAGTAGTCGACAATCTGGCTCGAGTAGCTATAGCAAATCGGTATATCTATGTATAAATAGTGCGCGAGGGTGCAGCTCGATGTAATTATAGATTGTGTCTCTGGTACGACCTCTGGGCCGGATCTTATCAGGGCATCCGGAGGAAAAATATCGCGCGCGCTCGTAATTACCGCGGCAGGTATAAGCCTAACAAATGCTTACCTTTTCCAATCTCTGCTCACTTGCAATAATTAGTTGTATCTACGTACATGCATATAACATGTATGTACTTGGACCCTACGAAATCGACGCGTCGATCAATTGCTCTCAGACTTGCGTGTGGGTGAGAGGAGGAGGAGGAGGACGAATTCGGGCGCGGCTGTTCGGAGAAAGGAACAAATGACAGCGATTATACCTACATACATTAAGCTGGATGAAACAAATCGTGGCAATTAATTCTGTGTCGCCCCGCTATCTCCTGCCGAGTGGATAAGTAAAGTCGAGTTGCGCAATTCTTGGTTTAGGACGCTTTCGATGAGGCGAACAATGCTGGCGAGGCCGTCAATTGTCTCGCACTAACAATAAGCTCAACGGACGGGGGTAACTTGAACTTTCTAATCATTCGCTTTCGGACACTTGATATTTCGAAAGATCGTACGTTCCAACGCGCTCAATCTGCCGCAAGTTAATTAGGAATTTGACCAATACCTAACTGAGGTTGTCCACCTGCCGTTACCCAAGTGTCGACGTACTTGGTCGAGATTTTCCAGCAGATGGTTCCAAGGTGCGCGCCTCTTCGCGTCGTATTTCGATACGTTTCATCGCCTTGTCAGAAATAGCGGGCTCCTCGCGACGACAATTGGGTGATTTTGGCGATGATGGTCTTCGCGGTGAAGGTACGACGTCGTATGGCACGACTCGGCACGCCGCGCCAAGGGAACGAGAAAGATTGGGCGAAAAATCGAAGCAGGAAAGAGAGAGAGAGAGAGAGAGAGAGAGAGAGAGAGAGAGAGAGAGAGAGAGAGAGAGCGAGGGCGACCCAGATGTGGCGAGCAAACATTAATTTGTTCCCCGTCGAATGCGATCGAACCCTCGGCGAGTTTAAGCGGCTATGGCAGCCTGTCGTGTCGCAGTTAGTCAACGCTGAAGCCGGGACCACCCCGGTTTACTCGGGTTCCCGAGCACTGTCTCTCCTGCCTGCACGGTGCACCGACCTCCATACGTCTCCTTTCCCTCTCTCTCCTGCCCCAAGCAAACTCCTTCTCTCTCCTCCCGGCATATGCATTTTCTCCTTACCCCTTTTGTGCTGGCTCTCCCTTTCTTGCGCCTATGTGATTCATAGACTTGCCAGAAAGGATCTACACCCGCGTGTAGATCCGCTCGGGCTGGTACCACCGCGGCAGTGGTCTGGCGTACCTGCTCCTCTTGGATCATGCTGCGATCGGCCACGGAGAAAAAGAGACAGAGAAACTAATGCCGGAGTATACACACACTCCTGTACGAGTACAGGAGGAAAGTCCAGTTCACTGTACAAAGGACTTATTTGCGTCTCTCATTACCCTGCCATGTTGATCCGCCTCATACACGCAGAACCTTCGATTCGCGTTTCGCCGATCGATCATTCGATCCTTCAGGATACAGGCTCGAAGTCGTTGCTCCGGGGCCGCTTGATTGAGTAGTGACGACAGGATTCGCGTATTTGAAATTTGTCACGGCATTCGCTACATACAATGGGCCGCTGAATGTTGGCTCGGCCTGCAGTTCGGTGAGAAGGCACAGTGCGATCTCGATCTCGCTCGTGGGTGGAGCGAGGCGAAAATCAGCTTGATCATCGCTCGGCTTCGCGTAAAATATTATAAATATCAAGGCCTCCAGAGAATCTCTGGAGGCATCTGGGGTGGCCTGCTGCAACCGGACGCGATGACAATGTGCCCATCGCACTTTCTCGTTGGCAATTACGCAAAATCGTGATTCGAATCGAAGAGTTGGACGTACATGGTATATCGTAGTTTTTCTAATCCGAAAGTACGGATCGTAAGGGTTTGGTAAATGCTCCTCAAAAAACAAATATACATACATGTACAATCGATACAACGAGATTTTTAGTGCGGCTCTCTCGATCCTCGGACAATCAATTACTCTAGTCTCTAGTAAGTACCGTTAGGGTTAAGAGGATCCACGCTCGACGTCACGACGGTCCGCACGACTCGGCTGTGCCCGTTCGAAAGGTGCCGTGGACCAGGAGCAGCGCGGTCGCGCCCGACCAAACTCGGTGTGTAGATTGCAAGTGTAGCAGTGTGCACCCCACGTATACATAATTATGTACCTGCACGGATCGACTAGCACGCGCGCCCACCAGTGGTTAACCGAGCAGCAGTCGCGGTGAGATAACGCGGGGCAAAGCCGCGATGGGTTAAAACATCCGATAAGAAGCACGCGCGCAGCCCGCTTAACGATTTCATAAGGGAGATACGAGCGTAGAGGCGGAGGGCAGAGCTAATTAAGCGATATAATCCCAGTGTCTCGATGCCCGTTAAAGCTAGCATCAAACGTACACTTATCCACGCGACGCAAGATACTATTGTAGATAGCGCTAGGAAACATCAGCGAGCCTAATTATCCGTGACACTTGGGTATACTCCGGGACAGTAATACCGGTGCGCGACCCGAAGAAATCCGGAGGTCAATCCCGTTTCTCGATGCCGCGCCGACGGCCGCGGCAGCCTGTTTTGCTCTCGGTCTTCGGTCGAACGAGCAAAAAATCGCTCGACCCGAAGACAGTTGGCTTGTTTCCAATGCAGCGCGTATTGTTGTCGTGCGGAGAAAAACAGTCGCCAAAACGGCGAGACAGATAGTGGCGAATGTCGGAGAGTGGCCAGGCTGGTACCCCAGCATTCCAGCGGCAGAACTTGATCCACGATTATAGCCATAGCCGCCCTTGTTCTTTCGATCTTCTCCGATAACGGGGGCACTTGGTGCACGAGCCACTCGGTGCGAGCCAGTTTTCGGCCAAACAGTCCTCGATACGATGCCGCACGCCGCCGCGTCGTGCCGCGCCGCGCCGCGCTGCGCCGCGCCGACCGTTCCACCTTGGGCCAGAATGTAGCACGCGTTCGCGGAGACAACCCGCTGGGCCACCGATTTTTCGACTGTTAACCCCTCGCCAAGTACATACACACAATCAGAGTACGAGCATTATACAAAAGTCCGCTTGGAGGGTATTCGCGCGAAATTCCAAAGTATGCAATCTCGGCCAGTCACGGAGGTCGAGTCGGACGTAACGGATAATTATGTATTGCGTTCAAAATCCACCTCCAAGGACACACCCCAATGACATTTGATATTAGGCGACACCCACTTCTAGATGCTGCGCGTTATATGTACATGTATACGGTGTATGGTGTATGTAAATATGTACTGACGAATCACGGCGAACGCAGGTGTGTCCTGCGTTGTCCTTCCGTTTCTTCTTGCGAGGGCTTGCGAGGGCTTGCGAGCTTGCTGGCTTTCGCTACTATCCCGGCCAAACGCTCTTTTCCTCTCGCATGTACACCACGCGTCTATAGGAATGCACAGCACTTTCTTCGTCTCTTTATGGAAACGCGAGAAGTGTGCGAATCGGTTCCCCAAGCTCGCCGCGTTGCGCCGAGAGCCATGCTATACCACGAGGTACATAGTCCGGAAAGTAGCCGCGAGAGAAAGAGGAAGAGAAGGGAAATTCTGCGAGCGCACCTGCACGATTCCTATTCCCCGCATGCGAAATATCACCAGGCGTGATTACGCGCTCGCCCACCACCTACACCAGCCGATCTCCCGCATTTCTGCCGAAAGCTCTAACCACCACCGGTCACCAAATACATAGGCCTTAGCCTGTGCGTGAGGCGGCACGGTTTGATGTCTGGACGCTGGAGATGCTCCCTGTATTGTATGTGCATACAATATGTACATTGCGACTCTCCAACTGCTGCCAATGAGATGGCGCCCAGATGCGCAGTTCGATGCAAAACAAATCATGACATCTATTTCGAGCCGTGCAACGAATCCTGCTCAATTTTGGTGATTAATACGGTGATTAATACGGCCCGCGGAGGACAGTTTTATTATCCGCGTCCCATTGAGGCGTCGCATCGCGTCGCGTCGCATCGGTGTAAGTAGAAATACCATTCGGCCGTTTGACGCGTGTGCGCTGGTATGGCCCCAGCATATGGGCCCACATAGTGGCGCGTAAAAGAGCTCATAAAGAAATCGAACAGGACTACGGTGCTGGTCGGTGTGCGAGCATTCGCGATGTATGTAGTGGGCGTCACGGAGCGAGCATAAACCAAGCCTGCCGGCAAGGCCAACGGAAAAAATCACGGTGAGCGCCGGCAATGACATATCCCGTGGGGGTACGAGGGGTAAATAGCTGAGCAGAACTGGCAGCGCGACGCGATCCTCTTTACGAGGGAGCCTAATAGAATTGTAGAGACGTTAAGACGGTAGGAACGGTTAGAAGGTTAGAAGCAGCGGCACGGCACGGCACGGCACGGCACGGCACGGCGCGACGCGACGCGACGGTCCTCCTACTCGCACAGCTTATTACATGAATTTTTCTATCCTGTAACGAGGACTCGTCGCCGAGAACTAATACACCGGTGAAACCCACTCACCACCGTGATGATTACTTTGAAATACTTTAAATCATTACTATTTCTTTCTATTACTCTCACTCTCTGTATGTGCTTGCCCCTTCGTAGAGAAAGCTGGATCGATGAATCGGTGGATGGCGATAGAGAAATCTCACACGATTCCTCTGGCAAGGCTCCACGCCTCATAAGGGCTCTTCGACGACGGATATGTCCCGACACGAAGCGCGAATAGGATTCGTGGCACGCTCGTAAAAAGATGACTCGGTGACAACCGCTCCAACGTGGCGCGGCGGGAAATTTACGACGGTGGGGTCGCGCTCCAGGTCGAATCGTGAACACCGCGAGACAAGTTGTCATTCTTCGGGGCGAAAACTCCGGACCATCTTGGCCGTGGTCGCGGTCTCGAGTTCTGCCTCCTAGGTGTTATCTCCCGAAGGATGCCGAGGGGCCGGATGCCGCGCTCGACGGCCGAGATTCGTGCCGATCTCAATCGGGCCGAATGGCCTGAATGATGTGTTTTCAGGGCATCGGTAATCACGGGGACGCGGACGATTGCTTCGTCGTGACGATCGGGCGACCGCGACCCCGGCCGCGACCGCCTGGAGGAGAATGACCAACGCTCCGGGAAATACCCCAACGGCCATGTTTTCTCTTCTAACAATAACGTCATCCAATTTGGACCGACGCCGACGCCGACGCCGACGTGAGGGACCGAAAACTCAATTCTGGAGATGCATGTACATACATACATGGAATGTTGTACTCCACATACATATGTATTGTACGTAGCTGTATAGAATGGAATTCGAGGCCCACTACCAAAAATCCTTTGACTCTGAACAACTTTAAAGCGAATTCCTTTTCCTTCAAGTCCCATCAAAGCAAAAGTACATTTTTATTAGTCTTCCAGGAACGAATTGGCTCCTCGAGGAGAAAGCCTGCCGTAAAATTCAACCTGGAAGGATTAACGTACAGTACTTTCTCCGCGTAAAGCGTGTGGCATCCGTCGAGGCGGCAGATGCGACGGGGTGTTTGATTTATCGATGCAACGTAATTGACTCGCGGAGCGATAATAACAATTCGCCGCGTGCATCATCGTCCCCGAGAAGATGTTAAATGTGGGCTTGGCTCTTCTGCCAGTTTATAGCAGTTATACGCGACCAAGTGGCCCCCGCAGCACGGCTACCGTACTGGCGGGGCATCTCATTAATATTTCAATTACCGGCCCCCGTCTTTACGATCGCCCTAGCCCGAGCCACCGGGGTCCGTCGGGCTCCATCGGGGACTAACCACTTCCATGGCGACATTTCATTTCCTCGGAATGGCCGCTTAATGCCGATGGTCGCTTTGTCACCGGTACCGACGACACCTCGCGGGACCGTAACTCGGCTTCCCCCTCGAAATTCCGGCATGGATTTACCATACCATTTACCATATAATATAAAGTCGCGCGGTTAACGTTTCTTTTGCGTTGATAGAATCCAGCGCGACAGCGTAACCCTCCGCGCGTTTCGAGATTCAAGCGAGAAGCGTTCCCCGGCTGACCCATTTCCGAGGCCTAATTTCACGGCTGGTCGCGATATACCATACTCCCGCCAGTTATATCAACTGCCAGTGCGAGTGGAAGCCCACTGAGAAATTGATCGCTCGTTATGTATGTAGTACGTTCCCCCGTTCTCCCGGCTTGTTTTATGGACTCGATAACAGGTTGAGTAGTGCTAACTGTAGTTACATCGCGAAGACGGATTAACTTGAGGAAGACCGAGCAGTCCCGAGGAGAAGAAAACAAGTTTCAAATATCTGACGCATTGGGTTTGCGCGACTAATGCCGGTGGCATTCCAAAGTCGTGCCAATTTCGCAGTATCACAATTAAAGTCGCCTTCGCCGAGCATATTTCACTCTGCCAGTCTCTCTTTCTGCCGAGAGAGTTATTCGAATCCAGGACTCTCGGCCGGACCGACGAAAGCGGGAGGCCTCGAATTTAAGGATCCTCGCAATCGCAAAGTAAGGAAACCTTAAACCCACTTGGCCAGTCCCCATGTGATTCTTTAAGGTTCGCGCAAGCGCGAGCGCGAGCACGAGCGCGATCGCGACATCGGGAACCGTAACCCCGTGACCTCGGCGCGGCGCGGCGCGGCCCGGCGTCGTGCCGCGAAAGGATAAATCGTTCCAAGAGGTCGCGAAGAAAATTCAAAGTGGACCCCTCGCAATGCGAGACGATGCCACGGGTCTCGCCGACCCCCGCCCTTCCCTCAATCGCTCCACCACGTGGCGTTCACTCGTTGCACTTTGTAATTAATTGGCAGAGGTAACGAGCTGCGTGTGCGCGTCTGCCGCTCCGCGGGCGAACCCCGTCGAATTGCAAGCATTTATCATCTATTAATTAAGCGATTAGTCCGCGGCGCGACGCGGCGTCACTAACGACCGGCTAGGGTGTCGCGGAGTTTCTTGGCCACCTTCCGCGCCCCTCATTCCTTCCCAGGGAGGGTCTACTCTCCTCGAGATACAGCTCCGCAGCCGCCAAAGATGACGCTCCACGAATTTCGATTCCCGCCTCGATGATACTGCTCGGAGCTATTCCGAACTCTGAAGATTTCGCTCGCCACGCCGCGCCGCGGAACTCTACTCATTTTGGAAGTCAACTCCATTCGACACGGTAAACTAATTGCTAACTTGAATTACGGTACTCACCCAGTACCGGCCCAGCCCAGTCGGCCTTGGGATTTATGTTATGCAAACGAGCCACTTACGACTTACGACTTACGACTATGAAAACATTAGGCAGCGACAATGGCGCGAATCGGTCTACCGAATCTATGCAAAAAACACGCCACCGCGGATTGGCCATTGAGAATTTGCATAGACAGCAGAGAACCTAATCACCGCTCGGTCGAGCGCGAATATTGTCTCTCGATAAGTGGATCTTACACTCGCCAAGGAAGAACGATAAAGAGACGATAATCGTTATACATAGTTTATGCTTTGCGCCTGCATCATAATGGAGGCGTGGGTGGTAAAGAGAAAAGGCACAGGTAGATTCGCGAGTATACGATGATATGTATACGAGGCAGGGTGAATCGCGCAGGTTCGTACAACGATCCGGGTGACGGTGACGGTGACGGTGACGGGCTTTTCTCTTTAGAGCTTTAGAGTCGCTATCCAACAATAAGCGGCAACAATCAGTTGGCCGTCAATGTAAATCTGACAAACGTAGTGAACGGTAACTGCATAAATTTCGACCAGTCCTCGATGGCACTAGTACGCATTAAGGCCATTAAGGTCGACGATGAGACATCGAGTCTCGCGGAAATTCGTGGTGTACCGGGGCGTATTTTTGCGCGTGGGTGCCCTTTTGTACGTAGATGGCTGGTTGTGCGGTTTCGCAAGGGAGTCGCGCCGTGGTCCGTGCAATTGCGCGGTGCGCCATGCCGCCCAATGGCGCGCCATGGCGCGTCGCCCCCGCGATTTTCTCCACGCCACGGGAGGAAGCCCGGGCTCTATGAGGAACATTATAGCTTTGAATTTCGCGTAGGCCGCGCCACGTCGTCTCTGACACGTGGCGCCATAGAGTCGGGACACTTCGCGTTATACCGATGTCACGCGCTTGTATTACACGTTGCGTGTTACATTTCCACCGCTGAATCCTAAAGCTCACTTATCAATCCTTGCACAAGAACGCCTTGCGAACTAGACCGGCAGGAGAGACCTACTCTCTTCCGCAATTTTCCACTTTTACAAAGTCTATTCTGAACACTGATTTTCGCGCTTATCTATCTATCTTGGTCGTCACATGGCACAATTCCATATACTACATACCATTCTGCATGTTTGTACATCGAACTCAATTATCCCGATTTCTATTTGTAATATCTTCAATCTGCCAAATAGCAGGAATTGCGAGATCGCGGCCGTGGATGCGCCAAGCGGATCGAATTATCACGCCAAGAACTATCGGTGGTCACACTCATTTGAATAAGAGGAGTCGGAAAGGTACCGTTGCGAGCGCAGTGGCTTGGTACTCGGGGCAAGGGTGATGTGATCGTGATCGACGTAGATCGTTCTCTCTGTCCATTCAAGGCGATTCATGGTTCGTCGGCGGGCGCGGGCGCCAGCCCCAGCCCCAGCCCCAGCCCCAGCCCCAGCCTCAGCCCTTTTGTCCCCAATCCAATGTACCAACGTACACATCTACCTATGGACCTATGTAGAGACGCGCATGAACCTACGACGAGCATATCTACATAGGAACTTGTTCAACGAGATCTGTTTCCGGGTCACGCCACGGCAGGTTGACGCCGGAGGTACCTATGCGCTTTTGTCCATCGTGCTCCGATATCGCGATCCTCTCGCATCGATTAGCATTGATTTGTGGATCATCGTGATTGGCCTGAGGGGCATCCTCGATAATACCGATGTAAGCAGAATAACTCGAGATTCCGGAATACGCTGGTTATCTCACGCCCAATGCGATTAGGAATGAATCAAATTTGGGAGTGAGTCAAATTGTCGACTTTAGTTCCTGTATTGGTTTCGTGTACCTCGCAAAAGAATTACGTGGAATCTCGACACACGGATAGCGAAATGGACCAAGTGGTGGATCTCGAGACGCAAAGTACATTGCGAAAGTAGCTCGAGTCGACAAGTTCGCAGTCGCCAATTGGGGAATACAAACACTTTCGCGCTTGGGTACAGCTGGACGGTATTAAAGAGTATGCGGCGAGCCTCGTATGAACCTCGATACAGTACTTCCGCATGAACGAGGTTCCCACAGATGCCGGGTGTACGTATTCGGTTTACGCGAGGTAAGCGAGGCAAGCGAGGCAGAGGCCAACCGAGAAATTAGAAAGGGATAGAGGGTATTAAATGAGTAACTTTCGCAGATTTGAGTACGTGTTCCCTTTGTTGACCGTACAATGAAACCTGTTCCAAACGGGGCTTTAATTGCATGGAAAGGATTTCTTCTTGTGAAGCAAGCAAGAGGGACACCTGCAGCCAACGAGAGATCCGACTATCGAAGTCTTCCAGATTACGTAACGATACCATGCATAACCGAGCTTTACGTGGGACTCGCTCTCTTCCAGCCTGCGCGGCGAGCCTGGAAGCCCCTAGATTTCAATCTCTTCCCCACGGCGACGAGTAAAATCGTATAAACTGGCAAGAGTGCCAAGATACGATCTGATTCGACCACGCCTCCGGAGAGGATCGAACTGTCTTTCCGCGTTTACGTCGAAGCGTCCAATTTTTGACCTATCTTCCAGGAATTAGCATAAGGTGCGTCCCGTAGGCCTACCGAGAGTCGAGAGTTGCACGTCTATTTTACGTAAGAAAATGGCGAATAACGGAAGCCATCGCTCTCTACTGACGTTCGAATCGTTAGACTGTTAGACAATAGTCTCCGTATGGTAGGATGATTCCTCGTGGATCCTACCCGACCCATGTACACATATCTTCGACATGTAACTGTCCCAAACAGTCTCGTGCTTCATCTTCTATTTCCAAAAATATCGAATGTACAACGTTTCATCGCTGATAGCGCGAGTTGCTTATTTTGGCAATTGCCAAATTATAGATGACATTGCTTTCGATTTAATTTAATCGGACAAATAATTTCTTTAGAAACTTTTGCGCCACGAACGAAAATGATCTGGCGGCTACTACGGAGAAACTTCTGGCGTTCTGGCGAACATTCCAACTACGGTAAGTTCTTGCGTTAGTCGCTGCTACTATCGATTGACGGTAAGAGCAGCGTCGTATCAAAGTACCGAGAAAATTGAAGCATGCTGCTGCAATGCCTACAGCCATTCGGCTTAGTACGGAATGCATATATAGCATCAGCCGTGATCGGAATTGGAACTGAATATAATTGTTATCTATCGAATATATCGTCCTTACGAATCAGTACACATACTATTCTACTAATATAATCTACTATAAAATAGAATATCTAATAAAAGATATTGAAGCGTAAGACCTCTGTGTATTGAATAAACCCGCGGATCTTACAATTAATATTTCTTGACCCCTCGACAACACAACAGTGCAAAATTCATTAACTATTTAATTAATTTCTCATTTTCGCCAACCATTGATTTGTAGCTTTTAATACCGATTAGAGTATGTACAATGCAGCTTGTCGTATAATTCGTATGATAACGGAATAGCAGAATAGTTCCCGTTTAAGATCGCAGAGGGCAGTACAAAATCTCTCCTTTTTCCCCACTATCGGTAATTCAGAACAGGCGACGCAAAGTCCCGTAAGACATAAGATGTTACGTCTATCCTGTACCTCGTCCGTGCTTGTAGCTAACCTCATTGAATCGTTGCTTTATCAAGAGTAACACGTGCAAATACGTCACGAGTAAACACGAGTTCCGAAGATTAGGACAGGTGGCAGGTATGTATCTTACATTAGAATTAGTGCGGTTGGCAAACACCGGATCCCGAAATTGCCAAAATGTTTACTGAAAACCACAGAAGTAAATGAAAGCTAATTATCCCTTTTGCGTACAAGACGACAATTTTCCTGCATTCAATCAAGTTCGTCTTAAGAACAGTATTACCACAAAGGGTATATATGAGTAAATCTGAAAGATAATAAAAGAAAATTGTCAGTCATTTTGGGAGTACACGTGCTCCACTGTCAAGTGTCGCGCAAACAACATAATTGACATAATACATAGAGCGGGAAAGCGGGATATCTACCGGCCAGCACGTTCCTTCCATTTTGCGATATAGTAATGCGTCAAAAGTCAAGTTGCATGTTTCTCACACGACGCATTCGAACAGTGTAGCAAGTGAAACAGTGTGCTGCAGTGCCTGCACTGTGAAGCGAAGCGGTGTTATCGATCGAACAGAGAACAGAGTGTTGAGAAACCACCGGTGTAGTTGAAAAAAATTCAGAGGGGGACCCTCCGGAATCGGTGCTCTTCGCATTGGAGAAATTTTCAAGGCCACGACCGTGGACGGACGGTGGGTGGATGGTGGTGGGTTCCACCGAAGAGAGAATGATCTCGTGATGATGCAAAGGCAAGGTAACGCGCACAGCCAGTGGGTCTGACTGCTCGTTTAAGGGTATGGGAGGAAACGGCTATGTGTGGGTGTCGAAGGAAGCGTGGTCGTGCGCGTGGAACAGGTAGACCAGGCGAGGTCATATACCCGCCAAGCTACACGAGTGCTTTGCTTTCTTCTTCATTCACGCCGTGATTCTCGTGATTGCTGTGTCGTCGATCTAACGTCCAACGGTGGAACCGCGCGCCGTGCTACGCTCAGGGATCTCACCGGCCAATTTCGGACCTTTGTACCTTCGACGATGACCGATAGGACGGCTCTCAGGCGCGTGCTGTCGTTCCTGCTTCTACTCGCGGCCAGTGCCGCACGCGCTAATTATACGAACATTAATCTACCGGCTGATCATGTCAAGTATTACTTGAACGCCTTTCCCACGATCGCTGAGCAGTGCCGCAACGATCCAACTTGTCCATACAAGGTAATCCACCAATTGTCCGATGATTCTTCGATCAGAAGTTTCCTTCCGTTAAACGTTAAGTTAAACTGAGGATCTAACATCTAAGTCAATCTAAGAGGTCAGCCTTACGAGAGTTACTCGCAAACATAAATGTATGTACTCTTAAAATATTCCTGGATCGTATCGGGCCTACGGTAGAATGACAAGTGAAACGTTAAGCTGATTGCTCTGTTTGCCCGCGGACAGTGTTGTAGCGGTACCGGTTACCAGCGAAAGTAATCGCGAGAGCTAACGCGAAAGCAAGCGCGAAAGCAAACGCGAAAGCAAACGCGAAAGCAAACGCGAAAGCAAACCCGAAAGCATTTATGCTCACGCTGACAACGAGTTTCCTTTCAATTTTTCTAATCTTTAGGATAGCCTTGACACTAAAGCTTGCTGGGGTTACGAGCCAGATTGCAAAGCCGAAAATTCTTTTTCCGTTCCTCACTGTCCAGGTGATCACAAGGGATGGGTCAGAACGAAGGAAGCACAGTTAGACACGTTCTATGCCGAAGGGGATTTCGGATATGTGCGCGACCAACGTAAAGAAATGTCTGTCTTGTGCGAACCTCTCTTCCTGGTAAGCCCATACAAGTTTCAGCTTCCGATCGAACCTGCTTGAAAACCCAATCGATGAGGAAAAGATCCAGGATGAGAAAATGTTTGCAGGACGATTCGTCCCTCGAGTGCTCGGACCACATGAGGTTCTGCAGAGCAAGAAATATAATGATCAATTTTACGGATCTGATCGAAAGAAGGGAACCGATTCGATATAAAATGGATGTCTTGAAAGAAGGTCAAGTTGGAGGTTACTGCACGTAAGTAATGATCGTTGATCCTTGATCTTCGGTAGGAGATTGAAAATCATTCGTATGGAATTCATCCGAATTCAAAAGTACATTATCACATTGTCTCTGACGAGTGCAGACTAAACGAGAGGAGGCTACGAGAGAACGCGGATCACATTAGCCCATTGCAATCTTGGGGTCCGGAACTGCGAAACTTTCGAAGGCTACCGCGGCGACCCATTGTCGAGGGCGATTGCAATATCGTGATTGAGAAGCCCACGTTCATCATGAAAATTGATGCCAGTAAGTGTCGATAGCTCTTCTCGACTGATCTCACAATCAGTCCCCCGTTCCCCCGTAAACGACAAATCCTCCGACGTAGATTGATCCGGTAGAGTTGCTCTGTTTCAGTAGTAAATATGTATCATCATTTTTGCGATTTTTTTAATCTGTACGCGTCCTTACACGTCAACCTATCGCATCCTGCCGCCTTCAGCACGGACACGCACGTACTGATCTGGGAAAGCTACAGGTAATTGGTATTGGTCACAAAAGAAGAATCGAAAGATGTCCGATCTACCGAAACGCCTCTTACTTTCAGCTACCGATCAGCCTTTCAAGAGGCCTTTCAAGCTTTCACGAGCAATCCACTGTGGGATCTGAAAACCTTTCGTGGTCAGACCGTTTGCTTTAAAAACGCCGTCTTCCCGTTACTTCCGCGAATGATCTTTGGTCTTTACTACAACACACCACTGGTACCACTGCTCTTACATTAGGAATCGATTCGTCTCGGTTTAACAATTACAATTAGTAAGAAGAACACTCAGTTTAGACGATCAGTTTCGACAATCGGTTTCAACAATCAGTTTCGACGATCAGTTTCCACGATCAGTGTCTTTCTTTCTTTCTAGATTTATGGCTGTGAAAAAAGCGGACTGTTCAAGGCATTCGGCGATCACCTGCTACATCGGCTGGGGGTTGGTACGCGCGAAAGGAAGAACAAAAAGATCCGAGTGACACTACTCAGTAGAGACACCCAATACAGGCGGATTCTCAATGAGGATGAGTTAGTGGAAGCATTGAAGGAAAATCCCGAGTACAAAGTTCGAAAGGTACGAGTCTTGCCAAGATCAATTCAAGATCCGTCCCAGAAAAATCGAAGGGATATATTGACACAACGTATTTTCCCATTTCCACTTGTAGGTAGTATACAATAAAAGAGTGCCGTTTAAGAAGCAACTGGACATTACGCGAAATTCCGATATTTTTATCGGTATCCACGGTGCGGGATTGACGCACCTTATGTTCCTACCAGACTGGGCAGCGGTATTCGAGATGTAAGCAATCCCCCGATTAACTCGATAGAAGAAAAAAGTTATTTCTCCTCGACGGTTTCCTAAACATTCAATGAAACAACACGACATTCGTTAGATACAACTGCGAGGATTCCGGCTGTTACAAAGATCTCGCGAGATTGCGCGGAGTAAAGTACTTGACGTGGCACGATACGTCGAAACTAGTACAGCAGGATCCCGTAAGTCATTTGCGCCTCAATTGCTCACCCTCGATTAGAAATCGCGCCGATCTTCTAACCATCTTACTGAATAGGGTACGCATCCCGATGGGAGTGCTCACGCAAAGTTCACCAACTACAGTTTCGACGTCGAAGAATTCCTGCGAATCGTATCTCTAGGCCGAAATCACGTAAAGAATCACAATGCCTTCAAGGAATTTGTCAATCGGCGAAAGTTGGGCCAATCGGCGAAACAGCCGCCAAATGGCACAACATCTATCACAACATCTGGGGACGGGAAGAAAGCTGGAGAAGTCAAAGAGATTGGGGAAGAATCGGTTCACGGAGAATCTAAGATTCGGCCGAAAGATGAACTATGACGATCCCCCTTCGTAGGGGGATCTATCGCAAAGAAGGAGATACTACAATAGGATTCGTTTTTTTTTTTTTTTTTTTTTTTTTTATCACTAATGTACATACGAGTTTTGATGAGAAAAGGAATAAACGCGAGGAGACATACACACACACACTGTCTCGATGCGTATGTATGTACGTACATGCGTTGGCAGTGATGATATTGCACAATGGTTGAGTGTCTGGTTTAATTCGTCAGGCCACACACGTCTTTCACAATCGTCTCCCCCAATCGAGATACGGAAGGGTATCGCGCACACAGAGACACACAGCGCGCGCGAAGCCGCTTACAATTTCACTTGTATCTTCTTCCGATAGAGGAAAAAAGCAAAGCCGACATTTACAGCCATATATCCGATCAGTATTTGAATAGCCTTCGAATCTTTAATGTAGAGGGTAAATATCGTCATGTTAACGCCCCCGGTCAATAAATTCGACAGCAGGAAGAAAAGTAGGCCGTTATAATTTACCGCTTCGAATATCTCAAGGGTTCTATCGATCCTGTACTCATCGTACTGACTCCCCTTTTCGCGTTTACCCTTCGAATTTGATCTCTCCGATTTTTTCTTCGCTTCGAGCACTTTGTCCATCGTCGCGTAAACCAACATATCGGTAATTATTTCTACGAGTAAGAGTAGAGTCAACATCATGGTACCCAAAGTCAGTATCCACATGCAGTATCCTGCATTGGCCAGTCGCCTGGATACCCTGAAGTAGGAATCGCAAAACAACGTGACGGCACAAGTTTGCGCGGCTATTAGAGACAGCTTAACGCAAAGTACCATCGACTCGTTGTAACTCGCGTCGAGCTCGTAGCCAAAGACTCGCATGCGAAAAGTTTTGTATCTGTACTGTAAGGGGTGTTGACGATTGATATGCACGTAAGTCGAGTGGATCAGACGACCGATCGCCACACCGATCAAGTAGAGGCCAACGTAGCCAGGTACCGAAACGACACCCTCCCTATTGGCGGACATAAAGTCGTCTCTCGTCTCGTTGCTCAAGACCCATTCCTTCAAACCTTTCGTACTTAAGATGTACTCGTGCATTCCGAGGATCCAAACTCCAGACAGCAAGGAATACTTTGAGTTTATGGTACTGGTTATCGAACTGGTGAAGAGTTTGACAAACGCAAGAGTTATGAAGAAATTCCAATGAATGCCATACTCGGTAACGTGCTTTTGGTATCCGGTGAATTCTATCGCTATAGATCTACCGAAGCCCAGGATCAAGAGAGGTATGCAACTTTTCGTTGCCTGTTTCATATTGCTCACGAGGGTATGAACGAAGCCGAATTTCATTCGTGTCCCAGTGTCGCGAGCTTCCGGTGCCACCAACGCGTTTGCCAGGATAAACAGTCCGACCCCAGTGTCCATTAGACTGTATCCAAAGACCTCCGTTTTGGCGAATTTCCGAGGGAATATGCGAAAGTCGATGGCCAAGATGCAGATCGCAGTTGTGATATTGGTCAGTGCTCGGAAATTCGTGAGGAACGGTCTCTTGCCCTGGACTGGTCGAATATCGTAATTCGGAAGCTTGTCCACTCTAATACCCATCGACGCTATGTTGACGATCGATGCAAATAGCATGACGAAACACACCCTAATCACGTACTCTGATAATATCGTACAACAGAGTACAGACGGAACCACGGTCAAGGTGAATTCGATCAGAACCCTGAGGTTCCGATTGACAAATTTCCCGATTACCGCCAGGCTCGTCGTGGTCAGTAAAAGACTACAGACATTCGGCAAAATCGCGTAGACAACTTCGCGTGACGTTGTACCCCCATGATTCGAGACGAATGCTTCCTGATGCAGCCGGTAGTCTTCTTTATTCCATATATTCGTCATCTCTACTTTATCTCTTATTTAGCGCCGTTGCCCCGGACAAATATCTGCAACAAGATGTGCAAGGTCTTATACGCGGTAAGGTCAACTCCCCCTCGTAAACCCATGCATCAATATGGAGCACACGATTGTGCATGCATTTCCTTGCACCAGTAGGTCTTCCTACCGTGTGATTAGCTCCTTGCACGGTCTGCATAAATGCGGTAAATCATGTACGTCAATCAATGTTGAGAAAGAACAAGGGCCTGTTTCGCATCTTTGTGCTCGACAAGCATGCCCATGACGGATGCCATGGCGATCAAAGCCGGCCGGTGAGTGTCACATCGACTTGACGAGAGGTTGACCAGAGGTTGACCAGAGCGCCCAATTCACCCGAAAGATGCACTACCCGACTCTACCCGATCTACTTGAGCGTGCTTAAGCGAGAAATTCCATGCGTCGAAACCGGTAAAAGCAAAGTTGGATTTTTCTAAGAATATAGAAAATCCGAGAGTACATCAGCTCGACCAGACGGATAGAAGCGCCAACCAACTAACCAGATGGCACTGGGCTGCACTGGGCACTGGACATTCTAGATCCAGACAGAAGTGGCAGCACCAGCGACCATATCTTACAGTTTTTACACAATCCAACCCGCGTTGGCTTGCCGGCGCTTATTATGCTACGCGTCCCTACCAAGGGGCAGCACTAGTAACCAACAGAGCAGCTGAGCCCTGCTGCTCCGGAACTGTCCGTAACACTGTGTACGGAACGATGGAAAGAGTGTAGAATAGTAGATACATACAGTAGTACTGTAATCAAATGTTGTACCATGACCGTATTTTATTGGAAAACTTGAATCGGACATTTGAAAATACTGATTTTTTACGCGAGGAACAGGGCCGCATGCATCAAAGAGAAGAATAAGACGTTACTGCTGACTCGGGCGATTATCGTAGGAAACTGGTCGTGACGCACACACTTGGCGCCACACTCAATTGTTGTATTAGCCGCCGTTGCTGCCGTCGCACTACAAGAATAATTTCCAACAAAGAATTGGAATTGAGGAGAAAACTTTGTTACCAACAATTTTTAACCTCTAAATTGTGCAGTTCGATCGGAACCGTCGGCGTCGCGTCCGAATATGAGGATGTCAGGAAACAGCCTCTGTAGATCTCGAGTTAAAGATACGTACGTTCTTTGACATGCACTGGTACGTACATATGTAAGTAGAACATAAGTGTAAATATGTACATGTACAGAGATACCCATACATACTACAGTAGTGACGCGGGATATCGGTTATTATACTGCTATTTTTGTGATAAATCGTAATTTTACGAGAGGCGGTTCTTGACCATCCGTTTCCGATGTTCGGCGTCATCCCCATACAGAAACGCGTAGATCGCATTCCTCAGTGGGACGTTTGGTGTGAGCGCAGTAACCGCCAGAGCCTGGTTCGTTATGGGACTGGTATATTTTCCGCTCGTTAAGAACCATTCGGTTATGGCGGCTCGTTCGTACGTGAAGCCGTCTGATTAATCGTAAGATGAAAGCCGCGTCCGCGAAGGAGAAAAATGTAAAATCAATTGTCGAATTAATGATAATAATGAGCAGACGTGCGCAGATATGCGATTCCGCGGTGTCTCGTAAAGTTACTAACCGGTACACTGTACAGGCTCTCTCATTATTTCATGCGTTACGGGGCAGAGAAATTCGTGTGGTACGGCTACGGCTTCGTTCTCCAGGGCTTCGGTAGGTACGAATTGTGCGTTTCTTAGCCAATACAATTGTTGCGCTAGCGTCCGCAGCTTCTGCATACGCACATAGTATGTACATGTATTTTCCAAGGCAATCTTCAGTGGCGTTATCCTTACGTTATCGGCTTTCCACTCGGATCGAAATGGGACGATAGGAAAATCCGGAAAAACTTGACAAGCTTACCTCGTCGGCCGGCTCGAGCTCGAGTGCCGTTCGCAGTTCCTCCGGTGTGAACGAAATCAATCGTTGAGCCGTTAGGGCTTTCTCCCGCACGGTAGGCTCGAGACCTCGCAAGCCAATTTCGCTGAGCCACTTGAGAGTGTCGGAGATGCTCCAATCGGGAAGCTTTTGACGAAAATACGCATTGATCGAATTCGTTCGGCACGTCGGGACGTGCCGACTTTAGGTTTCGCGCTTCATTCGTTTCAGTATATGTAGAATGTATAGTGTGTAGATACATCTGTATCTTGGACTCCGTAAGGCGCATAAGGGGATACATTGTACGTGTACGTACCCTTCGACTCTTCTGTCGTATCATATGAACCAGACTGGTTTGCGATACGAGGTGTTGCGGCATTTTCCACACCAGAATGGTTCGATCCAGCGAGCCTCATTCATACAACATAGATGACATAGATGACGTGCACATGTATACAGATAAAGCGAGGACGCAAACGCGCAAATGGTTTCGAAAGAAAAGTATTGTATCCTTGTATCCTTGAATACGCACCTGTAACGAAAAGGGACGTATCTCGGGAAAATGTACAGGCTGTTGCAAGGCTACCATGTTCCTCCAAGACGTGAAGGCAAACGGCCGAAAACTGGAAGTGAAATAAATTTCAATTTCTACTATCGCAAGTACTGAGGTACATACTGTACTTACCGCGCTCCATATACGGGCAGTTTTGTCCGTAGCGACACTCCCCAAAATTTCACCGTGTACCGGCGAAAATCGCACGCAGGTCACATTGCCGCCGTGACCGGTTAATGTGTTTCGCAAGGTACAACGAACAGCAGGACCGTATTCCGCGTTACTTTTCGATGCGTCATCCACTTTCGTGTCACCGCCATTCCCCCCTCGATTGTCGAATGCCACTATCTCCCACAATTTAACCAAGGAATCGTTTCCACCCGTCGCTAGCAGATACCTTTGCAGCTCATCATCGCTATTTTCCGTTTCTCGTCCTGAATCATCATCATCATTATCATGATCAGTATACGTTCGCAATTATACGCCCATGAGATAAAATCGACGATAAACGAAGTAGTCGAAGGTAAACCAACAGCCAGAATAATATTTCTTGCAAGACTACTACTCTCTACTCTCACCGATAATTCCATCGGCAGACACCGGAGAGAAATCGCAAGCTTGAGCACCCAAATCGTGCGCGTGGTCGTACGTGAGCAGTGCCGGTGGCACATTTTCGTGAAGCGCGTCGAAAAGCTTCCAGACCCCTGCGGTACAGGCAGAGACGAGATAACAGGAATCGTAGGTGAATGCAAGCGCATTCACAGCTTCGGAATGTTTCTCGAATGCGCTGTCCAATTGGTAATTGAAAAATAATTTGAAATTGAAATTATTCGTGTGCATCCCTCACCCGTGCCTACGAAATTGAGTAGTGGGAAATGGCACGCTTACCACAGTATGTCGAGATTCTTCACCGACCAGAGTGTCGCTCGTTCGTCGTCCCCTGCTGTTGCGATCTTCGCGCCGTCGGGTGACCAACGACAAACGCGAACTCCATAGCCCGAGTTTACGAAAGTCGATCTCGTTTCGCCTCCGTTCTACAATATGTACAAGTGTCTAACAATAAATACGTACATGTATGTATGTACATACCTCGATATTCCATATGACTGTAGTGCCGTCCAGCGAACAAGAGGCTAGCAGTTTTCCGCAGGGACTGAATTCCACGTGGTTCACACCGTACTTGTGAGCTTCCAAGGGACTAAAGAGCTCTTCGCGAAAGACAATTCCCCCGTCGGTTTTCGCACTGTCAAACTGAAATTGTTCAACTGCGCCGTTCTCTGCGTCTTCGTCTGTTGCGTTAGACACATTCGACCAAATTCGAATTTGTTTGTCTCTGCGGAAAAGAGTGAGAATAGACCGGGCAACTAGAGGATTTCTCATTCTCAGGATATGGATAAATTTGTACTGTTTACCCTGATCCAGAGGCGATAAAGAAATTACTATAATTCATAGAAACTGCTATACTGTTCACCGGGCCGGAGTGTCCTCTGAGCGTTTCAATCAATTCAACTTGGATGTTCTCAGTTTTTCCGTTTCCCTCCAAAGTTTCTTCAAACTGTACGACACAACGTACATAGAATAGTACGCGTGGAAGCAGTAGTACATCGACTAGCATTACACAGTGAGTAGCATTTTGGAATGCTACATAGTACATACATAGTCACTCGAAATGGCGTGAAAGTGTGCGACATTCTATTGTATTGTATTGTATTGTACTGTATTGTAGAATCTGTATTGTGTACCTTGGGGTTTGTATTAATAACCTCGAGAGGCGTGGGAAGAGGAGTATTTCTCACTGTCAGTGAGGACTGATCGTCAGGATCTTTCGCCAACTTGCCAGTTAAATCCCATATCATTACGGACTTGTCGTTTGAGCCTGCATCAAGAATTGTACGTGCGTGAGGAATTGTAAGAATTTTCGAACCGTTAGGATCGATTCGCTTATCGTTGGAGAAGATTATACCGGTAGCCAGGAGATTACCGTCCCTCGAAAAAGCGCAGCACGCTACATATCTGCTGTGGCCAGAGATTGTCGCCAAGACTTTGGCCGAGTTCTGAAACGCAGGCAGAGAATACGAATATGTATGTACTTATTTTGGGCAGATAATAGATACGGTACACACAAAGTGGGTACATAGGTAGGAAGAAGCGTACGCTCTCTGTGTGGCATATGTATTGTACATTGTACATAGGGACATACACGTGTGTAGTAGGCGTACACATACATAGTTGCGCAGTCGGCCACGCAAGTGACTTGCTCCGAGGTAAAATCAGAAATGTTTACCGTTTCCCAAAGAACGGTGGTCTTGTCTAAGCCGCAGCTCGCAATGTATCGGCCATTTGCGCTAAAGCGAACGCAAGTCAAGGCGCTGCTATGTCTTTCCAGGATCTTTTTTAGACGGATCATCGAGTCGCGTGGCCTTTCGAAGTCAGCGGAGCTTTTACCGCGAGGGGCCTTGATTTCCCAAAGTTTTACGCAATGATCGTTACCGCAGGTTACCAGATGATATCGCTTGTCGGAGTTGTCGGGCGTCACGGTTAGCGGGCCTGCAGTGCGTTCGAATAAAGAAATTCTCCATTAAAGGATCATTCATTTTACTAGTCGTGTCGTGCATGCGTTTTTTCAAATTCCTCGCAAGAGTGAAAGGTGAAAGTATGTAGAGACGTACATGCGTATCGATTACGCGTACATTCTTATCAGTAGATATTTATGTACGGGGGCTTCCGCAGTGACGCGTCACCGACGCATGACCATCATCACTGCGTAGGTGGTATGCGTCTCTATTCATGTACGTACATTGCAGAGGCTGCAGGCACACTTACACCAAGTCTCCGGCGTGTCGGAAATGTCACAAGAAACGACGCCCAAGTCGTGCGCGTCGTCAACGGAATCGCAGGCGGTCGCTGTACTGGCCCCCTCGGAACGGCACGGGTTACCGATCTCGATGGTCGAGAAGAGATTAAGAACTCCAAATGTACAGCCCGTTACTAACCAGTTAGTGTCCGGCGTGAAGCAAACACTATGGACGGCCCCATCGTGTTTTTGAAAAGAGCTGCGAAGCAGGATAGAAGAAGGAGAGAAAGAAGTCGTTGCGGACAATGCCGCGACCATCAGTGCGATCGATGGTTGGTCGTAAGCGGGGAAAAAAGTGGCCTTTTTTTGCCGGGATCGAGGGGGTCTGACACCGGCCTACTACTCACTTTACATACTCTTATTCTTACTCTGTTATTACCTACAATATACAATGTATGTACATACAGTCATTGTATAGGTTAGCACCCACCTAATGAGTCTTCGCCGTACCAGGTCCCAAAGGCAGACTTGACCGCAATCTCCAGCTGTTACGAGCATCGTTGAATCCGGCGAAAATCTGCAGATTCTGACCGATTCTCCGCCGGGTTGAACTACAGTTTGTATCTTTGCCCCTGTCTGTGGATACATTTCGTGTACACATGGACGGGTATAGAGGCACCCGTGGCCTGACTCGATCTGACGTACAGGTGCATGACGATAGGGACATGACGATACACGAGTGTATCGTGTATATTGTATAGCGTATTTTCGAATTCGTAGAAATCGGAGAGAAGCAGGTCAGTGCATAAGAGGCGTATAACGTGGATAATTATGTACCCGCAAATTCCAGAGCGTCGTTGTTCCGTCGATACTCGACGACGCCAACATGCTCGACTGCGGGCTCACCTTTACCGATGTCACTCCATACTTGTGTCCCCTTAGGGGTGAAAAGTGGGCCTCTACGTATTCTCGATCGTTTCGCCGCCATTCCCAAACTCTGACGAGTTTATCCCTAAGAACGGGGGAAAAGAGTAGGAGTAGGTCAAGTTCTCATTGATGGTGATTTGGCGGTAGTTCTCGAGATATCTATGTACAGAGCTATTTACCCGGATGCCGTAATTAATGCAGAATCACTGGCAAAGTCGACGCTATTCACGTCACTCGCGTGAGTCGTGAGTGTTTGCAAATGCGTCACGTCACCCGTCATCGTGTCGGCGTTTATAAGGAGAATCTTCGATCCGATCTAGTCCGATCTGATCCAACCTAATCGGATACAGTACTGAAATAGGTATTCGGACATGGTTACCGCTACATATAATTATATCACACCACATGTAGGCGATCCCGACGTACATTACTCGTAACGCAATCGAGTGAGAGAATTCGTTTAAAGTAGATTAAACGTACTTGTTTAAAGCAGAAACAGGAGTGGCTCACGAGGCCCGGATCCAGGAACGTCGAATCCAATGTCACATTGAAATCAGAGACCTGAGGAGCTGAGGAGTGTCAGGAGCAACAGGAAGGACCCCGAAATGACGAAGCTCGACATTTGACGCGCAATCTGACTGTCGGCCTAATGGCAAAGTTACTTGATCGAAACCGAAAGAAGAATGGGTTTTGCAGTTGCGCGGCTATTCGCGTATCGTTGACACGTGATACATAACAACTATCGATACACGTGCGTATGTACTCGTGCTCTTGGGTACATGCGCGTCTCTGCGTAACCGAATACGAACGGAGTACGCATTACATTGATTACATCGAACCAGTCTTGCCCAACACTGGCAAGAGTGGCAAGAGACAGACCAAGAGTACTTGATACAATACTCTATTTCTATTCTATACATGTGTACAAAGAATATATATGTTGTAGTTGGAACAAAAGAGGCGCAAATACGAGCAGAATACGTGGCTTTACCGAAAGCGAGCTGACCCACCCTCCTTTATGTGGCCTTGACTTTGCCCTTCTGTACTGCTTGTCGGACGTAAGCCGTATTCTACATACGTACAATGTATACGTGTACAGTGTGCATAGACCGTATGTGTAGTCGCGCGTTTGACGATGTACGAGAATGTACGAGCATGTACGTGGTACCATACCTACTCGTTTACTTACCTATACATACATACGGCGATACGGCGTACGTGTAAACGCAATATCGATGATTTCTATCGTGGCATTCATGCTGTCGTGCAAACGAAAGAAGAAGCAGGGCAAATGCGAAGGGTTAATCCGAGACATATTGGTTAAAATGAAATCTAAATTGCAACGGTGTCTACGTTACGGCAGCTTACACTATTCCCTAGTACATACAAACACAGTGTACGATCATAATAATCAATATCAGCACCAGCTCTATTCTTCCCGATTCCGCGCATATTGCTCTTGGCGACAAAGGACAAGCATTCGGTGTTGGTATTGACATGCACCGTGTATACCATGTATGTACAATGTATATGCGTCCATGTGTACGCGTATAAGTGGCGTATAGAATCGTCTTATTTGTACGTAATTAGACCTACTTGGTTAGAGGAAGACAAGAGAGATTTGGAGGTGGGTCATTTCGTAGAAGGTAGAAGCAAGTAGGGTCAGCAGGTAACGGTAAGCAGATCAAGCACACATAGCTGGCTGGAGGTGATGGATGGCGTGGTAGCGCTGTCGCTGTCGCGTCGCACTCACTACATTTCGTCATTGATAATATGCGGGATAAAATAAAGCTTTTGGCGAATGAGTCATGATAACGCGGGTAGGAGTACATAGCGAGGAGAGAGGATGAAGAAGAGAGATAGATAATCCCAGTTACATTTGATACGTGTATACGGAAAATGGAAAATGCGTAAAGTATTTTTATTCTTCGCATCGTTGTCCCTATCACAATCGAATCGAACTGCAAGCGACCAAGTGCGTACCAGGAACAGTAAGGCTCAACCAACGGAGGATCCAGCCGATTGAGCAGACCCGAATTCAGAATACCGTCGTACGCTCGCAACCACCGCACTAGCCCGTCGCGTCCTGGGTGCCGGACAGTGCTGGAAACCTGGAAATGCTGGCAGCTGGGACGCCTGAGACCGGTGGGTGTGTCTCTGCGCGTGTGCGCAACAAGCGAGAGAGCGCTGCGCACAATTACGTGTCCCCGGAAGCAAAGGAAGAGAGCAGGACGCGTGGCTGCGGCGTGTCGTAGTTTTGCAAGTGGCAGCCAAGCAAATCTAAACCTTCTCTCGTTAGTCGGCTAAGTCGGATGAAAGATTCGGTGTAGTAGTCGTCGAATAAAGTACAGTAGAAAGCATCGAGTACAGTACGGTGCAGTGCAGTACAGTGTAGTAGAGTACGGTACAGTACAGCGGAGTAGAGGAACTCGAGCACAGTCGAGTTAGTTTCCAGTTATTCAGTAGTGGTCTGTACGTGTCTGTACGTGTGTGCTGTACGTTTCGCCACTCGGTTGTAGCTGCCTGCACTCTTGCCGTTGTCTCATTTCGAACGGTTTCGCCTGGTGGAATTGGCGTGCGCGAACAGAATCGAGCCTGTATCTTGGAAAAAGCAGACGGATGGTAAGTGAGATGATAGGCGAACGCGCGCGCAGTCTTTCCTGTGCGAATAATCTCGATCGTAAGAAGAGGCATGAGAGGAACGACAGGGAAACTTAGCGCTTCGGCGGTGTTCACAGGCGTCCTATTCGGAAGATCAGCTGGCGGGTAAGTGGAGCCGAGCGGCGGACTCTGCGTTCTCACACAATCAGTTGAAAGACGGTCTGGAATTGGGTGTTTTTCTCAATACGTAATCCAGGTCAAGAGTATCGCTGCAGTATTAGTACTACGCGAACACTGCTCGCATCGGTGACTGGCCGCCTTTTATGGTTAGGTATTTGAGGAGAGCGAGAGTGGCATGGCATGGCATGGCATCGAATCGAACAAACACGAAAGAGCGCTGTTGTAGGATGTGGGTTCACCGCATACGGCATACACCGAGGTTGGATACTTGAATGTGCGTATCGGAACTCGCGGGTTGCATCGGCAGCGCGTTGAGAGTGTCGAGTATTGGCGCGAGGATTCGTGGGTGAATCGCGTTTCTGTCTCGTGGAGATTCGTCACTCGAATTCGTCCTGGTCGTGGTACATTGACGGGTGGGCCGTCTACCGTTTGACGTTTGGCGTTTGACGGTTGACGCGTGTCGGGTTTGTACGGGGCTCAAGAGCAACGGGCTGTGGCCGTAGTGGGTGAGATTTTTTGGTCGGCCTTGGGGATATAGTATTGACTACCGAACGAACTGCGGTTGGGTGGGTGTGACGAGTCAACGACGGGAACGCTGCGAGAGAAAGGAAGGAAGGAAGGAAGGAAGGAAGGAAGGAAGAAAGAAAGAAAGAAAGATAAATTCAAGTCGCGCGTTGTCCGAACAAGTATTTCCCGAAGCAAGACACGCGATTTCGTGGCAAGATGTACGGTCCTACGTGTCATCAGGAGCTGACTCGCAGAATGATGTCGTCCATGGACGGTACTTAATGAGTATCAGTATCTGTAGCGCGTGGTTTAATGGATTTAGCTGATTTCGAGCTCGTCTTGCTGTTGATTTGAGATGTTTGAAAAAATTGTTGGAAAGCTCTCCGTACCTATGGCGTGTACCTATCACAGAATTTCAGGAGGCGTTTCAGCTGTTCGACAGTCGCGGAGATGGCAAAATACACGTGTCACAAATTGGGGATGCCTTACGAGCACTCGGACAGAATCCAACAGAGTCGGACGTAAAAAAGTTTACGCATCAGCACAAGCCCGATGAACGTATCAGTTTCGAGGTCTTTCTACCGATTTATCAGGCTATAAGTAAGACCCGTACTTCGGACACTGCAGATGACTTTATCGAGGGACTACGGCATTTTGACAAGGATGGAAATGGTTTTATCTCATCCGCCGAATTGAGACACCTGCTCACTACGCTCGGTAGGTTTAACAATAAGTTGTCAATGCAATTGCGTCCTGCAGAGGTTATGGGAGAGTGATGTGGACGCAAGAAACCTAGTTTACAGGTATTAGGCTGTATTAGGCTAGTCGGTCAAGTTGGAAGCCTTTGTTGCTCGATTAGCAGAATTGGTTTAGACAGCGCGATAAAACGATTGTAGTATGTACGTATGTTGGGTACATACTGGCGGCAAGAGTAAATAACAGTTTCCATTTGTACATTAGGCGAGAAACTGAGCGACGAGGAGGTGGAAACGTTGCTGGCTGGACACGAAGATTCCCAAGGCAACATCAACTACGAAGATTTTGTTCGTCAGGTAATGTGTGGCTGAACTAAGGAATTAGAGATGAAAAAGGAAGGGCAGCAGGGCAGAGACGAAGAGGAAGATGGTGAGGTGGACGTAGGACGGCGGACAAGGGCGACAAATGTTTCATTCCGAAGAATCCTTTCGTACCGTTTTGAAAATGCATTTCTCGATCATGAGTTTGGATGGGTGCGTAGAAGCGAGTATGAAGAGTAGATCTAACGAAAAGACACGTGCGTATCGGTTAGAAATGCGGATGCATTGGGACTTGGGAAGAAAGCGGTTAAGGGAGAAAAAGACGAACGAACGATATCGGCCAAAGACTGGATCATAATGGAAGAAAAGGAAAGAAGTGAGATTGTGCCTTGATCCCGTTGTATCGTGAGTGTGTTTCGGAACGTAATCGTACTTTAGCGAGATACGACTTGACTACCCTTCCGAGCTGAGTGACGGGAGGATGTGTGTGTGTGTGTGAGAGTGAGAGAGAGTGTGTGAGTGAAAGGAGGAATCGAATGAGGGAAAGAGAAAAAATGAGTAGCGCACCTAGGAGGAAGGAATAGGGATGATGAATATTTTTGGTTGAGAGTTTTAGAAGCTATCCCAATATCCTAGTAGTAGAATTTCCGAAAATAGATCGAAGATGGTGGGGGCAGATTTGCGTAAGATCGTAAGGAAAATGATCGACGAATGTTGCGTATGGAGTTTGCGTATAGAGGTGTAATATCGATTTTGTTCTTTTTGCATTAACATTATGGATAATCTTGGAGCGTAGAATGATAATAAAGATATTTCTCGAAAGATGCTGCGTACATTGAACGAACCTACCAGTCCCAGTCCCTTTTCGTAGTCATAGGCTGTACGAAAGAAGAAAGCGCGTTGGGTAAAAGTTTAGCAGAGGGATGGGGGCAGACAAAGGCTGTCCGAGACTGTCTGTGCTGTAGGCGTGGGGAAGAAATGTTTTTTTCTTTTTTTGAGTAAGTAGTAGTCGTAATGGTAGCAGTGGTAATAGATATAAGTATATAGGCGAATAGAGATAGGGATAGAAAGGAGTAGTGCATAGGTACGTAGAGAGAATGGAAGAGGGATCGTTAGTGGAATTGTTGGTAGTTGTATACACGTGGGCGTGTATGGCGTGGGTTCGCAGAAACAAGGAATAGGAGTAAGTAGTATGGCGTAAGAACATTGGTCCTGTGTTGGTGTGTAGGAAATAGGAGATAACGCATAGGTAAGCATGGAATAGGGGTATATTATCGAACGCTGAAGATAAATCGGAGGGGCGTTAAACACGTCTTTATTTATTTATTTTTTTCAGCCTTGTTTAGTTGCTCTTGAGGCACACATGTTGGACCTTTAGCAGTAGTGGCGTGGTGACATGTAGTGGAAAAGGGAAATATAAGAGAAAGAGTATCGGAGGACGTCGTCGTGTGTCGTGAGCGGTAGTTTTCTAGATAGGAAAGTGTGTTTTGTGCGTCGCAAGGCATGGCATGGGATGGCAGTCGGAATTAGAGGCAGGACCGTAGTGTAAGATGCGCAGGCCGGTGCGCGGCAGGTAGTAACCGATAGTGAACGGGTGGCGGCGCTGGCGGCGGTCCACGAGGCAGCGTCGCCGTTGGCGCCAAAAGGGTAGCCATTGGCATTGGCTTGTCGGCGGCAATAGAGCAGAAGCGTCGTGGAATCATGTCGAGTTTGCGAGGATGCGGCCGGAGTTGGTAGTTGTAGTGAATCGGAGGAGCGTGAGGAGGTGTAACGGATTCGGAAAGGATTGGAGTGTATAAAGAGGAGTCGGATATTGGAGTGCATGGCAGTGTAGGAGGAGAGTGGAGAAGACTATCGTGGGGGTTAGGAGCGTGATAGAGGAGCGGAGTGGATGGGAGTGCGAGACGGTAGACGTGGTGGGGAGGTGAATAAAAGAGTGTGATCCGTTTATAAAATGATCGGAGACAGGTCGGAGGATTATAGAGTCGTAGGACGTGTCGCGGACGAGGTGTTGGAGGGTTACGGTGCGGCATGCTGGTCGGCCGGTAAGGAAGAAAATGTAGTGGCGAGAAGTTTTGGGTCTTTGAGTAGTATGTAAAAGATGGGAATCCGGTTGGAGGGTAGGAGGATCGGAAGTGTTGAGGCGGTCGCGTGGTTCGTGGGCATGAGCGGCAGCACCGGGCAGGTAAGACTTGCACCATGGTTGCCTATCTAGGTAGTCCGTAGAGATAGCAGAAACCGCGCTAAAGTTGTGTGTGTTTATTCTGTTGCAGTTGGTTGTGCCTCAGCTATTGAGGGTGGAAATTGGTCGAGACTGGGACGGCGAGATTGTGGAGATCGCGAAGAAAGAGTGTAGAAATTGGAAGGAATTTGAGAGTGTTGTGGAGAATTGTGGGATTTTGGATTGTCGCGAGTCTGGCGAGTGGACGCGTCAATGTGTGTGGTTTTGAGTTAAGAATGTGGCCTTTATGATGTACACGTGTTGTATTTATTTAGGAAGAATAGTGGTAAATAAAGTTGATAGGGAGGGATAGGGCGCGTGCGATGTGGAAAAAAATGGAATTAGCAGGATGTTGGATGGGCGAATGTTCCGCGACGTGGTGGAAGGTGGCCGACAGTCGAATAAGTTAGAATTATGTGAAAATAATTTTGTTGCACCATTGAATCTCCTTTTCTCCCTTCTCTACCGACTAATATTGTGCAGATTGTGAGTCATGTCCCTCGGGTTTTTGTCGCCAGGTGGGTCCAGGTGGCTTGAGGTGGGTTTAGGTGGGTTTGGATGAGTTTAGGTGGGCTCAGGCGACTTTAGGTGGGTCCAGGTGAGTTCAGGCGAGTTTGGGTGGGTTCAGGTGAGTTCACATGTATTCAGGTGAGTTCACACGAGTCTAAGTAAGCTGACAGCAGCCCAGGCGAGTACAGGTGAACTCAGGCAAGTTCAGACAAGTCGAGGTAAGGGTAGGCGAGACCAGGCGAGGGCAGTTGGGGCCAGGCAGGACCAGAGGGAACCTTTTTTTTCAATCCCTCCACCTATCCTCGCCACACCGTGTCTGCGGCACCGGCTTTTGGCCTTCTTCCGTCGCAGACTCGGTGCCCCGGACGCGCTGCCCCGGACGCGCTGCCCCGGGAGCGACTCGCCCTTTGTTCCCTCGGCATTTTCGTCACCGCTTTCTTCACACCCCTCCGTCTGTGGCCCCTTGTGGACCCCCCTTTACTTGCCTCCGATACGCGCGATGTCCTTGCGCCCACTGGTCGTCCCCTCGAAGGTGGGTTGCGTCCCTTGGTGCGCTCCCTGTATGGCGGCGTTTCGTTTCGCGCGCCCTTAAGTTTGTTTCGCGTCCCTGATTTTATTGTATGACAGTTGGTCGCGCAGCCTTTGGGGCATCCCATAAGTTGTCGCTCCTAATTTCTTCCCGAGTGGTGGTGCCATCTCTGGGTTGGTGCAGTCACACCCCGGTGTCCCTAATTTTTCCTTCCTCGAGGTTCTCCGGCATTTCCAGAGTGCCCGCGCATGCGCTGCAGGCACGCGGGCCTGTCCCTAAATTCCTTTCTCCTCCTTCATAATCAAATTTCCCTCCTATGTCCTTTGCGCATGTGCTGCGGCTGCGCGGATTCCTCCCTGGATTCCTTCCCGACCTTCTGCGCATGCGCTGCAAGCACGCTGGCCTGTCCCGAAATTTCTTTCGACCCCCTTATATTTGAATTTCCCTCCCTTGTCCTTTACGCATGTGCTGCAGGTGTGCGAATTCATTTTACCCCTGGCAGCCGGGGCTCCCCTATCGTGGGTGCCGGATCGGAGGCAAATGCCTCTGGTGCAGCCAGCACCCTTTTCCGCCGTTCGGACAGGGCCAGGGTCATGATGCCGGCCCTTTCCCCCTCATGCGAGTAGTCCGCCCGGCGGGTAGGACCAGAGGGAACCTGGTAAGACCAGGAGAGACCACTTGGGACCAATCTAAACCAGTTCGAACGAAATAGGACCGGGTCAGGTCAAATTGGACCAGCTGAGCACGAGTGAGACCAGATGGGACCAGCTGAGCACGAGTGAGACCAGATGGGACCAGATCAGGTGAGATTAGACAAGCTGAGCACGAGTGAGACCAAATGGGACCAGGTCAGGTCAGGTGGGACCAGGCCAATAAGAGTACGACTATGATCTGCCATTTCGGTACCCAAATTCGCTCAGGTAAGTCTGGGAGAGGTCAGGTCATGTTGGGTCGGCTCTGGTAAGGCTAAGAGAGGTCAGGTCATGTTGGGTCGGCTTAGGCAAGAGTACGACCATAATCCGCCATTTTGGTCCCCCCCCAAAAAAAAATTCTTTATCGGGCCATGCCGAAGGCCCTCGGCATGGCCCTCATGTGTTAGGTCAGGGCAGGTCAGGGGTCAGGTCAGGTCAGGTCAGGGGTCAGGTCAGGGGTCAGGTCAGGGGTCAGGTCAGGTCAGGTCAGGTCAGGGGTCAGGTCAGGGGTCAGGTCAGGTCAGGTCAGGTCAGGTCAGGTCAGGTCAGGTCAGGTCAGGTCAGGTCAGGTCAGGTCAGGTCAGGTCAGGTCAGGTCAGGTCAGGTCAGGTCAGGTCAGGTCAGGTCAGGTCAGGTCAGGTCAGGTCAGGTCAGGTCAGGTCAGGTCAGGTCAGGTCAGGTCAGGTCAGGTCAGGTCACACTAGAGGTGGGGGGCAGGGGCGGCGCCACGAACCCCTCCTCAGCGGCGGCCACAGATGTTAGCGTGGAACCATGGGCGGCTACGGCTCCGGCCGGGGCCACCCAGCGCCCACAACCGGAAGGAACTCCTAGCTCCACCCACATCTCCCCGCACACCAGGATATTACGTAGCATACTCGGATCTGCGCGGTACCTACTCAACTGTTCATGGCAGAAGCGAATGCGCAACTGCCGAGTATAGGGCACGTCGGCCCTTAGGGACTCTGGGCGCCCAAAACGCGCGGCCCCGATCCTCTGCAGTCCGCGATGGACGGCTGAACGGGAGATACCTAACATTTCGGCTAGGCGGCGCACGGACGCGGTTGGCTCCCTCTCCAAAGCCCGAACAATCGCTTCGGCATCCACGATCGAACGGCGGCCCGTATGAGGGCGATCAGACATATCAAAATCGCGAGCCTCAAACCGGGCCCACCACGCGGAGCAAGTGCGACGGCAAACACCCCCAGGAAACATCGCGTCCAGCAGCTCGTGCGCAACGGATAACGAGTGCTCCGTCTCATACATAAAAAGAAGGCAGTGGCGCAGATGCTCCCGAGAGCGGACCACGCACCGACGATCATCCCCGGAGATGCTAGAAGGCGAGGGAACACTCACGTGGGAATCTCCGGATTCCACAAAACCGGAAGCGGAAGAAGAAGAGGATCCCCCACCCCGGACGGACCGCCCCCCACTGTAGCCGGCAACGGGACCAGGGAGTTGAGGCTGGCTAGCACTGGCGACGGAAGCAGCGGCTAGAGGTCGCACCCCAGAGGAGGTACTGGCACGAGAGGCCAGGGACCGGGTATCAGTCCACTCGCCATCGGAGGAATCTTCTTCCAGTAACTTGCTCTCCCACGCACTAACGGTGCTGGCCGAATCCAGGTCGTCAGGTCGGCGGCTCATTATGGATCACGGCAGCACAGCACTATGGAAAACATGCAAATAAACAGGCAGTACGTGAACAAGCAAGGGCAAGAACATAACATAGATACCAAAACGGAGCCTAAGCTGATAGTATGAAATTAAGATGAGAGAAAGAAAATGATATAAATAAATAAGTTAAATAGTCGGTACATCTTACCTGTAGGCTACCAAATAGTAGGAATCAGGAAATCACGTCGAACAAAGGACAGGCCAAATAATGCCCACGAGCACCTATAATGGATGATACTGCTCGTTGGTATGCGATAGTACTTAGCCGGTAGCTGAAACAGGATAGGAGAAATAAATAAGAACGGGGAAGCAAAGGTAAATAACAGATATAACTAGACACCTACCGTAAACAGCCGGAAAATAGGTCTGCAGCATCGAAGTACGGAAGCTGGTAGAGAAACAGACAGGCACACCGGAAAGGTAACCTAAAAAGAAAACCCATAAAACTGATACACGAAGGAACACAGGGGGAGGTATAGAAGGGAAGAAATTATTGCAGCGGCATGAGATAGGTTATACATAAAGCACTGACACCACTCACCAGAGAGCGCATAAAAACGCAAGCGATGCACAGGTAGGGCTAGAACACCACGCGGGCCAACAGATTGCGTCCTGAAAGTGCAATAAGGAAATAGATAGGTAGGCAGGAACAGATAAAGAATTCAACTTACTAATAGGCAACAGTAGGTGCCAAATAGTTGCAAATCATAGAAACAACAGCCACAAAGCCAAATCGCCGCAAGCTAGGCAGGTACGTGTGCACGAGAATGTGGGGAAAACTGAGCGGCGCGATACGCTGAAAGGAGTAAGCACGCGCTGAAGAGTAGGAGCGAGAAAGTAATAGCAAGCGGGCGCAAGTAAACACGGAGCCAGGACACGCGACAATGCGGAGATAGCCGAGTACTGGGCAAAAACCCAATAGCTAGGGAACAAATATTAATTGGTAGCAACGGAATACCACAAATAGTAGAAATAAAAGAAGAAGGAGCAGCTACATTGCACCGACGTTACTTACCGGAGAGCGCGTAGGAAAATGCAGGCGAAGCACACGCCTGGCCAGAGACCTCGCGGTCCAGAGAACTGCGTCCTGAAAGCGAGATAAGAGGTGAGATAGGCAGGCTAGAGCAAAATAAATAGCCCGCGTCGGCAGTGTAAAATCATAAAAGACCAATCGCAACAATACAAGTATCGGAGCGACGTAAACAACGAACACCTAAAATAATGAACCAATGAATATGAGAACAAAAACCCAACCTACCGAAATGCAATTGTAGGAGACAACTACAGCGATACAACAGAAATAGCAGCTGCAAAATCCAATCGGGGCGCACAGCGCGACGTTAAGCGATGAAAGGTAAAGCAATGTAACGAACTACAACCAACCGACTTTAGGCAGACAAGCGCGTACAAGAATGCGGGGAAAACTGAACGACGCGATACGCGGAAATGTGTAAGCACGCGCGGAGCAGTAGGAGTGAGAAAGCAATAGCAACCGCAGCGCAAGTAAACACGGAGATAGGACACCTAACCACACGGAGAAAACTGAGGAAATGGGCAGAGATTAAAAATTAAGGAATAAATATTAAAGGATAGGAGCTGAGCGCTTTAAAAGAATAGGAGTGCTAATAGAAAATGAGCAGACATATAGCGACGACACTACTCACCGGATAGCGGGTAGAAAATGCAGGTGATGTACACACTCCACTAGAGACAACGCGGCCCAGAGGACTGCGTCCTGAAAGCGAAATAAGAGGTTAGATAAGTAGGCTGGAGCGAAGGACAATATCCCGTGGGGGGAGTGCTAAACTATGAAAGGCCAATTATTATAATTAGAAGCAACGAAGTGACGCAAGCAATGTACACCTAAAATAACGGGCTAAGGTGTATAGGAATAAAATGCAACTTACCTATATGCAACAATGGGAGACAAATCACAGCAATATCATAAAAATAGTAGTCACGAAACCATATCGGTGCGCACAATGCGACGATAAACGATGAAACGTAACGTAGCGAAATGAGCTACAGTGAACCAGCGCTAGGCAGGTACGCGCGTACAAGAATGCGGGGAAAAACGCGAGCGGTGCGATACGCGGAAATGAGCACGTACGCGCTGAGTGATAGGAGCAAGGAGGAAACAATAACACGCGCGGCGTAAGCAGACATGGAACTAGGATACACGACAACACGGAGATATCCGAGCAAATAGGTAGGAAACTAATAGCTAAGGAACAAATACTAAAGGATAGGTATGGAACCCTACAAAATAGGAGAGTTAGTAGAAGGAGGAGTAGCCATTCGCCCACCAAATCCCAGGGTAACCTCCCTCCACCTCAAGGGCAAATCCGCCAGACCTTTGCGATAAAAACCGGGGGACTTAGCTTGGAAAAACTGACCGAGCAAATGCCGGGCACTGGCTATATCAGATATTGAGACGGTGCGCAGATAGGTGGACAAAGATCTGAAAAGATGATAATCCGAGGGGGCCAGATCAGCGGAGCAAGGCGGGTGGGGAAGTACCTCCCAGCCCAAGTCACTCAGGCGGCGGCGCACGCGGGGCGTGCGATGGGGGCGCGCTCCGTCATGAAGCAGCAAGGGATGTGGCTCAGAAATAAATGTAGGAACTGAGGACAGAGTATAACAACCTCCCCTCAGCCGACTAGCGGTAATCGACAAAAACTCTGAATAACGCTCCGAACTTAGGGATTCACCGTCTGGCAGCAATGTAAAAAATATAACGCCGGTATGGTTCCACCATACTGATAGGAGGAAACGCGGAGGGGAACCAGAAGATAGAGGCCCGGAACGAGGCAGGACGACAGGAAACTGACCGGGCAGCACCCACTGGGTGCGGTCACGGGCGGCAGAACATGCGATCCAGCACTCGTCGCAAGTAACGAGGCGGGTTATCCAGTCTGAGCTAGTAATCACGTAGCGCAAAAGAGATAGACATGCCCTAAGGCGCGCTTGACGATGCCGAGGGGACAGTTCTTGCGGGGCGAGTGGACGCACGCGGCGCATAGCACCAAGGGCCACGAGGCGGCGGTGAGTGGTCGACGCGGGTCGGCCAAGAGAGGAAGCAACGTCGCGCGTGGTCCGGTAGGGATCGGCCAGTATCAGGGTCCGCAGGGCGGAAGGGGTCACGGATACCGGGCGACCGGGGCGAGGGCGATCGGATAAGGAACGATCACCGGAAGCAAACCGACGGAACCACTCGCGGCAGGTAGTTACTGACAGACATCCGGGGTAGACGCGTGATAGGTGACGATGGGCCACGATAGGAGAGACCCCAAGATCGTACTCATACAAAAGGCAATGACGGTAGTGGAGCAAAGAATGAGACATCACGCACGTAATAAAAGTATAGAGAAGCGAGTACGCGTACACCCTGCACGAGATCACGAACGAAACTGCGGCAGTCAAAATGAACAAGAACTATAATAAAGGACAGGCGCGCGCAACAAGCAGGCGCTAGGATGCGGAGGGGGGGATAGGCCACCTATAGGCCACCTATATGCCCGCCGGCCGGGATACTCGCAAGGGGGGCTAAAGGTCGTCATAGTGGCCTTTTGCCTGCTCGGACGGCGGAAAAAAGGAGACCAGGTGTGAGGGGGGGGGGGGGGGAGCGAAGCGGAGGGAATACCCTTCCATTCCTCCCCCGCCCTCCCCCCCTCCCCCCGTCGCTCACCCCTCTGGGACGAGGGATCTGGCTCCGAAAGCAAGGGAGAAGAGATGTAGACCAGGAATACGGACATACAGATAGCAGAAATAGACCGCAGATGTCCAAATAAGCTTAGCAAACGCATCAAGCGAGGAAACATAGCGGGAACAAGGCAAGGAGCCTCCGGATTCACGTCATAGGCTCATAACTGACGAGGAAATAAATTTCGGGACAGGCCCTCGTGGTAGGAGAGAAATTTCGGGACAGGTCCCCGTGGTAGGAAAGAAATTTCGGGACAGGTCCACGTGGCAGGATAGAAATTTCGGGACAGGTCCACGTGGTAGGAAGGAAATTTCGGGACAGGCGCTCGCGACTGCAGCATATGCGTGCATTCAACTGCAGTCTACCTGCAATACAGAGAGGAGGGCAAAGGGTAGGAAAGGAATTCCCGGACTCGGCAAAGGGTAGGAAAGAAATTCCCGGACACTCAGATAATGTAGTCCCAGAGATGGCACCACTGCCTGGGAAGAAATTAGGAGCGGGAACTTATGGGACAACCCAAAGACCGCGGGCCCGGCTGACACACAGTAAATTTAGGGACGCGCAACAAATTTAGGGACGCGAGAAAAATTTCGGGACGCGCAGTAAAACCATCAGCGGAAAAGGTTGTCGCTGGCTCGGCTGACATGCCACAAATTTGGGGACGCGAAATAAAATTTCGGGACGCGCGGTAAAACGACACCGATAACCCAGCGACCCCGGAGGCGCGGCGCACCGGCGAGAGGGAGAACGGGGATCGCGGGAGGGTACCCCCCCCCCGTGCAACGGAGAGCAATACGGAGGACTCAGAAGGAGTCACGCAAAGGAGGGGTGTTAAGAAAGCGGCGACAAAAATGCCGAGGCACACAAGGGCGAGTCGCTCCCGGGGCAGCGAGACCGGGGCGTCGTGGCCGCGACGGATAAAGGCCAAAAGCCGTTGCCGCGGACACGGCGTGGCGAGGATAGGTGGAGGGATTAAAAAAGGTCAGGTCAGGTCAGGTCAGGTCAGGTCAGGTCAGGTCAGGTCAGGTCAGGTCAGGTCAGGTCAGGTCAGGTCAGGTCAGGTCAGGTCAGGTCAGGTCAGGTCAGGTCAGGTCAGGTCAGGTCAGGTCAGGTCAGGTCAGGTCAGGTCAGGTCAGGTCAGGTCAGGTCAGGTCAGGTCAGGTCAGGTCAGGTCAGGTCAGGTCAGGTCAGGTCAGGTCAGGTCAGGTCAGGTCAGGTCAACCCGCCGGGCGGACTACTCGCATGAGGGGGAAAGGGCCGGCATCATGACCCTGACCCTGTCCGAACGGCGGAAAAGGGTGCCGGCTGCACCAGAGGCACATGCCTCCGACCCGGCACCCACGATAGGGGAGCCCCGGCTGCCAGGGGCAAAATGAATTCGCACACCTGAAGCATAGGCGTAAAGGACAAGGGAGGGAAATTCAAATATAACGGGGTCGAAAGAAATTTCGGGACAGGCCCACGTGGTAGGAAGGAAATTTCGGGACGGGCTCTCGCGACCGCAACACATGTGGATAAACAACTGCAGAAGGAAATTTAGGGACGAAATCGTCTGCCTGCAGCGTAGGGAGGAGTGTAAAGGGTAGGAAGGAAATTTCGGGACAGGCTCTCGCGACTGCAGCATATGCGTGCATTCAACTGCAGTCTACCTGCAATACAGAGAGAAGGGCAAAGGGTAGGAAAGGAATTCCCGGACTCGGCAAAGGGTAGGAAAGAAATTCCCGGACACTCAGATAATGTAGTCCCAGAGATGGCACCACTGCCTGGGAAGTAATAAGGAGCGGGAACTTATGGGACAACCCAAAGACCGCGGGCCCGGCTGACACACAGTAAATTTAGGGACGCGCAACAAATTTAGGGACGCGAGAAAAATTTCGGGACGCGCAGTAAAACTATCAGCGGAAAAGGCTGTCGCTGGCTCGGCTGACATGCCACAAATTTGGGGACGCGAAATAAAATTTCGGGACGCGCGGTAAAACGACACCGATAACCCAGCGACCCCGGAGGCGCGGCGCACCGGCGAGAGGGAGAACGGGGATCGCGGGAGGGTACCCCCCCCCGTGCAACGGAGAGCAATACGGAGGACTCAGAAGGAGTCACGCAAAGGAGGGGTGTTAGGAAAGCGGCGACAAAAATGCCGAGGCACACAAGGGCGAGTCGCTCCCGGGGCAGCGAGACCGGGGCGTCGTGGCCGCGACGGATAAAGGCCAAAAGCCGTTGCCGCGGACACGGCGTGGCGAGGATAGGTGGAGGGATTAAGAAAACACCCGAAGAAATAACACGATGGGAGCAAATCAAAAGGGAATGCTGAAGAAATTAACAGCAAGAGAGACCTAGGCTAGAACGAGGAAAAACCAAAACAACGACGACGAACAGGCAAGACCAAGGACCAGAGAAGACACAAAGACGGAGCAGGAGGAGAGCAAGGCCGAGGGCAGCGGGGGCGTCCTGGAAAGCGGATGGCGGCGACAGGCAGCTGCGCCACGTCTAAGCCGGAAGCGAAAGGCCGGGAAACCGGAGATACGAGGAGGCGTTCCCCGCTGGCCCTCAGGGACCAGCCACCGAAAGGTGCCTTGGCAAGGCAGCCGACTACTGGATGGTGAAGTCGGATTCACCATTGCGACGGTGAGGTGCCCTCTCATCAGACATTGGGGAGGGTAAACGTAGACGGAGCCCCGGAGTACCGGGGGGCGGATAAAAATTCCGCGGGTGTACCCGTTCTCCGCCAAACGGCCTCACCCAGTACTCGGCCAGCGCTGGAAATTGATACTATGGACAGTACAACCAAAAGACAACAGCAGCAAAATAACGAATCCAAAGTAACACACGCTAGGAAGATTAAGGGAGAAGGAAAAATAAGTGCCCAAGAAAAACAGGGATCTAGCAGCAGAAGGGAAACCCACCCGGAAGCAAGAGGCGATAAGGGAGAGAGACGCCGGGAGACAGAGAGAATCAAGGGGAAAGGGGAACGAGAGACCACAAGAAAAGGTGGGGAGGATAGAGACAGCCACGGGGGAGAATTAGAAACAAAGCTGGCAAACAGGTTCGCCCTACTGCAAGATGGAGGCAAGACGGGCACGCCGGTCAGAAAAGGAGGAGAATGGGGAAGAATGATCGAAGGAACAGTGAATAGAACACCAGACGGGGACGGTTACGACAGCCCGACCGTCTTCCAGCGATCCAACAAGACACCGAGAACCCCCCCGAGACGGAACAGTACGACAAATGAAACAGCAGAGGAATGGGCACGGAGGGAACAGGCCCTAAACGAGAGACAAGAGAAGAGAAAAAGGCGGATAGACAGATTAATGAGCGGAGACGCGCCGGATTGGAGCTCGGACGAAAGGGAAGACATGGAGCAGACTGGGGAACCAGGAGAAATCAATAAAGGAAAAGAAAAGGGACGACAACACGGAAACCGAACAAGTAGGGAAGGCGCGGTACTGGAGCTCGAAAGGAGCAGCCAGGAAGACGTGCAACTCATAGAGATAGAAGGAGAAGGGAGTGAAAACACCGGAAGAACCCGGAGGGTGGAAGAAATAGAAGAGCAGATAGAAAGGGAAAGAGAGAGAATAGAGAGAAAGGGATACGGCGGAAATGAGGAAGCGCAAAATAAGGAAGGAGAAGGCCCAAGGGAAGACGAAATGGAGGTGGAAAGGGAACAAGGCACACCAGGAGACGATGGGCTCAGACAAGAGGATCAGGGAAGAAGGGGGGCGGAGGCTAGAGGCGAGACAGGCGATCGGGAGAGCGAAGCCGGAAGGAACACAAGGGAAAGAGAAGGGGGAAAAGGGACAGAGAAGGAGGAGGAAAGAGAGAGAGAGAGGGGGGAAAAAACCAGCATGGACACGGCGGAAGCAGACAGGAGGATGCGACAGCTGGACCAGAAGGCGTGGGAGCTGTTACAGGACGTGGGCCGGATGCACGGCATACTACACGAACTCAAAAAAGAAAGAGAGCAAATCCGGAAGGAACAAAGGCTTCACGAACCACAGACAGCGATCAGCTATAGGGAGAGAAGGCTCGTCAACATCGGATTGCAGCTTCAAGAAATAGACCGCGAGCTCAAGGAACTGGGTGGTATGGACACAAATAAAGGAGGAGAAAGCTCCAGGGCGGCGGAACAAAAACAGGGAAAGAGGAGGGGAGATATTGGAGAAGGGCGAAGGTCCGAAATGGTAACTTCAACACCGGTCAAAAGGAAGGAAATCTCGCCGGGATTGGTACAAGACCGCAAGAGGACCAAAAAAGGGGGGGGCGGAAAGAGACAAGGAAGATCAACCCACAGCCAGCCCGAGGGCAGCGAAGAATCAAACGAGGAGGAAACGGAACCGGAACAAGGAGAAGGAAAGGAAGAAACAGGGACGGAAGGCCCCGAAGACGAGCCAGGAGGAGGCTTTAGGGCCGTGGCAAGAAGAAGGCTCAGAGGGGAGAGGGGAAGGGGGAAATATTCGCCAGTAGGAATAACAAAACAAGAGGGGAAAAAAAATAAGGGACAGGCGGGAACCGAACGAGACAGGGCGCAGATGCGCGAACCAGGGCCAGACGCGGGCAGGGGAATCAGACCACCCCCCTTCAGGAACGATGCGATTGTAGTCAGAGTAGGACAATCAAGGACGTACGAGGAAACGTACAGGGACGTAGTTAAAAGAGTTGGCATAAAGATGGAAAACATCGAGAAGGTGAGAAGGACCAGAGGAGGAGACCTCATAATGGAGGTCAAAAGAGGGAAAGACATGGGCCGCGCCAGCGAAGGCATCAAGGAGGCGCTGGGGAAAAGCATGGAACATAGGCGGCTGAGAAGCACATTCGCGGTGGAAATTCGAGATATAGACCCACTGGCGCGAGAAAGCGACATAATCGAGGCTATAAGCAAGAAGATCGGGGAAGAGGCCAACAAGACAGATATCGTGATAAAGCTTCTTAGGCAAATGGGGAATGGCACGGGACTAGCAATAGTGGAGCTACCGATAGCAGCTTGGAGAACACTTGAGCGGGGCGATAAAGTCCGAATTGGATACACCAGCTGCAGAGTTAAACCGCTCCCCAGGATAAACCGCTGCTTTAAATGCCACGGGCTGGGACACTCAAGGGCACAATGCGAGGCCGACATCAAAGGCGAAGAGCTCTGCAGGAGATGCGGCATGGATGGGCACAATATAAATAACTGCGGAGCGTCGCACCCGAGGTGTGTGATATGCATGAGGGCTGGCATGGAGGAAGGCCGGCTCCGACACGTCGCCGGAGCATACAACTGCCCGACGTACAGAGCAGCGGCGGACGGTGGACTACCTTCGCGGTGAATAAGATAAACATCGAGGAGAAAAGGCGAAGGTTGGCAGAGACAGCGGTCAAGAAGCGCCAAAGGGGGACACAAGGCGCCAAGGGACAATCCAGTAAGAAGAAAGAAAACACTAGGAAAAATGAAAGGGGATTCGACAAAGAGAAACATAAAAGCAAGGAAGAAGGGGGAACAAGGGGCAAAAGGGGAAGGAGAAGGAACACCAACCAAGCGGGACCGATGCGAAGCCCCCCCCAACAGGCAACAAGCGCTCAGGGGAGGGACACCAGCGTCACTGGCGGCAGTACTATAGAGTGCGGGATAGCTGGCGGAAGCAGAAGTATAAACAGCGCCGGCAACCTCACCGGTGCGAGACAAACCACACTGGAGGCAACCTGGGCTATGTCTGGCAACCAAATGCCACGCGGACTGGGAGCATGGAGTGGTGTAATACAGCAGGAGGATTCAAAAACAGCAAGGAAAGAAATTTGGGGACAGCCGCGAAACCTAAACCAGAAGGAGGCAACGACCAAAAGGGAAGGTGGAACAGAAGGGTAAGTGACAAAACCAGTAATATGACTAACACCAATGGTTAAGGACTAATTTGGGACATCCCGGAGCACGACCGGGTGAGATCGAAAGAAAGATACTCATAGAGTAGGAGAAAGGAGAAAGCCCGGTGGCAACTAAATTAAACAAGCATGTAGCTAGAAAATGAAATTTAATCCACAAAAGAAAGCAAATTAACAAAGTAGAAGCTCTTGGATTACAAAACCACTATACAGCAGAATTAGTCGTATACGGCGAAAGCCGAGTCGTAAACCGCCGGCGGTATTGCTAGGCAGAAACAGCGTCAAGGCGTACATGACGCGAGGTATACAAATAAACAGCAAGTAGGCCGCACGCGACCTCCAAGACCGTAGCCGGCAGGGACAACAGACAGGAGATAGAGTCACAAAATAAGATAAAATAAAATAACTCAAATGATTATACAGAGTAGGGCCCACTAGGGCGCGGTTCAGCGATACAAGTAGTAATCTTAAAGTACGGTAGAGGTAGAACAAAATACTGCTTGTTTCTATCATAATAACATAAACTCGCGAAAAATTGTATGTGATAGGAGAAGTACGCTAACTTAACTAAAAATAAACTAAAGAGAGAGAATGCGTAAAGTAAATTAAATTTATTTATACCAAAGAGAGAATCATGCTACAACCAGCATGGGTAAACGGAGGTAGTAAGTAAGAACGCGGCCGGATAACCGTTGACGACAGTGTTTACAAGTGTACACAAACAGGCCTCCCGAAGGGACACACGGGAATACCCGAGTAGGCGAAACGTAAACGGTCGCAAGAGCATAGCGCTCTATTTCAAAGTTCCAGTATACGGAAAGAACTTAAAACAAAACGGAAGGATTGACGTGATTGCAGGGCCAATAGGATAAAGCATACAATCATCGGGTGCGACCTCGCGTAACGCAAAATAATAAAAACAACAGAGGCGACACAACTAAGGCGGCGAAAATAATAGCCCATGGCAACCGCAATAAACTATATAGATTAGAGAAATAACGCAAAGGGTAGTACAAGCATAAATACTATGCAATAAGGAATAGGAAAATAGCCAAGGAAGGGAAAAGTAAAATAACATCCTAATAGCTAGGGAAGCAAAATCCAAAACTCTCACAAGTCAATATTTACATACGCGCGATGATCGTGTGTAAACTCAGCACCCATGTACTCGCGGTTACAGTAACTACGGAATGTCGGCATCCGATAAATTTGTCGAAATGTCTATAGGTAACAGGTAATTAAGCGGTGAATGTGGAAAGGATCGGAACAAGCCTCACATGTTCTTATAAAGGCAGCTACCTTATAGGGCCACGAAAGCAGGCACGTACATCAACAGGCTAACCATAACCTTAATAATAGGGGACCAGAGAAGCTCAAGACAACTAGGATCAGAAACGATAATAATAATGACAAAATAGAACAACCTAAACCCCAGGGATTAGGCAGGGCCCAGGGGCGGGAAGGGATAGATAAGGTCAGATCAGACTACCCGCCGGGCGGACTACTCGCATGAGGGGGAAAGGGCCGGCATCATGACCCTGACCCTGTCCGAACGGCGGAAAAGGGTGCCGGCTGCACCAGAGGCACATGCCTCCGACCCGGCACCCACGATAGGGGAGCCCCGGCTGCCAGGGGCAAAATGAATTCGCACACCTGAAGCATAGGCGTAAAGGACAAGGGAGGGAAATTCAAATATAACGGGGTCGAAAGAAATTTCGGGACAGGCCCACGTGGTAGGAAGGAAATTTCGGGACGGGCTCTCGCGACCGCAACACATGTGGATAAACAACTGCAGAAGGAAATTTAGGGACGAAATCGTCTGCCTGCAGCGTAGGGAGGAGTGTAAAGGGTAGGAAGGAAATTTCGGGACAGGCTCTCGCGACTGCAGCATATGCGTGCATTCAACTGCAGTCTACCTGCAATACAGAGAGAAGGGCAAAGGGTAGGAAAGGAATTCCCGGACTCGGCAAAGGGTAGGAAAGAAATTCCCGGACACTCAGATAATGTAGTCCCAGAGATGGCACCACTGCCTGGGAAGTAATAAGGAGCGGGAACTTATGGGACAACCCAAAGACCGCGGGCCCGGCTGACACACAGTAAATTTAGGGACGCGCAACAAATTTAGGGACGCGAGAAAAATTTCGGGACGCGCAGTAAAACTATCAGCGGAAAAGGCTGTCGCTGGCTCGGCTGACATGCCACAAATTTGGGGACGCGAAATAAAATTTCGGGACGCGCGGTAAAACGACACCGATAACCCAGCGACCCCGGAGGCGCGGCGCACCGGCGAGAGGGAGAACGGGGATCGCGGGAGGGTACCCCCCCCCGTGCAACGGAGAGCAATACGGAGGACTCAGAAGGAGTCACGCAAAGGAGGGGTGTTAGGAAAGCGGCGACAAAAATGCCGAGGCACACAAGGGCGAGTCGCTCCCGGGGCAGCGAGACCGGGGCGTCGTGGCCGCGACGGATAAAGGCCAAAAGCCGTTGCCGCGGACACGGCGTGGCGAGGATAGGTGGAGGGATTAAGAAAAGGTCAGGTCAGGTCAGGTCAGGTCAGGTCAGGTCAGGTCAGGTCAGGTCAGGTCAGGTCAGGTCAGGTCAGGTCAGGTCAGGTCACCAGGTGTGAGGGGGGGGGGGGGGGGGAGCGAAGCGGAGGGAATACCCTTCCATTCCTCCCCCGCCCTCCCCCCCTCCCCCCGTCGCTCACCCCGCTGGGACGAGGGATCTGGCTCCGAAAACAAGGGAGAAGAGATGTAGACCAGGAATACGGACATACAGATAGCAGAAATAGACCGCAGATGTCCAAATAAGCTAAGCAAACGCATCAAGCGAGGAAACATAGCGGGAACAAGGCAAGGAGCCTCCGGATTCACGACATAGGCTCATAACTGACGAGGAAATAAATTTCGGGACAGGCCCTCGTGGTAGGAGAGAAATTTCGGGACAGGTCCCCGTGGTAGGAAAGAAATTTCGGGACAGGTCCACGTGGTAGGAAAGAAATTTCGGGACAGGTCCACGTGGTAGGAAGGAAATTTCGGGACAGGCGCTCGCGACTGCAGCATATGCGTGCATTCAACTGCAGTCTACCTGCAATACAGAGAGGAGGGCAAAGGGTAGGAAAGGAATTCCCGGACTCGGCAAAGGGTAGGAAAGAAATTCCCGGACACTCAGATAATGTAGTCCCAGAGATGGCACCACTGCCTGGGAAGAAATTAGGAGCGGGAACTTATGGGACAACCCAAAGACCGCGGGCCCAGCTGACACACAGTAAATTTAGGGACGCGCAACAAATTTAGGGACGCGAGAAAAATTTCGGGACGCGCAGTAAAACCATCAGCGGAAAAGGTTGTCACTGGCTCGGCTGACATGCCACAAATTTGGGGACGCGAAATAAAATTTCGGGACGCGCGGTAAAACGACACCGAAAACCCAGCGACCCCGGAGGCGCGGCGCACCGGCGAGAGGGAGAACGGGGATCGCGGGAGGGTACCCCCCCCCCGTGCAACGGAGAGCAATACGGAGGACTCAGAAGGAGTCACGCAAAGGAGGGGTGTTAAGAAAGCGGCGACAAAAATGCCGAGGCACACAAGGGCGAGTCGCTCCCGGGGCAGCGAGACCGGGGCGTCGTGGCCGCGACGGATAAAGGCCAAAAGCCGTTGCCGCGGACACGGCGTGGCGAGGATAGGTGGAGGGATTAAGAAAACACCCGAAGAAATAACACGATAGGGGCGACGGACGAGTAAAGGAGGTCAGGTCAGGTCAGGTCAGGTCAGGTCAGGTCAGGTCAGGTCAGGTCAGGTCAGGTCAGGTCAGGTCAGGTCAGGTCAGGTCAGGTCAGGTCAGGTCAGGTCAGGTCAGGTCAGGTCAGGTCAGGTCAGGTCAGGTCAGGTCAGGTCAGGTCAGGTCAGGTCAGGTCAGGTCAGGTCAGGTCAGGTCAGGTCAGGTCAGGTCAGGTCAGGTCAGGTCAGGTCAGGTCAGGTCAGGTCAGGTCAGGTCAGGTCAGGTCAGGTCAGGTCAGGTCAGGTCAGGTCAGGTCAGGTCAGGTCAGGTCAGGTCAGGTCAGGTCAGGTCAGGTCAGGTCCCAGTCGGCCTATGGACTCCGCACTGTGCGGACGTGCCGTGACATCTCCCACCGTGTGTGCCACGCTACGACGTTACCAGTGTGTTTCATCGCGACAAATTACTTACCAGCTGCGCAAATTCAGTGCGTCTTACCCGTGCGTATATACCGGTGCATACGAACAGTGATAAACGAATATCTCCGTGCATACTTGCTGCCGTACAGGCCTGCGGCCTCGTGGCCGGGTGTCATGGCGACCGCCTAACGCCCGTCGACACACGTGCTTACCTCCGTCGAACCGACCTCGTGTGAAATCCGGTCCACGGGCGGCCATACAAACAATAGTGCAGTGCACGTTTACTGTGATAAGACACTTGTAGTGCGATAAATCACCATCTCCGATCCCTGGAATCGTGTAAAACGGACTCTGTTGGTCTCCACGTGGTGCCAGAGCCCGCATGCGCATGCGCCGCCATCTTGGCGTCGCTCGAGCACTCCCATTGGTTGAGACGAAGGACTGCAGCTTCGAACACGCGCGATACCTAGAAAGGTACCTCACCTGCAACCAGCATCCCGACGACCTTAGCGCCATCGAAGCTTAACGACAGTTCCACGAGCTATACGAAAACTTCGACCACGTGGCGAACACGAGGTGCGCTCGGATTGGTCGGCCATTCTTACCCGGCGGCCGCCCATTGGACAGCACTGGAAGTCAACCACCATTGGTTTACAACTGACTAGAGCGGCATCCCACACGCTATCCACACACGATACTCAAGAATACGACGATCGCAGCGCCACTTAAGCAACAGTCAGGGGAATCCACAAACGGGTGAGTCCCAATACATTACCTCTTGTCTACGTACAACTGAGCCCCCCCTCCGCGGGGGCGGCGTGAAAAATGGCGACCGTTGGCCATTCCCCACCACATCCATCGGCCACTAAGACAGCTCAATCGGTCAAACGTCAACTCCTCCTGGACAAACCGAATCCCATCAACATCGAGGACAAAATTGGTACTAATGCGGAGCAGCTACCAATTAAATCGCCACTAGAAGACCCGGAATACGATTTCAATCTCGACAACGAAGAAAATATACGACAGGCGGAAATGAGCATTCTTAATGCGTCCAAGGAGATTGGGGGATCTACGGAACTAGAAATAGTCGAATTAAGTCCCTCAGATAACGCATACGGCACCCCCAGAGGCGACGCAGCCTCCACGCCCCGTCCAAGGACAATAGCGGACCCATACGCCGAGGAAGCCGAGCTTGCGATGCTCCTGCGACTCATCACTGACCAGGCGATCCGTATCACTGGATCAATGAAGAAGTTAACGGCGTTCATAAAGACGCAGAAAAATGTCCACCGCTCTGTTAAGGAGGAGGTCCAGATCTCAACGATCAATGTCACCCGACTTAACGGGGGAATCGAAAAATTTACAGCACGATGGAACGCTAATAAGAAAATTCGAGAAAACGCCTGCAATGAACTCAAAGCCGTTAGCAAGGAGATCGCACGGAAAAGAGCTCTCCAGTCTGGACTAATCCCGTGCTCTGACACAGGAACCCAAATGGACGTAAATACTGTGTCCACTGCCTCGCAAACATTGGAAGCCATGCTGCCGCCACCTATCGCACGAAACCCCAAGCGAAAAAACATCTCGCCCGCGCAAGTAGAAGTCCGATCCCATAAGAAGGGAAAGCGTACGACGGAGGAGTCATCTGGTGACGAACTGGAAAATTACAGGCGCGAAGGTTTTGAACCGGCGGACGACCCCACCACTACAGACGGTGGCTCCACGTGGGCTATGGCGGTGGGCAGAAAAGCCAAACGCCAAGCCGCAATAAGAGAAAAGCAGGAGAAGCGCATCGAAGAACGCTTCGCTAGAAAGACCGATGCAGTTACTGTCCATGTGAATGAACAGTTTACATTTCAGGACGCCGTCCGCGCCTTCCGCGAAGCGGAGGACATCAAGGGTACAGTATTCTCTGCGGCTAGAAAAACAAGAGCGGGGAATCTGATTATTGAGATGCCCAAAAACTCCGGAAGCAAGAAAGCTGTAGCGGAAGCCCTTAGAAAGAAAGTCGGTTCACAATCGCGCGTCAGCGTCCTCGACGACACAGTAGATGTCGAGATACGAGGACTCGACTTCCTAGCAACCCAGGAGGAGGTGATGGAGGCAATAGAGCGCGATTTCGGTGACCCTGAAGCGGCTGAAGTGAGGTTTCGATTCATACGCGAGACACGAACGGGAGCAAAAACAGCCGGCCTGGCTGCGAGCAGAGCCACGGCAACCCGCATGGCAGAAGCGGGTAAAATTAAAGTCGGGTACATAAGCTGCTCCATCGTAGCGGTCACACGCATCACCAGATGCTTTCGCTGTCACAATCTCGGCCATATAGCAGCAAACTGCCCAACGGTGCTTACTAAAACCACCAACTGTCGGAAATGCGGTAACGCCGAGCACGCATTTGAAGACTGCCCAAATGCAGCACGCTGCTGCGCATGTACCGCCATGGGGATCCGCGGAGACGCTGCGGCTCATGTATCAGCTTCCAGAAGGTGCCCAATTGTGCGGAAACTTTTAGCGAGAGACCCTCTACGATAGAATGGCTAAGTCCACACAAAAGAAAAACGTGCAACTCAAGATCCTACAAATAAATCTTAACCACGCCAGATTAGCGCATGATCTACTTTGTCAAACCGCAGTGAACATGGAGGCGGACGTGCTGCTAATTTCGGAAGTTTACAAGCTCGAACAGGGATGGGCAGCCGACACCACCGGGCGAGCTGCGATTGCGACTCCTAACCTATCTAAAAGATCCGTCAAGATCGCAGACCACTCCATTAAAGGACCGGGCTTTATTGGACAAATAATTAACAACATGCTTATACTAAGCTGTTACTTCTCGCCCAACGACAGCCTAGATGCCTTCAAGACTCAACTCAACGCCCTGGAAGACGAGATTGTTAAAAATAACATACCATGTGTGGTCGCCGGCGATTTCAATGCAAAGTCTCCGCTATGGGGATCTAGGTGTACGGACAAACGTGGCCGGCTTCTGGCTGAGATGATCTTTCGCGCTAAACTTCTGCCCACTTCAAGCTGCAACAAACCCACCTTCGCGCATAGGAACAGACAATCGAAGATCGACGTTGCCTTCGCCTCGAACTCAATTAACAAACGGGGTATAGACACATCGCTTCTGGATACCTTCTCGGGCAGCGACCATAGGTACGTCCTCCACGTTCTCTGCAAGCCCCGCTCCGTCCGCGGCGCGAGCAAATCCCAGGATACTCCGCGTCCACCAACCCGCTGGAATGTCGTCTGGAATGAGAAAGAATTTAACGAAGAAACCTTCAAGACCACGTTAGACCTACTTATCGCTCATTCGCACGACCAAATTTCAGTCGACTCCACCGTACCTACCTTAGTTCAGGACCGGGTGGCCGTGTACCACGATATCATTACCAAGGCCTTCGATAGTGCAATGCCCCGCATACGCAGCGTGGACCATCCCCACTCCCCCAAATATTGGTGGACGAGCGAAATCGCGGCAGCCAGAAAGGAAGCCCAGGCTGCGCGTCGAAAAGCCAGCAGAGCTGCGTCAAAGAATAGCGCCAACACCGAGGAGCTTCGTAAAATCGCCAAGGGGAAAAAGAGGAATCTTGCAAATATGATCAAGAAGCAAAAGGAGCTGAAATGGGCAGAGCTATGTTCGGAAATCGACCACGACCGATGGGGCATGCCATATAAGATCGTGATGGGGAAACTTACCTCGCGTAGCTGCATCGAACGCCTTCCACCTCAGAGGCTCGAAGAGATCGTGGGCGGACTGTTCGTACTGGATCCAAAAAGCCCTCCGGGGCATTCGCATGAAATCGCACCTGAAGCGCCCTCTGAACCCTACATATCTCGAGAGGAAATAAATGAGGCCATCAAACTGTTAAAGAATAAAAAAGCGCCGGGTACAGATGGCATCTCGGCGAAACTCGTAAGGCAGATACACAAGGCTAACAGTTCTCTGCTGTGGTCCTTGTTTAACGACTGTTACTCAAACGCATATTTCCCGAATAGCTGGAAAAAGCAGAGACTGGTCCTCATTGTGAAACCGCCTAAAGGAACTGACAACCCCGACGAACCACCCAAGTATCGGCCGATCTGCATTATTAATGCACTGGCAAAGGCCTTCGAGATCGTAATACGAGGAAAACTGTTACGAGAAATCGAACGTACTGGCGGCTTCGCCCGACACCAATACGGTTTCACGAAGGGAAAAAGCACAACCCACGCCATCAGGGAAGTGATCAACTTCGCAGACACGGCCGCGCGCAAATCCGACGTAGCGTTAATGATCACGTTGGATATCAAGAATGCCTTTAACGAATGTGGTCATGAAAAGATCTGCCAAGCCCTAGAAAAGAGAGGCGTAGACCCACTCCTGAGAACGGTCATTCATAACTACCTCGTCAAACGCACGATAGTCCTATCTGGTCCCCCAGAATATAACTCCCTTATCGTACACGCGGGGGTGCCTCAGGGATCGGTGCTAGCCCCCACTCTGTGGAACATAGTCTATGACTCCCTGGTAAGACTCCACGGTAAAAACGGCAAGATGAATGTCGCATACGCCGACGACCTTGCGGTATGGGTTAGAGCACACTCCGCTAATGCGGTTAGATCGAAAGCCATCCAAGCGCTAAACCAAATAGCCGCCTGGCTATCCACCAACGAGCTGCGCCTTGCGGTCGAGAAAACGGAAATTATCCAGCTAGCCGGAAACCGCAAAGCGCATATAAAGAAACTGACATGGCAAGGGACAGTCCTGGAAACTAAACCGCACATAAAATATCTCGGAGTCGTTATAGACAGGCACCGAAACTTCCTCGAGCATGTTAAAAAATCCAGCGACAAAGCACAAAAAGTACTGGGTCAACTGGCCAGAATTATGCCCAACATCGGAGGATCGAACAGCAAATCGAGGCGCATACAAATGGAGGTCGTGAACGCCATCCTCCTATATGCCGTTCCCGCGTGGAAGTATGCGCTGAAATTAAAAACCGCGGTTACCACCATGATCAAAACCCAACGACTGGCTGCCATAAAAATAATTTCGGCGTACCGAACCGTGCCAACGGAAGCAGTCCTGGTTCTGGCCGGCTGTGTTCCCATAGATATACTGGCCAAGGCTAGAATCGCGCTATTCGAAAAGGAGGACGGAGATGAAGAGGACAATATTCGACGCGAAATGCACCAAAACTGGCAGGAAAGATGGGAGTCTGCCCACGATAAAAACGCCTGGACCAGAGCATTAATACCAACCATCGATCCCTGGGTCCAAAGAAAGCACGGTCACATCACCTTCCACACCGCCCAATGTCTGACTGGACACGGTTGTTTTGCGGCCTTCCTTCAGAAAATCGGTAAATCCGAATCTCCCGCCTGCTGGTTTTGCAGCCATGACCAAGATACCGCCGAGCATACGATCTTCCACTGCAGCAGATGGCAAGAAGACAGGGATAAACTGAGGGATGCACTTGGGACAAACCTACAGAAGGAAAACATGACTGCAATAATGCTTGCCTCGCCCAACAACTGGAATATAATCACGAACTTCCTAAATAACATAATGATCAGGAAGGAAATCGAAGAAAGGAAGCGACAAAACGAGAACAGACTGAGCGGAAATACCTTTCCAACCACCCGAGAACCGCCAAACCCCTGAACATAGGGTAAAATCACGAACTATAACATTACAGCAAGAACGGTCATACAGATGGAAGGTCGGTACTAGCACCTAACACAGATCCACAAATGATAAGTGATAAGCTATAAATACCGACAGCCGAAAACACCAACGGCCGATAACACCTCCGGTCGGTAACACCTCCAGTCGATAACCCCCTTGCGCGACCATCGGTAACCAAACACACCGAACACACCGAACACACCGACGGACGGAACATGTGACCTACGGATTGAACGGTATAAACACTGTCGTGAAATCTCGGAATGCACCATATCGGTAGAGCGGGTGAACTCAGTTCCGCCCAAGACATATTCGGTACGCACCTAATTCCGTACATATACCACCACGGCTCAGAGGCAAGGCACCGGACTACTACCACGAGGACCCAGGTTCGAATCCAAGAACCAGCACCGATTTTTCTTCCAATATTTCACAGCATACCGCAACGCACACCACTTTGGACACCCTGGACCATCCAATGAGACAAATGGGATCGCCTCTACCACCGGACAATGGACGAACGAGTGACCCCATCGGCGACACGACCTCGAAACAGCCCCATGACCGTACAATGGACAGAGACAGACACGTGTACCCCGACCGATGCCGAATTTTTCTTTCGTTAGCATATAGCATACGGCAGTACAGTCCGCCCCGGACACCCTGGACCACCTCTTGGAACTTTCGGACATATGGACCCACCACCGCCCCAATCGAGATTATGCTGGACAATGGAGAAAGACGGGGCCACCCCACCTACCAACGCTGGACGGAAAGCGATGGCCCCCTTCCGTAGAACACACTCGGTTAGAAAGAAGAGACGGTCTCCCCACTCTACCCTGGGAAGCCTGGACGCCGAAATAAACTTCGCCCGCCCGCCGGTCGAACAGCAGTGACTACAGGTGACGCCCCCGAAGACCATGGAAACGTACCTGCTGCCAAGGAACCAAACCAACTGAGCACTGGACATGAGGAAACGGCCTACAGTGGATGCCGGGGTGCGCAACCTCATTCGCGCACTCCAGCCTGACCTGACCTGAACCCAGACCGCCTCTCTTACCTCGGCATACTAACAAAGTGCGGGAAATTCGGAATTGTTACTCCGCCTTTTCCCGCTTCACCGGACGAGGAACGATACTGGCCGCGGACAAGCCGCTTTAGAAAATGGAAACCTCCGCTACCGGAAACAGAGGCGCACGTACCTCAACATACTTCGGCGCAACAGCCCGCCGACGAAGACCACCCTGACATGTGCCCGGTCCTCTTAGACACAATGACGACGTGCACCTATAAATCGGCGGTAAACTTGGCAACCATCGCGCGAGTGAAACGTATTGATGAGTGCGTCTTGGAAACCTTCTGACCAAGGGGCCTCGAACTCCACCGGATCCACACCCTCCCCGTGGAGACGTAGAGAACACCCCTATACGATTCACGGACTAAGTCCTGAGCCCCATGACCAGATAGTATGTCTCAACAGATGATGCCAGGTCATGGCGGCGGAATAGGACAAATTTTACCTCTTGCGAGAAAAAAAAAAAAAAAAAAAAAAAAAAAAAAAAAAAAAAAAAAAGGTCAGGTCAGGTCAGGTCAGGTCAGGTCAGGTCAGGTCAGGTCAGGTCAGGTCAGGTCAGGTCAGGTCAGGTCAGGTCAGGTCAGGTCAGGTCAGGTCAGGTCAGGTCAGGTCAGGTCAGGTCAGGTCAGGTCAGGTCAGGTCAGGTCAGGTCAGGTCAGGTCAGGTCAGGTCAGGTCAGGTCAGGTCAGGTCAGGTCAGGTCAGGTCAGGTCAGGTCAGGTCAGGTCAGGTCAGGTCAGGTCAGGTCAGGTCAGGTCAGGTCAGGTCAGGTCAGGTCAGGTCAGGTCAGGTCAGGTCAGGTCAGGTCAGGTCAGGTCAGGTCAGGTCAGGTCAGGTCAGGTCAGGTCAGGTCAGGTCAGGTCAGGTCAGGTCAGGTCAGGTCAGGTCAGGTCAGGTCAGGTCAGGTCAGGTCAGGTCAGGTCAGGTCAGGTCAGGTCAGGTCAGGTCAGGTCAGGTCAGGTCAGGTCAGGTCAGGTCAGGTCAGGTCAGGTCAGGTCAGGTCAGGTCAGGTCAGGTCAGGTCAGGTCAGGTCAGGTCAGGTCAGGTCAGGTCAGGTCAGGTCAGGTCAGGTCAGGTCAGGTCAGGTCAGGTCAGGTCAGGTCAGGTCAGGTCAGGTCAGGTCAGGTCAGGTCAGGTCAGGTCAGGTCAGGTCAGGTCAGGTCAGGTCAGGTCAGGTCAGGTCAGGTCAGGTCAGGTCAGGTCAGGTCAGGTCAGGTCAGGTCAGGTCAGGTCAGGTCAGGTCAGGTCAGGTCAGGTCAGGTCAGGTCAGGTCAGGTCAGGTCAGGTCAGGTCAGGTCAGGTCAGGTCAGGTCAGGTCAGGTCAGGTCAGGTCAGGTCAGGTCAGGTCAGGTCAGGTCAGGTCAGGTCAGGTCAGGTCAGGTCAGGTCAGGTCAGGTCAGGTCAGGTCAGGTCAGGTCAGGTCAGGTCAGGTCAGGTCAGGTCAGGTCAGGTCAGGTCAGGTCAGGTCAGGTCAGGTCAGGTCAGGTCAGGTCAGGTCAGGTCAGGTCAGGTCAGGTCAGGTCAGGTCAGGTCAGGTCAGGTCAGGTCAGGTCAGGTCAGGTCAGGTCAGGTCAGGTCAGGTCAGGTCAGGTCAGGTCAGGTCAGGTCAGGTCAGGTCAGGTCAGGTCAGGTCAGGTCAGGTCAGGTCAGGTCAGGTCAGGTCAGGTCAGGTCAGGTCAGGTCAGGTCAGGTCAGGTCAGGTCAGGTCAGGTCAGGTCAGGTCAGGTCAGGTCAGGTCAGGTCAGGTCAGGTCAGGTCAGGTCAGGTCAGGTCAGGTCAGGTCAGGTCAGGTCAGGTCAGGTCAGGTCAGGTCAGGTCAGGTCAGGTCAGGTCAGGTCAGGTCAGGTCAGGTCAGGTCAGGTCAGGTCAGGTCAGGTCAGGTCAGGTCAGGTCAGGTCAGGTCAGGTCAGGTCAGGTCAGGTCAGGTCAGGTCAGGTCAGGTCAGGTCAGGTCAGGTCAGGTCAGGTCAGGTCAGGTCAGGTCAGGTCAGGTCAGGCCAGGTCAGGTCAGGTCAGGTCAGGTCAGGTCAGGTCAGGTCAGGTCAGGTCAGGTCAGGTCAGGTCAGGTCA